>CM057453.1:569810000-570435000 GCA_016271365.2 Neoceratodus forsteri
CTCTTGACTTAACCATTGTTCAGTCACTCTTCAAAGAGTGGGGAAATCCAGACTTGGACCGTTTTGTGTCCTCATCAATGCAAAACTGCCCCTCTTCTGCTCCAGAAATCCAGGACCTGGCATTTTTTGTCAGGATGCATTCAGGCTGCAGTGGACAAAACGCTTTCTATATGCATTCCCTCCTCTTCCCCTAATTCAGAGGGTATTGCTCAAACTGGAGACTTGGGGGCAGAATAATTCACATTGTCCCATTCTGGCCTCGTCAGATCTGGTTTCCTCTAATCAACAGACTATCAGAAACCTTCCCGAAACTGCTTCCCCTTCAGATGAACCTTCTGACCCAGGGTCCTGTGATTCATCCCAACCTGACTTCATGTCACCTTCATGCTTGGCTGCTGAGGAGATGGAGGTGAATAGGTTTTATGTTTCTCATAGAGTTTCAGATATTCTTTAGGTTGTGCACAAGCCAGCCACTAGAAAAACCTACACAGCTAAATGGAAGCATTTCTCTATCTGGTGTGCAAAATCCTCTTGGAATCCCTTTTCCTGCCCACCGAATAAAGTCTTGAAGTATCTCTTAGACCTCTCAAACACAGGTCTGCAATACTCCACAGTTAAAGTTCAAAGGTGGGTGATAACCATTCTTCTTGCTCATCTCAAGGTTGACTGTAGATGTAAGGTGTATCTCTGTTCCAACCCAAATGATGCGGTCCACCTTGCTGAAAAGATCCACAAGGCGTTTACCTCTTGAGGGGAGGAAGACATATTGGACATGAGGCCGAGTTAATTACAAAGTGAAGCTTTGCTGTTTCTCATAAGAGCATTATTGTGCAGTGTCTAGCAACTTGTCCTATTTTACACTATCTTTGTATTTTGTCTTTGCACCTGTGTTAATCTGGATGGCTATACTTCAGTATGCTAGGAGGGCAATATACTGTATTATCAGACTCTGTGGGGGGGCACTTGGGATTGACTTGGGGGCATATATTGCCCTGGGGAGCTATATGCTACATGTGTGTGACAATGCAGTTAAAATGGCACTGGCAGCATCTTCCTGTTGGTCTGCAGCCTCCTCCTCCATTTTGGGTTTCCCTATTCCCTTGCCAGAGTGAGTTGCTTATTTTATGTGCTAGCTCTTTTGACTAGGGAACTTGGGACTGCTACCCTTTTTCCCCATTTCCAGATCATCTATTTGTTTTAAAACTTAGATCAAAATTAACATTATAAAGTTTTAAATGTTGGTTAAAAGTTAACTGTTCTTGATAGAAGTGCAATACTAATTTGTCATGTACTGTTGGTAGCAACATCACTTTATCAATATGACAAGATCTTACCCAAATTAATCTTCACCATTCATTACTAATGGACCCTACCAGAGGTCAGGACCTTGCACAGAAATAAAAAAAGAGCACTGTCTCTTAAAAAAATATTTGTGTGGATGGAGAAGATGTTGGCTCGACGCTGATCTCGAGGCCAGTGTTCCTCATGGCACTCGCGGGTTGGCCAGTAACCGACGCCGACTCCTCCCAGCTCTCACTTCTGTTTTTTCCGCCATCGAGAAAGGATCTTGTGCGGGTCTCTCTGCAACCAACTGCATCACTGTCTAGGCCTCATTTTCTCGGTGCAGTGAGTACTGGTGACGTTCGGTGCCGGAGAGGTTTTTTCTTGTTTATTTCGGTGCCAGGTGTACATTTTTCCTTTAGTTTACTTGTCTTCAAGCCGTAGCAATGATGTCGGGGTCGGGGCATTGCTCTAAACTGAAGAGGTCCGGAGCCGCCCCTATGTGTCGGTGCCTATGTGGCAACTCCATTATGATCACAGGCCCACACAATCGTTTTTTTTTTGCCTGGGTCCTAGCCATCCGATGACGAGTGTGATGCCTGTTTTTCAAAGGACTTCTGTACCTTGGTGATTTGAGCAGCACACTGAGGTAGAGAACCCCCGACTTTCAGTGGGTGTCAAGGGAAGAACTTTGGGCTCCACCCCTGAACCTTCCCCAGGGCCTATATGACCCAGCAGGGTAGGGACCTCCTCTGCTCCTCTTTTTGGGGCACGGGGTCCCCATGAGGGGTTGGTGAGGAGGTTGTTTTCTTTCAGGGAGGTGACTGGTCACCCCTTACAGTCCGATTCCTCCTTGGAGGATCAGACGACCCTTGAGGTGGAGTCAGAGCTATATGTGGGCTCTCCTCGGGAGGTCCCCTCGAGACCGCACTCCTCACCAACTTCGGCTCTCGGCGCCACCTCTGGTGCCGATGAGTGGAGCGGTGGGGCTAGTGTGTCTGAGCCTTCCCCTGATGCCCTCAGAGCACCAGGGGGCCCAGGGTTTCAGGTGTGGTCAGGTTGGAAGTGACCCTTGTCTCCTTCCCTGTCTTGGGGGATGGTGATGAGAGTGACCCTGATTGGGCCCCTGGCTCTTCGGACTCTGCTGGGATGTCTCCGAGGCTGCTGGAGTTCCCAACACTGGCTTCCCATCTGGAGGGCAGTGCTGTCAGTGGTGTTGCTGCCCTGGACCTTTCCAGAACCTCCCCTGGTTCTTCGGCTCCAGAGGGTGTCGGCATCATGGGCGGCGCCATGTCTGGGCACGACGCTTGGGTCGGAGCCAGATTGGTGGTTGGCGCCGTGATTGGTGCCACCTCTCTTGGTGGTGCTGAGGTTGGTGTTGCCTCTTCTGGCAATGCCGGGGCTGGCATTGACTCTTCCTTGGCTACTATCGGACTCTCCTCCTCTCTTGGCTGTACCTCGTTGGTCGATTCCAATCTTCCAGCGACCAGGGGGCCGACTGATGAGGAGGAGCCTTGGGAGGGTCCTCTAACCTTTTCGGGGGTGGGAGGTTCTTTTCCTTCAAGGGAGGCAATCCCGGACTCCTCCACTGGGCCTTTTAAGAGGGATAGACCTTCTTACCAGGAGAAGGGGGCTGGTGGACTGGTCTGTAAACGATGACCTGTATGTCCTAGGGCTGCTGGGGGTCGTCATCAAGGATTGTCCAGTGCGGCTGCTCTCCTGGGAAGGAGTTCTGCAGTGGGTGAGGGCAGTAATCTCCTGAGTGGTGCTGTACGGCTCCAGCCTCACCTTCCAGGGGCATCATCCCCAATGACGTCCCCCAGCCCATCCCTTAGGGGTTGGGTGAGCTAGGGTCTCAGGTTTTTCCAGTTCTTCTCCTAATCAGAGCACATCTGGATGAAATCCAGTGCTCTGGCAAAGGTACTCCCTGGTCTAGCCATGCTGTCCCTCTATCTCTGCCTCCCCTACCCCCTTTTCTGGGGTTTCTTAGCACTAAAGACTTGGGAACAATTCAGGGCGGTGGCGGCACTGTTTCCTCGTTATTTCAGGGCCATTTCTGAGGTCATTTTCAGACCTCCTACTTCAGCGCCGCCTCACTCTCAATCAGATTCCCCATCTTCTTTGGCTTCCTCAGGGCGGGAAGAGGACACTTCATGACATTTTTCCTCTGTAGTGTGATTTTTCATCCTACCAGCGTTTCCTATCAGAGATGATGAGGGAGCTCCATATCTGCCTCCCAGTTGAACGGAACCTGGATCATTTGACACTGTCATTCTTAAGAGAGTATAGCACTGGGACTTTGGTCATCCCTCCTTGGCCACGGCAATTACAGGAGGCTTCGCACACCGTATGGCTAGGACCCTCTGTCCCTTCTTCTGCTGCTAGGGACTGTTTCCGCAGATACTGCACAGTAGCGGGGTCTACAGATGCCATGCCTAAGCTTTCTTCAGGCCTGGGGTTCCTGGACACCTCCTCTAGGTGTCACCACCTTAGTAGAGACCAACACTCTGACTTGGACGCAGCCAAGCTCAACCGATGGGGGAGGAGGGTGTTTTTTTCAGCACATCTCCTTTTGCGAATATTGGCTCATCAAGCACACCAGGTGGCCTATTCAAGGCATATCTGTTCTCTGCTAGGGCAAGTCCTAGCAGTGCTGCCTGGTGGTGATGAAACCAGGCAAGCCATTCACCTAACTGCTCAAGGCCTGGATCTAGCAAGACATCTCTCTAGGGCTGTCTATGATGCCAATGAAGTGGCTTCCAGGCTGGTAGGATATTCAGTCTGCACTGGGCGGGCAGCATGGCTTCACCTATTCAGGTTGTGACCCCTGGCTCAGCGTAGCGTGATGTCCTCACTTTTCTGGGGGTCCCACTTCTTTTCCCGCAGGGCACGGTGAGTTCTTCAGGGGCACCCTCCACCTCCTGGATCCCGGGAGCATTTACCAGCCCTGTCAAGCCCTTGGGCCTAGCCAGGCCCAGTTCGGCCCCCCCTCCTCCCGTGTCTCCCCCCCCCCCCATGGGAGGCTGGGGGAATGTCTTTTCTCCCAGGGTTCACCTTCTTGGTTCTTGGACCCATTAGTAATGAATGGTGAAGATTAATTTGGGTAAGATATGCAAATTACATACTTACTATAATTATGATCTCCCCAAATATCTTCAGCATTCACTGTGCCAGCCCTCCCACCCTATGATCAGACACTGGATGTCCCAGACCCCCTTTCCCTCCCCTCTCTGCCTTTCTGGCTGGAGGGGATTGGAACCTAGGGGCTCAGTCCTGGGCGAACCCTATGTCCAGTCTAGATATTGCCACCTTTGGTGGTCAGCGAGGTTGCTCCACTTTTATGTGACATCTCTAGGTTGACTCCCTTAAGGGTTTTTCCCAACTGAGCAGTCCTCCATTCCTCAGGATCTGCTTTCTGGAGCAATCCCCTTGAGATGCTTAATTCCTCTTCTTCTGGAAAAAGTTTAGAAGGACAATGGACACTCTGACTCGGAGGGAAGGAATGGACAAAAACAGAAGGTATGAAACAAGTTTGACATTATGAGAGATAGGTTTCTCTCTCTCTCTGTTAAAAAAAAAAGGCAGAATAAGGAATTCTCTCTCTCAGTATGGTCAGGTCCCCAGGCATCTGGCCCTTCCATCCCTACAACTCCCCCTCCCCTTTTTTCTCCTCCTTCATTCAGTTGGATGCTTGAGCCCTGGTTTAATCCTTTTCCACTTGTGGATTCTAGTCACCAGGCTCCCTGAGGAGACAGACCTGCAGGCTGTGGGGTTGGGGAGTGTTGGGGAGAGTTTGGCCAGTTTTTCTTCCTCCGTCTGTCTTCCTTCCTTCTCTCCTATCTCTTAGTTTATTTTCCCTTGCCCAGGGCTGCCCAGTGTTCTTGTCACCCTTGTCAGTCCTCCTTAGTTTTCCCTCTGACCTAACCCTAGTTAGTTTCTGGCTTTATTTTTTTTTTCCCTACCCTTATCTATCTTTTGGGTACCCTAGCCCTCTGAGCTCCCTCCTTTACTGTTCCTTGCCTTGTGGACAGAACTGAGAGCTGGGAGGAGTTGGCGGCAGGTACTGGCCAACCCACAAGCACCACAAAGAACGCTGGCCTCAAGGGCAGCACCGAGACAACATCATCTCCATCGACATAAAAATGTTTTAAAGAGACAGTGCTCTTTTTTATTTCCGCGCAGGGTCCTGGCCGACGGTAGGACCCATTAGTAATGAATGGTGAAGATATTTGGGAAGAGCATAATTATGGTAAGTACGTAATTTGTATTTCTGCATTCTTTAGGTGATATTTCCTTCCCTACTGTATAAGCAGGTCTGTTGCTTTCCGATATTTACTGAGCTCTATGATTTTCCATAGTTCCAGTTGGGATCCCACTTTTCTGGAATACTGGAACACTAATGCTTATTCAAGGCTGAATTCTTCATTGAGGGACTTTCTGGACTTTATTGTGCCCATGCACTGTGAGGGCACCAGGTTTTGGTATCAATTGAGACTTTCAATTTGTCTGTACATCACTAGTGTTACTCTGAGATGCTGGTGTATTCTTTTTTGGTAACACATATCCTTGTTATATGTAATTATATGCAATAGGGGTGGACATAAACGGAGTGTGATAAATCCGTTTATCTGCGAAACTGTGTGGATAAATTTAATTTATCCACAGTTACTCATTTATCCACACTAATCATATTCAAATGCGAATAACTTTAAAACAAACAAAAAAACATGGTACTGTGAGCATGAAAATTGTTCAGCACAAAATTATCTACAAAAGAAGTGGTGTTTCATTTATAGATACCTTATAGATTTTTTTTTATCATTAGCAAAAAACAGAAGAAAATTAAATTTTTTGTTCAGTTTTTTGACAAATGCAAATAACTTTAAAACAAAAAATGATAGCATGGTACTTTGAACACAGAAGTTGTTCAGCACAAACATCTATGAAACAAGATGCGTTTCATTTATAGATACATTTTAGTTTGTTTTATAATTAGCAAAAAACAGCAGAAAATTCCATTTTCTTTTCACTTTTTTGATAAACAAATGCAAATAACTTTAAAATGAAAAAGGTAGCATGGTACTGTGAGCATGACATTTGTTCAGCAAGACATTTTCTACAAAATGAGTGGTGTTTCATGTAATATCAACCACTATGCTAGGCAGACATACACTAGGAAAGTTAACCGAAAGTCCCAGAAATTATTATTTAAAATAAAAAAATAAACTGTCAAAAGCAAATGTTCCTGCACTGACAGAAAGCATCCCTATTGCATAAATGGAATATGCAGTGGTGAGCTGTTAGATAAATGATTTATCTACATTTGTGCTGTTTGACCTCGGACACTGCACTCGTGGCTTACACCACTCGTGAGGTTACCCGAGGTCAAACAGCACTTGGGTAGATAAATCATTTATCTGACAGCTCACCATTGTATAACCCTTATGTATCTCCTCTCAGAATGGGTATGTAAACTGCTATATAACATTTTAAATGCAATAAACTGATTTTACCAAAAAAAAAAAGAACATATGCTAAGATTTCGTCTGCTCTTGTTTTGGAGAATGTACTGTAACTGCACTGTGTGTACCAGTATTTTGCCCTATTGATTGTTTTGAAATATAACATTATGTCCATGCTGTACCTGCAAATAGGCATCTAATTGTCTAAAGTATTTTCCTGGTTACTAAAAACAAAAATAGAGTAACAGCAGAATGTGGTGCTCAGTGACATAAAGAACAGTCTGGACAATAAGTCACGGGACTCACCAAGCACACCAGGTAAACTGAAGTTCCACTCAGTAAATTAACTTCTTAACATTTCATTTATTTTGAACCACAACAAGTAAAAATGACCCTTCTGGGACAGGGAGACAAACAAAGACATTTCACCTGATCACAGACCTTTTCAAAGAAGATAAAGCCTGTGACCAGGTAAAATGTCAGAGCTTTGTTTGTCTGTCTCCCCGACTTACTTGCTGTTATTCTAAATAAATGAAGTTTTAAGAAACTAATTTACTGAGCAGAACTTCAATTTATCTGGTGTGCTTGGTGAGTGCCGTGACTTATTGTCCAGAAATAAAAACTAACATTTAAATAACAGGTGGAACATTTTATTTGTGCTCCATGTTCTTGAGATGAAAAAATATATTAGCTAAAATGTTCCTGGCTTCTTGGTTAGGATTGAGGTACACTGTAAGAGTAGAAGTTGGAAGGCAGCCTGCCAGTACTGTGCTTGGTATAATAATCAGCACACTTTAGTCTTTAGAGCAATCAATCTTCTATCATTCTCATACATTAAAATTGATCTGAAGAAGAGTGGGCACTCAGTTTTGTGTCAGCATATTTTGGTACTGCTCATGGACATTAACATCAAGTGTAAATCATCACTAAGTACTGCATTTGGCAGTCCTGTGTTGGTATAAAAGTCTTAATGTTGCTTGTCAGTTTTCACGTTACTCTTGGAAATGCTGAAACTTGAATATTGTGATTTCCCTCAGAAGCTCTTCTGCACTGTAAGTGGGGCTATAGCATCAGTGAATGGAGCAGGTTAATTCTTTTCGGCATACCAAAATATTAATATACTGATTCTCTGCTCTGGAAATAATCCATAACCATTTATGGAGGTGACTTTGTGGTTCACTTGTTTTTCAGCCTACTTTTGGGAGCCTGTCAGATTTTTCTGATGCAGAAATTCCCTGTTTTTAAAAGTAATTACTAATGAGCCGGCCTGATGATGCTGAGGGTTGAAGCGCTGGTTGCTACACCTCACGCCAGGCTGGTGACCCAGGTTCAGGAATGGACTCTGGTGACTCGGGTCAGCAGGGGTGAGGAAGGATTGAGCATCCATAGACAGCTGTCCTTCCTCGGGGGGGGGCAGTATGGTGCGGTGTTTGCCTGACACCCAGCGGTGGCTCGGTGTCAACATGCACACCGTCAGAAGGGGAAGGCCTCACATGCAGGGTGTATGACTGCTTCTGCAGAGGTGGAGTCCAGCCATCACTGCCCATTGCACATACAGGGACCCCAGGGAGAAAAAGTGACAGAAAATACTAGGAGCAGGCAGGCTCCGTGACAGCCTGATGCGCCACCACACCAGTGTGCCCCAATTCTGGATTGTGCTCCAGGGTTGGAAGTAAAGCCGGCACTCTGCTCCCTGGCCCCACCATGAGGGGACTCCATGGGGGAGCTCTGGGGCGTGGCTGGTACAGGGTGATCGACGCCAGAGAATGAGTCCCTCTGAGGGACGTCCAGAGCCGCCTGCCTAGCTCCACAGGGAAAAAAGTAAATAAAAAAAAAAAAGTAATTACTAATGATTGTCATTCAGCTATAGGATGACATTTTTATTTTGTCAATTTTAAATTTCTACTAATATCACAACATAATAGCCAAGAAGTAAAATTTTTTGCGTAAGCAATATTTTACCAAGAAAAGTCAATTGAGGTGAATCCTCCTATTTGCAATGGTGTCGAGGAGAGGAACCACCTCAGCCACAGTTCAATTCATACGTTACACCATAAAGTAACAGTTTTCTATACTGTGGTGATTTGTATATACAGCCCATTGTGCTTTGCATTATGGGGGCATGTATAATTTTGTATTTCTTTGAAACTTGGCTTCCCAGCCAGTGCCCTTTAGGGTAATCATTGCCTCAGTGCTTGTGTGCTGTGGTTCTTTATCTTTTAGCTTGTTTTTTGGTTTTATTGGTTTCACCACAACATAACCCAGATAGACCATCTTAGGGTAGCTGGTTCATTCCACTGGGGTGTCACACAGATGAAACACACTGATGAGTCCTGGTAGGACGAAACATGTATGTGTCTTCTGTTAGCACCCTTTGCAGACTGTGTGAGAGACCTTTTGGTACTATGCATTTCTGCTTAAAGTTGAACCAGCATAATATACTATGGTGATTTGCATGTGCAGCCTGTGGTGCATTGCATTATGGGGGTATATGTAATTTTGTATTTCTTTTAAACTTGGCTTCCCAGCCAGTGCCCTTTGGGATAACCATTGCCTCAGTGCTTGTGCACTGTGGCTCGTTGTCTTTTAGCTTGTTTTTTGCTTTTATTGGGTTCACCACAATATAACCCAGATATACCATCATTCCACTGGGATGTCACACAGATGAAGCACACTGATGAGTCTTGGTAGGACAAAGCACGTGCATGTGTCTTCTGTTGGCACCCTTTGCAGACTGTGTGAGAGACTTTTTGGTACCATGCATTTCTGCTTAAAGTTGAACCAGCATAAAATACTGTGGTGACTTGCATTATGGGGGTATGTGTAATTCTGTATTTCTTTTAAACTTGGCTTCCTGGCCAGTGCCCTTTGGGTTAACCATTGCCTCGGTGGCTTGCGCGCTGCGGTTCTTCATCTTTTAGTTTTTTATACTGCTCTGTCTTTATGAAAGCAAGTGCAATCAGTATGTTACATATGTTTAAAAGAAGAAAAGAAAAACTAATTATATTTCATCTTAAATTCTTATCTGCAATACAAAATAATAAGTTTATTTTCTGTTAACCTGTAACTTTTTACCACAATTTGAGATAAGATTTAAGTTGAAACATCAAAAGAGACACAAACTCAAGCTAGCTCATAAAAGAGCTAACTTTGTTACAAAGCTTTAATAAAGTTAAGTCATGAGCTGCATGCATGGCTTTATTACAATAAAGAAGGACATGATAACGTAAATCAGGATCTGGAGAGCTAGCGGGATGCTGGGATGTATAGGCAGGGGTATTACCAGTAGGGAGAGGGAAGTGGTGTTGCCACTATATAGGTCTTTAGTAAGACCCCACCTGGAGTACTGTGTCCAGTTTTGGAGGCTACATCTCAGGAAGGACATGGACAAGATGGAGGCCATCCAACGGAGGGCAATCCAAGATGGTCCAGGGTCTACATCAAATGTCCTATGAGGAGAGGCTAAAGAAATTAAACATGTATACCCTGTAGGAGAGGGGGAAGAGGGGGAATATGATCTTGACCTTTAAATACCTTACAGGGGTGAATAAGGTACAAGTGGGAGGTATTTTTTCAGAGGAAAGGGTGCTCCAGAATAAGGGGCCATGATATGAAGGTCGAGGTGGGTAGGTTTAGAAAAGATGCGAGGAAGTACTTCTTCACAGAAAGGTTGGTGGATGCCTGGAATGGTCTTCGAGCAGAGGTTGTGGGGGAAAACAATGGTAGGATTCAAAAAAAGCCTGGGATAAGCACAAAGGAGTCATAAGGGATAGGTAAGGGGGTGGCAGAGAAAGTGCTGTAGACCTGTAGGGGTCTGCAGTGTAAGCAGTGCAACAGAAATGGGCAGACTGGAAGGGTCATGAAAGACTTTATCTGCCATCAGCTTTTAAGGTTATGTAAATGTTAACCAATGACATAAAACATTAATGTACGAAAAATGTACTCAAAGGCTGACAGGGATATATCTCTCATCCACTGTAACTAGAGAGGGAAATCAAAAGCATCTCCAGTTTTCCTGGTGCTCAGGTGTAGGATATCACGGGTCTCAGACAGTGTTTTTCTCCTTGAAGGGGAGGACCATATTTAAGTGGTTCATCTTGGTACAAATGGTATTGGTTGGCCACCTCAGTGGCCCACTGGCAGTGAGTCGCACTGATCTGCAGGCAGCCTGGGTTTGGGAATGAACTGGAATTGCCGTGATTGATGGCAGGCCGGGCTGAAGCAGCTGTTGTGTGGCAGTATACCTCAGCTGGGGAAGGTCAACAGAGAGCATGCGCACCACAACCCCTGTGGTTTGGGCCAGAAAACTTGCTTCTGCTTCAGGGAACATGCTGTATGAGTGCGAGGTCACTAAGAGGGCTGTTGTCACATGCAGGGAGGGGGTGGTAGGAGAAATCTAAATGGGAAAAAAACCCATGACTGTCAAAGTAGTGGTCTGGTCCTCTGGGATTCTCCTGTGTCCTAGTGCCTGCTGCAACTGGAGCCTAGTCCACTTGTTGGACTTCCTGGAGGGGGAAGAGAGTGACCCCCTCCGTGAAGCCCCTGCCATAAGGGGAAAGCCTGGGGGTAACTGGTAGGTTACTGAGACCTGCGGGATTGGATGATACAGGCCTCAGCAGGGAATATCCCTGAGAACACGGTATATCCATGGAAATGATTGCATGGCTGGGTGGAAAAACGTCTGGAAAGAAATTTTATTGGTTGTAGACTGGACAACAATATTGAAGCAGATTTCACGTTTTGGGACAAAAGTCATGCAAGGTCATAATGTCAGAGATTCTACCAGTACCACAGTTCTCAGTGGGAGACCGATGTCAATCAGGGCAATGGATATATGGCTAACTGGGTAAGGAAAAAGTCACCTTTCTGAAACAATTCGGTACCAGCTGGCAAAGGTGTGACCTTTTTGCCAGAGACAGACTCCATCTAAATAGAAAAAGGCCAAGTATCCTAGGGAGCTGGATTAAATTAGCTATTGAGAAATCCTTAAACTAAATAGCATAGGGCAGATGGGGATAAAGCTCTGGATGCTAAGAAAATATTGGCAATAATAAACAATGGTTAGTCTCTGACATGAAGTTTCCTGGCATTAACAGTAATGAGCGTAGTTATCTCTGGATCTGCACATGTATAAATGTGCAAAGCCTGAATAACAAAAAGGAAGAATTGTATTTGCTTGTGTTAACTGATAGCCCCCGTGTTAAAGGAATAACTGAAACCTGATGGGGGGAAAGCGACTTTTGTGGTCAAAAACCTCATTGGTAAGCTTCGAAGACATTAAAAATAAATAGAAATGGTGGCAGAATAGTGTCATACACTTTAGGGGGAAAATATCACAAGCATGGCTATATCAGTGAGGATTAAAAACCAGGACACTATACCACAGATAGTCTGAGTTGGATTAGAACAAAATAAAAAATGAACAGTATAATGGGACTGTGTTACAGGCCGCCTGGGTGCAGTACTACAATAAATGATGACATCAATCAATCAATTAGAAATGCTGCACAAACCTCTAATACAACTGTCATGGGAGATTTCAACTACCCAAGAATTAATTGGGTTACAGCAACAGGCAGAAATCAAGCAGAGGAAAGTTTTTTAAACACTTTATGAAAATAACCTCACACAGTATGTCAATCAACTAACTAGATACAGACACATACTAGATCAAATGCTTTACTAAGTAACAATGAGGCTTTATTACAGAACATGAAATGATGGAGAAAGATTTCAAACAGGGCACCACAGCATAATTGCTTCTCAAACAAGCATTTGTCAATGCCGAATGTTGCTTGCTCATATGTGCTGTTTAGGTATTTGGAAGTCATTGGAGTGCAAATATTGAAAATTCGCAAACTTACGAGCATGCATAGGAACGCACGCTCGTAAAACAGTCATTTTTAGGAATTTTTTCACCAAATTTTCAACATAGCCATTTTAAGACCTCTGCTCATGAACAGTGTCACTGTGATTTTCCTAATGTGTCCCATACATTGATTTTGTACACCGACTGCGCCATTGTGTGCTACATGGGCGGAAACACGTTTTGGGCAGGATGTGAAAAATGACAGCTGTACTGCTCATAAGGAGGTGTGGTAAAATGGCAATGTTGAAAATCTGGAGTGAAACTATTGAAATCGCAAACTTACAGGCGTGCGTGGGAACTGCATAGCGTGCATTAATAAAACAGTAATTTTAGGAATTTTTTCACCAAATTTTCAACATAGGCTTTTGAAACCCACCTTATGAACACTGGCAGTATCGTTTCATTAATCAGCCCAAAGGGATTTCGTGCAGTGACGAAAATCACCCTTGAGGCCCGATTAACGCCATGACAGTGCAAGAATTCATGAGGAGGGGTCCCAAAACCCCATGTTGAAAATTTGGGCCCAAATTCAAAAATGCCTGAGAATACAACAAAGTTGAAAAACCCTATTTAGTCCATTATACAGCTTACCGAGCATTTCCTCAGTTGCAGTCGGCTTTGAAGAGCGCAGAGCGTGGTCCCGTCCACCGATGATCATCGTGCCGAGCTCCGGAGGCAAGTATGGGGTGAGGGGGGCTGTGGGAGGCAGGGTGCGCAGTGGGTGGAGTGCGGGTGGGGCAGTGAGACTAGCGAGGACCGTTTTTATTTGGGGTTTTTTAAATTAAGACGACATGGGACATTTGCCATGCTGGGTGGGCTCCCAGCATGGCAGCTGGAAAGCTGTTTGGGGGCTGGAGCTGACAGGGATTGGGCACCCCATCGAGCTATAACAAGATTTGCCACGCTGGGGTGGACTCCCAGCGTGGCACCTAGAAAAGTTTTGGGGTGTCAGCCGTGGAGCCAACGGGAGTTTGAGCACCCTGTTGGCTATAACATTTTTGCATGCTGGGCTGGGCTCCCAGCGTGGCACCTGGACAGCTTTTGTGGGGGATGTGGGCCAGCGGGTTGGGCACCCCGTCAGCCCCTACAGTGTGTGCGTGGGGAGGCGCATCAGCCGCATAATATGCGTGTTTCGTGTGTTGTGGGGGGAGCTCTGCTCACTGAAGTGGAGCTCTCCCTTTCAGCTGTATGCCACTGCATTTTCGACTGCTGTCATAGACAGCTGCAGCAGTCATTGGAGAACTGCGGCCATGCCTGCAAACTCACTGACTGAATTGGAAGACGGGGTGCCACACCTATGAAACCTCAGATGATGGCACTATGTTTCTTGTACGTGCGTGCAAGCAACATAAAAATGGTAAGATTAAGACCAGGTGACAACAATAGTCTCCAACCAAAAGTTAGCTAATACTGTAGTCTTAAATACATCCTTGAACATTTAGAACTTGGGAGGAGAAATGGAAAACAAAACTGAGGGGAATCCTAGAAAATACTTGTAAAAAGCTGAAAATGGAAAACGCTAGATTCATCCCTACAAAAAAAAAAATCTACAATAACCGAGTGAAAAAGCCACCATGGCTGACAAAATAACTAGCATACTTAACACCAAACAGAAGACATATTGGGAGATGAAACTCTTAAATACTAATGTGACAGAAGGTAAATCTAGAAGACTGCAGAAATATTGTAAGGCCAGAAAAAAGTAGGAAAAGAACCATTTGGAACTCGGACTGGTGTCAATTAAAACAAAACACAAGCAGTTTTTTAGATACACAAATTCAGTAAATAAAATTAGCAGCTCTGTTGGCCCACTGATGGCAGGAGACAGACTAGTAACGAGAAGGACATGGCGGAAATGTTCAGTACACATTTTTGCAGTGTGCTGAGAAATGATTTCACTCTAGCATAAGTACAAAAGAGATTATATGCATTAACAATCTAAAGGCAAGACAGTGCTATGACCATAAGTTGTGATGAGGTACAGTACTGTATATAAAAAATTAAGGACTCGAAGGGCAAATACATCAACAGTCCCTGATGGAATATATGCTGATCTTAATAAGCTCATCTTGGAACAACCTGTGGACTAACACTAATATTTATTAAATCACTGCAGTCAGAGGTTTTCTGTGTTGCTCCATGCTGTCAGTGGGAATTACTTACAACGTGGATAATGTGCAACCCCAACAAGGGGTCCGCTGGTACAGCTACAGCCTTAAAAGCTGAACCCAACAACATGGAATGCTGGGCTTATGAGTGTTCCACTGCTCCATCATAGTCAGTGCTCTGTACCAGTGTGCTGGGGGCAGCACTTTGAGGAGCTCTTTATCTGACTTTAACTTTGTTATTGCTCTTTGTTTTTCCTCCTAGTTGAGTAACTCTAACAGGGAGTGGTTGTTTGTGTTACAGGCAACTTCCCAAAATTCAATCATGCCTGTTTTTCAGGTGCATTGGCTAAGTAAGCATTAATCACCGACAGAGGAGGGCTGTACCGTGGATTAATGCCCTGCTGGGGGGGGGGGGTGGCGCATGTGGCCGGAGGCCGGGTGCTTCTAACCAACCAGCGGGCAATTCACGGTAGAGCCTGACGCTGGGGATGATTAATGTGCTTGTAACATGGGCTGGACACAGGAGTCGCAAGCCTCTGTTACAGGTGTCTCTGGATCAGACAGCTTCAGAATAGATGAAAATATAGCCTGAGACGTTGCGTTGCTAAGACAGCGTTTATTATACTGACAGTTATTTTGGTGAACATAACACAACTTGGTACGGGATCACAGTGCACTTAATGATTGTTGTGCTACTGCCGTTAAACATTATATCGAGCCATACATTTCTCAGTTATTAGATTAGCAGTTCCACTCACTAGCGAGTTCTGGTCGCTTCCTGTGACGCCGTGCATGATATGCATATTGTGCGTCCTGGCCAGGGCTCAATATCTGTCTGTTGCTGTGCGGCGCCATGGGGATCATCAGAGGCACTCTCCTTTTCCTTGTCTAGCTCTTGCTCTTCCTGACAGCAGAATGTCACTGGTCTATGGATTGTCACATTCTCGAAGTGGAAGAAACACATTGGAATTGCTGCTCGGGTGAAGCTTTGGCCACCGAGGTGCTCACTAGCATTTCGCTGCTCATCGCTTCTACCGCTGTGAGGAGGACTGGCATCTCCTGAACTGCTCCGTGGCACTCTACCCTCTGACGCCTTCAGGCGCTGCTCCTCATCACTGCCTAGGCTCTGCGCTACTGAGGGTGGTGGCTCCGTGACGTCCCGGGTCTCTGGCTCCGCAGTGCTGTCAGTTGCTATGCTGCTCGAGACAACTGCTGTGGGTGCAGTGGAAGCTCTGCTAGTTCGCTCTTCCATTCTGCTAGGTGCTGGCAGTCTCAGAAGGGATGAGAAGACACTTGACCACTTTCTCCTGTGCCGATGGAAACCAGTAGCTTCTCAGGCTGGTCTCACATAGATGTCCGGTGACGGACATGATCTCTATCGATGCCATACCAGCCTGAGAGAGCATGCTTACAGCGGTGCTCCGAATGCTATGATTGGTGTAGCAACATGACAGCGTTGCATCTGCAGACATCTGGCCCTTGAAATTTCCCAAACAGTTCTTGCCCATGGTCTGCTTGCTGTACCAGCAGGACCGATGTGCCGCCCCGGTTGCATCTAGTCTCAGAGGATACAGGTACAGAGCAGGGGCATTTGCAGGGCATCTCTGGATGTACTCTTTGTACATCAACACTACACAGTCCTTGCTACCTGGTGTGCTGTACACTACTCCTCATAAAACCTGCCGGTTTGTTTCGTTCACCTGTGGATGATTTTTCATTTTCTCATTAAACGCCATTGCAAGGTACTCTTGCTCTTCCTCATCCACATCCACGACGAAAGAGTTTTGATGCAGCTGCCTTTGCCCCTCTCTTTCTCTGCGAGCAAGTCTCAGCTGGATCTCAAACCAGAGTCTCTGCACGAGACCATAGGGACACTCTGGGCTCAGTTTCCCACATGTCCTTTTCTTTCTCAGGTCGGTCTCACTAATCTTTGGGTGGTGGGTCGCAGTGTCCTGTCCAGCTCTTCTATATTCTTTGAGCGCCTCCACAAACACATTGTTTGCTGCTACAAATTCTCAGTCACTGATTATGTTTATTACTCTTTTAACCTCACCTCCAGTAATATATTGCTGTAGTCCAGCACGCAGCCCATATACAAGTTCACACTATACTGCTGTTTGTGCTCTGTTCGGACAGTCGCATAGAAGTGCCTCAGAACTCTTGCCAGGTGGCACAGGGTCACTGTCTTGAGATCTATGCCTATTCTGTTCTCTCCTAGCCAGTCTTTAAACACATTCCACGCCCAAGTAGTGTTCTTCTGCGTGTTGGCCTCCACCATTTTGCTCTCTAGATTATCCAGCTCTTTCTCACTCATCACTACGTGTCGTCTGCTTTCTTTACTGCCCTGTAGCCCGCTGCCATCTATGTTTCTTTTTCTCGCTGCACTTCACAGCAGCCGCTGTATGCTGCACATATACTTTCTCCTTCTCTATTGCCACCTCTGCTTTATCCTGTGATTCGACAGTTCTGTTGCTTCCCTCTACTTAATACTCCCCAGTCTCGACCTCACTACTTCTCACTTCTTCATGTCATCATACCACTGGCGTCTCAACTTGACTATACCCCTCCTCGTCTGCACACCGTTTGGTCCATACTCATCATCTACCCACCTAGCTATGCCCTTCACTCCACACAGACTAAATGTCACTAGGCAGCTCTTCATCTCTAATTCTCTTTCCTTTTCAGTGTCTACAATGCTATGCTGCATCACTCTTGTACTGTCGCTTCACAGTACACACGTCGGCTTTCTGTAACGACTCTCTCTGTATTGTTCACAGAAGTCCCTCTCTCACTCTCTACTTCATGGGCAGACATGCCACTGCAGGTGCACTGCAAAGCAAGCTCTACTGGTTCCTCTATGGACACTTTAGGTACTACACAAGCGGGGTTTCTACGCTTGGGTTAATCACCGCTCGTTTTCCGTCACATGATCTCTTTCCTTGATTTCACCATCATTTACTGTGCCATGTAACAACCTACTTTTGTTTCCCCCCTCACTTATAGCTTCTGTGAAGGTGGGTGGATTTTGCGAGTTCCAGAGATTCTATAAAAGATTGCAAGGGTACGCGTGTGGACAATGACATGTTACAGTATGTGTTACTGTCCTTCATCTGCTATTTTTAGTTACCTGGTGCCTTAGTTTTTAGGTTTGAATTTACTTTCAGTCAGCTACTCTGTTTGCACCCATTCCCATTATTGATTGGTATTTGTTTTTGGCCTTTTTTCAGCATGCTTTTGCCTGTTTAGTTTTTTTTTTCCTCACATGTTCTGTGTTTTGGTGATTTTTTCATTAAACTTCAGCATTTGGCAGTGGGTTCATGATCCCTCCAATGGCAGAGCGCTAGCTTCCTGCGCATGTTTAGAGCATTTCTTCTTGTTCTGAATGCTCATTCCCATACCTTTGTAATGCACTCGTGTAGCTGATGTGCTCAGTGCCAGTTCTGTGATGTCATTCATGCAACCACTCATGCACAAACATGATTTTGGACATTTGAGTTGATCTAAGTCTTTAGCATACCATAATCAGCTTGTTTTTCATTATGTTTCCATGATTTGTAGAAATAAATCAGTTCTAGGGATCACAGGGGCCACACCATGCACAACACTCCTGTGTAGCACTTATTTCTACTCAATTTGTTTTTGTCAATTTATTTTGGGCAAGAGCAGAGTCTGTATATGGTATATATTTCTCATTCCTGTAACATTTTAGGACTTTTTGTCTTTATGGGCACCATAACATCCCGACGACTGTTATCAGATGGAAAGTCTGCTGCATGACACGGAGTCTTTCCTCCTGTGGCTCATTCTGTCTTTACCTACTGATTGAACAATTCTAGTATTGGCCCCCAGTGCCCAGACCTGTGGTGTCACATAGAAGGGTACACCTGGCAAGTTTAATGACGGTGCAAAAAAAAAAAAAGAGTTCAGTATAAAAACACACACACACAAAAAAAAAAACAGTTACACCAATCCCTTTTAAAAGTCCTGAATAACATTTCCATGATGAAGAACCAAAAGCAGCTCCTGCAAAGACATTAGAGACAAGCTCATCAGGCCAAAAGGATCCACAACCGACACTTGTTGATGGATCTGAGCATGCAGCAGATGCTCTTAATGAATTGCAAGCATTTCCTGATTTTCTTAAAGTTTTTTTCCTTCGTGTGCAACCGGGTAATCAAACAAGCATTTGTGAATGTTCACCGATGGTATTGCTGTTCTACTGGGTCTTGCTTGTACATATTTTTACTATGTATTTACCCAGGATACAGCAGATGAGATACAATATCTCATTTGCAGTGGTGTACTGCTTTGACACATTGTTAGATTGTAATTACCTAGGATAGGGCAGCTGAGGGGCAATATCTACTTAGTGAGAAATGAGTGCTGTAGCAAAAATTATTTCAATGACTAAACTGGAGCAAGCTACTGACCTGTCAGAAGCTGTTGGCAGGCAGAGATCAAAGACACTGCTCAGTGACATTGATAGAGTAGCAGAATTACAGTCAACAGACATGGGACCAATATATAAAACAAGTAAGGGCATACCTTTGTCAAAAGTAAATGTGGATATAAAACCGACAGAGAAAGTCTCTAAACAAAATGAGAATTCAACCTGGTCAGCTGAGTCTGCATTTCAGAGGGCAGGCTGGGTTTGGGATTCCCCAGACATCCCTGGGCATTCTTCGGGTCCTGTTTTGGTGGTTTGCATTGAACTTGACATATTGCTGGCCGTTTTTTATGTGATTATATCTCTGCAGTAATGGCATGCTAGCTCACTTTTTCACCCTTTTCTCCCTTGGTGATCTCTCGCAACCTGATGTATGTTTTAACACCCGTTTTTGCTGAGCTACTACCTCTATTTTCAGTCCATTTCCCCATACAATACCCTTTTCACTTGATTTGATCTGAACTATGCCCATTCTGTTATCATGGTGACTATTCTCATGGATCCAACGTTGCTCTAAATGGCACTGGAACAGATTTCCTGACATTTCCCTACTTTACCGCAAAGGCTGCCTTTTATCCCGTACCTGTTCATTTACAGTTTTTGTATGTCAGCAGTGGCTTGTTTTACTCTACTCACAGAAATCAGAGCTTAAGTTGGGTCTCATCTCATGAACAAGGGACCTCATCCTGCTCCACTTTACCTTTTCCACCTGCAGTAATGTTCTAAAGAGGTACCCTCCCAGTCGTCAATCTCGGACTTGCGCTATTGATGCATTAGTAGCTCAAGTCTGAGATGCAGCACCATTGTGCATGCTGTGCTATGCAGGCATGCCCCCTGGAATACCTCCGGACCACCTGTGGCACATAACTGAGGGATCAGGTGAGGGATCATGTGTGCAGGTGGCTGCTGCACTGCACTGGACCCCCGCTGCACGGCATTCCAATATAGGATTACCTACTCACCTCAGCTACATGGCGTGTAGGCAGTCCACACTTTTGTACAGAGGGCTCCATGTGAGTGTTCTTTCAGTGCTCTTTGCAGACTCAAGATGTATGTTATAAGTACAGTGGGAAACGACAGAATGTCAGGCCTTGCCATAATGCACATTCATTATGGAGCTGAAGTGAACACTGATGAAGTGAGTGAAAGGTTTACAACAAAATATCCAAGGTAGATGTTGCTTGTAGATGTGATGGCAGCAGGAAGATAAGAACTTGATTAAGAAAGCAGGGGGTCCAGTAAAGTAACATTTCTATCTTACTTCGAGGCTATCTCTTGCAGTTGGCCACACTGCTAGGACTTAGTTGCCAGGTACTAGGACCACACAGAAACTTTCTAGCTAGCAGTCTACCAGAGGGGGCCAGCCACCACCATCACCACCACTCACTGACATCAGCCAGCCCTATAAGAGTGGGTGGCCTCCATAGCCACCTCCAGTTCTTTTCCTACCATTGATCAATGCATGTCAGATTTCTGGAAACTGCAGCAGCTACTGTCAACCACCATTTCTGTGCCTTTTATCTACTGCATTTCTATTCCTATGAGGACGTCACTGTGGCTGCCTGATATAAGCCAAATTTGGTTCTAGCCTTGTCCTGTAAAACTGACCAGCTGTATCATGCCCCAGTGGGTAAGCCCTTCCTCAGAGAACAAGCCCACACAGACTCGGTGGTTATTAACACTGCCTATGACCACTGTAAGCAACCAAAGCACTTGTGCTTCCTTATGCCCGACAGGGAGTCCCATCATTTGGACTTTTTTGGGAAACCATTCACTTCCTCTACTTTGGTGATCTGGGCCCTTGACTACCTAGCCCACATGCTCGAGTATCAGAATGCACTGTGGGATAAGGCCAGGGATGTGGCCCAGTCCCTATCCACTGACCCTGTCAAGCAGCAAGCCCTGGACAGCCTCAAGTTGGCCTCCGACGTTGGTACCCACTTGCTCAGGGCAGCCTATAACACTGTGGATGCACTGACCCGGACATCAGCTACCACCATATGCCTACATAGGTACTCTTGGCTATGTATGTCTGGGTTTACCCAAGATGGCCAACTGTCCATCTTGAATGCTCCTTTCAGGGGCAGCTTTCTCTTTGGAAGTGATGTCTCGGACATCCTCTCTAAGCTCCAGGCCTCAGGGAGAGCAATCAGATCTGTTCATTCCTTGTATTACACATAGTCCAGATCTGGGCAGAGATCTTCCTTTCATTAGCCTGCCACCAGGTAGCCCCGGACGTCTGCCAAGCCCTGGGGTAAGCAGATGGTGGCGTCGTCATCTGCCCTGCTGGCCCCCAACCCCTCCACCAGTAAAAGTGCCAGAGGGTGCCCCACAGCCCCAGCTGTGGCTGCCCCCTCCCTCCAGTCACGCAGGAGGTAGTCATAGGGAGTCAATTCTTCCTCCATCTAGACAGGTGGAAAGAAATAATATATCCGACAGTTGGGTCATGCAACTGATAGAACATGGCCACTCCCTAGAATTTGTGGAGCAGCCTCCAGACAGTCTCCCAGTTCAGTCCTTTTACCCTCCCAGCCGTCTTCCACTAATTTGGGATGAGTTCCATGCTGTGTTCCGCAAAAGGGCAATAGAATCCCTCCCAAAATCCCAGCAAGGACAGAGGTTCTACTCGCACTTCTTCCTGGTTCCCAGATTCACTCGGGACCTCAGGCTCATCTTGAACCTCTGCGACTTAAACTTGTTCATCCAGTACAAAAGGTTTAGGATGATCACCCTCCAAGGTCCGCTGCCCCTGCTACACCAGGGGGATTTGATTTGCTCCCTAGACAAGTAGGATGCTTATCTGAGCATCAGGATATGCTCCTCTCACAGGCGCTTCCTCAGGTTTCTCTTTCAGGGAGTCCATTTCCAATTCAGGGCTCTGCTGTTTGGATTATTCTCAGCCCCCATGGTGCTCACAAAGTGCTTAGCAGTGGTGGCAGCTGCCCTCAGACAGCAGGGATTTTGTGTGTTCCCTTATCTGGACGAGTGGCTGCTAGAAGCCCCATCCAAGGAGCGCCTGCTCTAAACCCTGGACTCTACCTGTCACCTTTTCCAGGCTTTGAGGGTCACCATTAACCTGTACAAATCCTTTCTGGCTCCTACCCAATGGCTCCAATACATTGGGGTGATGTTAGATACAGCCCAGGGAATGATCTTCCTTCCACAGAACAGTGCAGAGAATCTGATGGATGAGGCCTGTCAGCTCTACTCCAGCCATAAAATCCCATCATGGGTCTTCCTGTGCCTCATGGGCTTTAGGGCTGCAGCCATTGTTAGAGTTCCCCTAGCCAGGGTGCATATGAGGATTCCCCAGTAGCCACTGAGGGTCCAGTGGGACCAGCGATTGGACGACCTGGACCAACTAGTCATTGTCTCGGATATTGTAAAGACGGTGCTATTGTGGTGGCTAGAGCTCAGTAATCTCCTCATGGGAGTGCCATTTTTCATTCCACCCCTACAACAAATCCTCACAATGGAGGCTTCGGAGCAAGGCTTGGGGCCTCATCTGGGTGCCCTCCAGACTCAGGGGACATGGAGCTCTGTGGAAGCAGCCCTCCACATCAATGTCTTGGAGATGGAAGCAGTTCTGTATGCCCTTCAGGTCTTCCAGACACATCTCTCCCCAGGTCCATCATGGTCCACTATATCAACAAACAGGGAGGGACTCATTCTTACTCACTGTGTTGGGAAGCGATGAGGGTCTGGTATTGGGTGATCATGGCCTGAAACTCTCAGCCATCGATATTTCCAGCATCCAAAAAGTCTAGGCAGACAGCCTAAGCCTGTCTCAGTCATGGGTTCATGAGTGGGAGCTCCTGCCCTCTGTGGTGGAAGATCTGTTCGTCCAGTGGGGTCATGCAGAGTTGGACCTTTTTGCGTCCCTGCTCAATGCAAAACTTCTGCTTTTCTGCTTGCTCGCCCCAGGGCCTGGAGTTTTCTGGCGAGACATGTTGTCCCTTTCTTGGAAAGAGAGGTTTCTGTATGCCTTCCCTCCCTTCCCGCTCCTTCAGAGGGTTCTGATAAAGCTTTATCTGGAAGGGCCAACTATGCTACTCATTGCTCCCTTCTGGCCTCATCAGATCTGGTTCCCCTTACTCCACCAGCTGGCAGTGGAACCTCTAGTCCTACTGCCCCTGTGCATAGACTTGCTTTCCCAGGAGCAGGGCACCCTGGGCCATCCAGACCTCAAGTCCCTCCATCTTCCTGCTTGGCTCCTGAAGTCATAGCCATTGTGAGGTTTGGGGTGTCCTCTAAGGTGGTAGATGTTTTGGTGGTTAGGAAACCTTCCACTAGGGCAGCCTATTCCATGAAGTGGAAGTATTTCGCCATTTGGGTGTCATTGCACCACTTAGACCCCGTCACCTGTCCAGTGAATCAGATTTTGGAATACTTGTTTGCCCTTTCAGACTCCGGCCTCAAGTACTCCTCCATCAAAGTACATCTCAGTGCCATCTCTGCTCACCATGTACCAGTCGATGGCCACACTGTGGCTCCACTTGACGTGTCTCACATGTCTGAGGGGCTTCCTGCACTTGAAGCCTCCCATACACAATCCTATCCTGGATTGGGACTTACATTTTGTGTTAAAGAAACTGACCCTGCCTCCATTTGAACCGGCTGCGAGTTGTGAGCTACGCTACCTGTCATGGAAGGCATTATCATTAGTTGCTATTACTTCTGCTCAAAGGTATCAGAGCTTCAGGCACTCATGTCTGAGCAGCCTTATTTAATTTTCCACAAAGACAGGGTCTTTGCATACCAGTCCTAAGTATCTTCCTAAAGTGATGTCTGAGTTCACTTTGAATCAGTCCATCCACCTGGCTGCCAACTGAGCTGTCAAGGAGCACGTACTACATACAGCACACGCTCCTTGACTGCTCAGTTGTTGGCTAGCCATGGTAGAGAGCCATGGGGTGTGCCAGTTGCTGGCTCGGGGATGGGACAGGTGGAGCAGGGGTGGTGGGGCACTGACTGCCGGGGTGGGGATCCACTAGCCCACCAGGGAAATGTATATTTATATTATATGGGCAGATCAGGGAAAGGGAGTGGGGTCCGCTAGACCACCAGGGAAGGATATTTTATTATACAGGCAGATTGGGTCTGAGGGGGTCCACTAGACCACCAGGGACATGTGTCATTTTAATAAAATGGGGATCGGGGCTGGGGGGGAAGGCTAGCTCACCAGAGATGTGTTTCATTTTAATAAAATGGGGATTGGGGCTGTGGGGGTCTGCGAGACTACCAAAGACGTGTCATTTTAATAAAATGGGGATCACAGCTGGAGGGTCCACTAGACCACCAGGGACGTGATTATTTTAATAAAAGGGGATCAGGGCTGGGGAAGGGAGCAGCAGCACATTGGCGCATGTTCTTTAACCCTCCCAGAGGACACACCTCTAAGTACCCTTAGACCAGCCCTGGCTGGTCTAATGGCACTTAGAAATCTTCCTGGACATAAAGTCTCCACCATTCAATCACACTAATTGGATCTACACTGGAGGCGCTAGGACCCAGCAGGAGCAAACTTTTCAACAGGGTCGGCACCAGAGGTGGAGCTGTGAGGAAACGACACCACGAGCCATGGCTCGTGCAGTAAAGACTACCTCGGCATCGACCCTCCAACCGCCTCAGTTCCTTTTTTTCCTCTATCGGGTGTGCTTCAGGGACGACGGCGCTCGCCCTCCGGGAGTCAAACTTCAATCTAGCAGCATAGTTTTCAGTTGATTGTTTTGTAATTTATCTTCAAAACAAGTACTGAGTGGATTTAATTTTATTAATTAATAAAGAAGTCTTCAGCCTTCCATTGACGGAGTCGACCATGAGCGGGTCAGGTGATGGTAGGCAGCCTTCCTGTGAAAGCTGTTCAGTCAGCCGGGCTGGGTCCAGTCCGCCGCCCTTCCTGGAGGGTGGGTCTGACAATGGATGGTCCAGTGCTCAGGGAGATGGGCGGTCCCACTGAAAGCATAAAAGAAAACAGTCCCATTTGCGGCACCGTGTGGCCTCGAGTTCTTCTTCAGCGCACAAGTTGAGAAAGAGAAGGCATCACTCGAGGTCGCCTTCTGGTATGTCTGCGCATCGACGGTCAGTCATTGGGGCTAGACACCTGTCTCCTCCTCTCTCAGAGTCGCCGGTTTCTGGCTCCGGTGCCCGACGTCTTCGACATCGGAGCCCGTCTCTGCCTATTGGATGTGCCTCCGATGTGCAGTTTCACCAGTGGGCTGCTCTTATGGAGCAGTGGGCGTGGAGGTTGGTCAAGCTGCCTGGCCCGGTCACTCCGGGGCCTTCAGGCCACTCGAGAGACCGGGTAGGGCAGTTGAACCTTCTTAGTTGTGCAGCGCCTTCTTTGGTGCCATTGACTCAGAGCTCAGGTGTTTTCCCCCCTCACATGTCTGCAGTGCAGGACTCCACACCGATGCCTCTATCTCCTGTTACTTTTCCTTCAAATCACAGTTTTCATAACCTTGGGACACTCTCAGAGCCATCCGTGGTGCCAGGGGCTCTGTCAGAGCCATCCGTGGTGCCGAGGACTCTGTCTGCGATGTCCGTAATGCTGGGAGCTCCGTCGGTGCCGTCTGCAGGGCCGGGGGCTCTGTTGTTCCTGTGGCCTTTATCAGCGCCATGTACTGGGCTGTTTCCGATGGCATCGACTTCCTTGGTTTCGACTCCGTGTTCTTTGTTGGTGCCGGTGCTTGGTGCTGCGCCATCCAGCCTTCAGGGCTTTTCGACTCCGATTCTTTCCTTTTCTAATTTTCATTCTGATTTTCACTCCTTTCCTGTTTATACAGTCCCCCCCGGACTGTCAGATGATTTTGAGCCTGAGTCAGATCTTCATCTGGGTGATGATGTTGAAGGAGCAGGGATCAATCCTGCTGCAGAGCCTGTGGTTGAAGACCTTTCCTTTAAGTCTCTGCTGAAAAATTTAAATTCCACTCTTTCTCTCCAGACTACAGAAATCGATCCTGGAAGCTTTTAAGACTCCAATACCTTCATGTTCCAGAGATCCCTATGGATTTAACTCTTCCAGTACAACCATCATTTGAGACCCTTTCTCAGATGGCGTGGAACAATCCTGCTCTCATCCCTTCCGTGGCTAAGTCCATAGATAGGAAATATGCTGCTCCCAAGGATCGGCCCATATTGGCCTCACAAGCTTTTGCTGAGTCCATTGTAGTTTTAGCAGAGAATGACAAGGCCGTCCTCCCTCAGGCATCTACAGCCTGGCTTATAAATAATCTCGTTAGATAGACACCTTAGGTAAGAGTCTTTGCTGCCTCCACCCTGGGTATGCGTATTGCCAGCTACCAGGGCTAGCTTTCTCAATATGAGTATGTCCTTTGCATTCGCTCAAAGCAAATGGTAGAAGCTCTGCCTGAGTCGGAAACTAATTCAGAGCTACTTCACACCATAACCAGGGGTATTGAGTCCAATAACCAACAGGTTAAAGGTGCAATGGACGCTTTCAATACTGCTTCTCGAGCAGCGGCGGTGGGCATTTGCACTCATCGCCACTCTTGGCTACGTACTTCAGGCTTCACGAATGATGCCCAGCAGCAGGTCATGGCCTTACCCTTTGACGGTATGTATCTGTTCGGACCCCAGGTGGAACAAGCTCTGGAGCCACACAAAAGACTAGGTCAGCCATTAAGACAGCTTGACCCTCTCGAGGGGGGGTGCCAACAAGCGTCAATTTCACAAGTCAGTCCTTTCGGGGCAAAGGTAAGGGAGGTTTTAACAAAAACCACGCCCCGCAGCCACAAAAGAAAATGCAGCAGAAGGCACAAGGTCCCAAAGCGCCCAGTGCCACCTTCTGAGTTCTTGGCCCAGGTCCCACCTCAACTGCCGGAGGCGGACTCTTCCTCAATGGTGGGAGGATGTCTGACTCAGTTCTGCGACCAGGGAAAGTCTATAACATCAGACAAATAGGTCCTCCAGATAATCCACGAGGGGTATGCGCACAATCTTTCAGAAACCCCCCCGATAATCCCCCCTAACGACAGCCCAGGCTGTGGGCAGTACAGTCAGACCTTCTTGTTTCCGAGGTACAAGGCCTTCTGAACAACAGGGCAGTTGAAGTAGTTATGCCAGACCAAAGAAACACAGGTTTCTACTCTCATTACTTTCTAGTTCCGAAGAAAACTGGCGGCATGCGCCCCATTCTGGATCTCAGAAAGTTAAACAAATTCCTTCACAAGAAAAAGTTCAAGATGATATCTCTAGGTATCCTTCTACCTTTGATTCATCAACACAATTGGCTAGCCTCCCTGAACATGCAGGATGCCCACCAACACATTGTTATAGACTCAAAGCACCATAAATACCTAAGGTTTGTGGCATTGGGTCAACATTATCAGTTCAGAGTCCTGCCCTTTGTGCTATCCTTGGCACCGCGAGTTTTGACAAAGTGTTGTGCAATTCTCGCAGCGCATCTCAGGAAAATTGGAATTCAAGTGTTCCCAAATCTGGATGACTGACTTCTAGCAAGCCCCTCCAGAAAGGGAACTCTGGACACCGTGCCAAGGCTTCAGACTTCCTCACGTCCATGGGAGTCCTGCTAAATCACAACAAATCGCAGTTGCAGCCCTCCCAGAAACCCCTTTTCATAGGAACTCTTCTGGATACCTCCTGTGTGAAAGCTTTTCTCCCAGAGGACAGAAGGAGCAATATCCTACAGATGGCCTGATTCAGAGAAAACAGCTCGGTTCAAGCTATCTCGATGCAATGGATGCTGGGTCTCATAGCATCCTCTGTGTTCACTGTACCCCTAGCATGTCTCCACATGAGAACCTCTTAGTCCCCAACCACTGACCCTCAGTCCTTTCCCATTAATGTGACAGAACCTCTAAAGAGGTCACTCACCTGGTGGTCGCAGGACGACAACCTTCCGGAAGGGTATCCCTTTGCTCCTCTGGATCATCAGATCTCCATTACCACCAACATGTCCCTGATGGGGTGGAGAGTTCACTGCCAGAATCTCCACAATCAAGGTACGTGGACTCAGGATAAATGTCCTGGAAATGAGAGCCGTCCTCTATGCAGTCTGGGCCTTGAAGGACATACTGTGTCACAAGAACATTCTCCTTCAAACAGACAACAAAGCAGTGATGTATTACATCAACAAGCAGGGCAGTGCACACTGTTACCCATTATGCACGGAAGCTATGAGAGTGTGGGAATGGTGCCTGGATCACAAGGCTCTAATCCACGTGGTTTACCTGCCAGGCATGCAGAACCAACTAGCAGACTGGTCACTCTTCAAAGAGTGGGGAACTCCAGACCCGGACCTTTTTGTATTCCCACTCAACGCAAAACTGCCTCTCTTCTGCTCCAGAAATCCAGGACCTGGCATTTTCTGGTGGGATGCGTTCAGGCTGCAGTGGACAAAACGCTTTGTATATGTCTTTCTTCCTCTTACACTAATTCAGAAAGTACTTCTCAAATTCGAGTCTCAGGGAGACAAAATGATTCTCATTGTTCCCTTCTGGCCTCGACAGATATAGTTCCTGATGCTCAACAGTCTGTCGGCAACCCTCCTGAAGGCACTTCCCCTTCAGATGAACCTTCTGACCCAGGGGCCCGTGGTCCATCCCAATCTGAAGGTGCTTCACCTTCACGCTTGGCTCCTGAAGAGATAGAAGTGAATAGGTTTAATGTTTCCTGCAGGGTTTCAGATATTCTCTTGGCTGCGTGTAAACCAGCCACTAGAAAATCCTACACAGCCAAATGGAAGCGTCTCTCTCTCTCTCTCTCTCTCTCTCTCTCTCTGTGTGCAAAATCCTCTTTGAACCCTTTCTCCTGCCCACCAAATAAAGTCTTGGAGTACATTTTAGACCTCTCAAATTCAGGTCTGCAATACTCTACTGTCAAAGTTCATCTCTGTGCCATTTCAGTTTATCATGAGCCGGTACATTCCTTGTCTCTGGCTCAGTTACCTGTAGTTAAGAAGTTTCTTAAGGGTATTTTGCATATCAGACCTCCTATCAGATGTCCAGTCACAGCCTGGGACATTAACCTTGTGCTAGACATGCTCACTCGGAAACCTTTCGAGCCTCTAGCTACAGTACCTGTGAGCTGAAGTTCCTCACTTGGAAAACAGCCTTCCTGGTGGCCATCACTTTGGCCCATAGAGTTTCTGAAATACATGCTCTGGTCACAGATCCCCCGTACACTGTATTTCACAGGGACAAAGTAGTTCTTAGGACTCACTCTAAGTTTCTCCCTAAGGCTGTCTCAGAATTTCATCTAAACCAACCTTCAGTTCTACCTACCTAGCGAACTTTCAGAATGATGGGGAACGTACCTTTCATTCTTTGGATGTTAAGAGAGCACTGCAATTCTATCTGGACAGAACAAAAGAAATTCACAAGGCTCAACAACTGTTTGTTTCCTTCAGCGAGACCCGGCTGGGTCAGTCTGTCACTGTTAGGTGCATTTCAGCATGGCTGGTAGCATGTCTCCGCCACTGCTATTCTATGGCACAGGTTAAGCTGGAAGGCAGAGTGTACGCTCACTCTACTAGAACGGTCACAGCATCTCTGGCGGAAATCCGCAATGTGCCCATTGCAAATACTTGGATACATGGAGCTCAGTGCATACTTTCATTAAGCACTATGCTTTGAATATCCATGCCAGATGACATTTGTCGTTTGGTAGGACTATTGTTAACGGACTTCTGTCCTAAGTATTTGAGCTCTTAGTTTCTCCTGCCACCCATCTCAGGGGTTTATTAGCTCGGTACTCTCCCATTAATGAGTGAATGAGTGGTGGAGACTATGTCCAGGAAGATATGGAAATTATGTACCTACCGTAATTCTTGATCTTCTTGAACGAAGTCTCCACCACTCATTCACACACCCACCCACCATCCCCCGAGCTCACGTCTCTGTTTTTGGTCTTCACTGCCTCAATGGCTGGGCTGTGAAGACTATTGTTGACCTTTCTTACACGGGTCATTCAGACTATCTTATGTCCAATTTTGTTAGGTTAGTTACGTTGCACCTCCTCGGAAAAAAAGGTACTGAGGTGGTTGAAGATTCGACGCCGAGGTAGTCTTTACTGCATGAGCCACGGCTCGTAGTGCTGCTTCCTCACGGCTCCGTCTCTGGCGCTGACCCTCTTGAAAAGTTTGATCCCTCTGGGTCCTAGCGCCTCTGGCATAGATCCCATTAGTGTGAATGAGTGGTGGAGACTTCGTCTTAGAAGATCAAGAATTACGGTAGGTACGTAATTTCCATATTTGCCCACTGGGAGGGTTTTGAGAATCCCAAATAAGAGGATATGGTAGCCTGCATCTGCTGCAAGCCCCCTAGTGCCATGCCGCAGCCCATTTTGTGCCACAAGGATGGTGCAAGCCTCCTTTGGGACACGCAGCCTGTGTTTGCTGCAGGCTGCTTTTGTGAATTGCTCCCAGGGCATCTTTTGGCACAAGCTGCACCTTTTACCATTCCTTGTGATGCAAGCCCCTTGCACCATTCAGGGAGCTTTGAGATTCTGGCCCAAGGGGTCCACAATACCCACAACTAAGGCTATGTGTGGTAATTGCGCTGAAACAGGACCTATAGACATTGGACATTGTGGCTCATGAAAATGTGCACTGCCTTTCATACTGATTCAGGGTATCAGATGTACACTGCAAGGATAAGCCCTATTTAGAGGGATTTTGTTCGACCCACATGGGTCATAAGTGCTTTCCTACAGTACAGGTGGTCCCTGTTAAATTCGTCTATGACTGGAGGGGCACAGCCGCATTATAACCCTTGTAGCGAATTCTGAAGGGCAAAGGCAGTGTATCTATGAGTCCCACTTGGACCAGAATGACAGGGCAGCACCTATCTGCAAAACGGGTGATAGAGCTTGTTGAAGTTTATGGTTCAGTTTACTCTTTGTCTGGTTAAATTGTTTATTTTGTTTCTATATTGAATTTGTATGCACAGGTACAGTACAATTAATTGCCATTTCATCAATACAAAGTGAGCTAAGGCCAAAGCAAACAGGCCTTCTCTGGTAAATACAACTGATGATGAGGTTTTAACAAGGTACTTCAGAAAGGCCCAGAGAGAAGCTGAAAACTCATTAGTAGGGTAGGGTAGGGGATATGGCTGGACCTACCTATATAACATGGAATAATAAAGGGCTCTAATTTGAGAGAAAAGGTAGCAAATATTGAGACATTTAAAAAAAGGAGGGGCTTATGTAGTTTGTTTTGTTTTTACAAGAGACGCATACCTTGGCAGGTCATATAAATTTATATTACAGAAAATGGGTGGGACAAGCATTTGGGATGTGCTGTTAGAAGAGTGGGAGTAGCAATCCTGATTGCTCACAACACAAGTTTTCCACTCTTGCAGGAGATAGACCCAAATGGTAGATATATTCTTTTGAGAGGTCTTACAGTCCTCAGAAGCAATTCTATAGTAGGTTGTGTATATGGGCAAAACATAGATGACCCACTTTTATCCAGTAGCCCATTAACTTAGCAACTGAATTATGGTGCCACAATTAGGGCGTTGCAACAAAGGTGAGTGACAGGGGCGATGTTGATTTTTGATTGCCTCACACTCACGTCGTCTTTGGCGCCCTAACAATTTTCCTCCCTTCTGGGGCATGTCCACCCTGGAGTTTGTTATATTTAGTTGCAGGGATGCGGGGGGTAGAATGTTTTCCTGCACTGCATTTTTGTGCTTTGGCTGCAGCAATGGCTGGCACTACCGAGCCAGGTGGCATATTGCCTGCACCCATATTGGTGTCGACAAAATAATTGTTGCACCAATAGGGGTGAACCCTTTTTTCCTAATGTCCTAGTGTTGTTAACAACCACACCAACATCCCAGTTGTCCTGACTGGGAACTGGAATCTGGTCCAAAACATGACCCTGGACAGGACTGGCATGAATAGTAGAGGGCTATGTCCTAAGCAGAGAGTGATCAATGAACTGCAGGACAGTCTGAGACTCATAGACCCTGGAGGGGAAAAAAATACAAAACTGGGATGAGGGTTCCTTTTCAGGGCCCTCATACCAACCCAGAAAAAACTGAGAGGGTAGCTCCCTTCCTCCTTTTTCTTTCATCTCCTTCTCCCTGCCTTGGGTATATCCCCTTCTTGTGGTATATCCTTGTTAGTTGCTAAATGCAATCTGTGCTTCAGGGCACTATCCAGTCTAACTCCACTTAGCAGTGGCACCCTCTGTGGAGAAGTGCTGTGCACTGGACTGGATCAAGTTACACCCCTGTTGTTGCTAGAGAAGCAAGCCATTTTCTCTGATGGTTATCTCTTCTGACTATGCCAGACTAATCCTTTTGGTTGGTATCCACATTTCCTTTCTTATGCCAACTGGGCTGTTAGCCCAATACCTTTAGGGGTGCCTGGGGAGATGAACACATCTTGACTCCCTTAGGCCATTTAGCCCTACTACTCCACATGCCACTAAGATTCCTTTTTCTTTTCAATGATGGGAGAAAAGGGGCATATTCTAACTGACAATCCAGTCAGTGTTTTATGTGGCAGCATGGGGTTTCGTTTTTCCAGGTCTGTGTAATGCATTCCTATTTTGGCACATTGTGCCATCTCAGTTGCAAGGGTGACCCTATTCTGGGCACTCCCCTCTTACCTTTTCTGCCAGAGCCACATGCTTCAGGGCTGCTGCCTTTAAGATCACGTCCATCTCGTTTCTGGTTAGTGGTGTGAAGATCTGGTTTCATTCCCAACTACCCCTGTGTGCCGCCCTTTTTCGCTATTCAGAGGTTAGTAGTTGGATTTTTCTTTATTGTTTATTTATATTTCCTATATCCTTTCCCTAACCCTTTGGGTACGGAAAGTCCTAGCCCTCTCTATTTTTCCCCACTTTGTGTCTTTCCTGATGAACAGAAATGAGGTTGATGAGGGAGCCGGCAATGGTTATTGGTTGGCATGTGGCACCCCGTGAGGGTGTGCAGTCACCATGCCCAGTAGTTGTGGTCAATCCCCCTGGCCAGAATGCTTTGCTCCTGAGGGGTCCTAGTTCCTCTAACTCTGACCCATGAAAAGTAAGTCAACTCAAGGCAATTTTATTTATATGGCACCCGATCCCAGGGGCTCTGGGTGCCTTGCAATACAAAACAAAACATTTCAAATACAGTTTCAGCTAATAAATAGTAAATACTAAGTAGATTGAAAAAGCAGCAGCACACACCAGACCCCAAACTCAAAGTAAACAAGTAAATTTTAAGACTGAACTTAAAAGGGTCCAGCAAAGTGGAACCTCTATCCTCAAGGGGAAGGGCATCCCACAAAATTGGGTCAGCCACACGAGTGCCTAGTACCCCGACGACTTAAGCCTAGAACTGGGTACCATGAGGAGACTCACCTCTGCTGACCAAAGTGGGTGGCCAGGAACATACGGAATCAAGAGGTCTTTCATATAGCCCCAACTCGGACCATGTAGGGCCTTGCAAGTTAAGGAGCACACCTTGAAGTAATCAGTTGTGAACATATTCTGGAAGATAAGTTATGGTAAGTATGTAACATACATTTGTTGCATAAGGCCTAGCTGGTTAACAACATAAATACATAAATAGCATAAATCAGGAAGTAACAAGCAACTGTAGGATTTTTGTTTTGCTTTACACAACTTTTTTGTGATGGTAGATATGCAAATACGTTTTTAAAAACCTGTGCCTTGTGCATTTTGAATGTTTCAGCCGCAAAGAACATTGTGTTTCTTGTCACATTCCTGTAAGAAATTATTTATTGCAATAAGTGCTCATTTATCTCTGAAATTAATTGAACACAACAGTTGAATGTTACTCTGTCCACTTTTTAAATGAATGTTTGCAACACCATTAATATAAAAGGCAGTGTAGTGTGAAAACTAATTATTTCTTTCCTTTACCTGTTTGCTACCGATGTTGTTAAAAACAAAGGTCATGGAAAGTTTTGAATGCTCATTTCCATTTGTGCACTAAATATAAGGATGCTTAGTGAGGGGACTGGGGGTGAATTACTGACATGCAGTATTCTGTGCAGGATTCAAAGTGGTGGGGCAAAACAAAATTGAAACAAAACTTTAATAGTTGTTTTGCAAGATGATAAAACAAAAGAAGTAGTTCCATTTATACAAATAAATGAGCTCTGCACCTGATAATAATGTATTACAAAACCCCAATCTCCAAAACAGAGAATGTAAGTGAGATCTGGTAAGAATAAGTCGCAGCTGAAACATGCTTCCCCTTGAGATTAACCTCTGTTTGATTGGAATTATTTCTTATGAACTGACATCAGAGACTATAATTTCCTCCGAAAAGGTGATGAATAAAACAAACGATAACATTATTTGCTCTAGTTAAGCAGCCCCTGATGTCTCTGGGGAAACTTAGAAGAAAAATTCATACACAAATTTGTTTATCGTTCATGTCTTCATTCTGGTAATAATTTTCAGTACATTAATGTGAAAAAAAAGGATTGCTGTCACCTAGGCTTTAGCTACACTGCTACTTTATAGATATTGAGATATTCTAGTCTTTTTGAGCCAAGTATCAAAAGAACTATGTATTCCAGTCTTGCAATGTCATTTGGGTAGTTATATTATATGTGATACCTTAGTATCCTACCCAAAGGAGACAGGAAAACATAGCACAGTCTTACAGTATTGCAGAAAGATAACATGCTGACATATGTTTTACAACACTCTAGATGAACTATCTGTTGTAAATTGTTGCACTTCATGGAATCTCACAAACCCAGTTTTCTCGGACGTGCCGAGCATATAAAATCATGTACTATGCACAAATATGTGTTGCCATCTATTATTTTTACTCTGTAATTCATTAAAATAGCTTATCATAAGAATAATTTTATCTACTGCTTGCTAGCATTAAGCACTCATGTTTGTGGCTCACCATGTTCCAATAGATAGGATTCTGAGAAGGGATTAATTGTTGGCTATTCCGGTGTTGTTGAAAACAAAATTCATACAACTGGTGGGGCAAAATGGCCTTTGTAGACTGTTCAAGTGTCTGGTGAAGCTTCTGGCATATCACAGATATAACCACCTTCCTCTTCTTGTGGTGTTAATGCTACTAGGATAATCACTTCTGGCTCTTCACAGCTTCCTTCCCCAGAGTGGATCTCACCATCCCTGATAGAGGGAGAAACCCCATAACAATCTTGACACAGTTTCACTTTGCAAAATAATGAGATGTTAAAAAAGTAGATATACCTTACTGTATTGTACTACTTTGAATACTTTTGCATATTTGCACAGTCTAGGTATTGTTAATCTGCTCCTTGACTTGTGCCCACACCTGGAAATAAATTGCAGTTGGACTGCTTTGTTTTGTGCTGTTTTGTATTGTATCGTATTGTCCTCGCACCCTTTATTTGGTTGATCCACCTGCATGAATGTCATGTCTGTCTAACTGTATTGTATTTTTATTTACTAACTTCTTGTTGTATTTTATTTACCATTGCACCTTTTGTATTATATACTCCTCATCCCCCTCCCCCAGGATGCATCTGGAAACAAGCTATTACAGTACTCGTCTTTCTAGTGAAATAACTAAATATATATTTCTAGGGACATGGATATGTTGTTCATCCACACTCATTGGCAGTATCCTTGCCGCTTTAAATCTTGCCGGAAGGTCTTCAAGCTTGCTCCTCCCACCCACCCGGGTGGTATAACTCTCGGCTCCGCCCCATGACGCCAGATCTTCCTTACCGCTTGGAAGCTCAGGTTCCCTCCTTAACGCTCTGCGTTCGACTAGTTCTATTTCTCCGTTTGCGGATTTAAAAGTAATATTTTGCAAAAGACTTCAGTCTTGATCCCTGCGGCTGCGATGGACAAATCGACTCCGGTTGCGGAGATGCCCATGCGTAGAAGATGTCTCGGACGGGTCCACACTCCACGTGTGTCTACTGCTTAGGCCTTGAGCACGACCCGCAGGCTTGCGACCTGTGCTCATCTTTCTCGGCCTACGTCCTCGAAGACCGTGCTGCCCGATTGCAACTGGGCCGTCCCGAGAAGCGTTTCCCTCCGGTGAAGTCCAAGGAGGCCCGGTTGGCGGTGTCCGCGGCGGCGGGCTCGGCGGATCAGCTCGAGCGGATGGTCGCCCTCGAAGAGGAGGCGGCGCGGGCCGTATCTTCCTCGGCCGCGGCATTTATCCCGCTCTCTCTGGGTTCTTCCTACACGGCTTCCTTTAAGGAGCTTTGTCTGTCCCTCTCCACTAAAGGAGAAGGGCCTGCGTCTGCTGGACCTTTTTCTCGGTCCAAAAAGAGGGACAAGGGTAAGCCTCCTCGCGGACGCCTTGGGAGCGGGAAGGTCCTTCCCGGGCCGCCGACCGCCGGCTGTCGATCACTGCTTCGCCACTGGCCTCACGGTGTCCTCGCAGGTCAGTTGACCGAGACTCCCACTGATGAAGTCGAGATTTTTCTCGACCCATTGGACGGCTGTCGCCTTTAGCGGCGAGATTCCCCTCTCCCGGTTCCCCGGGAGGAGTTGAGAGATCCGTGGGCTCGCCTGTGCCTCGGTTCCGGAGCCCTCGGATGGACCCGAGCCGAAGGAGTGCGGTTCCGGCCGACACCTCCCTCCGCACCGCCCCGGAAATTCCGGGACTCTCGATCTCGGTCTCGACCTCTTGGGTCCAGCCGTTCCCACCGTCATAGGCGGTCTCGGTCTCGGCACCGCGGTAAGCGGCGTCGCCGCTCGTCCTCGTCCTCCTCCTCTGATGAGGGGAGGCTTCGGCGTAAATTACGTCGACGGTACGAGGACCTTATGTTGCAACAGCTCCTCCTGGCCGGGAATAAGCCGACTCCGGCGCCTTCCCCGGCCATTAAGTGGCTGTCACCGGAACGGCCGACACAACCCCTCGACTTGTCCGAGGAGCCTACACCCAGGCCGGTTGTTCGGCCAAAACCAGCTGCTCCACCGATTCCGGTGGAACCTCCGCCTCCACAGCCACCAATTGGGGCTCCGACCAAGGATTCTCGGTCGGCTAAGGGTTTACCCCATCGGTTGTCAGTTACCCTCACCCCACCGACCTCGGCAGGTGAAGGGTGGCTCAGGCCAGAGGCAGCTTTTGAGGACTCTTCCGAGTCCGAAGACGTTTCTCCTTCTTCTCCAAGCGACTGGACTTGGAGTCTTCAGGAGGTCAGCCAATGGACGATGAGCCCGTCGTCTTCCTAGGACTGCTTCGCTCATCTCGGAGTCTACCGGATGGAGCTCGAACCCGCTTCCAACGGGCCAGGTATCTCCTCACGGAGATTCTGGACCGAGGGATTCTGACGGAGGCTCTTCCGGTGGCCGAGGCTACAGTGGGTCCGGCACTGGAACTTTGGCAGCCTCTGCTTCCTGCCCTGCGCCGGCCAGGATGGCCAGGAAGTATGCGGTCCCTACCGTTCCTTGTCCGTTTCTGAACACCCTCTGCTGAGGGGTTGGTTACCGACAGCGTCGCGCACGGCAACGCCAGGATGTGGACAAACCTCCTGACAAGGAGTCCAAGAAATTGGACTATGTCGGCTAAAAGTCTACGCTATGCCCTCTCGGCTCTCGCCAGGCCAGTTCGGCCGCCCTCATGGCACATTTTCTCATGCCCTGTTGGGCTCCCTGGATGAGGTCATCCTCATCTTCCCGCCGATCTGCAGACTACGGTTAAGCAGGTGCGGGACCAGGGCAGGGCAGTGGCCAAACAGCAGCTCCAGACTGCTTTGGATGTAGGGGACTCATGTGCCAGATCGGTGGCGGCCGCAGTGGCTATGCGTCGGCGGGCTTGGCTGAGGATATCCACCTTTACTCGGATACCCAGCACAGTTGGCGGATGTTCCTTTGGGACTGACCTCTTCGCCCTGGGGTGGAAGGTCACCTGCAGAGGATCGAGAAGTCCAATGCCACCTTGACTCGGTCTCTTCCGCCAGAAGGACAAAGGCCGCAAACCACAGCCTAAGCCCTTTCGGCCCTTCTGTGCCCCGGCGCGCCTGCCCAGCAACGCCAGGGCCAGCAGGCTCGGCCTTGGCATCCCAAACCCAAGCCGCCGGCTTCTAACAGGAGGCAGGGAGGAAGGGCCCAGGAGGTCCCTCGCGGTCCCTCCTCCAGCCTGCCCAGTGACGGGCTGAGGGTGTCGCCCCATCCCCGTCACCTACTCCCTGGGTCCCCTGCGGGACGGCCCGCACTGCTCCGCTTGGTCCGGCTGTTACCACGGACAGGTGGGTCTTGGAGGTGGTGGGAAGAGGCCTGCCTCTGGAATTGCAGGCACCACCTTCAGAGCCGCCGCCTGGGGGCTTCGGGATCCCCAGCCTCACTGGCGGCTCGTCGAGCCGACATCACTCTCCTCCTCCAGAAGGAGGTGGTAAGAGAGGTGGTGGACCCTCCTTCAGACCCAGGGTTTGTGTCCAGGTACTTCCTGGTTCCGAAACGGACGGGGGGCTGGCGCCCCATTCTCGACCTACACGACCTAAACAAGTTCCTAAGGTCTCGAACCTTCAGGATGGTCACTCTGGCTCAGATTATACCATCCTTGGAACGCGGCGTGTGGTTCTGCTCTCTGGACTTGCAGGACGCGTTTTTTCACGTCCCTATCCGTCCGTCTCACCAGAGATTCCTTCGCTTCCGAGCGGAAGGATCCCTCTTCGAGTTCCAAGCCATGCCCTTCGGCTTGTCTCCAGCTCCCAGGGTCTTCACCAAATGCATGGCAGTGGTGACAGCATTCCTGCGGCGCCGAGGGGTCCGGGTGTACCCTTACCTGGACGACTGGCTGATAGCAGCTCCCTCCAGGAAGGAGGCGGAGTGGTCCAGAGATCTGGCCCTCCAGGTCTGCTCTCAACTGGGCCTCCTTATCAACGAGGCCAAGTCGGAACTCGAGCCGAAGCAGGTGATTTTATTCATCGGGGCGCAGCTCGACTCTCTTCGAGCCAGAGCGCGGCTCCCGGCGGACAGGGCCGAGGTTCTTTCCTCCTTTGCCCGATCATTTCTGGTTGGGCAATTGCGCCCTGCCCGGGACTTCCTGCGCCTCCTGGGTCTCATGGCGGCCTGTACCAGCGTGGTCCGTTGGGCCCGCTGGAACATGCGTCCCCTTCAGTGGGGACTGGCCAGCCAGTGGTCATGACGCTGCATCCCTTGGACCAGCTTAGTGTCGTGACACAGGGATGTGGAATGCTCTCCAGTGGTGGACCGTTCCAGATCATTTGCAGGAGGGCATCCCGTTCGTCCGACCCGAGCCGACGGTCTCTCTGTCGACCGATGCCTCTCTGATGGGTTGGGGTGCCCATCTGGGGGAACACCGGGCTCATGGCCTCTGGTCCCCGCGGGAGTCCCGATGCCACATCAACCTGCTGGAGCTCCGAGCGGTCCGCCTAGCTCTCACCGCCTTTGCTCCGTTCCTCCGGGGTCAAGTGGTCCGAGTCCAGACGGACAATACCACGACCATGTACTATCTAAACCGCCAGGGCGGGACGCGCTCCATGCTTCTATGCAAGGAAGCTCTCCGCATTTGGTCACTCATCTGCAGCCTGGAGGCGGATCTCCTAGCCATTCACGTGGCAGGAGCCTCCAACACCCTGGCCGATGCCCTGAGCCGGATAGGGGCTGCATCCCACGAGTGGTCTCTCCTGCGGAGGTAGTACAGCATCTGTTCTCCCTTTGGGGCACACCTCAGGTGGACCTGTTTGCCTCCATGGAGAACGCCGGTTGAGTATGTTCCATGCCCGCCCTCAGCAGGGCTCGCTGCAGGGGATGCCTTCTCGAGGCAATGGACCCGGGCCTCTTTACGCCTTTCCCCATTTCCCTTGATCCACAAGGTGCTTCTCAAGGCGAGGAGGGACAAGGCGCAGGTGATTCTGATAGCCCCAGACTGGCCTCGCCAGTTCTGGTACCCAGATCTCCTCAGTCTCAGCTCCAGGACTCCGCGGCAGCTTCCAGCTCGCCCGGACCTGCTCTCAGTCAATCAGGGGAAGGTGTTCCATCCGGACCTTCAATCCCTGCACCTGATGGCCTGGTTTCTGAGCGGCTAGAGTTCCAGGCCTTGGGTCTTTCCGACGAGGTCCTCAATGTAGTTGAGGCGTCCCGTAAGGAGTCGACCAGAAAATGCTATGCCTTCAAATGGAAAAGGTTTTCCATTTGGTGTCAGGAGCAAGGGCTTGGACCCTTCCTCCTGTTCCTTGGCAAGCATCTTGGACTATTTATGGTCCCTTTCTAGTCAAGGGCTTAGGTCGTGACCTAAGGGTGCACCTGGCAGCCATCTCTGCTTACAGGCGCGGGCTGGGAAGCAGTCGTGGCGCAGGAGAAGGTGGTCTACGCTTTTCAAAGGCCTTGATCACATTTCCTCCAGTGCGGGAACCCCACCTCTGTGGGATCTACTCATACTGGCAAAGCTCATGGGCAAGCCATTCTAACCTATGCACAGGTGTGCTCTCTCACCTGTCGTGGAAGACCGCCTTCTTGGTGGCTATCACGTCAGCCAGAAGGATGGGAGAGCTCCAGGCGCTTCCATCGAGTCTCCTTACCTGGTCTTCCACAGGGACAAGGTTGTCCTGCCCCCACCCGAAATTCCTCCGAAGGTGGTGTCGGAGTTTCACCTTAACCAGGTGTTGACTCTGCGGTGTTCTACCCTCAATCACACCGAGGTCAATATAGGCTCCATACTCTGGATCCTAGAAGGGCGCTCGCTTATTATAAGGAGCGCACGGCTGAAATTCGGGGAGAGGTTCGCCAGCTGTTTGTCACCTACGCTGAAGCCGCATCTGGCAGACCTGCAGCCAAGCGGACGATAAGCAGGTGGGTAACATCCTGCATAGATCTCTGCTATAAGTTAGCGGGCATGGAGCCTCCCAGAGGGATAAGAGCTCATTCTACCCGCCATACTGCTGCAACGGTGGCTGCTTCCAGGGACGTCCCTATCCAGGAAATCTGCAGGGCTGCTACCTGGAAGTCAGCAAACACCTTCATTACCCACTACCACATCGACCTTGAGTCACGCCGGATGCTGGTTTTGGGGCCTCGGTTCTCCAGTCTCTCTTTCCCAAGTAAGTATGGGGGTGCTCGTCTTGCCTCCCTCCTCCCGGAGAACTGCTAGGAGTCTGCCAATGAGTGTGGATGAACAACATATCCATGTCCCTAGAAATACAGGTTACTCACCTGTAACAGGAGTTCTAGGAATGGTATGTTGTTCATCCACACGACCCACCCGACCTCCCCGGCTTCGACGCACAACCTGAGCTTCCAGCGGGCCAGATCTGGCGTCATGGGGCGGAGCCGAGAGTTATACCACCCGGGTGGGTGGGAGGAGCAAGCTTGAAGACCTTCTGGCAAGATTTAAAGCGGCAAGGATACTGCCAATGAGTGTGGATGAACAACATATACCATTCCTAGAACTCCTGTTACAGGTGAGTAACCTGTATATTTTTTTATTGTCACATGACCTAACAGAGTTTGTGCTATAACCCTTTTGCCCCGACAGTAGTTAGTCTTTGAACAAAGAAACACAAAATTCCCAGCACTGTATCTAAGAGGTGCACCGCCTTAGCTGAAAATCTAGGTAGAAAAAACAAACAAAAAAACAGTGCACTCAACAGTATCTAAGTATAGAAAATTGATACTTTAATGATTCATAAGGTGCATGAAACTAGTTCAAAAAGGCATACTGTTGCCCACACGGTTACCCTGTGTGCATTCGGAAGCCACTCAGGAGACCGAGTCTCGGTGCTACCCTCTCAGCTATAAAGGAGACCAATTATCTAGTTCATCAAGATTTTAGATTTGCAATTATCTAGAAATACATATGTTTCAGGGGGTATTACATGAGGATAGCAACTGAATATGAGTGACCGACAAAGTGGTGACTCATATTCAGTGCTATCCCCATGGGCTACCCTGAAAGAGTAGCAACCCTACGTAAAACTGAGCGTAGGGAAGGGCGACCAGACAGGGGGGATAGTGAGGGGAAGGGGAGGGATAGGGAAGGGGTTTGTAGGGGAGTGTTTCCAAAATCTAAGCGCATTCACCCCATCTCACATAAGACACGTAGGCTGCTTCTCATTAGAATTTCATTTATTAGCAGCACCAGCCCATGCTGTATGCAGCTCCCAGAACAGTTCTTATGTTTTGCACCCTTCAGTGCTTCCTCAGAGAATAACCACAGTCCATAAGTGAACACATTTAAAGAACCAAGTGTATATACCTCCACCAATCGTGATTGAGCAAATACATTTGAATTTTAGTCACATGTTGGTGACATCACCAGGTAATTACTTCACACAAAAAAATGTTACTACCTCTTATACTGTGCTTCCTTTATCACACAACTGTGTGAAGCCAGGGTAGCATGTGTGCTTAATTTTTTGTAGATTTTAATACCTGACTGTCACAAGTGAAAATAATTACAGCACATTAACTTAAAAAACATTTTTTGAAAGAATTAATGAGGTAGGAATCATTATTTAAAAAGTGCTTAAAGTAGGCTTCCCAATGATTTCCAAATCAAACATCTTCATAATAAACTTGTGAGTCATGACTTCAAATGGAAGAAAACAAATGCAGTTCATGCAAAACACATGTAAACACAGGCAATGACTGTTGTGAACGAATCACTGTTTACACACATTTCAAAAATATGAGCACCGAAAGTTCTAGTAGCCAACCAATAACATGGGAAGGAGGGAAAGAGGAAAGGGAAGGGGTAGAGGGGGTTTGGGGTTTGAAGACAAGAGACCGGTCAAACTGTCAGTAACAGCATAAGATATTCAATTTTCAATAGACAAAAAAATGTCATCTCTTCTTTAACAGAAATGGAACAATTTTGAATGTGCCCTTTAATCCAGGATACCCAAGGGCTCCAGTATGAAAAATCCATTCTTGTTTCTTACAATTTAAAAAATTGTCTATATCCCTACTCCTAATATTTTTGAGGGTGTGCTCTATGCCCATAGCTGTAACTTTACGAGCTGATCTGTTTCTCTGTGAGTTAACATGTACTTCCATTGCATAGTCTTTATTGTTATTTCTTATGGCTAGTATAGAGTATGTTCGTTAATTCTCTGTCTCAGTTTCCTTCTCATACGCCCACTATAGAAACATCCACAACTGCACATTAACAGATAGATGGCTGGCAGTATAGCAGAGGTTAGAGTAACAAGCTGTGAATGAGCTTGGTACATGCAGCAGACCAGACCTTGGTTTGATTCTCATAACCTCCACTTGCATACTGTGTGACTGAGCAAGTCACTTAACCACCCAGTGCTCCCAGGTTACCCCTGAAAACAGGCACTTGTGCCCAGTGGGCCTTACCCAGTTACTAAAGACTAAAATAAAATAAAAATAAAAAAAGATGACACTCTGTATTACAATTAATGGTGCTTTTCACCATTTCCTTGTGATTTGTTCTCTTGTTCATGAACTCATTTTGAGTTACCATGGACTGTCATGTTTGACATCCACCACAGGATCTGGACCCCCATTTTGATTTATCTTGCTTTCTCTGATTTCCTTCTTTTGGTAAATAGCTTTGTACCAGCCTGTCTTTCATGTTAACACCTCTCCTGTAAGAAATACAGAGTGGTTTCTCAAACAGAGATTGTAAATGGGGGGTTCCCCCCACGATATGTAGGTTCATACATACTATATTTGCTAGCTCTCTACTGCCCCCACCAAAAGTAGTAACAAAAGTGAGGGCTGGAGAGTCTTTCTTACCATTGGTGTCAGAAGGGATTCCCTTGTTACATTATTTGTATATGTCCTGGCCTTGTCAATCACATCCTCAGGAGTACCACTATCAGCTAGTTCTTCTGCACTCTGTGAGTATAAGGTCTCACCACCACAATTCCTTCTTACTCTGATAAATTGACCCTTTGGAATATTGTTTTTAGTGTGGCCTGGGTGACAGCTCTGGGAATGAAGAAGAGTATTCCTATCTATATATTTTGTGAACAGGTCAGTTGTTATACTGCCATCTTGGTTTTTGTTAATCAAGAGATCCCCAAAAAAAATGAATGCTCTGTTCCTCAACATGTACTTTAAATTTTAAATTGTTATTTGTCCCTCCCAGAAATTCCACACATTTTAGAAACTCATCTTTACTCCCTTTCCAGATGATAAACAAATCATCAATAAACCTTTTGTACAGGTCTATTTTATCAAAGAAGGGGTTAATTGTTGCATCAAATATAAATTGTTCTTCCCATAGTCCCAAATATAGATTTGCTAAATTGAGAGATAGAGTGGCCCCCATGGCTGTGCCCTTGAGTTACTGGTGTTTTCTCCCTTCAAACATAAAAACATTATTTTTCAGAACTATGCCCACCAGATCAAATAAAACAAGCATTTGTCAATGCCGAATGTTTGCTTGCTGGCATTGGCAGTGGTAGTGTAGAAGTTACAGAGCTGCGTAATAGGAATGGTAGTGAAGTATTGAACTGAAGCCAACCCCACCACCACCCTGCAGAGAGTGACAGACATTGGGGTGTGCCTTTGGGTTGTCAGGCATAACGGCCACGCCATTTCACCACACCCCACCCTGCAGACACTGACAAGTGTCACTGTGTTCCTTGGGGTCTTTGGTCTCTATGCGCACCCCATTTCATTAGGAAATATGGTGAGATGGTGCGAATATAGGAGAATGGGGTGAAGTTTGGGGTCGATTTAATCCAAGGCATACCTGATGCCTCTCACTGACTGCAGGTGTGGAATGGTATGAGCATCACAGGCAAGAATCCCAAGTCACACCCCTGGTGCCTGTCATTCTCTACAGGGTTGGGCGTTATGGTTGGAAACCCTAATACCTCAGGCATTCGTTGGTATTTTCACTCCAAATTTTCAAAATTTTTTTTGTGACCCACTTCATGAACAGGGGGAATATCAGTTTGTTAGCCGAAAGCTGCTTATGCACAGTGACTACGGCATTTAGCACCACAGGTGCAAAAACATTCCGAACAGGATGTAAAAAATGACAGCTGTACTGTTCATGGGGAGGTGTAAAAAATGGCAATGTTGCAAATCTGTAGTAAAAATATTTAAAAAAATGGTGAAGTCACGAGCGTACATAGAAACTGTGCAACGCACACCCGTAATATAATTAGGTTGGGGATTTTTTACAGCAGATTGTCAGCTCAGGCATTTTGATGCCTCCGATCATGAACAGTGTCACTGTGATTTTCTTTATCTGTGCCGAACAATGATTTCCCACAGTGACCACTCATCTCTGCGCTGAACGTGTGAAAACACACTTCAGCCATGTTGTGAAAAATGATAGCTGTACTGTTCATAAGGAAGTGTGGAAAATGCAACTGGTGAAAATCTGGACTGAAAATATGACAAAGTCATGAACTAACGAGGGTGCGTGGAAACTGCGCAATGCTCACTCGTAACAGTCATTTTATGGACTTTTGTCACTAAATTTTCAACATAGCCATTTTAAGACCTCTGCTCATGAACAGTGTAACTGTGATTTTCTTAATCTGTCCTAAACATTGTTTTCGCACACCAACAGCACCATTGTGCGCTACATGTGCGAAAACAATTTTGGGCGATATATGAAAAATGACAGCTGTACTGCTCATAAGAAGGTGTGGTAAAATGGCAATGTTGAAAATCTGGAGTGAAAATATTGAAAATTCGCGAACTTACGAGCCTGCGTAGGAACTGCATAGCATGCGCTAATAAAACAGTCATTTTTGGAATTTTGGCACAAATTTTCAACATGGGGTTTGGGACCCCTTCTCATGATGATGTCACTGTCATGGCGTTATTCAGCCCCGAAGGGTGATTTCGCACAGTGACTGCAAAATCACCCTTCGGGCCTGAATAATGCCATGACAGTGACATCATTCATGAAAAGGCGTCCCAAAATCCCCATGTTGAAAATTTGGTGCAAAAATTCCCAAAAATGCCCGAGATATGCAACAAAGTTGAAACCCCCCTATCTAGCCCATTATACACCTTACCGGCATTTCCTCAGTTCGCGGTCGGCTTTGAAGAGTGCAGACGTGTTCCCGGTCCTCCGAAGATCGTCGCGCTGAGGTCCGGAGGTAGGTATGGGGTGAGGGGGGGGGTGTGGGGAGGCAGGTGCGCAGGTGGGTGGGTTGTGGGAGGGCCAGGGAGACTACATGGGACCGTTTTTCTTTACAGGTAAAAAAAAAAAAAAAAGAATGGCCTTAGGATATTTGCCACACTGGGGTGGGCTCTCAGCGTGGCACAAGTGACGGCTGGGGGGCCGCTCAGCCGACGGGGATTGGGCACCCCTGCCAGCTAAAGATGGATTGCCACGCTGGGGTGGGCTCCCAGCATGGCACTTAGTACTCGGGTGGGGGTGAGTACAGTGGAGCCGACAGGGATTGGGCACCCCGTTGGCTATATTATTACTTGCCATGCTGGGGTGGCACCCAGCGTGACATTTTCGAAGGCTTTGGGGAACGCAGCACAGCTGACAGGGATTAGGCACCCGTTGGCTATTCAGTGTGTGCGTGCGTGGGGGCGGGCGCGCATGCTGCATGGCATCTCTGTGTGGGGGAAGCTGCGCATGAGCAAGCGATATCTTATCGCTACCACCGTTTAGCTCCCCTTGAATCAGTATGCCACTGCATTTTGGAGCTTGTCATAGATAGCTCCAGAATGCATTGGCTTACAGGGGCCACGCCTGCCAACACACTGACTGAATTGGAGGAGGAGGTGACACCTCCGAAATCTCCACTGATGGCACTATGTTTCTTGCACATGCGTGAAAGCAAATATAAAAGTGTATCTTTGTCCATGGAATCCTTGTTGCAGCTTGCAAATAATGTTCTATCACTGCAATTCCACCCTCTTGGGGAATATTCATATACAGGAAGTCAACATCTAATGTAACTAGAAGCCAGGAATTCTCTATCTGTAGCTCATTCAAAATATGTCCAGTGTCTTTTATGTGACTCCTCAATTTGGGTACCAGAGGACTAATAAAACTATCCATGTACGAGGATAGTGGCTCTGTGAGCCAGCCAATTCCTGAGATAATAGGGCGCCCGGGGGGGGGGGGTGTCAGTGGGCCTTTATGTATTTTGGGTAATGTGTAAATTACTGGTTTCCTATGGGAATCAACAGACAGAAAATGCAGCTCATCGTGAGTGACTAAACCATTATAGTATGCCTCCAATAAATACATTTCAATCTCTCTCTGAATTTTAGTTGTGGGGTCAAAGGTTAAAGATTTGTAAAATTCTGAATTTGACAACTGTCTTATTCATTTCCCTTATATACTCATCTCTGTCCTGAACAACAATGCTTCCCCCTTTATCTGCCGGTATAGTAATATTACGGTTCTTCATGAGTGTTTCTGAAGTCTCTCTTTCAGCCCAGTTAACATTACAGTAAGACATTTTTTGGGGGAGCACTACCATCCAGAAAAAGGTCTAACAAATCCTTGATGCAGCAATATAAATAAGTGCTGATGTTAGGGTGTAATGGGGGCAGAAAGTAGAAGGTGGCTTAAAAGGGTTAGTGGTCACCTGTTCTAATGTTTCATCTACTGTATTACACTGGTATTCTGTTCTGGTGTAGAGTTCTGAACATTTTTGTCAGTTTCTGCAAAAAAAAAAAAGATTTCAGATTTATCTTCCTTACAAACTTATTTATGTCCACAAAAGGTCTGAATTCTCTAATACTGAAAATTAGGACAAACGATAGTCCTTTAGACAGTACCTTCAATTGTGCTTCATTGAAATGTTCCTTGGAAATAATAATTACAGTCAATATCTGTTGACTGTCATAGGATTGCGCCAATCACCTCTTCCCCTTGCTCTTCCTCTTCCCCCTCCTCATCCTCATCCTCTTCTGCCTCGACCCTCTTGCTCTTCTAGAGAGAGTGGTGAGCTTGCTGCAGCCGAGCTAGCCATGTGATGTGGTGGTGAGGGTGGCTAGCAATGGTGCAGCAGGCACTGGAATAGGGACTAGGGATCGGCACAGACTATTTTGCTGCTGCCTGTGGCTGCCTTAATTTTGTTTGCCACAGTGGGAGTGTCACCCCCTCCCTGACGTGCACCCCACTGGTGTTAGTAAATCCTTATGTAGGTAGGAGCAGGGGGCAAAGCCCCCATGGGGGGGCACAGCACCCCTACATAAACACACTTTAATGTTGCCAGATGTTAGGTTGCGAGAATGTGTATATTGCCAATTTCCTTTTTGGCGATATACACTCGCCATAATAGCAATCACTGCTTTGCAATTGCTATTATGACATGGAACCATTTCAGGATCCTTTTTTAAAGGGATACCATCCTTTATAACTGCACAGGATGTCAGTATAATATAACTGACACTTCCATGATCATCTGATCTCCCTATACAGTCAGGTGGCTACACTTACTGTGGAAATATCCGAAGTAAATGACTAATGTGTTTTTTACAAAAAAAAATGTATGAATAAAGAGCATGACTCTGGGTTTTCAGCAGGAAATGTTTAACAGCTTTATTTGCCAAATAATATAGGATGCTCGTATAGAGTGTAGTGACATCTATAGTTAAGAACACATAAGTCTCATAGGCGGATTTAGAGGGGGGGGCTAAGGGTGCTATAGCTCCCCCATCATGGAGCTCCTCTATTAGTAACACACTGTGCTGCATTCTTTATCAGTATGCACTAATGTCCCCATGAAAGCTGCCTGAGCCACACAGGTCTCAGCTGTCCTCCAGCAGAGCTGGCCTTAGCTAGGTGCTAACTGTGCCCCTGCACCTTGAGGGGGCCATGCTTTTTTCCTTGAGGAAAATAAAAATGTTAAACATTTAAAAATGCCTAAATGTTGTTAGAGATGTAAACGTTTACTAGCAAATGAAAGTGGAAGACAACTGGCTCTGTTACTGTTACAAAAGGTGGGGGCAGCTTTGCTGCAGTGGAAAAGATTAGGTTAAGTAAGTGCTAATGGTGTTAATGGCCATACTTTACACCTCCCAGGTTGACTACTTTCACAAACAAGGGGATATACTGACAAGAGAACTTGTTTGTAACCTGGACATGTAGGTGAAACAATGAATGATATGCAAAATATGTTTCAAAAGTATGTGAGCACTCAAAATGGTTTAAAAACCTGACCAGCACAGAGCAAAACCGGATTTCCTAATAGGGACCCTGAAAACCTGATCGCCAGTTAAAAAAAACTGACAGGTGGCAACCTTACTGGTGTCCCATGATAATCCTCTATTCTCTCCCACTCACACCTCCAGAAAAGTTAAATTGTTTAACTAGTTTGCAAATCAGAGTATCTGAGGTATGAGTGTCCAGTGATTATGTCCCTGTCCTTACAGAAATGAATACGGTAGTAGTACCGTACTTAAGTTCTTGCTCCAGGCTCAAGTCGTCAGATTCAGAATCATTTCCAATGGTGAAGTCAAATAATTCAGTGCAGTCAATGGCACTAATTAAAAGATGCTGGTTAAACTAGCAGGGGCAGCTGCTGGGATTGGACAGGACATTAGTGTTCCATCAAACTGGGTGTGTAATAAATGTAGTACTAGTGTTATTAATTTCTAGTATGGGGAGCTTAAATTCATGACATTAAAATTGTTTAAGGTCACTGCTAGTTTTGTCCTATATGGCAATTTGATTTTGGTGTGGATTTGCAGGAGACACAGTTGGAGAGTAGTGCCCTCTTGTACCATGCTAGGAATGGCACAAAACTAATGCTGGGGCAGGTCTGGTCTCAGCGACAGCATGAACCAGGAGAGGCAGAAACTGGTACATGAGACCTTTGAACTGAGGTAGAAACTTCAGCATGTACTGTATGTCTAATCTGTGTTGTCTTTTCAGTCGTGGTTGTAAAGTATGAATGAGCACAGAGGGAATTAACAGACATAGGGACTTTGAAGGTATTCTGCTGTATATTATGGCATGTGCAGAAGTTTCTGCATGCTTAAAGAACAAAATGCCCTTGAGTGGCCCATACCTAGAGCTCCACCTGGCCCAATTTACAGACAAATGTCCTTCTGGATTACCTTCTCCCCCAGCAACCACCCCTTCCCCCCCAGGTAACGCTCTCTAGAACCCCTAGCGGTACCTTATTATTTATATACTAGACTAATTGTAACTAATTGAAGCCTTTGTACACCTTTGTATTACTGGAATTGCTTTGTGTGTTCTTTTATTGTATCTCACCTGTAATGTTCTCCATTGTTGTACTCTACCACCAATTGTTGTCTACCCTCCCTGTGACGAGGTGCCTCTGTAAATGAGTCTTTAGGCGCTTTGACACTGGCAGTCTTGCAATGGAATAAGCGTTACGGAAGGACCTTACCGTTCCATCCAGTGCTGTGTAAATGCTATTTGTTCCGTTGTAAAAATGAACAGTCACCTGAAATGCACTCCGTGTTGTAGGTGGTTTGTCCAAAATGTGCCATTGCAGTGCGCAGTGTAAAGTGCCCATTCCAGAGCAAACAACTCTAGCTCTAGCAAGGAGTACTGCACCGGTACGGACAGCAGGGCGCTTTGTGGCGAAAAATAGAACTCGTGTAATCAGAACGTGAAACAGAACACGCTGTATCGGCGCTACACAGGTAACACTTGTTTCGGCACAGCAACGTATGTGTAAAAGGGCCTTTTGACTCAAAGGTTGTAAATCCGAATTGTGAAATAAAATTGCCAACAGAAGTCATAAGACCTTGTTTGGCTCATTGACACAGGCAATTACAAAACTGGAAAAAAAAGGTGATAGAACTATATAAACTAAAAATTTGATTCTATGTGTTGAATGGGGGGGGGGGCAAGTTATGATGTACCCAAGCAAGTGCTGTTGCTAATAAAAAAAAATGCTTTTTTATATTTGTTTAAAAACTGTTTCTGTCTACTTACTGACTTCTTTGGCTTATCATAAAAATTAGATGCCTCATACCATGGGGTTATCCCAGTAAAGGACATTTTAAAACGATAAACAATATTTATTTATTTAAAAGTGTATTTTCTTTGTAATAAATTGTTCTATAGAATAAAATATGTTTCGCAAAAATAGCAAGAAGACTTGAGATTATATTTTCAGAAACTAGATAGCAAAGTGACTTTGTTCCCATATTTCTATAGTTATTATATTTGTTTTTTTACTGAGGTAAGATTGGAGGATAGGTTAATCTGTACTGCAGGACAAACTGGGATGGGTTAGCTTTATGGTAATGTCATAACGTGCTTGAGTGAGCGACATTTGTGAACTTGTTTACTTGGATTGTCATTAATTTGTTTGCAATTTGTCTTCATCACCAAATCTCTTTCAATATTTCTCATTTTTATGTGTTTCGGATGTGCTGCTGCCTAGCTTCAGTCTTTTGGTATTTTATGTATTTTTGGGGGGTGGGAGTATATTTTGAGCAACATACCGTCATGTGGACTCTGGGGATGGTGATATGGTGCAACTAAAGCATGGGGAGGGAGGAAATGAGTAGAAATTGCATTAGAAATACCTGTCAAAATGCACCAGAATGCACCAAAATGTTAAAAAATTTCTGGGGGCCTAAGCGACCCACCAGACCCCCAGCCTATTTTTATTTTTTGACCGACTTCAGCTCCCCCATCTATAGGACTCCTGGATCCGCCCAGAGTCTCTTGCCAACCCACTCCCTAGTACTTTTTGAACTATTGCCCTATAAATCAGTCAGTGGTCTTCTGGGTATGATCAGTGCACTTCCTGTTATGGCTGTTGACCTTTACTGTTCAGTCATAAGAGTTGCTACTGCAAAGAAAAGGTTGCTGCAGTGCAGCTGAGGCTCATTGAATGCAGCTGTTGGATAACAAAAAACTGCACCACGCCTGCAAAAAAATTACATTACTACTGTCCATCATTAAAAAAGATTTAGTAACCAAATACTGACTGGAATTCCTGGTTGATAGTGTAGTGCAAAACTATTGTCCTTCGGGTTGAAAAAGTGATCTCCAGTGCCTTCATAGTACTGCTGTATTGCAGAGCATAGTATGTCACAATGGAATACTTAATCAATTAGAGAGCAGCTTTAACAATGCTGATGACATCACAATAGCCAAGTGCAGTACTGAAGCCAGCAGATGTGAGATGCTTCATAGACTTAGTTGCTTTCTAATTCACATCTGTATTGAGTGAAGCACACCCCTGTTTATCCAAACCTCAGCGAAAACCTCAGTTATCCGAAATTCGGACATGTCCCCCAAGCTGTCTGGCTCTGAAGTGGCTATCAATTACTGCCAATTACAGTAAACTGAAAAACTCTTTAGCAGTAATGCAGTAGTTAGTTTAGTGCAATTATAGTACTTACCTGCAAGCAATGCAGGCTGGTAGCACTTAATCAAGTCAAAGGTGTTAAAAACAGTATTATAAAACATTCAGTCACACAGTGATCGATTCATCTACTGATGTACCATCATGGCTAAGTGAAAGTGATCTGTACTTGACATCTCACAGAAACTCCATGTTTTGGAGTCCCTGGAAGCTGGAGAAAAGGTTGTGGATGTTGCCCAGCATTCTGGAATTGGCAGTGCCAGAGTTTGTGACATAGATTGGGCCAAGGAAAAAAATCAGACTTTGGAAAGCGGAATGTTGGGTGAAGACTTTGTCCCACAAAACCATGCATGCAGGGATGAAAGTCTTGATAAAGCAGTCTACACGTGGTTTGTCCAAAATCATACTAAGGACACCCCCATATCTAGCACAATTTTGAAGGAGCAGGCAAGGCAATTCCACCAGCAAAAGAATGATGACACAACCTTTGCAACAAGTGAAGGTTGGCTGAACCAATTGAAACACCGGCATGGACTCCACCAGCTATCAGTTGCCTGTGAAAGTCTGTCCTCCACATTAGACTCAATTAACTCATTCAGGAAAAAACTGAAGGAAAAAGTGTTCCATGAGGTGCTCACTGAGCAGCAGATTTATAATGCTGACGAGACCAGGACATATTGGAAACTGCTGCCAGAGATGATTCTTGCCACAGAGTTTAAAAAAAAAAGAAGAAGAGACTGACTGTGCAAATCTGGCCCAAAAGGCAATTTCGTGTTTGCTTGGAGAAATCCCCTTTTGAGCAAGATTTGAAAAATGTCACTGCCCTTGTTCATGAGGTGGGGGTCACAAGAAGGCTATTTTAAAAATGTGGGATCAGAATTTGTAAAAATGACAAAATTGTGCATCTGTTAAAAATGTTCTATGCTCACTCATAACTTCAGTACTTTAAAATATTTTGACCCCAAATTTTCAACATACTGTAGCAATGTTTTTACACCACCTCATGAATGTGGCAGCTGTCATTTTTCAAATCTTGCCCAAACTGTGTTTTTGCACCTGCAGCAAGGAATGATGTTCCGGTGGGATGGAATAATGTTTTGGCAGGAATATGAAGATTTTAACTTATTGGGTTCATGAAGTGGGGTAACAAGAAGTCTTTGATGACAGTTTGGTTGTTTTGCTACAAATGCAAGTGTAGGTCCCAGAGGGCCCTGTGTTTCCACAGTAAAATACATGTCCGCATCTATGGAAGGATGGGACCCTGTGCTCCCACAGGCAAATGAAGATCTGCATCTATGGAGGGATGGGAGTGCAGGGCCCACAGGACCCTGTGGTCCCACAGGCAAATGCGGATACCTTCCACAGACAAATGAGGATACGATTATACTATCTCAAAAAGTAAGGAAGTTCTTTACAAAAAACTCTGTTAATGCATCAGTTAGGGTTGCTATTAAAGCGACAAAAGTATGAAAATGTGATGTTAGGGTTTCAAACCCTAACACCCCTGCCCTGTCCCTGAAGCAAATGAGGGGTGGAGTCTTCTTTGAGGTTGTCAACCCTAATGCTCATCCCATTCTATGCACTCATGAACATACACACCAGTCTCCATCACAGCTCAGCTTTCATGTTCAGTTGACAACCCCAAGGCACACGCCACACCTGAATTGCGAAGAGGCATGAGAGATGAAATCATAATGTTTTTTCATGTTGCTGCCTGCAGGGTGGGGGTGGGGTGTTAGGGTTGGAAACACTAACACCGCATTGCCCTACTTTTGTCATTTTAACCCTAATTAGTGCATGAATGACTTTTTTTTGCAATGAATATATACAAAATCACACATGCCCGCACAATGCAAAGCATCATGGGCTGCATATGCAAATCACCACAGAATGTTATGCTGGTTCAACTTTAAGCAGAATTGCATGGTGCCGAAAGGCCTCTCACACAGTTTGCAAAGGGTACTAACAGATGACATAGACACGTGTTTTGTCCTACCAGGACTCATCAGTATGCCTCGTCTGTTTGACACCCCAGTGGAAGGAATCAGCTACCCTAAGACGGTCTGTCTGGGTTACGTTGTGGTGAACCCATTAAAACAAAAAAATATTTAAAAGACAAAGAACCTCTGTGCGCAAACACTGAGGCAAGGGTTACCCCAAAGGGCATTTGGCTGGGAAGCCAAGTTTTAAGAAAATACAAAATCACACATGCCCACACAATGCAAAGCACCATGGGCTGCATATGAATATATATATGCATACATACATACATAGCTATGATATATTGTGTGTGTGTGTGTGTGTGTGTGTGTGTGTGTGTGTGTGTGTGTAGTATATATATATATATATATATATATATATATATATATATATATATATATATATATATAGCAAAACTACATTAATACAGACATTAGGTTGAAGAACATAAAGTGCACAAAGCAGGGAAATGCAAAACATTAGGGTTTTGGGGGTCTGGATTATTGGCGAATTAGTAGTGGGAGTCTTCCTGGGAGTTGTCAATACTAATGTCCACTCCTCTCCTCCATCCCATAGCCTCCAGTCCAAAGCACAAGATGCTACTCTTAAGTCAGTGCCTCATAGAGATGCACTCTTCAGAGGCAGAGAAGCAGTGCGTGCCACATGTTGTCAACAGAATCTGTTGTAGCTGTCATGAAAATACGAGATCTTGTCTGATCTCATTTGCTTAGGGGAAGGTGTGGGCATTAGAGCCGACAACCCCATGGAAGAGCTGACTACTGATTCACCAACACTCTGGAGACTCAAAACCCTAATGTTTTTCACTTTCATACTTTATGTGCTTTGCATTCTTCAACCTTAATGTCTGTATTATTATATTTTTTTGCAATTAATTTCCCTTCTTTTTCTGACAGTGGAATCAGTCCAGGAGTTGTGCAAAATGAAATAAACAGAACACTGGAGTTATTTCTAGCCCTGCTTCACCAATCAACTAACAAGTGAAAGACAACAGCATCTTAATAGCTGTAGATATAGCATTGCACTATAAAATGGTATTGTGTAATGGTGCAACTACAAGTATAATAATCACTAGCTGAACTACAGTACTAATAATAAAGATTTCTTACCTGGGTGCTGTGGATTGTGGGATGCTTGAGGGAACATCCAGTTGTACCTGTAAAATAAGAATAGCAATGCGGTCACAAAGGAGATACAGATCTTTAGTAACTTGCTAATGGTGGCAATTCGGGAAGGGGAAACAAAAAACTTGCACAGAACATGTTCAGCAGGGGCCGGGCTACACTGCCATGTAGTCCCATCCCTGCTAAATGAAAACAGCACAATGGCATTCATAGACAGGAAACTAGTCCTGCGAGCTGATAAACGAGCATTTTTCCTAATATGATCGCATGACTTCATGTGGTCATAAAAATTTGGTTATCCTTAGAACGCTGATTTTGTAAACTGCACATGCTCAGAAATGGAACTGCTTTTCTTTAATATTTTAAAAACTACTTACATTTGGGTGACAAAAAGAACAAAAGCGAATACCCTGGGCCAAACTATCAGACCTGCAAGTTTCAGCTTTCAAATCCTCCTAGTTTTTTAGTTATAGGTGAGCAAAAAAAGGTCTTCATTTGTGTGATTTTTCTGTATTTTTGCCCTTCAGTTACTTTGCTCCCTGTGAACCAATTGCCACGAATATTTCAGGATACAGAGACCCTTGCACCATCTCTTTACTTTCCATATTTCAAGTAAATCGTTTGAACAGGGGCAAATTTATTAAGGTGCAAAAATTGGGGTTTAACATTAAAGTGCTTACTCAAACCTAATATACAGGTGTTATCACACCTGTATTACACACTATATATGCATTGCAAAAAGGTACATTAATGCATATGTTAGGGTTACAAAGCCACAAAAGAAGGGATGCGTGATGTTTGGGTTTTCAGCCCTAATTTCCACCCCATCCCCCATCCTTTACCCTCATGACCTAAGGCCAAGCTACAGGCCTGGGGTCATGATCCATGGGTCTGCTGTAGTACTCCAAGCTAAAGGTCTGGGCTGTGCCCTACGGGTCCCACATTGGTGTCTTATTTGATGTATAACCATACGTAAAGGAGCAGAGTTGGGTGTGGATGAAGAACTGTACCTTTCTTTGTAGGTCAAAGAAGCAGACCAGTGGTTCATGGATACAGGCCTGCAGGCCATAAGAGAATCAGCAGACCTGTGGGGCACATCTCCATACTGTTTCTTTGCTGTTCACATGGCTCTGGTGCCCTACATGAAGCCTCAGACCCATAGAGCACAGCCCTGGATGTGTAGCATGACTTCTGCAGGGCCCCACGGGCTCTTTGCAATAGGGTGGACACTCAAAAAGGGATGAAGAGAATGATCAGGGATCTGGGGAAACTTAGGGAGTAGCCTAGAGCATGGTAGTTGCAGTTCAATGCCAAAAAGTGCAAAGCCATGCACCTAGGACATAGGAACCCAGGCGCTGAGTATGGGATGTGGGGGAGGTACTGACAGTCACTAAACAGGAAAGAGACCTTGGGGTTATATCTGATGACCCCAAAGTGCCAAGGCAGTATGACAAAGCAGTGGGTAGGGCTAGTGGGATGCTGGGGTGAACAGGGATAGGTATATCCAGCAAGAGGAAGGAGGGAGGTGGTGTTGCTACTGTATTGCTCACTGGTGAGACCCCACCTAGAATAGTGTGTCAAGTTTTGGAGGCTGCACTTCAGATAAGATGTAGACAAGGGTGGAGGCAGTGCAGAAGAGGGCAGCTAAAATGTTGCAGGGGTTGCACAAAAAGGTCTATGAGGAAAGACTGAGGGATCTCAATATGTACACCCTGGAAGAGAGTAGAGCAAGAGGTGACATGTTAGAGGCCCACAAGTACATCAAAGAGGTGAACAGGGAGAAGGAGGGAAGTCTTTTTCAAATGAGAAGGAGCACCAAGACTAGGGGGTATGCAATGAAGCTGAAGGGGGGATTTTAAGAGAGATGTGAGAAAATATTGTTTCATGAAATGGTGTCAGATGCCTGGAAAAGACTGCCAGCACAAGTGGTGGAGGTAAAACAGTGGAGGGCTTCATGCATGCAAGGGATATATAGCAGTGTGTTAGAAAACAGGCAGGGAGGAGTGAGGGTCACTACAGACCAGTTAGGGTCTGCAGTGACAGATTAGGCAGGGAACATCTGAGCAGACTGGGTGGGCCAAGAGATCCTTTTCTGATGGCAAATTCTATGTTTCTATGGTGTGTTTCTATGTGAAGAAGACGACAAATGGGGCACTGTCCTTTGATCTATACCTTGTTTCTCCTATGGCCCTGCAGTTCCTACATACAGCAGCAGATTCTTGGGGCAGTGCTACAGACCTTTATCTTGCTTTACGCTGGGATCTATCAGCCCTTGGCAAAGCAGCAGATCCGTGTGGTCTGGCCTGGACCAATAGCTTGAAGCTGCAGATTCGTAGGGCATGACCCAGACTTATAGCTTACACCAGTGGGGCATGGCTCCAAATCTGTGGCATTGCCTTGGGTTACAAGTGTAGGGGATAGGGAAGGAAGGTGGGTGTTAGTGTTGGAAATCATTACGCTGTACTTCCCTTCATTTGTGGCTTTGTATCCCTAATGTATGCATTAATGTATTGTTTTGCAATTAATTTCCTTACTTACAAAGAAAGTATATTGCCAGATGTATAATTTGTTTCATGCAGGGCACAAATTGGGCAAAGTAGTAGGTGAATCATAACTAGCTCCATGCATGGACCTGTGGCCCTGCACAAAGTAGTAGTTGAGTCACAACTTGCTTCATGCAGGTCCCTATGTGCCCTGTGTAAAACAGCAGATGAGGTGTAACTTGTTTCTTGTAAGACTCTTTGGGCCCTGCGTAATGCAACTGATGAGTCATGTCTGTTGAGCACAGCATAGGACCTGTAGCTTGCTTCATGCAGGGCCCTGTAGGAACTCTGAGAAACAGCAAACCCATTGGGAGTATAGTGTAAAGAAGGAAATTGTCCCTGCTTAGTCAGATAAATGTATTGTTTTCTCACAGTAGCTCACAATGCTTTTCCCAGCCTCCTAGACAAAGCCGCTTCTTTTGGCTGCTCCCTCTCCCCCCCAGTATACCCTCACCTTGACTCCCCCTCGGACTCTCACACTAGGTGTCACACCTCTTTATCTCCTTCGCTACATATAAACACCGTCCTTTACCCTAGTTGAATGCTCTTGACGCTGTACTATCACTATTGGTACTATGAATGACATTGTAACCTTATTGTATACTAGCTACCTACTATTCGAGTTTTGTATATAAACTGTTTGTTATTGTTGTCATTGTCACTGTTTGACATGGAACCTTTATAAACAAGCTATGAGCTCACAGGTATGATCTGAATCCCTAAATAAATAAAAATAAATAAAATGCTTTGGTGCAGAATAGCAGAGCACAGACATTTGAAATGTTATCCCAAGAAATTGAGACAGCAGTCTATTCAAATTTGCAAAGAACAACAGGAGCTCTTTCAATCTTCTTACCTAGTGTTTATTTCTGTATTGAACACCTCTAACATTCCAACTGACACAGCGTCCCTCATGGCAACAGCTTGGCAACACAGTGCATTTCATAGCAATTTTCATGGCTTAGTTGCTTACTCCACTTTTTTCAGGTGCACTATTAAAGGGAAAGGGGAAATTGTTTAACTAGGAAGGGCACACTAAGCCAGAGCTTGTTTCCAGGTGCGACCTGGGAGTACAAGGAGGTTAAGTGGCGTGCTCAGGGTCACACGGTATGCAAGTGGGAGCTGGTGGGATTCAAACCCAGGTCTCCAGGTTTGCAGCTCAGTGCCCTTAACCACTACGCTATACTTCCTCCTATTAGCTGCAGGCTTAAAGCAAGCCTTTTTGTAGAGAAAGCTTTCTCCTATATAGGGTAAGGGAACACAATGTTTTTTAAAGACACAAAAAAATTGGGATTAGGTGCAATACCCTATATAGGGTAAGGGAACACAAGGGTTTCATAAGACAAAAATTTAGGAGTAAGTGAAACACCCTATGTAGGATTATGGAACATACAGGATTGTCAACAGGCTAAACAAAAACAGACAGCATAGAAAGTAAAGATGCTGGGAGTGGTGCAGTGCAGTGGCTGTGGGGTGCAGTTTTCAGGGAGACCTTCGGGAGACTGTGATGCTGCCCCCATCTGCGTGCATCTCTCTGGGCTGAGGGAGGAGGTTGCTAGACCCCAGGTCGAGTTGGCTTGGATTTGGGGAACCTCCTCCCCACCCAGGGACCATCGAGATTGACACTGCCACCTCAAAGGTTGCCAAGGAGAAGGAGCGACTGGACTGCAGTGGGCTCAGGGAGGGTGAGGGTGGTAGGACAGAGACACATTCCCCATCCGGTACCACTATGCAACTCTCACGCTGCTCTGGCAGGATGGAACTGTTCTATGGAGGCACCTGCAGTAGTAACAAGGGAGAATGCAGGGACCCTCCATAGTGGAGACCGCAAGGAGGGTGGCAGAGGAGGAGGAGGAAGCAACTCCTGGTGGGGGACTTCATCATGAGGGGAATAGATTTAGGGACAGCAAGGGAGGAGGAGTGAGAGGTTAGGTGCCTTCCCGATGCCATGGCTTGGAGGGATGGGAAGTGGATCCTGAGAATTACTAGAGTGGCAGGATGAGAGGGAGAGCTGGATGTCATTATCCACCTAGGGAAAAATGAGCTGGCTAGGGTAGTGCAGGAGGAGCTCAGGGAGCTGGGGAGGGGTCTAAGGCAGGTAGCATGCTCAGTGACCTTTTCTGAGGTGTTGCCTGTCTACGACGGGGGGAGGATAGGGTACTCCATACCAGAAGCTTCATGGCATGGTTGAAGGAGTGGTGCAGAGAGGAGGGGATTGGCTACATTGTGGACTGGGGTCCCACCTGGAGGGATAAAGGCCTACACATGGGAAATGGCCTGCATCCATCTGGGAGAGTACAAAAGTCCTCAGTGAATGATTTACATGCTACATTGGTGAGCAGTTAAACTAGCTGGGGGGGGGGGTGCCAGAAGGAGGAAGGGATACCTAAACTGCCCCATGTTGAAGTAGTAAATAGGGAGCACCCTAAGGGAGGGAAATCCCCATAGGTACCTAAAAACAGGGAAAGCAGAATGTTAGACATGAAGAGGAATGGGAATCAAGGTAGAGGCGGAAACGGAGAGTAGGCGTGAGGGAAAAAGTGTGGCTGACAAGAAGGATGGTAGCACACTTTGGAAGGCCATGTGCACAAATGATCGAAGTCTGGGAAATAAAATTCTGGATCTAGTGGCCATAATGGCAGGGGCTTACCTGGACATTGTCGCTATCATTGAGTCATGGTGCAGTGAAAACCATGACTGGGATATAGTCATACCAGGCTATACTGTGTTCAGGAAGGACAGAGTGGGTAAGAAAAGGGGAGGAGTGGGTCTTTACATGAGAGATAGCATTGAAGCAACTGAAATACAGAGAATACAGGGGGGGTAGAGGCACAATGAGTCACCCTAGAGATGGGAAATGAAGCCACTGTTAACACTGGCACGATCTACAGACCTCCAGCACAGGGGGAGGAGGTGGACAAGGTTCTGATAGAGGCCATCAGAAAAATGGCAACTAAGGGGGAAGGGCTTCTGGTGTGGGACTTCAATCTGCTGGATGTAGACTGGAGCATCCCAGCTGCAGCTTCAGCTAGGAACAGGGACATCCTGAACTCCCTGCAGGGGTCATTCCTCAGGCAACTAGTAAGAGAGCCCACTCATGAGGGAACAATATTGAACCTTGTACTCACCAACAGGGACAGTGTTGCGGATGTCACGGTGGGTGGCCACCTGCGGACTAGTGATCTCCGTACAGTGTGGTTCAATATAAATACTGTGGCAGAGCTGAACCACATAAAGGCGAGGGGTCCTGGACTTCAAGAGGGATGACTTTACAAAGATGGGAGAACGCCTCAAGGATACCCGGGGGGGAAGGGACTTGGGTGGAGTGGAGGAACAGTGGGTTAAACTAAAAGGGGCCATAGTGATGGCAACAAGCCTCTGCATTAGGCAGGTAAGCAAAAGCAAGAGGAAAAAGACCGCTCTGGTTCTCAAAAGAGGTGGTTTGGAAGGTAAGGGCTAAAAAGTTAGCATTCAAGAAGTACAGTATAAGGAGACATGGGGGGAGGAGGAAAGAGGTGTATTAGGAGAAGCAGAGGGTGGCAAGGAAAGCAGTAAGGAGTACAAAGGTACAAACAGAGGAGAAAATAGTCCAGGCAGTAAAGAAAGGGGACAAGACATTTTTCAGGTACGTAAGTGAAAGGAGATAGACCAGGGGAGGGATTGTAACGCTAAGGAGGGAATGGGGGGAGTGTGTGGAGGGGGACTATGATAAAGTAGACATCTTGAACAAATATTTTTGTTCAGCATTCACAGAAGGAGAAGATGAGGGACCACAAATAAGTGACAGGAGCATCAAAGGAAGGGAGGTGGACACCAGACCATTTACAGAGGAGAGAGTCCTAAAGGAACTCGCAAATCTGAAAGTGGGCATGGCAATGGGGCCAGATGGGATACATCCAAGGATATTGAAGGATCTCAGAGAAGTGCTGGCTGCACCACTGACAATCCTGTTCAACCACTCATTGGAGACAGGAGTGGTTCCAGAGGACTGGAGGAGGGCAGATGTAGTTCCACTTCACAAAAGTGGTAGCAGGGAGGAGGCTGGCAACTACAAGCCAGTCAGCCTGACTTTAGTGATGGGGAAATTAATGGAATCACTACTGAAGGAAAGGATTGAGGAACAGCTTGAATCCAGTGGCTTACAGGATCTGTGGCAGCATGGATTCACAGGGGAGGTCATGTCAAACAAATCTGATAGATTTCTTTGATTGGGCGACCAAAAAATTAGATCAGGGTGGAGCAGTGGATGTGGCCTACCTAGATTTTAGTAAGGCCTTCGACACTGTTCCACATAGGAGACTCATAAACAAGCTGGGCAGCCTGGGAGTGAGTCCTAAGGTGGTAAACTGGGTAAGAAATTGGTTGAGGGAGAGGTGACAGAGGGTAGTGGCAAATGGAGTTCACTCTGAGGAAGGGAGGGTGACCAGTGGGGTGCCACAAGGATTATACTAGGACCAATCCTCTAATGTCTTTATTAGTGACATTGCAGAGAGGTTAGAAGGGAAGTTATGCCTTTTTGATGATGACACAAAGATCTATAACAGGGTAGACACACTGGGGGGTTGGGGGAATGAAGAGGGATCTAAGAAAGCTTGAAGAGTGGCAACCGAGTTTCAATGTGAAGTACAAAATTATGCACTTGGGACACAGAAACCTAGGGGAAGAGTGCATGATGGGGGGAGTGGTACTGACGACCACCAAATAGGAAAGAGACCTGGGGGTAATTGTATCTGATGACCTAAAGGTGGGCAAACAGTGTGACAAGGCAGTGGGGAGAGCCAGTGGGATGCTAGGGTGCATAGTGAGGGGCATCACCAGCAGAAAGAAGGAGATGGTGATACTGCTGTACAAATCATTGGTGAGACCTCATCTGAAGTACTGTGTCTAGTTCAGACCACCACATCTCAGGAAGGACAGAGTAGAGGCAGTCCAGAGGAGGGCAACTAAAGTGGTGCAGGGTCTGCACTAAAAGCCCCTATGAGGAGAGACTAAAGGACCTCAATATGTACACGTTGTAGGAAAGGAGGGAGAGGGGGTATATGATAAAGACTTTCAAATACCTCACAGGTATAAATAAGGTACAAGAGGGAAGCATTTCTCAGAAAAAAAGATGTTCAAGAACAAGAGGCCATGCTATAAAGTTGGAGCGGGTAGACTCAAGGAAAACATGAGAAAGTACTTCTTCACAGAAAGGGTGGTGGATGCATGGAATAGCCCCCCGGTGTGGGTGGGGCATAAAACTGTAATGGAATTCAAGAATGCATGGGCTAGGCATAAGGGGACCTTGGTGATTAAGAAGGTGGGGGGGGGGTTAAAGCCGGAGATCAAATAGAATCTGAAGTGTTACAGTAGGTAGGAAAAATGGGCAGACTATGTGGGCCAAGCGGTCCTCATCTGCCATAAAATTCTATGTTTCTGTATTCTTTCTATGAGCTCCCCAGGCTAGGGTCTGCTTCTCAGGAGCCAGAAAGTGTGCAACCAATGAAAATGTGCTGATGTTTTTGAATGTAATAGCCACTCCTTCCTCAGAGCTAGCATGCCATGGCTAAGGGCTTGATTTTATCCTGTCTCTGTCTCCTTACAGACCAGGGCTGCTAGGTAACTATGGCTCTTACAACCACAAACAGCTGTGTTAATTAAAGTGTCACAGTGCCTTCTCAGTAACCATTTCACATTAAGTGCTAAAGTTGCAAAAAAAATATTAATTTCAGTTAAATCTCTTTCAAGTCTTAGCTTAGCACAATAAAACTAGGGAAATGTGGCATTAGGGTTTCTAACCCTAACACCCCCTAAGCAGCAAAAGCAAAAGGACAAGACCACACAAGCAACCACAGTCATCAGCAGGTAAGATAAACATACAACTGTTTCCAGATGACACATGCAATAGCACTGATGTGCTACCTTCATGGATTTGTACCTGCAGCAGCAACCGTGTGTCTTATTATGTACATGAGTACCTGTGGCTGTAGAAACACTTGTCCCACTGGGGCCTACAGTTCTGCAAATAGAAGTACTGTTGCAATTTGGGTATCATGGATTTCTATATGCAGCTGCAGAAGTGCAGGCCTCATAGGGGCCTGCGCTTCTGCAGACAGTAGTGTTGCAGTTTGGGTATCATGGATTTCATGGTGTCTGCTGTTCTATAGCCAGAGGTAGGTGTGTATGTTTTACACCTGTGGCTGCAGAAGCGAAGGCTCCTCAGTGAGAAGTGTGTGCATGTCTTGCAGTGTTCATGACCACCTGTGGCTGTGTAAACACTGGCCCCATACGGGCCTGCACCTTTGCACACAAAAGAGCTCTTGTCATTTGGGTATTGAGGATTTGAATCTGTGGCTGCAGTGGCCTGTGCATAAGATTGCATAGTACATAACTTTAGTAGTACAACAAAGAGCAGATCAATGCATGTATAAGAGCAGTACATGTAAAAATTCCTATAAATAAATTAGTATACAAAAGGTATAATAAATTCATAACTGCAAATATTTAATATTTTCAGTTCTTATAGGTTTCCAGAAATTTTAGAAAAGAGTCCCATATAGTGTTTAAGTCCAACCTTTCCTGAACCATAAAGCTGATTTTTTTTCATTAAAAGCTAGATTGCCAATATACTGAAGTCATTCTTGCATAATGAGTGAGTATGGTGTTTTCCAGAGTGAAAGGATTAGTTCATATTGAAGGCAAGCTGAGAGTATACGATATTATGCATAACAGGTGAGGGTTTAGAACTGGTTATTAGCAGGTGTGCGTCACCATGTGGTGTCACACAGGCACCATAGGACAGTAGCTATTTCTGGCCCATTGGCCAAAAAATTTGCTCCTGAGGGGTCTAGCTCCTCCTGCTTAGATGCAAGAGTGGTACTCCATGGAGAAGATTGTATTCAAACAACATGAAGTCTTGCTATATTATGACAATTGCAGTTTGTCCCACCATTAGAACTGCTCCGGAGGTGAAAGAGTTAACTCCATTCTAAGAATGGAACTTAGAACTCGAGCTCTATTAGAGAAGCTCTGTCTGGGTTATTTCAAACCCAAACTGTTAGATTCTTTACTCCGCCTCACTGAACAGTCGCTCCGGAGATTTCTCCTACTGCTCGGTTCATTTCTCGGTTTAAACAGTATTTTCTCGGTTAAATTCAACCGCGAGTATTATTATTTTAACCGCAAACCGATCGGTTCAAGCTCTGTCTGTGGTATTGTAAGTAATAGACAGGTTTTATTTCTGTGTGGAACTTGTAAATGTTTATCGGTTCGGTTCGAACCGATCAGGTTGTTTAAAACTTTAAAGAGTAAGCATTTTAAAGCTTTTAGAGTGCGGTTCCCGGTTCTTATCGGTTCTAAAAAAAACGGATTTCATTATGGATTTTTCCACGACCCGTGACACGGTTGGGAACCGATAAGGGTGTCTTGCCTGGCACTGCCATTAAAAGGGCAAGTTTCTTGGTTAGGCTGGCATCAGGTCTGAGAAACCCAAAAAGAAAAACCAGGCCCACTGGGTTTCAACACTGTAGTGTCTGTGGGGAAGCCTTTGCCAAGGCTGACCCACACAATACATGTGTTTATTGTCTGGGGTTGACCACCTCAATTCAGACTGCCAGATTTGTAAAAATTTCCTTGCAGCCACCCTGGATAAGAGAGTGGGCAGGCTCAGGGAACAAGAGGCCAAAAAGTCCGCTGACCCGGATGGCCAGCCCGGTTCGGTGCCAACCGAACCGGAGGGAGTGCCCTCTGACCAGGGCTAGACTTCCCGGCAACGAAGCTGGCTCTGAGGAGCCAGTTCCAGCAAAGAAAACTAAAAAATCAGCAGGTATGGAGTCCAAAATTCTCTCCAACTGCTGCAGAAATAGCAAAAAGCTACACAAATTGTATAGTCACTTTCTCTGGTTCCGTCCGAACCGCCACTGTCTGGTAAAAGGTCGGTTCGGCCGGTTCCACCGGTTCAAGAATATGTTATTGGAGATTTTTATGAACCAGAGGAGGGGGAGGAGGATTATGATCAGTGTGAATGTGACAGAGTCTGGATGTGCCCATTGAACTGGACATCTCCCCAGACAGACCCTTAGAATCTCCCCCTATGCTTTCTGAGTCCCCTCTCATTTTCTGTTTTATAAAAAGGTTGCTGAATCCCTCCAGCTCCCATTGGAGGAAGCTGTGGATGAGCAAGAGGAACCTGATTTTGTAGAAATGATGGATATTCCAGAGTCTAGGAGATTGTTTCCTAAATGAATTATGCAAGGGAATACACAAACAATAAAAATTTTAAAAGCTCCTAATTCTGTGCCTCCTGTGGACAAAAAGATGGACAGGAGGTACACTCTGTCAGGTCCTGATACAGAATTCCTTTCACAGCAATGCAGTCATGTTTCAGGTTGCAGCCTGTGATAAAGCTAATATTCCCTTGGCTTCACATCCTCCTGACAAGGATTCCAGGAAGATTGATGCCATGGCTAAAAAAAAAAAAAATATACATGGCAGCGTCCTTGGGACTCAGGCAAGCAAATTACATGGCTTATGTAGCAAGGTATCAAAAATCTAGATGGGACACTGTCATGGCTTTGGCCAAACAGGCCTCTGGCCAGCTTGCTAAGGAGCTGGAACAGGTGGCTGCTGATGGCATTGAGGCATCCAAGGTGCAGTTCCATGCTGCTGTGGATTTTAATGATGTATCCTCTAGAGTCATGGCTACATCTGTAGCTTTTCATAGGTTGGCCTGGCTCAGGTGTACTAGCTTGTCACAGGATACCCAGACTAAGGCTATGGATTTTCCTTTGGTAGGGAATTCTCTGTTTGGGGAGCAGACAGAGAATTATATGAAGAAAATGGATGAATATAGGACTACCTATAAGAGTGCTCAGGCCAAGGAGCGGCAAGCCACTCCTCAGAGGCAGGCCCCCAGGGGTAGGGGTAGGCCTTTTACCAAACCCAGGCCCCTCTGCTTGTGTTCAGAGGGGTTCTTCAGAGGAGAGGCAGAGGGTGTGAGCAGGCCTGCTCCCACCCTCGGCCAAAGCACTAGCCAAACAGGCACCCTGATAGGGTGCCCAGGGCCGATTCTCCTTACTTGTAGGGGGCAGGTTGGCTTACTTCATTCAGAACTGGGAGTCTCTAACTTCAGACAAGTGGGTCCTGGAAGTAGTAAGTCAGGGTCTGGTTCTCAGCTTCAAAAAATTTCCAAGGATGAGAATCAGATTTTTCCCACCTGCAAACCCTTTAGAGACCTTTTCTTTAGAAACAGAAGTCTCATCCCTCCTGGCTCTCAGAGCTGTAGAAAGGGTTTCTCCCCTACATCAGGGCAAGGGTCTGTACTCCAGATATTTCCTTACCCTAAAAAAGACAGGAGAATGGTGGCCCATTTTAGACCGGAGATATCTGAACAAGCACCTTTTGAAACCAAAGTTTAAAATGGTAACTCTGGCAATGATTTTACCCTCTCTAAGGCCAGGGGACTGGCTAGCCTCCCTGGACCTCAAGGATGCCTATTTTCACGTCCTAATCAGAAGCTCCCACAGAAAGTACCTCAAATTCGAACTGCCCTCAGGTCACTACCAGTTCAGAGCAATGCCCTTCAGCTTCACCTCTGCCCCAAGGGTATTCACAAAATGTCTGGCAGTAGCAGTTGCTCATTTAAGAAGGCAAAGGATTGCTGTCTTTCCTACCTGGACGGCTGGCTCATTGTAGGCCAGTCCCCAGAACAGGTCAATCTCACCTGCAAGTTACCCAGAAGCTGCTCACCTCCTGGGCTTCTTGCTCAATCTTCCAAAGTCAGTTCTGGAACCTGTTCAGGTGCTCACCTTCATAGGTGCAGAATTGGACACAAAGCAGGCCAGAGCCTTCCCACCCTTAGAGAGGGTAAGGAACCTGGGGGCTCTGGCCTCCTCCTTCACTCTGCAGGTCTCTCGACCAGCAAGATACTTCTTGCAGCTCCTGGGGCACATGGCTGCGTCCACAGCTGTAGTGCAAGGATCAAGATTTCAGATGAGGGACATTCAGTTTCACTTGAGAGCCTTTTGGTCTCAGAGAAGAGACCCCCTTTCCAAGTTGGTCCCAGTGATCAAACCCTGATCCAGGCCCTCCAGTGGTGGCAGGATCAGAGCAATTAAGACTGGGGGTCCCTTTCATTCCTCTGTCTCACTCCTGACCCTCACTACGGATGCATCCTCCTGGGGTGGGGGTCCTACATGGGCGACTCTCCACTCAGGGAGTGTGGTTCTCAGGAATCTCTGCCCACATCAGTTTGCTGGAGCTCAGAGCTGTCTTTCTAGCACTTCAGGTGTTTTCTGCGTCTGTTCAGAACAAAGTGGTACAAGTCAGAACAGACAACACCACAACAATGTGGTACATCAACAAGCAAGGGGGCACTCGGTCTTCGGCCTTGTGCACCGAGGCAATGAAGTTGTGGTCTCTGGCCTATTCCCTGAACACTCCCTCATAGCAGTTCACCTTCCAGGAAAGGACAATGTCCTGGCAGATGCTCTCAGCAGGATTTCCCAGGGCCATCACGAATGGTCTCTGGATCCTCAAATACTGGGGATAGTTTTTGCCAGATGGGGCACCCCTCAGATAGATCTTTTTGCAGCCCCAGACAATCACCGACTTCCACTGTTCTGTTGCAGGCCCCCAGTGTTGGGCTCAGTCCCCCTGGATGCCTTTCTCTAGATTGGAAGGGAAGCTTCTTACGCCTTTCCCCCTTCCCTCTCCTATTCAAGGTGCTAGTCAAAATCAGATCCCAGCCTTGCAGGGTGATTCTGATTGCCCCAGATTGGGCCAGGCAGCCCTGCTACCCACTCCTTCTGTCACTAGCAGTCCATCTTCCCCTGTGTCTCCCCAGGAATCACAACCTGTTAACCTGTGCCCAGGGGAGAGTTTGGTATCCGAACCTCAAATCCTCAACCTCAAGGCCTGGCTCTTGAGGAGTTAGAATTTGCTGACCTACACCTTTCTCAAGGTGTTCTTGAATCCTAAAGGCTTCTAGGAAGCCTTCCACTAGAGCTACTTATAATTCTAAGTGGAAAGATTTTCCATCTGGTGTTCTGGAAACATATTTCCCTTGAATCTGCTGATTTGCCCATTGTTTTGGACTATATGGTCTTTCTTAATTCTTTGGGCCTGAGACCAGCTACCCTGAAAGTACATTTGGCAGCTGTCTCTGTTTTTGTTTCAGCAGGAAAGCCCTCCTCTCTTTCCGCTCACCCTGTATTTTCCAAGTTTTTGAAAGGATTACTTCATACTAATCCACCTTTTAGGGATCCAGCCCCTGCCTGGGATCTTAATGTTTGCATTGCTCAGTTAATGCAACCCCCTTTTGAACCTCTGTCTTCTGCAGAGCTTAAGTACTTAACTTGGAAAACTGTTTTCCTAGTGGCTATCACTTCTGCCAGGCGCATAAGTGAGTTACAAGCCTTGTCAGTAGAAACTGACTATTTCTTTCCACAGGGATAAGGTAGTCCTCAGGACTAACAGGAAGTTTTTGCCTAAGGTGGTTTCAGATTTCCATCTTAATCAATCTCTCCCCCTTCCAGTGTTTTTCACTGAACATTCCTCCTCATGAGAGGAGATTGCACAGTTTAGATGTTAAGAGGGCCTTGTTACTATATAGAACGTACTAAGGGTCACAGGTTCGAATCCCTCCAACTTTTCTCACTTATGGTGAGGTCGGAAAAGGAGACCTGCCACTAAGAGATCAGTTGCCAGGTGGATTGTCTCTTGTATCCAATTTTGTTATCAAAAACTGGGGAAGGTTCCCACTTCAGACCTGAGGGCTCACTCTACCAGAGGTACAGCTGCATCTATAGCTGCTGCTAGAGACGTCCCTATTTTAGAAATATGTCAAGCAGCTACCTGGAAAACGGTACACACTTTCACCAAGCATTACTCCCTGGATGTCCAGGCCAGGAGAGATGCTCGGTTTGGCACAGCTGTGCTTCAGAGCCTATTCCCTAAGTAGGTTCTGTCCCTCCTCCATGGAGGTACTGCTGTGTATTCTGCAATTGTCATAATATAGCAAGACTTTATGTTGTTTGAAGAAAAAATTACTCACCTTAGTAATGTTGTTTCTTCTAATGGAGTCTTGCTATATTAGACCTGCCCCTCTCAGAACTTCTACTTGGTATGGGGTAGTAGTTAGTGTGGGCACTAGTTATGCCCATTATATATTTTCCACTCCTTCTGGGGGTTTTGGGGTGTGGTGTTTTATTTTATCTTATATTACTTCTCATATTATTATATTATACTATTACTTTTGGTCCCCTGACTTGAGTCTGTGTTGGGACCAGCATTGGGTGTTAATATTTAGGTAGCCAGTTGGCTAGTGTAGGTTACAGCTTCCACACAGACCTTGGTGAGTTTTTGCTCATAAAGATCTGACAGTTTGGGTTTGAAATAACCCAGACAGAGCTTCTCTAATAGAGCTCGAGTTCTAAGTTCCATTCTTAGAATGGAGTTAACTCTTTCACCTCCGGAGCACTTCTAATGGTGGGACAAACTGCAATTGTCATAATATAGCAAGACTCCATTAGAAGAAACAACATTACTAAAGGAGAGTAATTTTTTCTTCTGGAAGATCTTCAGTCACAGAAAGTAACTTTTTTTACAGGTTTGCAATCAGCAAGGGACTGTGGACGAGACAGCAACTGGCCATAGTTGAAGGAAGACTGTGCTGGGTGCCCACCAGGGGACATATATGTACTGTATTTACAGGAGTGGTGGTGTGGGGGGAGGGGGTGGCATGGGTACTAGAGAGTGGGTGAGGGTGGCTGTTTTTCAACTTGGGGGGGTTGTAAACAAGCTGCCAGGGTTGGGCACCCAGTGGCCACAGAGCATTTTAAGATTACATAAACACTGCATTGTATGACCCTTGAAGCATAGAGGAACACCACATTGCTGATTTGTCAAGGTACTAAAGGCGTCCAAACCTAATGTTTCAGTTATTTCTGTGTACACTTTGTATTTCAACTCTAAGTGATGCATTAATGTAGTTTTTTTGCAATGTATACTGTAAATGTATTTATAAAATGGCAGTGTAAATGAAAAGTCAAACGTATCTAGGTTATTTTTGCTTACCAGGGACATATGAGAATATTACGATATTCTCACTCCAAGTAGATGACAAAGCAACTGTTATTACGCCCTTGCCATATACTATACAAATAAATATATATAGATATATAAGGGGTACACAACAGGGACCTATGGAATAAATTATTTATTTTCATTAGTGCTGTTTGACAGCACAAGTGAAAATAAATAATTTATTCCAAAAGGTCACAGTTTTGTATTTCATTTATGCAATCAACAGTGACCTCCTGTTTTTTTTTTTTTTTTTTAATAAGGTGCTGTTTTTTTTTTTATTTCAAAGTTGTTGTTTTTTTTGTGGAACAAAGCTCGTTTGCTTGTGAGGAGTGATGTTGCCATGGACTCGTGCCATGATGCCTGCATTGGCTGCATTGTGTCAGTGCTGATTGATTAAATGAGCAGCTTTCTAAAAATATCATGAAGACTTGGCGTTGCCAAGCATTCAGTTAATATAGTCCAATACAAAGCCCCTGCTTAAATGAGGTTAACACAACATTTCTGCACAGAAGAAGAAGAACAGCATAACATTGTTGAACTCATAATGTCCTAATTATTGTGGGAAGATCACTAGCAAAGCTGGATTAACTGATATTCTAAATAAATGTATTGGTAAGAAGGCTAGACCTTTAGATAAAAACTTTAACTTTATACATTCCCTAGGAGGTCTGTCAGAGAGCTAGTGCTATTAATTTAATAAAACTTGGTAATTATTAGCATGCCACTAAATCCTGTGATTGTCTGCACCCTTGGTACCTGACCGTACAGCCAAACCACCCAAAACTTCTAACAGTCATTGTCTTGCTGAACAAGCTTCCACATATGTATGCAATGTCTTAAGTCTGTAGCCTTTTGTAGCATGAAAGGGCACCATATTTGGCATCTTATAAACTACCACTTTGCTCATCAGGGTAAAGCACTGTATGGAAAACCAACAGTGTGGTAAGCTGTGGTACTCAGGCACCTAGATACAAACAAACCTTTAAAATAAAGCTTTTACTAATACTCACCACCTCCCAAAACCTGGTACATAATTCCAGCCCCCCGGATTTAAACAATACCCCTGCTTATGAATAATTCAACAAGTGGGTTGAATTCTCCGCATAGAGTGGTACAGCAATACAGTCCCACTGCTTCAAGTATGTTCAGCAGTGTCATCTTCTGATCTAGACTCTGCTTCCTGGGAACCAACTCCAACTGCTCTGGTTACTTGCCTTTCTTTTTTGAGCCTTTCCAGGAGACAAACGTCTTTGGGGACAGAAAAGAAAAAAAAAGTGATTGTTGACTGTTAGATGAAGTCTAATTGGGCAGACTGCACCTGAGTAGGGAAGGCTCAAGGGTCCTAAAGAAAAAGCTGGGGGAGTTCATTGCAGAAAAGTATCATTTAATCTAGGCAGGAGGGGGTGGGCAGCAAACACTGTCACCAGGCAAGGGAGACCACCAGGCTTCCCCCCTCATAGACAGGCAGGAAGAGGGGAAGCAAAAAGGGAAAGGGTTAGGGAGGAGGGTATAGGCAAGCAGGGGAAGAACTCTTACTGGAGGGTGGTCTCACTGAGCACAAGAAGCCTTGGCAATAAGACAGTAGAACTACAGGCTTTGATGTTGAAAGGGGCAGTGGACATAGCTGCCATAACTGAAACATGGGCCACCCAGTACCAGGACTGGGATCTTGCAATCCCTGGGTACAAACTGTACCATAGAGACAGGGACCAAGGGAAAGGGGGAAGGGTAGCTATATATGTTAAGGAGGGGATATTGTGCAACATGGAGGGCAGTGAGGAGGGCAAGGCCGAAGCCTTCTGGATTCACCTACAGTACTCAAAGGGGTATAAAGATGAGATTGGGGGTGGTATATCGGAAATCTTCCCAAAGTGTGGAAATAGGGAAATGGGAAAACAAATTAAGAGGCTTAGTGGTAAGGGCAACACAGTGGTGGTTGGACACTTCAATCTGCTGAGGGTGGATTGGAACACCCTAGCCACCTCAAGTGTCAGATATCAGGTCCTCCTGGAGGCCTTCCAGGACAGATTCCTCACACAGAAAGTGATGGAGCCAACCAGGGAAGGGAACATTCTAGACGTGGTACTTATGGATGGAGAGCTAGTCCAAGATATTGAAGTGGAGGACACCCTAGCGGGAAGTGACCACCATAGAGTGTGGTTCTCCCTCAACCTGGGGAATGATGTAGCCAAAACAAGGACAAGAATGGTGGATTGTAAGATGGCAGACTTTGGCAGGATGGGAATCATTTTTAAAGGGCACCTAGACAACATTAGCCACATGGATCCAGAGCAGAAATGGAGCATCATAAAGAGGGATCTGGCAGAGCCCACTAGCTCTTGCACCAAGTGCCAAAGCAAGAAGGCCAGGAACAGAGACCTAGCTGGGTGAATGTTGAGGTAGTGGAAAGGGTGAGGGAAAGGATAGCGGCCTTTAGAAAGTATAAGCGATCCTGCCAGGATGAGGATAGGGAAGAACATGTGAAGAAATCCAGGGAGGTGAGCAAAGTTAGTGAGGGCAGCCAAGGCTTCAAAAGAACTAAGGCTGGTGCAGGGGATCAGGGAAGCGGGAAAGGATTTCTTTAGGTATATAGGAGAGAGGACCAGATTGTAAGGATTAGGAAGGAGGAATGGTGGATATAGCAGAGGGCAGAGCAGGCAGAAGTTACTAAATGAGTACTTCTACTCAGTGTTTACCAGGGAGAGAAATAGGCCTATACTGCAGGGGAAAGGTGGGGGGGGCAGAGGGAGACGAGGTGACAGTCGTGGAGATCCCAGTCGAAAGGGTGTTGGAGGGTCTAAGGTCCCTATGGGTGGATAAGGTGCCTTATCTGGACGGAGTGCATCCTAGGGTACTCAGGGAGTTGGCAGGAGTCCTGACAGGACCACTGGCAGATTTGTTCAACACTTCCCTGAATACTGGATGTGTGCCCATGGATTGGAGGATGGCACATGTGTTGCCAATCTGTAAGAGCGGGCCCAGAGATTAACCTGGGAACCATAGACCAGTGCGCCTTACAGCCATTGTGGGAAAGCTAATGGGGACTATACTTAAGGAAAGGCTGGTGAGTTTCCAGGAAGAGAATAGCTTACAGTATGATAAGCAGCATGGGTTTGTGTTTAGGAGATCATGGCAGACCAACCTTGTTGACTTTTTTTACTGGGTGACGAGGTCACTAGATAGGGGCCATGCAGTGGCTGTCCTTTACCTGGATTTTAGTAAGGCGTTTGACTCCAAGCCCCACAGAAGGCTGACCAGCAAGTTAAATAGTCAGAGCAGGAAGGAAGCTGGTTGGTGGATAAAGAGCTGGTCACAGGGCAGACAGCAGAGGGTGGTAGTGGGGGGAGAGCTCTTGGCACCCAGAACAGTAATCAGTGGGGTCCTGAAGGGTCAGTGCTGGGACCAATACTATTTAACATTTTCATAGCAGACATATCAAATGGGATAAGAAGCAAGATCAACCTCTTAGGCAGACAACACTAAGATCTGTGCTGATGGAGCACCACCCACGAGGGAGCACTGCCCATGAAGCAGGGAGTAGCAACATGGCACAAGCTAATGCCATGTAGACAACATGCAGCATGTTTCTCTCTAACCAGCTCCCCTACTCTCACTTAGCATGGTATGAATGTAGTGACAGAGCCTACAACGGATAACAAAGCCCAAGACAAAAAGGATATTAAACTGCTTTTTGCATTTAGGATAATGACTCCCAAGAAAGAAATTAAACAAAATCTGCCTTCCTTTAAACCCCATTCCAAAACATTGGGCATGGCTACCAGAAACTCTCAGGGGACATTAAATAATCCATAGGTAATGAAAACACTGGTAGAAACAACAATGGGGAAGGTAAACATTATACCTGGCATTTTTCCTCTTTTTCAGTAAGTTGATAAAGCAAAAGACTTAAAAGGTAATTTATCACCACTTTTAAAAACTCAAACAGAACACACTGCACCTGACTCACCTGAACCGCATTTGGAGTACTTTGCTGAACAGAGAGCTGCTACAAAAATGCAAAGCTTCATTTAAAAGGAGATAAAGAAAATAATGGGGCCCATGCTAATACACCAATAGAGTGCGCTGGTATGCTCCCATCAATTCAGATAGTAACATAAAATACTATTACAACTCACCGGAAAGCTGTACATTTACAATCATAGGTTGCAATGCAAAATGAAAACGCGGCTTTACATACAATGACTAATAAGGGGCCCAGTTTATAACACTGAAGAAGTGTGCTGGAATGCCCCTGCAGGCAAAAATGCTTAAAAAAAAAGCTTTGAATCTCACCAAAAGGAGTCATCCACCGGAGTTCAGGAAGCAATACCAGATGTCTGTACCAGGGAGATAGCGAGGTCCCAAATTGAGAAATTGCCTGGTGACTACACCCCTGAGAAAGTATGAACCATCAGCAAACACTCAGATGTAGAGACCATAAGGTTGGGAATCTCCCCTTTGAGACAGATGCAAGATCAAGCTAGCTTAACCAGAAACTCAATGGAGCAAAGTGATTCCAATTTGCACCCATGTTCAACAGAAGACACACACGTAAGCCCGATAAAGATCCAAGATGAACAAACTGAATACAGAGAAGCTAATGATATTGAGCCAAAACCCACAGACTCCATCAAATCCACGTGAATACTTGGGGTAAGCAATACTAATTGGAAATTACAGAAAAAAAAAAATGAGAAACATGTGTTAATAGAAGGGGATAAAACAACTAACAGAGAGACCCCAAACGTTGGTTTGTTGCCAGAAGGGGACATAGAGTTGAATCTAGAAACTGAAAAACAAACAGGGGAGGAAAAACTTTAACTTGCAGAGAAATTCCCAAACTAACTCAAGCTCTGAAAAGAACCTAGAGAGCAAGTTTGTCACTGAGAGCAATGAGGAAGAGAAGAATGCTGCCACCCCCGCAAAAATTATTTTAAGCAAATAAAGGACATTTCAAACAAAATGGAGATATTTAATCAGCAAACCAAAATTGAAAAATACTTTACTCTAACTCAAGACCTGATAAAAGAAAACAAAGAAATAAAGCAAGAAATATCTGAATTAAAACAAGCAATGTCAGAACTATCTGATGAAACACATTCTATTCCTAGACAACTAAAAAACTTTCAAATGCTAACCTGGAACTTAAAGATAATATTATTGACCACGAGTTATGAGCTAGAAGAAAAAACATTCAGATTCTGGGGTTACCTGAAGTTTAGGATAATAGCAAATCCTTAAAAGAAACATTTAATCAGGTAGCAGCTGCCTTCATGGATGTTCAGAGCACAGAAATACATTTTGAAATCAATAGGATACATTGAGGGCTCTGAGCTAAACCATCAGATCACTCACCTCCTAGACCTATTTTACTGAAGTTTCTCCATTCAGGAGATAACAATATTTTGATGTCTTCAGTCTTTAAAAAGAAAAAAAATCACCTTAATTGGAGCTAATATAACCTTATACAAAACTGTACAAGCAAGAAGGAAATTTGATTTACTTAGAAACAAATTATGGTTCCATGGGTACTGGGCTACTATGACATTTCCCACAAAAATGAGAGTCATAATAAATTTAAAAAGATATGCGTATTAAGCAGTACAAGAAGCTACTAATGATTTAAAAGCTAGATTACCATAAGTTTTTACAGAAAAAAAAGAGGATAAATAAGGATGTGGAACAATCATAATATGAGGGAGGAAGGGAAGTAAATTGAAGTATTAAAAAATTATAAGTGTATGAATCAATAGGGGAAGAGTTAATTGTGGGGCTTTATATTATAAACTCTGATTAAGAAATTAAGTAAGTACAAGGTCCTAGGAATGAAGGATGCAAGAAGAAGGAATTTAGAAGCATATATTACAAGTTATACTTTCCAGAAATTAAGAGCAGTTTTTATGTGAGTGTGTATTGGTTGATACTACTCTAGGAATGTATATCAATGATTATAAATAGAAATAAGGAGGATCCAAATAAATAAGGTTATATTCTAGCAGTGTGATGGGGGGGGGGGAGACAACCTGTTATGGATCACAAGCCACAGGGTATGTTCATTCATTGTAGTAATGTTAATATAACAAAATGGGAATTAGGAAGGGGGAAGGGTGGGGAACAAAAGTAGAAGAAGAGTATTGACACAAAATAAGGACTAAGTATGCTAAAGTTAGATAATTGTGCTACCAGAAGTAAACAAGAGGTAACAGGAGAAGATGTTCATGATTTAGAAGAATATGAAAGAAATCTCCAAGCCTGGAACCACTGGGAAATTTAATGAAGTACAAAAAATTAAATGATGAGCCCAAATCGGCCGGCCTGGTGGTGCTGAGGGTTGAGGCACTGGATGCCATACCTCATGCCACACTGGCGACCTTGGTTTGGATGCGTGCCTGGGTTGTCAGGGTTTGTCAGGGGGGGACAGGATTGAGCATCCATTGGACTGCTCTCCTATCCCGGAGAGGGTTGAGGGTTCTTACCACCCTGCAGTGGCCCCTGGTGATGATTGGGGGCACTGTCAGAGTGGTGCAGTCGGGGGTGGAGTGCAGCGGACGTCAGCATGTTGTGCCTCAGATGTCATTGCACGTATGCACTCCAAGGGGAAAAATTAAGAAGAGAAAAATAGCAGCACTTGACCAGGCAGGTTGATGGCTGCAACTTCCTCACCCAGTTGGAGCCTGTAGTGCAAGGTTGCACTACGGTATTGGTTCCCAGCCTGTCACAGGGATTGGGGAGGTCACCTTCGAGGGTATGGCAGCATATGCCAGCTGGCATGTGGGTGAGCCTGTGGGCTGCCCTGGGAAGAGAAGCAGTGGCTGGATATTAGCAGGTCAGGCTGCAGGAGAGAAAATAGAAATACGATAAAAAAAAAATGATGAACCCAAATAAAATAAAAATTGTATCTCTAAACGTAAACGGGATAAACTCCCCGGTTAAAAGAGCTAGATTATTAACATATCTTAAAAAAATCAAATGCGCATATAATTTGCTTGCAAGAAACCTGCTTATTACCATCAGAAATAACAAAATTAAAAAAACAAATGGAAAGATCACATATTACATAGTACAGGAACTAGAAAAAGTGTGGGGGTAGCAATAATTATTAAAAAAAGGTGTAGACTGCAAAATTAAAGACCGATTCTGTGATAACAGGGGATGAATTATTATGGCAAATACTGTGTTAAATAATCATCATATAACTCTAGAATCAGTATATGCCCAATTTACATATTATTCCTTTTGGTTAAATATAACAGAAGGTATACAAAAATCTCAAAATGAGAATATCATTATAGCAGGAGACTATAAGACGTTACATAATCCGATTATGGATAGAACGACTCCCCCAAATCAAGGGAATATACTGTATATATTTCAAAAATACTTATTTTCCTAAAAACATAATTACTTTGGGATGTACAGTATGGAGAAACTTCAACCCCTCTATGCAAAGATACACACATTTGGACAAAAAACAAAAGATATTCACAAGAATAGACAACATCTTTATTTCAAAAAAGGTAATACAAAATACATTAGAAACAATCTTAAACTTGGAGCATGCTACAACAACCCTTATACTTAATATAAAAAATGATCAAAGACATTTTACAAAAACATGGTCCTTGAATAATGAGTTACTTAAGACGAACAATTCATTCAAACAATAAGAGAAACAATAAGGGAGATCTGATATTTTAATTATTCAGGCCAATGTACAATCTTATCAATATGGGATGCTTTCAAGGCCACAATAAGAGGAGCTATTATAAGCTGTCAAATAAAAGTAAGAAGAGAAAGAAATAAAGTAAACAAAGAAACTGACACTAGATTAAAACAATTAGACAATTGAAATATACAAGACTACATTAAATATGAAAAAGAATGGTATGCATTAAGGAATAAGAAACAAGAATTAATTCATTATAAGACCCAAAGATTAGCAAATAATATAAAAAATGTAGGTATTTCCATACAGATAAATCGGGAAAGTTATTAGCAAATCTTTTAAGAACAGAGAAACCAAAAAAAATTAATAAATGCCATAAAAGGTACAGAAGGTAATATATTAAAAACAGATGAAGATATGACTAAATGCTTTCTGAAATATTATACAACTATATATCAAAATAACTTTATACCCGATCCAGAATTAATCACAGAATTCATGGAAGAAGCTAACATTACCCCTCAAACATGTTCTTTCTATCCAGGAAATCAACAAGAAATAATTGATATTGTTAAGAACTTACCTAGGAAAAAGTCACCGGGCCTCGATGGCCTTACCAATGAATTTTTTTCAAATATTTGCAAATGAGTTAACTCCATGAATAGAACAAATGATAAATGAATTATTACAAGATCAACCAAATAGAGACATTCCACAATCAATGCAAACCACAAAAAATATTCATAAACAAGGGAAACCACAAGATGCACCAGAAAATTACAGACCCATAGCTATACTGAACACTGATTACAAACTTATTGCAAAAATTATAAATAATAGAATTCAGAAATATTTAAACTCATTTATTCACCCTAATCAGTATGGATTCATGAACATTAGGAACATATCACAAGCAATCAAGAAAATACAGTCAATAATACATATATTAAATAATAAAAAAGAATATAATAATATCTATTACACAGTTGCAATAGACGCAAATAAAGTGTTTGACCTTATTAATAGAAACCTTTTGTTTATAGTGCTGGAACAATGGGGTATTCCCTCAGAAATGATAATGTTAGTTAAAAAACTGTATAAATGTACACTAGTGAGGTTTCAAATTAGCAAATTCATAACATTCGATTTAGCCATAGAAAATGTAGTAAGACAGGGTTGCCCCCTGTTCCCCACACTTTTTATATTATCTTTAGAACCCTTACTGGCCATAATTAGAAATAACATACTAACTGAAGGAATAAAAATAAATCAAGAGAATATTAAATTAAGTGTATTTGCAGACAATATGCTATTAATAATTAAAAATATTTAATTATCTTTAAGAACCTTTCCAAAATACATTCAGTTATACTCAAAAGTCTCAGGTTATCAAATGCATAAACAGAAATCAGTGATAATGAAATTAATGAAGAATAAACCATTAGAAATAGAAAAAATAGATAAGAAATTCAAAATCCAAAAATCTATTAAATATCTAGGTATACATTTAACCCCTGACCAAATCACAAATGTAAAAGTCAACTCTGACAAAGCAAAAAGCACCATTGAATGCTTATTACAAAATTGGATGAAGCTATCACTGTCCATATGGGGGAGGAGAGACACAATTAAAATGATGGCTGTGACACATTTAATATATGTAATGCAGAACTTAATAGGATCACCATCACACCGGTGGTCCCAGGATGTAAAAAGAATATTCTCTAAGTTTCTATGGAGAGGAAGGAAACCTTAAATCACATGGAACATCTTGAAAACACCTAGAGAGCAAAGCGGTATGGCTGTCCAGACCTGTTATTATATATGGAGGAGCACATTATAGCCACTTTTTTTCCAATGGTCTTTCTTTCAGGATGAGGACTGACACTTGTACCAGCTTATAGTAAACCCTAATAATGATAACAAAAACAAGATTGAGAATATTTTCCTGGACCCTAGCATTTTTAAACAAAATAACCATATATTAAGTTCATGGTTTAAACTAACTTTTAAACATATTAGCAATCCTAAACATTTACAGCTTCCTTAGCTATATTTTAAGATAGGCCCAAATATATGAGTATGAGGAGGTAAACATCATTTTAATTTTAATTTAATTAATGGAAAAAACATCCATATATGGAAAGATTTAATAGACGAACACCAATTTGTATCTTTTAATCAAATGCAAAAAGAAATTAACCATAAAAAAATGAATACAGTATTTAACAACAATAATGTAAAAATCACAATAATGATGAAACAACAAAGTACACTAATAAATAAAGGAGCCACCAAATTCCTTACAATAATTTATAAATTAATAGCAGCAAGAAATAAAGAAGTAATAAATAAAGCAAATAATAGATGGAATAAAGAATTAAGTAAAAAAATAACACACCAACACTGGGAAATGCTGCAGTCCAGGGGAATAAAAACAATGCCTCTGTAAAAAAACAAATTGATACAAAGAAAGATTCTTGATAGGGCATACTTTACACCAACAAACATCTCAAAAATCAATTCCAACTATTCTGATTTATACTGGCACAATGGTGGTAAAAGCGGTGCGCTATTGCACTGTTTGTGGGATTGTCCAAGAATTAAAGACTGGTGGATTTTCTATGAAACAAGCTTTGAGTAAAAACATGGGAATAGATTTACCATTGTAACCCAAAATATTCCTTTTTAATAACTTTATATCCATAAAGCTAAGTAATATTCAGAGTAAAATAATGGTATTAGCAACTATGGCACTTAAACACCTCATATTGGAAAACTGGAAAGAAACAAATTTACCTAAATTCAGTTATGTAAATGGTCTAGCATTTTAATGAGACTTTGCAATTTGAAAAATTACTATATATCGTAGATCCGAAATATGACCATCCCAATGGTACATCATGGAGAGAAATTCAAGAACATACAACTCCACTTATGACATTATAAGGCCTAGGGTCAGATATTCAGAAATGCGCGAAAGGCCGGTGCAAGTACAGCGCAGTGCAAATCTGATGCGCCATGGTGCAACGAATACGATATTCAGAGGTTGTGCATGGCAAAATATACCAGCGCAGCACGGCTGAATATCAGGGATGCGCCATGGCACAACCAGACTTGCACCATAGCGCTACCAGAGATGCACCATGGCGCAACTGGACATGCGCCATGGCACACAAAGACTAGCCCCAGGCAATGATGGGAGCACAGCAGCAGTGTAAAGGTGTGGGACATGGCAGAGGAAGACACCTAGGGACAGTGCCAGGGACGGACAGTCTCAGGCCAGAGGTGGCCACCCCCAGCAGGGCACAGACAGGCACTCAGGCACCCCCACCCCGGAACACAACTGTGGCACAGAAAGCAGGCAACAGGAGGCACCAATGGCCAATGGAGGACCACCAGTGGGGCTCCCCCCGCCGCATGCTGTGCCCCCACCCAGACCCCAGCAAGCCGCACCCAGGACCATGCTGCTAAGCACACACATGCCACCTATCCCGGACAGATGCCCCATGGCCACCCCAAGGCACAGCCACTGACCACGGGGCAGGACACCATGAGGCACGACCCACACACCGACAGAGGCACATCACACAGACACCATGCCACTGCAGCATGGCTCCTCATGCCAGCTGCAAAGCAGACACCGACATAGGCAGGTAAGCAAAATAACAACTGTATCTGAAAAATGAGGTACAGATACAAGGGGCAGAAAGGGTAGGAAAGGGAGGGAAGGAGACAGAACAGGGACTGTACAGTGGGAAGCGGGATGGATGGGGGGAATGGACGGCAGGAGTAACAGGTAGTTGCTGGGCTTGAACTACGGGTGGTCACTCCCCGCTGCCGCCTCATGCCTCCTCCACCTCTGGTCCATCAGCAGGATCCTGTGCACCTGCTGGGCCACCTCCGTCGTCTTCGACATTATGAGTGTAATTTGCAGCAGCAACCAGCAAAACAGGGGCAGCCGTGACCCCCTCCAGATGCCTATGACAAAGGAGAGGACAGGTGATCAGTGCAAGGTCCCATGGCACCATGCCCACCCACTGTGCGCAATGAGCAGTGGGAACACACACCCCTGGAGTGGCACCGCAGCCACCCACAGGGGGTGGGCCAATGCCTGCCAGCAACCCAGCATGCCATGACAGTGCAAAGTGGTGGACACTACTGCCCAATGGCCAGCTGACTGCGCAGCAACAGACAGCAGGCACAGGGCACCTGCAGCACCACAGCAACACCTGTGGTAGCTGGGCGCACACTCACCCGACCAACAGCTGGTACACGTGTGCGAAGGCTGCCCCACTGAGGCATGCACCACGCACAGTGTGCAACACATAGCTGCCATGGCACATGGCACAGGTGGCCATGGCCACACCCACTCCCCCGCTGAACAACTGGTAATGTGTACAGGAATGCAGCAGTGCCTACCTGCCCACTGTGGCGTTGCTTGCATCATCCCCGCCACTGCTCCTCCACCACCACCGGGTCCCGCCGCGACTTGCCATGCCTGGCCTGTCACTCCTGCCGCACTTACTTGGCGTCGATCTTCAGGCCCTGGGAATGGAACACAGACAGGTACACATCAGAGAACGCCCACAGCAGGTGCCCCCTCCCATGTACAGCTTGTGCCCCTGCCGACATGTCCCACAAGGCTGTAGAGCAGTGCAACCTGTGGCCAGCAGTGCCACTCCGCAATGCACACACCAACAGTGCACCCCTCTGCAGGGCATGCCAGGGAGCCAAGCCACCACCTCAGTACAGCACAAGGACACACATGCAGCATGGGACGACCTACCTAACCATGGCACAGCCCCCGTGGACGCATGCCTGCAGCTGCTGCAAGTGCTCTGGGTCCTGCCTCATGAGGTCCCTGTACTGGTGGCGACATTGTTCTGTTGTCCTGGCCACCCCAGTATCAAGCACCAGCCTGGCAGCGATGGCCTGCCAGACCTCCATCCTGGGCAGCTGGAGGGGCACCTGACCAAACAACCCTGATGCATGTGGCTGCACACAGGCCACCAGATTTATCAGCTCCACGTCTGACCAATTATGGGCCTGACAAACTCCCCACTGCACCATCATGACCGCTGCAACAAGTGGAGACAAAATGGTGGCCAAAGGTGCACATGTGGACTACATGCATTGGATGCGTGCCTCATGGAGGCATGCGCTGTGTCCTCCAATCACGCATTGGCAGAGATGTGCAGAATGGGCATGGCCTGACAGACACATGGCAGGGTAGTCCCAAGAGGTCAAAGAGTCATGGTAGGGGTCATGGTTCACCCTGCGCACTGTGTGCCAGTGCGCTATAGAGGATATGGTGCACAGTGTGCCATGGCCCCTATTGCGCGGTGGGCACACAGTGTGCCATAGGTGCCAGCACACCGCCTGATGCATGCAAACTGCGGTCCTATGCACTGCGCAGGCATGGACATTGTGCCAAGAATTGCTCCAGAGCAATTCCATTGCGCAAGAAGCAAGTTCGCGATATTCAGCCACCAGATGCAAATGAGCTCATCAGTCAATGTGCGGCACACTAGTGGATTAGCATGTTATTACCGTTGCGCCAATGCTTATTTGCATGCGTTGTACCTCGGAACAGCACAGGCCATGGACTGGTACTGCCACCAGCTGAGGTAAGTTGCGCATGCTACTGAGCACGGCCAGCACAGCAGGGTGGATGGGTAGGCTGCAGCTGACAGTGACACACCTGTCTATGTCCACAGGTAAAACAACGTCAAAGCATGAAGGGAGTGAGGAGCACGGGCCTGCTCGCAAGTGCAGGCACAACTTTACCAAGTCAGATTGTTCGAGGCCTACCTCGATAGAGAGCCACTGCTGAGTGGTGCCACAGGCACACCACAGGCCAGGGCTGCAGCCTGGGAGGAGGTGGCTGCGAGTGTGAACCAGCAGGGCAGCCACCAGCGGTCGGTGCAGGAGTGCCAGAAGAAGGTGGGCACCGATAAACGCAGCATAGAGGAGAAGGTGGCGGCCATTCGTGCAGCCCGGACAGCCACCGGAGGGGGCCTGCTGATGTGCCACAGCTTGTGGTGGAGGAGGAGCTGGTGGCAGCCACCATGTGCCAAAGCACTGTCAAGGGTGTGCCGGGTGATGGGTTCTAGACAGGTGGAAGCCCATCACTGCATGGTACATATGATGGGCACACACAGCAAGCAAGGGGGGGTTGGGGCTGGGGACATGCATCACTAATACATCTCTTTTCTCTTTCAGCACCAGCATGCCTGCATGCAGTGGACAGGGTGCCAGCAGCAGCTATGGAGGCAGGCCCAGCCCTGGAGGACCAGCCATCCACCTCCACGGGCATCCGGGGGCCTGATAGGCTGTAGCACACCACTGCTGTCCAGCTGGATGTCCTAGGCATGGGGTCAGAAGAGGCCCTGGCTGTGTTTCAGCAGGATGCCAGCCATGGTGTCTTCTGTGCGGAGACACAGATCGGGGCAGAGTCAGACACCAATGACGACATGACCATGATCCTAGACAGCATGAGAGGTGTTGTGGGGGAGACGTCCATACCAAGTACCACCACAGGCAGCGTGCCCAGTGGCCTGCCAGCGGAGGAACAGCTGCCCACCACCACTGTAGGTGCTGCTGTGTGCACTGCCATGGCAGTGCCATGTGGTGGTGGTGGTGGTATGGCTGTGCAGGCGCTGGGCAGCGTGCAGGGGCCGGAGGGGCAGCAGCAGCTGGCAGCAGGGGACAGAGGGCACCCGGATGCAGTGTCCACCACCGGGATGCCTGATAGGCACCAACCCCTATGGGGACCCCGCTGTACAGCGTCCACCTGAGTGGGGGGCTGCGCAGCCCGGTCATACACCACCAGTTGGATGGCACCCCGTCCAGGTTCTTCTGGGCGTTGACCCATTGTCAGAGCACAACCGATTGCTGCAGACCTCTGTGGAGCAACAGGTGCTGCTGGTAGCTGGGGTGCATTCACTGCACATGGAGGTGCGCCAGGTGGCCGAGCAGCACAAGAGAGGCACTGCGCAGCTCCTGGAGGCTATTCAGCGCTTGTGTGAGGACACGACCGCATCCCAGGATCGCATTGCCAATGCGATCAGGGATGGCCTTGAACCGCTGGCTGCCACAGGGCGTGCCCTGCCACCTCACACACTGCGTAGTGCACTGTCCACCCCACGAACCCTGTGTCGAGTGACACCCTCCCTGTCAATGCCAGGCTCTGCTGTTAGCATTTCAGGCACGACTGGGCAGGCCTATTTGGGTGCCTACACACCCCTGTGAGGACCTGGTCACTGTCCCGTGGTTCAACCCCTGGAGGGCTGTTGCAGACACCCCCTGTGGCCGATGTACAGTCTGTGGCTGCCGATCAGCCCTGGCGCGGCTGCTCCCATGGCCACGGTGGCCATGGTTCCGCACGACGGATCTGATGTGCATGCCGCCCTGGCTGCAGTCTGCTGCCGCTGCCCTGGGCGTGCATGAGTAGGGTGTGTGTGTGTGTGCATACCAAGGCACCTGTGCGGTGTGCCACACGCTGCCTGTGTCCGTGCTTGCCCGGCTGCTGGCCCATGTGGCATGGGCATGATGAAAGCAGAACTGCGCCAGTTGCGCCTCTGCACCAGTGCACTGAATCTGATCCCCACCACATGCCAGTGCCAGGCATGTGTATGTGTGTTGCCTTTCCCTGCTGTTTGCTGCTGTATGTGGCTGTGTGGCACTGACACTGACCCCTGCTCCACGCCACTGTGTGTGCATGCCCATTGCCATCCATGCCCCTGCCTGTGTGCTGTCCTGTGTGTGTGGCCAATGCGTGGGTGTGGCACAGCCTACCTGCCTGCACCATAGTGCTCCCATGCGATGGTGTCCCTGTGCTGGTGTGCCATGCACTGGAGTCGGGGGTCCCTCCGCCTGGGGAGGGGCTGTCCACCACCCTCTGGCCCATTGCCCTCGTCGTCCCCACTACTGTCCCCCTCCTCAGCCTCAACAGCTATCCCATGGTCAATGGCCGTGTTGTGCAGTATGCAACAGGCCAGGAATAGGCCATAGGCTTTCAAGGGGCTGTACTGTAGGGCACCACTGGATCTGTCTAGGCAACGGAAACGTGCCTTCAGCATCCCAAATACATGATCAATGATGTTCCGCATGTTGGCGTGTGCCTCACTGTACCGTTCTGCTGGAGATGATGGGCACCGGTAGGGGGTGAGCAGCCATGGCCTGAGTGGATATCCACTGTCACCTGTGTGGAGAATGACATGGTTAGCTCTGTGTCCTCTATTGTTGTGCCCCTTGCCCATCCCTGGTGCCCTCGTTAGCGCACCCACCCTTCCTTTCCCCTTCTCATGCTCTGCCCAGTCCCCTTGTACATCCCATACTCACCCACTAGGTGGCCTGTGGGGATATCCCCATGCTCGAACCTGTGGTACAGCACACTGCTGTGCCAGATGAATGCATCATGTGCACTCCCAGGGTGTGGGGCACAGACATTGGTGATGTGCCCCTTGGCATCACACACCACCTGACAGTTTACACTGGGGAACCCCTTCCTGTTTATGTACGCCACACCCTCAGGGCCAGGTGGCATGCGGATGCCCACGTGGGTGCAGTCAATGGCCCCAAGCATGCCAGACATGCATGCTACCCTGTGGAAGTCCTGCATGGTTGCTGTATGCTCTACCTGTGTGCTGGAGAACTGGATATATTCCGGAGCATATGGCAGCAGGGCGTTGAGGAATTGTGTGAGGAGGCGGGACGTATCAGACTGGGTTATGCCTGTTGTGTCCCCTGTTGGTCTCTGGAAGGTGCCCGTGGCGAGCAGGCACATGACAGCTGTTACCTTTGTCTCCACTGACATTGCGTGGCTCCATCTAGTGGGAAGCTGCATTTCCTCACTGCACAGCTCACAGGCAATACCAGCCCACAATCTCCGTATCAGTGTAGTTCTCGAAGGTAGTGTGGGCACGGTACCACCTGTTCCGGGCATACCACCAACAGGCCCTTCCACGGCCACATCACTGTTCCTCCTGCCTCCTCACACCCCTCATTACGGCCTCCATTAGAAAGGGTGCACTGGCCATGGCCCTTGCTGTCCTATCTCTCCCTGGACGGTTGGCTGCTGTGTGCTGTATTCCACCCTGGTGCGGTGTGTGACACCTTGACTGCCTCTCCCTCTCACTCCCCCTGCCCCTGGCTGACTCTCCATTGCCACCTCTGTCCCATGCCCCTGTGGCTGCCTGTGCAGGTCGCCCTGTCCCTCTCAGACTCTGTCTCCCTTGCTCTCATGGGTTTTGTCCCTCTGCCATCCTGTTCCACTCTCTCTCTCTCTCTCCCTTGCCCCTGGTGCAAGTGCTATCTGTGTGCTTGCGCCCTGTATTTATAGGCTCAACTCTGCTTGGTGTATCTGGGACTTGCTCTGCACTTGCACCATGGTTCAGTGGTTGAATATCGTACTGCGCTACATATTCATGGGCACAGCCCCTGCTCTTGCGCATGCATTCATTAGGGTTGTGCATTGGTGCAGTGGGACTTGTACTGTGCATTGGCTTCCGCTGAATATCACTCCTTGGCGTATTTCCATACTTGTGCCAGCACAACTCAGTTACACAGCTTTGAATATCCCACCCCTAGGCTAAAGGAGCACTCTTTTTGCACAAAAACATATTAGCAAGATATAAATATGCATTGTAATAATACTCATGAAAAATAATTTATTGATGTGGGTGGGAGGACGTGGGAAATGAGGATAGGGAATCTTATGTATTGATTTAAAGACTCAATTGAAGAATATGAATATGTATGATGGAATGTGATTGCAATATTATATATGAAATGGAAATACAATAAAACATTTTCTTAAAAAAATACAAACTAAGATCTTTGCCGAGGTGGATAGTGAGGAAGGAGGTAAGGCACTGCAAGAAGATTTGGTGACACGTGAGTGCTGGTCAGCCACTTGGCAGCTGGGGTTCAATGCCAAAAAAATGCAAGGTCTTGCACTTGGGGGCAAAAAAAACAAAGAACAGCTACTGGTTGGGGGGAGTGCAGCTGGCAACTTCAGAGGAGAAGAAGGATCTGGGAGTGCTGGTGACAGGGGACATGAAACACTTGGCACAGTGCAGGAAGGCAGCTGCAAAGGCGAACAGAATGGTGGGATACATCACCAGGGGAATCACCTCTAGGAAGGAGGAAGTCATTTTGCCCCTTGTACAGATCCATTGTGAGGCCGCACTTGGAGTATTGTGTAGAGTTTTGGTGCCCCTATCTGAAGTGGGACATCAAACTACTGGAGGGGTCCAGCGTAGAGCGATGATGATGATCCTGGGGATGGTGGACAAGACCTATGAGGAAAGATTGAAGGAGCTCGACATGTACACCTTAGAAGATAGAACAGAGAGGGGATATGACAGAGACATTCAAGAACCTAAAGGGCATAAGCAGAGTTAATTCAGAGAGCTTGTTTAAGTTAAACGGGGGAGGGACACCAGGGGACACAGTCTGAAATTAGAGGGAAGAAGGTTCAGGAGAGAGAGAGAGAGAGATGAGGAGACACTATTTCACGGAGAGGGTGGTGGCTGGTCGGAATGCACTGCCAGAAGAAGTGGTAGCACTGCAGACAGTGGGCAGATTCAAGAGAGGGTGGGATAGTGCTAAAGGCAGGGTTGAAACTGTGGGAAGGGTGAGGGAAGAGAAGTCAGAAGTGGGGGGCACTAAGTTAGAAGGGGGTGCAAGGGGGGGCAGCTGCAATTTAATAGACAGCGTGCTGCACACTTAAGTAGAATAGATAGACCGAATGGCCTGTATGGCAATTTGCTGGCAATTTCATATGTTCGTAAGTCGTGCTGGGGGTAATGACATGAATGGAATCTGCACCAGCTTCAGTTCTCTTTTTATTCTGTCAAAGGCTTTGTGTTTTTGTCTGGTCGCATAACACCAGTCTTGAAAGAACAAAAATTCTGTGTACCTCAGTCTGAACCATTTCTATTTAGCTGCATTTGAGACCCAGTCCTTGTCTTTAATAGGTAGAAAGGATACTGACATAGTTTGAAGGTATTCCGATTGGGATACCGCCCGTTGGAGTGAAATTCTGTTCACTCATTCCAATACCACAGCTTTCAAGAGCTGCAGCTCAGTCTGGCGCCACTTTTCCACAAAGTCCCAGTACATTCTGCCCCTCCATGCCCTTAGGAATGCCTAGGACATACAAGTTCCTAGCCCAGAGCAAGTTTTTGGGGTTCTCAAGTCTGAGGTGCAGTAAAGTATTTTCTTTCAACGTAGTCGCTGTTGCTGCCAGTGCTCGACCTGCTGTTTTGTTTTTCCCCCATGGAAATGCTTTAATCTCATCAATTTGCTGTTCAGTGGTTATTAGTCTTTCTGTAATAGTGTCCAGCATTTTATCCATTGTAGTGATGGTGGCACAGAGTTGAGCAACTGTTTTGTTCCAGTGCGTCTAAAGCTGCCCCAGTGCAGGTATCTGTTTCACCAGAGCTCGAGGCCTTAACCCCATCCTGTGCTGTGCCACAAGGCTGGAAAACATTCTGGGAGCTCTGTTGCTGATTTGCAGATTTCCCATCATAGGAAGTGGTATCAATCTGTTCCTTGTAGTAAGGTCTTGCTATCCATGTAGTTTGTTTTCAGAATTTTTGCAGAATTAACACAGAAAGTTGTCAAACAGGATTTCTGCAATTTTGCTGTTCTCTGCTGGATGGCTAGCTCCACCTGCCTGAAACTAGTAATTTTTTTAATGTGAAAGGCCTGCTCTCCTCAATCAAGAGAGCTTGCATCTTACAGGAGTTGGGTTGTATGGGAACAACAATTGCTTTCCTGCAAAAAACCCACTTATCCCACCCAGAGCATCACAAGTTCAGAGGGGGATGGGTAGTGGCAGCATATTCCTCCACTTAGATAACATACAAAGGACCAGAAGAGGGGTTACAAGACAAGTGCAGAAGAACACACTATTCTCAGTAACTGATGTAGCAGAAAATCAGGAGAGTAGCTGGGGAGGAGGATTAGAAAGCCCTCCAAAACTTCTTATCCACTAGAAACTGCAGCAATTGTCAGATGAGGACAGGGAATCTGGATTTACAGGTAAAACAAGCTGAAATTTTGATAGCAATAAAACATCTCAAAGACAGTAAGCACTGAGGGTAGATGGCCTGACGGCTGAATTTTATAAAAAAAAAAAAAAAAAATTGTTGATCGGCTGGTTCCAGTGCTCCAGGGTGTTTATTATAAAATCTTAGTGGGAGACCAGACCCCAGTAACTTGGAGACAGGCTCAAGTTACAGTACTCCCGAAACCTGCAAAAGACCCAGAACACTGCAGCTTCTACAGGCTGATATCCCTACTCCTGGTTGGCATGAAAATATTTACAGTGATGCTGTACTGGCTTACAGACTACAGGGTTGTGTGCATAGTCTGGTAGGCCTGGATCCAACATGTTTCATTAAGGGGAGAGTCTTAAAAGAGAACATCTGTTTCCCCTCCTCTTTGCTTTGAGTATAGAGCCTCTGATAGGGTAAGAGACAGTGGAAACACATGGCACAGAGGTTTCTGGGGAACAACATAAAGTCTCTCTATGAGCTGTTGACGCCCTCAGAAATCATTTTCCGGTTCTCCAGGATAATGCAAGGTCTCAGGGTACAATATAAGGTTAATTGCACTAAATCCAAAATGGTGCTTATAGTGGAATGTGCTCCCCCACACTCAGAGCCTGCTTTCCCTATGCCTGGGCTAAACAAATGCCATCCAGTTCCTGAGAATAAGATTCACCCATAATCTGGTGGAGTTGTTCAAACTTAACTGTGAAAAAATACTGGTGGAAATTATCACAGATCTGAGGAAGTGGCACCTAATACGCTTTCCTTGTTTGTAAGGGTAGAGGTTTTAAAGATGTACGTATTGCCATGACTGCTTTATTTCTTTCAAACTGTGCCTGTTCCAATACCTACCTTATTTTTGAACAAACTTGGAAATCATTTAAAAATTGTAAAGCTATGTCTCTGCCCAGGGAGGAGGGAGGAGTGGGTCTCCCAGACCTCAGATTGTATTGCCTCACAGCACAGGCAACCCTTTTAATTACATTGGCCAAACAGCACATGGAGTCCAAGTGGCATCTAATGGAGAATAATGGATCTCTAACTATACCCTTTTATGCAAAGATAGTCCTAGAATTGAAAACACAAGTGACCAGTAGATGAGTAAAACACTCCGAGTATCTTTTTAAAGCTTAGAAGCCTCATCAACACCCCTAATGAAATAGGACCGCTCACTTTAATAATTGGGGACATGGATTTCCAACTAGGGCGTATGGACTCTGGCTCCATAATTTAAAATAGGAATGCACTCACATGGTTTGACCAGCTTATGGTTGGAAGGAGACCACTGTGTTTTGTATCAGTCTCTTAAGGACAAATACCCCCTGACTAGATCAGATTTCTATAGATTTGTGAAGGTCCATAATTATCACCTAGAGAATAGGAAAACACAGAAAACTAGGAGGTCCAGGACTAGGTGGGAAAAGTATGTATATTGTTTGACAGTGCAATTTTTTCCTTTGAATCAGACCTTAGTATGTTACCCTATTGGTTTCAGGAAATAATTTTCCAGTCATAATTCAGAAGATCAGAAGGGGGCCCAGTCGCCACCTCCAGCTCAGTCTTAATCTTGCTGAAGTAAACTAGGTGATCCAGTTATTTTTAATGTATGTGAATATGTCTGTAAAGGGAGGTAGAGCTTCTTGTCTATATCGAACTCAAATATTCTAAAAATGGATCCCATATGATTGCAAATTTGAGAGTTTTTCCTCTTGAGTGTAAAAAATCCTTTCTAAATTACCACAATTAATATATTTAGCCAATTATTTACATGGGGTGGTTCCTTGTTCTTTCAATTTTGTAGAATAAGTTTCTTTGCATTGATAAGCAAAATATCAAGTAATGTTTTTTCTTGTTGTCTTCAAGAGACTGAATAGCTACCTTCGAATATTATAATTACAGGGTCATAGGGGAAATCCACTCCCAATATCCTGCTAAGTGTTAACAGAACTGCATTTCAATTGTTTGCCAACTTTGGCAACTTACAAACATATGGATCACAGATCTAGTTGTGTTTGTGCATATGGGACATTTATCTGTTAAGTTATTACATTTATGCAATTTCTCTGGGCTATACTGTGTAGTATATTGTATTGTATTTGTTTTAATCTACTGTTTCTTGAAACTTCCAGAGTTTTGGGGATGATTTCTTGCCATTTTCCTGCTGATAGTTTGGGGCCTATATATTTTTTCCAGTTTTCATACAATTTGACCAGCTTGTTTGACAATGCTTAAGGACAGATAACATGTAACTACATGGTCTATAAGTTGCTTCTAAAGGAAAGGGGGCGAACCTTTTAACTATCAGAGACCAATGGCAGGATGAGACAGAAACTAATATTACAGATGAACAATGGCCAGCGTGGCTGGAGGGGTAGGTGGAAGGTCTCAGCCTCAGGGAACTGGAGAGAGTTCTGCTGGAAAATAATGATTAGATTTTTCTATGTCCCAACAATTATTAAAGACTTTGGAACAGCTAATGTGAACAGTTGCTGGTGGGGATGTGCGGAACAGGGTACATATTACCACATTTTGTGGTCATGGCCCAAATGATTGCCCTTCTAGACAAGTATTAGGCTGGAGCACTCCAGGATGTCAGGGGTGGAGGTCCCTTATACCTTCAATATTACCGGGGGCCCGAATGGAACATATCCAAAATAAAAAAAAAAAAGCTGAGCTCTTCAGCTGTATGGTATTAGCAGCTGTTAAAGCTTTGTCCTCTCATTGGTTAAGTTCAATAATACTAGAGGTGGTAGAGTGGAAAGAGAGACTGGCCCAGATTTATAGTATGGAACAACTCATGGCTTGCCCGTGCCTTACAGGACCAAAATGCAGAGAGGCCTGGCAACCATGTGTCTCCTACAGTCACCAAATTGAGAATTAGCTAACTTCTTCTCCTTATGGAGGGAGTCAAGGAAGGTATCTGCAACTAGATCCATACCACAGGACAGCCTTAGAGCTATGAACAACAAGACACACAAAAGGTTCTGTTTTGTTAAAGTAGTTTTTTTAATGTTGTATAGAGGGATAATGCATGGGGTAGTGTGCATTACGATAATTTAATGCACACCCGAGGTGCGGGGTGCTATGTTTATGAAAGCACCCCACACTGAGGGTGTGTATTAAATGCTTGTGTTTCACACTACCACTTGCTTTATTTTTTTATAATTGTAATTTAATTTTAATAGTTTTATAATTAGTAATATTTTCTGATCAAATGCAATTTATATACAATTAAAGCACTTGATATGCAGTGACAAATCGGTGGTTAGCTACATTGAGTACATAAAGGCTACATACAGTGACTGACAGTAGAATGTTAGTAGTACAGTAAAGCAACATACAGTACATGACAGTGTCTAAATAATCACAGACTCTAGTCTGGTATGCATTAAAGCAGCAGTGCAATGAAATTAGGCCTAAAAATGAACCTTACATTTTTGTCACTATAAAATATTCCAGGCATCTTCTAGTTTTATTTGGTGGTAGCATGTTTTATTTCTACTAAAATATGAGTGTTTTATAAATGTCTTAATTTAGTTGTTGCAAGAAAAAAAGATGGCCACCTCACTTGGACTAGAAATACCACTGTAAACCTGTTAAGGGTTAGGATCAAGAAAATAAGAAGATCTGATGATGCACAGCATAGGAGGTACCTAGAAAGTAAATTTAACAGTTATGTACTTATTTTAATTGTAGCTGAAACTAGCTTTAGAAAAACATTTTTTGGTGTGCAGCTGCTTTAAGTATTTCATGGGAAAACCTGAGATCAGTCCATATGTATTGTTACATGACTGTAACCTGATCGAATGCACCATAAGAAAACGTATGTACATACTGAAAACATGATATAGGAAATAAAGTTTCAGTTAAAAAAAAAGCTAGTGCAAAAGGTACTGAAGTAAAATCAAACCCCAACAGCTTTTATAATTTAATTCCTTGTAGTTTTCTGAGTAACACTCTACTGATTGTTTATGATAAAAGTGAAAACTGTGGCTTGTTTCAGCTCTTACAAATCTCAAAAAGAACTAATTACTTTTTGTCATACTTTCTAAATTGTGAGATACTCTATCATGACTGAAAACAAATCTTAAAAAATTTCAATCACCCTTACCTAAAGATTTCTGTTATATGCATGGGAACAATCTACTTTTAATGTGCACGGTCTATCACACCTTATATATCACAATCCCATGACCGCTACCTGTCTATCTTGTTTGTCTCTCTGTGTGTATGTTAACAGGGAGTCAGAGCAAGGGTGTGTTGCAGTGCACTGGTAATGGAAGGAACAATTGGAGGGAGGGAGGGACATAGGGAGGCTGTGGAAGAAATTGTTTCAAAGCAAGTTTTACATCTACTTACTAGATAGATGCCAATATACACTGTACTGTCTCTTAAAGTATTGTTGATATTGAGTTCATTTGCACAAGCATGGTAACAGTAAACAATACCATGCAACCATGGTTTAATAAACATAACTGTCAGACTACATGCAGATGAGTGTGTAAAAATATCCCATGGCCTCAATTGAAATTTACAGTTTAATGCAAATTCTGCTTCATGCAATTAAAATCATTAGAAACATGTTCACACACCAACAGTAGAAAACTGATTGATGTAGTCTTGGGGGAGGTCTTAAACCTATGCTTATGATCTTTCATTGGAGGATGTAATGCAGGTTTGAATCTGGCAGAGCATTTAACCACCTATAGTATGAAACCATTTATAAGAGTTACTGAAAGCATTTATGGCACCTTGTTGAGAATTTTTTTCATATTACAATCTGTGATTAATGGCCTATTCCAGAAACACTTAATGAGCTTCAGACTCAATTACACCGCTAAGGAAACACAAATTTGTGTTTTTCAAATTAGTTGTATTGCCAATCTGACTAGTATTTCACTAGCATGCCCAATGTCCCAACGTTCCAATAAGGAAAAGTAAACTATTTAAAATTAAATATGGTATTCTTTTTTTTTTTTTAAACATGTACTGTACTTAGTTGAGGAAGAATATAGCAAAAGTAAGGAAGACTTAAGTTGAAAGAGAGGCATTTCAAAAGAGTATATTTGTATGAAGCTAAAACTGCCTCATTTCAAAGTAGGGACAAGCTGACCTTACTTTTGTTTGGTCAGGTGACTCAACTGGAGATTTCTGCTGAGTCAGTCATAAGCCAAATAGTGCCGCCATTCAGATTCCATGGGTTATATATTCACACATGCATCTTTTTCAAGTGCTTAGCACGCGTGCTCACACACACACACACACACACACACACACACACACACACACACACACACGCACAGTCTCCAGTTTATCTTTAGTAAGACATTTAACATTAGATAATTTATAGACCTATATCTGCGTAACATTCTTTCTGTGACATTTGACCTGCTGTATATAGAACTAGAGTTTCCAAGATGTTTTCTTGTCTCTGGTTGTGTTTCTTATCTGATTACTTCCCTAATCTCTGAATACCAGATAAGGTAGACACAGGGATGGCGGTACAGCATGAATATTAAATAACTTGTTAGTCCATTAGTATTCAATAACTTGCTTCCCTACTCTGTCACATTCATGTGTAAAAAATTTTCTAATAATGTTCTAGGTACTTAAAAGTGAGCTTTTTTTAAGAAACATGAGATTTTCCTTCTGAAGAACAACTTTGTAGGTCCGAAAGCTTACAGAGCTACTAATGCCTAAAAGAAAACCTTAATAATTAGGTAATATTCTGCTTGCATTCCATATATATTCTATATATTTTTCCTCCCCTTTATTTATTGGTAAGGAAATTTGCATGAATACATGATCTTTATCCCTCAGAGATCCCTTTGACTAAGTCATAATCCTTTCTTGTAACATCACATTTTGTTGCCATGGGAGTAACTATGATGTCACATGCAGTGCATTATGACATTAGGTAGGGAGAAAGCAGCAGGAGCAGATGACCTGTTCAGGAGCAAAGATTCTGTTTTCATGCAGATGACCTCATTAATAAGTAATGGGGAAAAGAAATGCAGAACTATTTGTGAAATACAAGCTGGACTGTGTCTAAATATTACATTTTGTTAAAGTTCTCCTAAAGGTGTCAGTGGCTCTTTAAGGATTTTCTGTAAATCTTTGTTGGTCCAAAAAAAGTTATCAAATTGCCTATTTTGCACATTCCATTCAGGGAGAAATTCTGAGAGAACTGGAAAAAAGGCTTCAGCTGGGACTGGGGGGGGGTGAGGGTGACTGCTAGAATATTAGGCAGCAGCATGCAATCAGAGATACTGTAAGAAAGTCATGGTTTAATACACTCAGCAGCTGCTAAACCATCAGTGTCTAAGTGGAAGATAAGTAGCAAGCAGAAGGAGGTAGATTGAGAAAGAGTGCAGTGGATGAGAGAGACAGTGAGAGAGGGCAAAGTGAAACTAAATAATATTAGCAGTTTGTGGTGACAGGCTGTAGAAAGGAAAACACAAAGGAGACATGGATCTCCTGTCTCCTGGAGCCTGAGCCCATGGGCTGGAAATTCTAGGAAACATTGATAGAGGTATTTTTCCTCTAAGAGATCTAGTGTCAGCAGACTCTGGCAGATCAGCATTCAGGAGTTGTATATGGAGAGCTGCTGCGCCCGCCAATGAAGCCATCCATGGGCATAGTTAGGATTTGGTGGGGTGGTGTTCCAAACCCCTGTAGGGGGATCCACAAAAATGTTAAAATTTATGTTAAATGGTACATTTGGTGCATTTTGTGTCCCTGACTTGGACTTTAGATACCTTTCTGTCCTTCTGCCTTCCCATTTTCTGGATCCAGGTCTTTCCTTTCCTGTATTAACAGGATATCTTTCTACATGCTGTATATGTGTCTAGCTGTCTTCCCTTGCCTGTTTCCAGACCTCCTTTTTGTTTCCAGCTCTGCCCCTCTTCCATTACAATTTCTTTTTTCATCTTAGCCCCTGTCTTTCTTTTCCATGTATCCAACAGCCTATTCTGCAACTCTCTTCCCTCTTTTGTTTCCAACTTTCCAGCTTCTCTCTGTGAAGATAAAATGGAAAGATAACAAGCGATGTCTTTGTAGCTAACCTCAAGCTATGTATCATGATATATTGTTAGTTTTGTCATGAGTGATATCTTGAAGGTTAGTTTTATCACTGTGGAATACTGAACGAATCAGAGAGCAGCTTTCCCAATGCAAATGATGTCATGATTGCCTAGTGCTGCACTGATATCCGAGTTTGCAGTCAAAGAGAAACAGTTCAGTCTTCAAGGGAAACTCCTATACCACGTGTAAGTGCATTAGCTGCTGCTGCAGAAAAAAAATGATTAAGGCTTTTAGCATAAAAGATTTTTTTTTTTTTTTATTACTGCCTGGTGATTTTAATCAGAAAGACCCTCTGTCTATAATGGTTGCAGAGCTCTGTGTGACATCTAGCACACCCTAGGTGGCTTCTACCGCAAAGGTTGTACTAATGAGGGCTACCAATAAATGGCAGAGCTGGTAGCCCTTATTAGCATAACCTTCATGGCAGAAGCCACCCGGGGTGCGTGAGATGTCCGCCAGGGGCTCTGCAGCCATTACAGCTGGAGTGGGTCTTTCTGATTAAAATCGCCAGGCAGCAGGTAAATAAACATATTTTTTTTATGCTAAAAGCCCATATGGGGCATTTCTGCAGCAGCTGCTGCACTTACAGGTGGTAAGTGAGTTTCCCTTTCAAACAGCAGTAGGTTTAAAAGCTGCAACTAAAACTGATATTGTATAAATCAGATACATTGAGATACAGCTATTGTCCTGCTACCTCACACTTTTTTTTTTTCATGTGATGTATTTTTACGCCCCCGTGCTCACTGGTCCACCACTCCTTCGGGCTCTACCACGTTCCCCCCCAGCCCCTACTGTCCTTACCCAGCCCTTCTCTGATCCTCATATTGCAGCCAATCCCCGGGATATCCTGGTGTATCCTTTCACCAGACAGGTCGCCCTCCTACGAGGAGGAAGGCAACGGGGGAGAGGCGTGACCCCAGCACATACTTCTAGGGCCCAGGGATGCTGCTGAGGAACAAGAAGCCCTGGGAAGGCACTGGAGGCCCTCAGGGAACAGAGAGCCATCATCCAGTGACCAGCGAGCAATTTTCCTGGCTTTCTTAAGGTGCATGACATCCGGATGTCAAGGCAAGAGCCGACGTCTGTCACTCACCACCCCAATTATCCTGACATGTTGCTGTACCCCAGGCCTCCACCAGTGGTCGCTTCAACACTGGGTCGCAGCCCCTTCCCTCCCTGAAGACAGCAAGCAGTCATGGGACACTCAAACTGCCTCCCCCCCAGCCGGCCCTTCAGTGACCTGAGCTCGTTCTTGAACCTGGGTCACTGGCGTCGCAAGTGGAAATCCAATACCTCACACTTTAAGATAAAAATGCATAGTTTGAATCCAGGCATGGTAGATGCCCTATATATTCATTGTAAAAAAAAAAAAAAAAAAAAAAAAAAAAAAAAAAAGCAAGATGTTTATTAGGATTACAAAGCCACAAAAAGAGAGATATGTGGCTTTAAGGTTTTCATCCATAATGCCATCCTTCCCTGTCCGCTACCTTCATGACCCAAGGCCAATCTGCGGGTCAGTGACCATGCCCCATGAGTCTGCTGCTTCAAGGTACAGGTGTGGGGCCATATCCCACAAGTCTTTTTACTTCACGTATGGCCAACAGGATCAATCACAACTTTCTTCACACAGGGCCCGCAGTGAAGCAGGAGATCAGTCATAACTTTCTTTGTGCAGAGCTCTAGACCTGTAGCTTGAAGCAGAAGACCTGTAAGACGTGGCCCCTTTACCAGCAGCTTGACTGTCATGATGGGAGTGGAGAGGATGGGATGGGTATTAGGTTTGAAAACCCTAACACCACATTTCCCTCCATTTGAAGCTTTGTAACACTAACATATGCTCAATGTAATTTTTTTGCAGTAAATGTACTTATTTTATGAGGAAGCATAGTGCTAGACAGATAACTTGCTTCTTGAAGAAGATGAGACAAATTGTTCATGCCCTGCATGAATTAGATGAGCCATAACTTTTTAAAAATATTTTAGGCTAATTTACAGAATGGAAAACAATATGGTGGATGAGATTTCAGGATGAAATTTCTTAAGCAGCAACTTTCTTTTGATTATTTTATTGGGTAGGATTGTACTATAAAATTTGTAACATTAAATGCGGGTAATTTGTATGAAGCGCCTGTTTTGAAATAAAATTGTTATTTTGTTATACTTTGAAATTCAAATATTCTGAAATCTCAGCTGCCATATTGTTTTCATAAAGGTGCAATACTTATAGTTCTTCCATATTTTGTTTGTGTATACAGTAGCTTTGTTATACAATATGTAGTGTTGTATTTTCGGTCATGTTCTCAACCGTTTTCTTATTTTGCAACTTTAAACAGTTTGTTGGACATAGCACACTGTGATGATTTTTACAATTCAGCTAGTTATTCACAAACTGAACAAAACTAGACTTGTTTTTCTATTTTTCAGTCATGTTCTCAACTTTTTTTTGTCTTTTTTTTTTTTTTTTTAACATTGGTCATGTGTTACCAAGGACACATGCTTAAAGGGACACCGCCAGCCCTTCTCTATGTTCACTCATGCCGGTACTGCCTGTGAGTTTGTCTTGAGCTGCAATAGACATAACAGGAATGTATCCTCCACAAAAGAGTTTAATTTATGAATTTTACTGAAAAGTGAAGCCTATCAGTCTGTTCCTATTCTCCATAATCGGTCGAGAGTGTGGTCATTGCTTATAAATGGCATTGAAGTGCTGGGAGGCTCATTTAGGGGTATTCTACTCGAGTTTAAAAAAAGGAACACTTTCCAAAGTTCAGCTTTCTTTCTACGGTTAGAAAGATCATTTAGCTGAACTTGGGTAGAATAGTCCATAAACAAGCCTTCCAGCACTTCAGTGCCATTTACAAATGTGACCTTGCTTTGGCATTGGGCATGGACAATAGGAGCAAACCAACAGGGGTTCACTTTGGAGTAAAATTCATAGAAGTAAATATTTTTGGGGGGAGATTCATTGCTTTTGTGTTTATTGTAGTACAGCACAGACTGCTGCAGGCAGTACAAGCATGTTTTTGAATACTGGCAAAGGCAATAAGTAAAGGGCTGACAGTGTCCCTTTAATTTGCTAAAGTCTGTTTTTTCAAGACAGTCACAAATATTTTTTGTTTCTAATTAAAATACTAACTCTCATTTTTTGGGTTGTCAGCTCAGACATAGATGAGACGGCCAACCTCAAGAGTAAAGTATTTTTACTTTACACTTTGAGTATTAAAAAATTTGTTTCATGTCTCACTTATAACAGAAAAAGGCATTGCATTTTTCCAGCTATTTTTTTCCAAGTAATCAGCACATGCGCAAGATTTTCAAACTTTAAACTTTTACAACTTCCACATTAAAAAGATGTCATTATCAAATCACCAAAAGGCCTTATTCTGGGACAAGCTCTAACAAAACAGTAACTTTCACAATTTAAATCTTGATATTTTTTGACTGTTTGATCATGGGGAAAATAACATTTTAAAATGGTAATTTGTACACAAGTTATAAATTAATAACTTTTTTAACTGCTGTAGTCAATATAGTGAACCCTAAGAGAAGAGAATTCCCATGGTTACCTTGTAGCAAGGAAAACAAAGGGGGATGGGAATGTAGATGGGAGATAATGGGAGGATACATGAGGGTAGTAAGGGGGCTGACAGGAGAGGTAGCAACAATATTTGGAAGACCATGTGTACAAATGCTAAAAGTCTTTGTAATAAGATCCCAGATCTGGTAGCCACAATGGCAGAGGCTGACCTGGACATTGTCACAGTTACTGAGTCATGGTACAGTGTGAATCATGACTGGGATATAGCCTTACCAGGGTATACTCTGTTCAGAAAGAACAGTGGGCAAAAGATGGTGGTGGGGGAGTGACTATGTGAGGAATAGCATTAAAAACAACAGAGTTAGAGAATGCAGGGAGGGGCAGAGGTACTGTGGGTCACACTGGAAGCAGAAAATAAAATGGCTGTTTGCATGGGGTGATCTAAAGACCATTGGCTCACGGGGTGGAATTAGATAAAGTTATGATGGATGACATCTAAAAGGTGGCTAATAAGGGGGAGATGCTGCTGGTGGGGGACTTCAGTCTGTCAGATATTGATCGGAGTAGCCCAGCTACAGCTTTGGCTAGGAGCAGACACATCCTGGACTCCCTGCAAGGGGCATTCCGCAAGTAACTAGTAGGAGAATCTACTTCTGGGGGAGCAATATTGGACCTTGTGTTCACCAACAGAGACAGTGTTGCAGAAGTCACAGTAGGTGATCACCTGGGGACCAGTGATCATTGTACAGCGTGGTTCACTATAAAAACTGTGGCAGAACTGTGCTGTACAAAGACAAGGATCTTGGACTTCAAGAGGGCCAATTTCAAAAAGATGGAGGAATGCATCAGAGGTGCCCTGTGAGGGGAGGAGAATTTGGGAGGAGTAGAGGAACAATGGACAAAAGTAAAAGGGGCCATAGTGATTGCAACAAACCTCTGCATCAGATGAGTATAGCAAAAGGAAAAGGAGACTGCTATGGTTCACAAAAGAGGTAGCTAGAAAGGCTAGGGCAAAAAAGTTAGCATTCAGGAGGTTTAAGGAGTCACAGAAGGAGAAGGACAGGAAGGATTATTAAATGAAGTGGAGGGAGGCAGGGAAAGCAGTCAGGTATGCAAAAGCGTAAATGGAGGAGAAATTAGCCAAGGCAGTAAAGAAAGGGAATAAGATATTTTTTAGATATGTAACTGAAAGAAGCAAGACCAGGGGAGTGATAGTAAGATTAAAGGTGCAAGGGGGGATTGTGTGGAAGTGGATAAAGTAAAAGCAGACATCCTGAACAAATACTTTTGTTCAGTGTTCACAGTGGAAGGAGAAGGAGAAGGTGAAGGATCACAGATTGGGGGTAGGGGCATCGAGGGAAGGGAGGCAGACACATGCCCATTTACAGCAGTGAGAGTCATGAAAGAACTAGCACATCTGAAAGCTAACAAGGCTATGGGACTTCATGGATACATCCCAGGATATTGAAGGAGCTTATGGAGGTGCTAGCTGCACCTCTGACCTTCTTGTTCAACCACTCACTGGAGACGGGGATGGTTCTGGAGGACTGAAGAAGGGCTGATGTAGTCCCACTTCGCCAAAGTGGCAGCAGGGAGGAGGCTGGTAATTGCAGACCAGTCAGCCTGACTTCGGTGATGGGAAAAACCAATGGTGTCACAACTAGAGGAAACTATTGTGGAATATCTTGAAACCAGGGGGTTACATGACACAAGGCAACATAGATTCACAACAGGGAGGTTGTGTCAAACTAACTTGATGGAATTAGATCAGGGTGGTGCCGTAGATGTTGCCTACTTGCATTTCAGTAAGGTCTTTGACTCCATTCTATGTAGGAGGCTAGTGAATAAGCTGGGTAGCCTGGTGTGGGTCCAAAGGTGATAAACTGGGTAAGAAATTGGTGGGGGTACAGGAGACAGAACACTCCAAGGAAGGGAGGGAGAGTGACCAGTGGAGTGCTGCAAGGATTGGTACTGGGTCAAGTCCTTTTTAATGTCTTTATTAGTGACATTGTAGAGGAGCTAGAAGGACGGTATGTCTTTTTGCAGTTGGCGCTAAGATCTGCAATAGAGTAGACACTCCAAGGGGAGTGGAACAAATGAATAGTGACCTAAGGAAACTTGAAGAGTGGTCAACTGTGATTCAGTGTGAAAAAGTGCAAAGTCATACACTTGGGGCACAGAAATCCAGGGGCAGAGTACAGGTTGGGTGGAGTGGTACTGTTAATAACTTAGCAGGAAAGGGACCTGAGGTAAAAGGGACCTGAGGTAATCATCTCTAATGACTTAAAGGCAGCCAGACAGTGTGATAAGGCAGTGGGAAGAGCAATTGGGATGTAGGGGTGTATCATGAGCAGAAAGAGGGAGGCAGTTATGCCACAGTATGAGACATTGGTGAGACCTCACCTGGAGTACTGTGTTCAGTTCTAGAGACCACATCTTAGAAAGGACATAGAATTGTAAAGGTTCAGAGAAGAGCAACAAAAATGGTGATGGGCCTGCATCAAAAGCCCTATGAGGAGAGGATAAAGACCTTATTATGTATACCCTTGAGGTTGGGGGGCATGATAGAGACTTTCAAATAACTCACAGGCATAAATAGGGTACAAGTGGAAAGTATTTATCAAAAAAAAAAAAGATGTTCAAGAACAAGGGGACATGCTATGATGTTGAAGGGGGCTGATTCAGGGGAAATGTTAGAAAATACTTCACAGAAAGGGTGGTGAATGTTTGGAACATCCTCCCTGCAGAGGTGGTAGAAGAAAAACCTGTAACAGGATTCAAGAATGCATGGGATAGATACAAAGGTATTTTATTAGTTTGAGATGCAAGGGCAAAAGTTGATGACCAAGTAGGGTCTACGGTATCACAGTAGGTAGGGAAAATGAGCAGACTAGATGGGCCAAGCATTCCTTATCTGCTGCCATGATCTATATAAACTGCCTTACTGATTTCTGTCAAATTTGCCAAAATATTTGCCCTAGGGGTGAGATTGTGCACACAGAACGTCACAGTCCTAGGGTCTAAGACCACTGAGATATAATATAAAGTGTAAAAAAAAAAAACAACATTTTGACACAAACACTAACTCAAACTTAACATACAGGCACTATTGTTCCTGTGTTGTCCATCTGTCTGTCTATCTGTATGCAGTATCTATGTTCACTAACAGGCACAAAAATGGATAGATTTTCACTAAGTTGTTTCAGATACTTGAAAAGTTCATTTTCTCCATCATGGCTTTTACAGGGAAAACGTTGCACTATGAAGAGGAACTGATGACTTCAGCTCTACAAAGCATCAAATTTTATAGTCAACAAAGTCCCAGCTGTGCAAAACATGAGTATGACCAATAGATAGCCCGTTATACTGAGACGTTCAAAAATATACAAAGCAGCTCTGTGCTTCTCCTCATAAATGAGGCTCCAAAAAGGAGTGCTGCTCCCTACATGGAACTTTCCTTAAATACCTAAATAGTTAGCAACACACAAGAGAATTCTGTGTGGAATTTTGATTTAAAATACAGTACCCAATGTTAATTTTAACAAGAGTTCCTCACTTAAATTAGTGTCAGTTAATTAACAAAAGCCAATATGATGACATGGTTTAAAGGGAAGGACAGACACAAACAGTGATTAAAGTGACAGTAACATTAAAACATGAGCAGTTCTGTGTCACAGCATCCTAATTTAAACATGATACAAATCAGATGCGGCATATCAAAACTCATGTATTTAAATGAGTTCTGCTTATTACTTAATTTGTTTTCTAGAGATTATTTAGTATAAGAAATGCAATATTTCATTAGTCAACTACAGTAGTTAATTAGACAAACAAGGAAATCAGAGTCTGGCAGTTTATAGTTTTCAGAAAAGTTTCCCAAGCAAGACACATAACAATGTAACACATAGATCAGAAGTAGAAGAGAGTCTTTAGAGATTCAGTGTGCTAGTACATCAGGAACTTCCTGGATTATTTCACAATTGTTCAGGTTATTGAATCTGGTTAGTTCAATTGCCAGCTTCATTTGAATCACTATACATTTGAACTGAATAATATTCCTGAAGAACAAAAAATACATACAGTATTCCAATATTATAAAAATAACTAAAAAGTCATAATTTCATTTAGACCTACTGGTGCCATAGAACTCATCCTGGATATCTACTCACACACACTGTTCCAAAGTTAAATCCCAGTTATCACCCCTAGGGTGTATTGGCACATGCTTCACTACCATAAACCGAAAAGAGCTACAATCCCTATTGTGCATGGTTTTAAAATGGTAACCCACTGAGCTGTTACACCATAGATTAGTAACTGCCCTCAGATATTCCTGTATTCTAGCATTTGAAAATTAATGTTAAACCTCAAACTTTGCACTTTAATATAATTGCAATCGTTCAGCTGATTTTCATGACATTTTTGCGTGCATGGTCTTGGGGGGGGTAGCTCTCTTGACATGCCAAGTTTTGTTCTAGTCGGATGTGCATATTCAGCGATGTAAATAGTGAAAAAAGTTAAAAACCAGCTGTTATTTGCTGGGGGTTTGCCATCACCTAGCGCCCAGATGGTTTGGGATTTTGGTCTGACATTTTCAGGGTAGAAAGGGTTTGGCCCACAGATGTGCCTTGAACTGGTTTGGTAAAAAAAAAAAAATTAATCCGTTCCAAAGTTATTACATTTTGACATTTCAGTTCTGAGCATGCTTTGTGCAGTCTTATGGATAGCTGCTTGGAACAAAGAAAGAATCTGGGCCATACAAAGAAGGATCCTTTCTCTTATGGGGGTAATCATTTTTCAGGAGGAAAAAATAGTTTTTCATATGGCCGCCAACTTGTTTCCATTTTTGTTTTAATTTTTAAACCCACAAAAAATGTCATCCTGCACACACACCAGCACATGTATCTTGCTAATCAGGACCCTGTTAGGTGGATTCTGCACTTAGTTTCAGGAAATATTACCCAGAAATGTATTTTGTTTACATTTAAAATTCCTTTTTCATGAGCTGATTTTCATTTTTCTCACAGGCATACAAAAAAGAATTACTCCATACGAAAAAAGAATTTGGACTCAGTTTTTTTCTGATTTTTTTTTGTATGAAGACATTCTTTTTTCATATGAACAAAAAAAGCTAACAAAAAAGTGTGCTTTCATACGAAAAAAGAATGGGGGGGACCCAAGTCCAAATTATTTTTTCATGTGAAGGCATCCTTAATATGAAAAAAGAATGCCCTCATACAAAAAGAGAATTTGAACTTAGTTTTGTTTCCCCATTCTTTTTTTTGGTATGAAAGAATCACACACTTAGCTACACTGCCACAGAGCAAGACAGGCAGACCATTGACAGTTCTGGCCAGGGCCTGGAAGTAGCCTGGCACCAGTCAAGGGGAGCTTATGATGCCAGTGAGGTGGCCTCCAGGTTGACAGGGAGTGCAGTCTGTATCAGGCAGATGGCATTGCTTCACCTCTCAACTGGCACCTTTGGCCTGGCATAAGATGCTTAACTTGCACTTCCAAGGAGTTCATTTTTTTTCCCACTTGGATCAGGTGGGAACTGTAAGTGAATCCTATTACTCCTGTGCCACAGGAGCCACCACCTGGCACTGACCAATCTCAGGTCTCACCAGACCTGTGATGAGCCACTCCCATCAAGGGTTCTCCTCTGCGCAGAGGGCCGATGGTGTCTGTCATTCTCTAGGTGAGCCAGCTCCTCCCTTAGGAAAGAAGGGAAAGCTTGGCACTTGGATCTGTAAAAGGAGATCAATGGTGAAGATTGATTTTTGGAAGATGAAAGTTATGTACTTACCGTAATCGTTGATCTTCCAGAATATCTTCACTATTGATTAACACACACCTCCCATCCCCCACTGTAGCAGAGCCAGGGCCTCTAGGCAGCTCATCCTCTTAGTGGTGGCTGGCACCATCTCGTGCCAAGGCATCTCCCCAGTTGTACTCCCTATGGAGTAATTGTTAAAAAAAGTTGGACCCTTTGCTGGGTTACCACTCCCACCAAAAAAAAAACCCTCAAAACTGTGGGGAAGGTTCCTTTTAAGGTCCTCATAACAAACAAAAGAAAAGTGAGAGAAGATAGTTGCTTTTCTCCTTTTTTCTTTCTTGTCTTCCTTCTCCCTGCCCTGGGCATATCCCTTCCAAGGATATATCCCAATTACTTGATAAATGCACTCTGTGCTTCTGACTACTATTCTATCTAATTCCACTTGGCAATTGCACTGTCTGTGGACTAGTGCTGTGTACTGGATTGGATCCTGTACAGTAACTAGCTCTTACACAGGGTACATCCCTGTGGCTGCAAGAGAAGCAGGCCCTTTTCTCTGATGCTTTTTTGTTCTTCTGGCTATATCAGACTATACATTTAGTTTTGCATGCCCTTCTTCTGAAATGCCAGCTGGGCTGTTAGTCCCTACTCTAAGGGGTGCCTATGGAGATGAATACTCTTGTGTCCTTTGGGCTATTTCACCTTACAGCTCCACATGCACCTGTGATTCCTTCCTTTTGTCCCTGCTTGGAAATAGGGGGACATATTTGACAATCTGTTCAGTCAATCCTCCATCAGGTAGCATGGGGTTTGTTTTTTCAAGGATTCTATGTGATTCCTTCCTATTTTGAAAACATTGTACTATCTCAGTTGTAGGGGGTCCTAGTTCTTGTCATCCCCACAGAGCTACATGCTTTAGGGCTGCTGCCTTTAAGATCACTATCCATCTCAAGAGAGGAGAGAGGAAACTGGAGGAAAGACTAGGATTGGATTTCAGATTTGTAAGATTGTGTAATTCTGGTTTTGTAAAAGAAATGAAATGTAGCCGGGTCTGTTCATCAAAAGGGGTTATCAAAGTGCAACATGAGGATCAAATTTTCGTATTATTTCTAGATTACATTTGTGATGCACTTCAAAATATCATGATCCAAGTATGAAAAAAGGAACATATTGGGAGATAAAAGTCTCACAGTTTCCTGAGATAAAAGAACTGCATTGTGGTGAGTGTAACAAGTGACACCACACAGTGGTGAATGTAACACCCGACACAAGACATCTGTTTTAGTAGTAAAAACTTTAACAATATGTAATGAGTTATATTAAAACATGAGAAACAAATGTTTATAAGAATTACATTAATTACAAATTTGATGTTTTGCATCACATACTGTGGTGAATGTAACAACAACAAGTGACACCACACTTATGTTTCACTTACTAAAACTGTACTAAACATGCCTAACAACTAACATACAACTGCTACTGACTGACATACTGCTACAAAACATGAAAAAAATTTGACAATTACATTACTGGCAAGTGTGATGCTTAACACCACATACCGTGGTGAATATAACGAGTGACACCACACATTTGTTTCAGTTTTTCAGAGTTTAGTGGACATGTCTAATGGCTAACGTGCTACTAATAATAACTGACAGTGCTACAAAACCTGAAGAAATCTGACAACAACAACAGTACTGAACAGGTGAGATGTTTGACACTGCATACCGTTGTGACTGTAAAAAGTGACACTACGCATTTGTTTCAGCAGAAAAAAGTTTACTGAACATGCCTAATGGCTAACATGCTACTACTAATGACTGACATAGTGCTACAAAGCCTGGAGAAATTTGACAACATTAATGATACTGATGGGTGTGATGTCTGACTCCACATTCCATGGTGAATGTAAGAAGTGACACCACACTTATGTGTGGCTTACTAAAACTGTACTAAACTTGCTTAACAACTAACATACTACTATTACTGACTGACATACTGCTATAAGACATGAAACAATTTAACAATTACATTACTGGCAAGTGTGATGCTTAACACCACATAACGTGTTGAATGTAACAAGTGACACCACACATTTGTTTCAGTTTTAAAAAGTTTACTGAACATGCCTCATGGCTATCATGCTACTACTAATAACTGACTTAGTGTTACAAAACCTGGAGGAATGTGACAATAACAGTACTGCCAGGTATGATGGTTGACACCACATATCGTGGAGAATGTAACAAGTGACACCACAAAGCAAATCCATTTTAACCCTCCACTCCGTATACACAATATAATCCCTATTACAACTGATGTCCAGCACTTTCCCTAGACATGCAATTGTCACTGAAATATGCTCCCTGAAAATTTGCCCCAGAATCAGTGAATGATGGTAACCAAAGCCTACCTGTGGTGAATGTAACTGTAGCCCTTGTTGCATGCAGTGCTTATCTTCATGGAATGTAGCCCTACAAAATGGAGGAGCCATATGCAAACAATGGGTTTTAAACCACAACTCAGCTCCTCCCTCTATAGTTGCTCCTTCGTTTTGATGGGCGGGTTAGGATTTTGCAACTGTCACAGACTGACAGGTAAACATTGGGCCTGATGTGACTCCAAGTAGAGTGAGGGTCAAAGGTTGCTCTCCCTTCTGTGGGAAAGCTAGATCAAGCAGTAACACAGTCAGTTGTCACAATGAGGCAAACTAGGAGAGAAGCCAGAAAATCTTTTTAAGTGCTAATAGCACAATTACAGATTTGGGAGCCACGTGGGTGAATGTAACTTGCTGTGATATCAACTGTTACATTCATCACACCAAATGCAAAGCTGCACAAATTAAAAATGGAGCATTAATATGGACTAAAGAGTACAGATAATAAAAAACAACTCCAGATTGGTAAGCAGAGTTACTTTATTAAGGTAAAACAGTAAATAAAGCTAGTAAAAATAATTAGTAAAACGTATTTTTGCATGTCACACTTTTTCAGGTAAAAAAAGTAGCAAAATGGAGCTGGACACCCCATCAAAAAAATATGGATATGCTTAAATTCTATAGTTATGTTATTTATCTGCACATATACTCGTTTGTGAGTGGCGCGAGCGCCACTCTAAGCTGAAAAAAGAAATAAGCAAGGGGATTTGTTAGGGTAAATAAATAAGTGGGATATTTTTCTCGGATATCTGCCTTGTTTTTGCAGGCAGGTGTAAAATAAAAAGGTTTTTAGTAAGGACGCTGATGGTGGTATCCTGCTTGCAGAACAGGTGCAAATATTTCCGTGAATATTGTTTTTCTTTTAACATTTATTAGTAAATGTATTCAGTAAAAATGTTAGGATATGTAATCCTGGATCTGATTTTTGCAGGTGCTATATTTAACGAATCAGACCTAGGAAAAACTAAAACAGTTTGGCCAGTTATTACTCAAACCCATCTTTGTCAAGAAGGGTGTTTGTTTTTAAATAGAAGAAACACTTTTACAAATTGTTGGAATAAGTACATGCGAGCAGGCATTAAACTAAAGGGATTACCTCCAAGTTTCAACAAGTCACCTGATAGTTTTATGGATGCATGTTATTTGGTTTTGATTTTGGGGGGTGATGTTGAAATGAATCCAGGACCTAATGTTTCAAATGAAATAACAATTTTACATGATATTGCCTGTAGTATATATAAAAAGACTGATCTGCTGGCAACCATTATAGACTCTCAGAATCCGTGCATATTGGGTCTGAGTGAAACTTGGCTTAATGAAAAAATCAGTACAACTGAAATGAGTGTGCTAGCATATCAGACTTTTAGGCAAGACAGAAAAGGTAAAGGGGGAAGGGTAATGTGTTTTGTCAAAAATACATTGGGGTATGCTGAAATAATGATGGCAGGAAAAGAGGGGAATATAGATTAGTTATTTCTGTTGTCCATCGAAATTTAGTAGTAGCTGTGATTTATTCACCCCCCCCCCGAACAAAATTAAAAACTATAGAGGGGGTTTTATATAAAATAGGGGATTGTATAAAAGATAATCCTATTGTTCTGTTAGGGGATTTTAACTGTGATTGGGCAAATGTCAGGGGAAATCAATTAAAGGAAATCACAACTGAGATGGGTCTTTCTCAATTGATTAATTTACCTACAAGGTATACATCTACTACAGAGAAGGGATCTATATTGGATTTAATTTTTGTTCCTCAAACTTTTCAAATAAAAGATCAGGGAATTCTGCCTCCTCATTTTAGTGATCATAATCCTGTTTGGACTGTTCTCACTACTCATCCTAAAAGGGGGGGGGGTCAGGTGAACAACTGAAACAAACTTGTTCTCGTGATATGAGACATTTTTCAGAATCTCTTTTTTTGGAGAGTATTAGATTAGAAAGATGGAAGAGATGTCTACTAATACCAGAGTTGGTTCTCAGTATTGAATATTTTACTGATACCTTCCAAAAAATCTAATACCCACGCCCCCAAAATAACAAAAAAACATAAGTGATTTACCTAAATTCCCATGGATAACAGATAAATTGAAAAAAAATAATCAGAGTTAAAAATAGAATTTGGAGGAAAGCTAAAAAGAAAAAAAGTTGTGATTGGGAGTTATTTAAAATCAAAAGAAATAAGTGTTGAAAATTAACAAAAAAGGCAAAAACATTTTACTATCGTAGTAAATTAAATCATAATGTTAACCCTAAAACATTTTGGACAACATAAAAAATTTGTCAAACCCTGGAAGGCATGGAGGACAAGTAAAATTAAATTTGAGAACAAATGAAAGTGTAATAGAAGATCCAGAGGAGGTATCAAATATTTTAAATGATTACTTTGTTGATCTCCCTAATTTAGGATTAATAGGCGACAGACCTATAATAATTAATACTAAAAGTGAAGAACATTATTCTAATCAACATCCCCCCTTTAGATTTAAAAAATTAACATTATTGGAAGTTACTAAGGAATTATCAAGAATAAATCCATACAAATCAGCAGGATTAGACAATTTGGAAGGCCGTTTTTTAAAAATAGCTGCCCCATATATAGCACATACAATCTTAGCATTATTTAATTGGAGTTTACAAGAAGGACATTTTCCTACTTTATGGAAAACAGGGAAGATAGTACCTATCTATAAGACTGGAGATAAAACATCTCCCAATAATCATCGTCCTATTGCTATCTTGCCTGTTTTATCCAAATGTTTGGAGAGATTGGTAAATCAGCAAATGAGTATATCTGGAAAAATATGATTTATTAACAAAATATCAGTCAGGTTTTAGGAAGGGTTTCTCAACTACATCAGCCTTGGTTGAGTTTAATGATTTGATCTGTACATCTTTGAACAAAGGTAAGGATACAGCAGCAATATACATTGATTTATCAAAAGCATTTGACTTGGTGAACCACTCCATTCTATCTGAGAGGTTGGTTGGTCTGGGTTTCTCTGGGGATCCACTAACATGGTTTATGTCATATTTGACTGATCGATCCCAGAGAGTACAGTTACAGAATCATCTTTCAAATCCTCAGACTGTCAAAAAGGGAGTCCCACAGGGGTCCATTTTGGGACCCTTGTTATTTTTGATATTTAATAATGATTTACCATCAGTGATTCAGCATACAGACACAAGGATGTATGCAGATGATACTGTTTTGGTGGCTTCTGGAAATAACTTGGATCTCCAGAGAAACCTACAGACTGACTTTTCCAGGGTACAGGAGTGGTTCACCAAGTCACAACTAATAATGAACGTAAACAAGACAAAATTAATGTTCTTTGGCTCTGATAGACAAAGTTTTTCAGATGTACAGATCACATCATTGAATCAAACCATAATAGAACAAGTTTCAAACTACTGTTATTTGGGAGTTAATATTGATTCTTTATTAACTTTCAAGAGTCATATAGAGTCTGTTATCACTAAAACACATAAAAAGTTAGGAGCTTTGAAGAGAACATCAAAGAGCTTAAAATTGCAAGATAGGAAACTGATTGCAGAACAGCTCATACTCCCAGTAATTAAATATGGAGAGGTTATTTATAGAGTTGCAACAAAACAACTTTTAAATAAATTATAGTATAGGGTAGCAAGATATGTCTTATGTTGTAGTTTTAGGACCCACCATTGTGATCTGTTAATTTTAGTTAAATTGGTTACCTCTTGACTTGGAATACAGGAACAGTTGGTCCTTATTTATTTATAAATATAGGACAATTCATTTAAATCATAATATAGCTAAAATACTGGCAGATAAAAAAATCTGCCCTTAGGAGACATTCAGTTAGAACTTTGTATCAAAATAGAATTGATCCAGACAAGCGAAAAAATCAATTTGGGGACAGAACAACTAACACACCAAAATCTGGCGAATGGAAAATCTTGTACACAAATGCTCACAGCCTGGGAAATAAGATCCCAGACCTGCAGGCAATATTGTCAGAGGCTAAACTGGACATAGTAGCAATTAGTGAGACGTGGTTTACCAGTAACCACACTTGGGAGACTTCAATACCTGGCTATGTATTGTTCAGAAGAGACCGAGGTGCAAAAGGGGAGGAGTGGCCCTGTATGTTAATGAAAATATCAAAGCTACAGAAATTCAGAATACACATAGGAGCCAGAAGAACTGTGGGTCACCCTGAAACAGGAAATGGGACAGCCATAAGAACTGGGGTTGTCTACAGGCCCCCAGACCAGAGGGAGGACATAGACACATTACTGTTAGAAGATATACAAAACATGACAGCTAAAGGGAGGTTCTGATAATGGGAGACTTCAACATGCCAGATACAGATTGGTCAATACCAGCAGGAACATCTGCCAGAACTAGACTCATAGTGGATTCCCTGCAGGGGAGGGCCTCAAACAACTGGTACAGCAACCCACAAGAGACAGGGCTATCCTAGATCTAGTACTGACTAACAAAGAAGGGATCACAGATCTCCAGGTAGAAGGTCACCGAGCTAGTGACCATCACATGGTATGGTTCAATTTGACTACTACATCTAAATCATCCCATTCCAAGGCAAAAATATGGGACTTCAGAGGAGCTGACTTTGATAAGATGGCCAACAGAGTTAAGCTAGCCCTGGCAAAAGAAACACAGGTGAGGAGGTACAGGCAAAGTGGGCAAGCATTAAGGATACAATACTTGAAGCAACATCCCATTGTGTTAGACAGAAAAGGAAGTGCAAAGAAGAAGGAAACCACTTTGGTTCTCAAATACAGTAGCAGAAAAGGTCAGAGCCAAAAGGCTGGCCTTCAGGAAATATAAGGAACACAGTGGGATGAAGATAGGAGGCATACCAAACTGCCCTAAGGGAAGCAGGTAAGGCAGTAAGGCAGGCAAAGTCCCAAACTGAGGAAACACTAGCACGAACAGTAAAAGAAGGTGACAAGACTTTCTATAGATACATTAGTGAAAGGAGAAAGTCCAGAGGAGGTATTGCTAAGCTAATGGAGAAAAGGAGCATGAGGAGGAGGACCCTGTAAAGGCATCTATCCTAAATAGATACTTTTGCTCAGTATTTACTGAAGAGAAGGTAGGGCAGGGCCCACAGCTCAGCATCATGGACACAGGGGGGAGGGAGGTGAGCACTACTCCCTTCACAAAAGAAAGGGTCCTACAAGAGCTTGCTAAGCTCAGGGTGGATAAGGCAATGGGACCTGATGGCATACATCCCAGGGTACTTAAGGAGCTAAAGGAGGAACTAGCAGAGCCATTAGCAGAATTGTTTAGTGAGTCTCTGAGCACAGGAGAGTCCCAGAAGACTGGAGAAGGGTATGTGATCCCGCTCCACAAGAGTGGTAGCAGGGAGGAGGTGGGGAACTACAGACCGGTCAGTCTTACCTCAGTAGTGGGCAAGATTATGGAGGCACTTCTTAAGGAAAGGATAGTGCAACACCTGGAATCCATAGGGGCACAGGATCCAAGACAGCATGGGTTTGCAAAAGGAAGGTCCTGTCAAACTAATCTCATAGATTTCTTTGACTGGGTAACCAGAGTGGTGGACCAAGGGGGAGCAGTTGATGTCGCCTACCTTGACTTCAGCAAAGCTTTTGACACTGTTCCACATAGAAGATTGATAAATAAGCTAGGTAGGCTCGGGGTGGGTCAGAAGTTGGTCAACTGGGTGGCAAACTGGTTGACTGGCAGAAAACAGAGAGTGGTGGTAAATGGTATACAGTCAGAAGAGATGCAAGTCACAAGTGGGTACTCAGGGATCAGTCCTGGGGCCAGTCCTATTCAACATCTTCATTAGTGACCTCGCAGATGGACTAGAGGGTAAGGCTTGTCTGTTTGCAGATGACACCAAGATCTGCAACAGAGTAGACGATCCAGATGGGGTGGGCAGAATGAGAAGAGATCTGGATAAACTAGCAAAATGGTCAGAAGAGTGGCAACTGGGATTTAATGCAAAGAAGTGCAAAATCATGCACATAGGGAAGAGAAACCCTGAAGCCACTTATAGGCTGGGAGGGAGTTGCTACAGTCACAAAGGAAGAAAGAGACTTGGGCATCATCATCACTGATGACCTAAAATCATCCAAGCAGACCTCTAAAGCAGTAGGTAAGGCTAGGGGGTGTTAGGTGTATTAGTAGGGGTATCACAAGTCGTAAGAGGGAGGTAATAATTCCTCTGTACAAGACATTGGTTAGCCCCATCTGGAGTACTGCGCAGTATTGGAGGCCACACCTCACAAGGACATTAACCAAATTGAGGCAGTCCAGAGAAGGGCAACCAAATGGTGCAGGGACTGCATCAGAAGACATATGAGGACAGATTAACGGAGCTCAATATGTATACCCTTGAGCAAAGGAGAGAGAGGTGATATGATCGAGACATTTAAACACCTTAAGGGCATAAACAAGGTGAAAGAGTCTAACATGTTTAAATATAAGAAAATAGCAGGACAAGAGGACAGCATGAGAATAGAGGGAGGCGATTAAGGGGGAATGTGAGGAAATTCTTTTTCACAGAAAGGGTGGTAGATGCATGGAATAGCTTACCACAAGAAGTGGTGGCTATGAATACAGTGCAGGGCTTCAAACAGGCATGGGATAGGCATAAGGGAGCAATACAAATGACTATGAATAGATAGGTCACTGACAGAGCAAAGGCCGATGGCACATTTATAAGGTAGAAAAAGAAATGGGCAGACTGGATGGGTCTTGAGGTCCTTATCTGCCGTCAACTTCTATGTTTCTATGTATCACAAGCATCAGCATGTTGGAATACACTCCCTCTTTCACTGCGATCTGAGAAAACTTAATAATAGGGGTTAAAGATGTATCATGATTTTTCATGTATATGTGTTTGATATTGTTTTTTGTCTTAATGGTTTGTAATTTTGTTATTGTGTTTTTATATATAGTTTGTATTAGATTGTTTGTAATTGGTGTGACTATGTCAAACTTGGAAATCTTGCACAGGACTGTCTTGAAAACTGGATTGTATTATCCAAACGACATGTACTTTTCCTGTATAAAAATAAAGTTTTTACTGCTACATATAGCCAGCACTCACTCAGAATTAATCAAAAACATATGCCTGACAGTTCTTGATTTTTAAAAATGTGGTATGCACTGTATGGTGGGCATTGGTAACCCCTTTTCATGAACAGACCCAGCCTGCCAATAACACTGTATAGTAGCCAAGATTAAGTTGTAAAGCATTGAACTATGTACAATAAAATGGAGAAAAATATAAATAAACGATACAAAAAAAAAAGAAGATCACTAGCCATCTCCTGTCTGGCTAGTGGTATGAGGCTCAGATTCCCTACCAAAATCCCCTTTGAGGCCATCTAGTGAGCCCTTTTTTCTTTATTCAGAGGTTGGTAGTCAGCTTGTATTTTGTTTATTTATATTTGCTATAACCTTTCCCTATTCCTTTGGACTAGGAAAATTCTTAGCCCTCTCTTAATCTTCCAAGAATCTGTCTTCACATTCATCACTGAATGGGTCTCAGCTGGAGGTGCAAGACCCTGCGGAAGTGTATAGCTTTAAGATATTTGGAGCAGGGGAGCCGACATCATGGACGGCACCACCCACGAGGCAGACATATTACGTGGCACTCGTGGACTGGCCAGTAACTGATGCTGACTCACCCTTTTCCCAAGTTCTGTTTTTCCCACAAAGGCTGTATCTCTATAAGAGCACTCCCCAGAGAAAACTGCACCACAGTTCTGATGCCACTTTTTGTTCAACGCCATACCTTAGTTCCACACCATTCGTCCATTTTTGACACTGCTTCTCTTCTCCTTTCTTTCCATTTTTTAAGGTACGGCACTGAGTGCTGTGTTTGCTGACTTCTGTTATTTTCTGATTCTGTTTGGTCATGTCCAGTATGGAGCCTAAAAAAATCTGAAAAATGTAAGGCGGGTCTTCACCCTGAGTGTCAGTGCCCCTGTGGGAAGACCATGACAGCCACCGACCACCATGACTGGTGTCTTACCTGCCTGGGTTGAAACCACGATATTTACACATGCGACACCTACTTCTCCATGGACCACTGCACTCTTCAGCTTCAGGCACTGAGGTTGGGGCGGGACTCACCAACCTTTCAAGGCCAGCGTTGCATCCAGGACTCCAGGTACAGGTCTCTTAGCTCTTCCCCTGAGCCCTTCCCTGGTACTGTACATACCGAGGGAGATCAGGCCTCCGCTGTTCCACATCTTGCTGAGACAGGAGGCCTATGGGAGGGGGTCTGTAGGAGTGTTGGCCTCCTCCAGGGTGCCAGCTACACACCCCTCCCAGTCCAGTGCCCCCTCAGGAGCCCGGACACCCCCTGGTGGTGGTGTTGCAGCTGTACGCTGGGTCAGCACCTGCAGATCCACTGGCAGCATGGTCTGTTGCCCTTCAGCTCCTGACACTGAGTGAGGTGGTGCTGACCATGTGGCTGGGTTCCCTCCTGCTGTGTATAGCATTGCTGGAAGAGGAAGAGCCCTGGTTGTTGCCCGATTGGAGACCTCCCTGATCTCATCCTACAACTTGGGGGACAATGATTGGGATGATCCTGACTGGCTCCTGGGCTCCACTGAGCCTCAGGACTCTCCTCGGCCCAGTCCTAGGCCTTCCCTGTTGGCAAAGCCTGGAGTGCCCTCCTCGGAACTGGCCACAGTGCCACTTCTCCTGCATCCCTCTGTGCTGCACGGGGTGCTGGTGATGCTTCTGGTGCAGTTTTCTGCACTGGTGGGGATGTCAGTGTTGGGCCTAGCATTGAGTTGGGTTTCGGTGCTGTAAGGGCCTTGTTAGTCAAGTGGTAAGTCCTTCATTAATCTCAGACTGGCCATTATATGTTAAATACCTCTCAAAATTGAGCCCCATTCACTTCAGTGGGGCAGGCCCCTGCACTCTCCCTTGCAGGATGTCATAGCGGGGGGGCATATTCATACAGGAGGAAGTAAAGGAATGTGCTGGACGATGTTTTGGGGGCAAAAATACGATCGCAAATTTCAGAATACAGGCACTGCATTGACTGTTACTAAGGGGAAAGGATGACTTTTGCAACCTTTGGGTATCCAGTGGGGTGAGTTAATTTCTCAGAGTAATAATGTGATAAAATCACTAACGTAGCCCCAGAAAATTGTCCATAAGTTTCACACTTCTTTAAGGAAGCTTCTGTGGAAGACACATCTGATACTAGAAGGCAAACATCTGCATAGACAATTGCTGTATATGGTATAACTCCTTCTGTGTTTTGTATGGGCAGAGGAGAGGAGTTCAAAATTCTAAGCAAGGGGGTCTATACAGAAAGCATACAAAGGTTGGACTCAAAGTGCATCCTTGTTGCACCCTTTTGTCTGAACAAATTTTAGGTCTACACCATCCATTTATCACTGGTTGCATAGTAGCAGTATGATATAAACATTTCAACTATTCAACAGAAGTAGCAGGTATGCCTTAATGCTGTAAAATGACTCATAGATAATCATGAGAGACGGAGTCAAAAGCCCTCAGTTGGCCCAATGATAAAACCTTGCATTTTATATTTATTGCCTCTTTCAACAATTTCTCTAAATAGTATTAAGTGATCTGTAATCTGTCTTTTAGGGACCGCACATGTTTGAACTGGAGTTATTAAATGTTTAGCGACTAGTAATCTATTATTTAGAATTCTGGATAAAAGTTTAAAATCCATATTTAATAACCTGATAGGTCTCCAATTTTGAATGTATTTATTTAGTTTTTGTTGATCGGGTAAGTGCACTAGACAAATCCTGCCTATTTTCAGGCACGACCCGGGGGAGGGGGATACAGATGAATGCCAACTGATCTTAAACCAGATTAAGCTGTTGGTGGTATTTTTAGAGAATGGGGGAAATTTGGCCAGGACACCGAGGAACACCGGGGAATTATTTATTTTCACCCTTCTTGTGTAAACATGTAAGAAGTCCTTCTTTTATACTAGGTGGTAAGGTTTGGGTAGTAAGTAAATGATTAAAAAGCAAGACTAATTGATTTATAAAATCTGTATTCATAAATTTGTATAATTTACTGGTAAGGCCATCTTTACCAGGGGCTGTATTAACTTTTAAAGAAGAGATAGCTTGTGATGTCTCATTATTTCTAACTGGATCAATCAATAGGGATGACATTTCATTTGATAAAGTTGGGAGTGTTACCTTATCAAAGAAAACGTAACAATTCTGGAGATTGGTTTTGGATTCCTGAAACAAAGAAGTTGTATACTCAGTTACTATTTATAAAATCTCTTCATTGTTTGTACAGTATTTATCTTCATCAGTAACTAGGCCTTCTATTGCCCTTTGTTGAACCCTTTGATTGCAGTTTTCATAGGGACACAGTGCCAAAATGTTCCTTGTGTACCCAATTGCTATTGATACTGTAAGATTTCTGCTTTTTGCATATGATATTGTACTATTTTTTTTTTTTTTTTTTTTTTTTTTAAACGGGGCTCCTTCCACCAGGTTTCTGCCCAGGTCACAGCCCCTGGTCTTCCACCTACTGTCTACCGTGATCCCCCGGCTTTCCCCCCGGAGGGCAGGGCTACAGGAACTGGCTCCCCTTATCCAGCCTGCGGAACCATTATCTGGTTGTGGGATCCAGTGACAGAGGCTGATCGAAGCCCGGGGAGGACTTCATAGAGGTGGAGGTTCCCCTGATTTTCTTTGTGTTTTTTGCCCACTGGAGAGCCGGATGTGCAATGACGTCAGCGCACCTACATGCAGACGTCCGCCGGCTCTCCCCCATTAGCTGCACCCGCTACTGTCCCACACCCATGCCGAAGGAAGGAGACCTGTCGCGGGACACTCAGTCCTTCCTTCCCCCTGCCAGCCCCAGGTGGCCCGAGTCTGTTCCCAAACCCAGGTCACCGGCGCAAGGTGTGGCGTCCAGCGCCTCAACCCTCAGTGCCACCGGACTGGTGAGTATTAATTATTTTTTAATGTTACTAATCTGTGAAATACAATTATCACTGGTTTCATAAGATAGTGAGATAAGTTTTTGTAACTTGTCTAGGTGACAGATACGGAAAATAACATGTTTGTGTGTTTTTTGTTTAAATTACAAAGTAACTGGTGAAGTTCAGTTTTTTTTTTTTTACTTCAAGTTTTATTAGTGGTAAGTTTGAGATATAACACAACAGCTCATCCATAATAGCTTAATTCAAGGCATACTTTTACAAGATTAGTATCTTTTCCAGTACTACGATACCTTTTTATAACTTTACAATTCAAGTTAAATCTACGTGGCTTACAGAGTCCGAGTACCACATTAATGGTAAGAATAGGAATAATACACTGCTTTAAGCCATAGGCTTTGGATGGATGGACACAGTTCAGTGCAGTGTAAGTTCAGTCTCTGTCCCAATGTCCATGTGAACCTTTCTCAAACATGAAGTCTTGTTGTATTCTGACAATTGCAGTTAGCTCCAGCACTTTAACTGCCCCGGAGAGTGAAGGGTTAAAATTCTATGCCAGGCATAGAACGTTGGGCTCGAGCTCGGTTGAAAACAATGTCTGTGACACTTTGAAACCAAACCATCAGATTCTTTACTTTACCTCACTGAACAGTCGCTCCAGAGATTTTCTCCTTCTGCCCGGTTCATAGTCGGTTAAAGTTGTCAGTTTTAGTCCGCATTAAGTTCCGTTTATCGGTTCGAGACTGTCTGTGGTACCATAAGTACGTAGGATAGTTATTGTGTGGAAATTGTAGCAAAAATCTTTGTGAAAAAGTTTAGTGTGTGGTTACCAGTCCGTGATCAATTTAAAAAAAACGTGAATTGAAGGGTTCTCCCCCAACACCCGGTAACGCGTGAGAAACCAATAGGGGAGTCTTGCCTGGCAGTTGCCTTTAAAAGGGTAAGTTTTGTTAGGTTGGCCATGTCTGAGAAACCCAAGAAAAAAACCGGGCCCACTGGGTTTCAACACTGCAGTGTGTGTCTGGAGGTCTTTGCTAAGGCCGATCCCAACATCACTTGTGTTTACTGTCTGGGGTTTGACCACCTTGATTCAGACTGCAAAATTTGCAAGAATTTCCCTAAGTCTACGTTGGATAAAAGGTCAGGTAGACTTAGGGATAAGGAGGCTGAGAAATCCACTAACCCAGAAGGCTAGCCAGGTTCGGTTCCTACTGAACCAGAAGGAGTGCCCTCTGACCAAGGCGATACTTCTTCAGGCAAGAGGAGAGCCGATCCTGAGGGATCGGTTCCTACAAAGAGAAAGCGCAAGGATAAATCGGCCAGTTCAGATCCAGAACTTCATGTTCCGACCGCCGAAGAGATAGCCAGAGTGATTCGGATTTTTGAAATCGCTTTGTCCGGTTCCGACTGATCCGGCACCTTCTGGCAGGGGTTCGGTTGGTTCCCCCGGTTCAAGATTATTCCCCTGAAGATTTTTATGAACCGGAGTTTGATGAGGAGGGGGGTTTTGAAGAAGATGATTATGACGGTGAAATTCTGGATGTGCCTGTAAACTGTGTCCCTCTCCCCAGACAGACCTTCTGGTGTTTCCCCTCCTAGGCTTTCTGAGTCCCCTCCCCACTTTGTTTTACAGAAAAGTGGCTCAAACCCTCCAGCTTCCTATTGAGGGGGCTGTGGAGGATCAGGAGGAGCCTGATTTTGTTGAGATGATGGAAAATGGATGAGTACAGGACCACTTACAGGAGTGCCCAGACCAAGGAGAGGCAGACAACTCCTCAAAGGCAGCAAGCTAGGGGCAAGGGCAGGCCTTTTCACAGTCCTTTCTACCAAGCACAGGCCTCTTCTTCCTTTTCTCAGAGGGGGTTCTTCAGAGGGAGAAGCAGAAGGGGGGGATGAGCAGGGCTGCATCCACCCCTCAGCCTAAAGCTCCTGCCAAGCAGAGCCAGAGTCGACTCCCCCATTCCAGTAGGAGGCAGGCTGGCTTACTTTGTCCAGGACTGGATGTCTGTTACCTCGGACAAGTGGGTCCTGGAGGTTATAACTTAAGCGCCAGGGGCTGGTTCTCAGTTTCAAAAGTTTCCGAGACTGAGACCCAGATCCTTTCCACCTGTAAATACATCAGAAACCCTTGCTCTAGAGGCAGAGGATGCCTCTCTACTGGCCTTAAGAGTCTATACAGGGGCAAAGGTCTGTACTCAAGGTACTTCCTTACCCCAAAAAAGTCAGGGGAGTGGTGACCCAAGCTAGATCTAAGACACCTAAACAAGCACCTGCTAAAGCCAAAATTCAAAATGGTGACTCTGGAAACAATTCTGCCCTCTCTGAGGCCAGGAGACTGGCTAGTCTCCCTGGACCTCAAGGATGCCTATTTTCACATTCCCATTCGGTGCTCCCACAGAAAGTACCAGGTTTGAATTGCCATCAGGCAATTACCAGTTCAGAGCAATGCCCTTTGGCCTAACTTCAGCTCCAAGGGTGTTTACAAAGTGCCTAGCAGTAGTGGTGGCCTTTTTAAGAAGGAAAAAGATTTCTATCTTTCCATACCTGGATGATTGGCTCCTTGTGGGCCAGTCCCCAGACCAATTCAAGTCAGATCTGCAGGTTACCCAGCAAGTTCTCACTTCCCTGGGGTTCCTTCTCAATCTTCCCAAGTCAGTTCTCAAGCCAGTACAGCTCCTCAGTTTTATAGGAGCAGAGCTGGACACGCTCAAGGCAAGAACTTTCCTTCCTTTGGAAAGGGCAAAAGCCATCTCTCAGCTGGCCTCTTCCTTCCTCCCTCTGGTTTCTCGACCAGCAAGGCATTTTCTTCAGCTTTTGAGCCAAATGGCAGCTTCCACGGCAGTGGTCCAAGGGGCCAGGTTTCAGATGAGGGACATTCAGTTCCATCTAAGGACCTTTTGGTCCCAAAGGAAAGATCCTCTTACCAAGCTAGTTCCTGTTACCCAGACCTTAATTCAGGCCCTTCAATGGTGGCAGGACCTGGACAATCTGAGGCAAGGTGTTCCATTTGTCACTCAGATTCATTCTGTGGTTCCTACCACAGATGCTTTCCTTTTGGGGTGGGGAGCCGATCTGGGGGCTCTCACGACCCAGGGACTGTGGTCCACTCAGGAATCCCTTCTTCATATCAACTTCCTGGAGCTCAGGGCAGTACTTCTTGCCCTACAAGCTTTCTCTCAGTCAGTACAGCACAAGGTGGTTCAGGTCAGGACGGACAACACTACCACCATGTGGTACATCAACAATCGGGGGGTACTGGGTCCACGGCCTTGTGCACGGAGGCCATGATAATATGGTCCCTAGCTTATTCCCTACAGACCTCTCTGGTAGCAGTCCACCTCCCAGGAAAGGACAATGTGATAGCAAATGCATTGAGCAGGATTTCCCAGGGCCATCACGAATGGTCTCTGGATCCTTTGGTGTTGAAAGTGATTTTCTTGAAGTGGGGCACTCCAGAGATAGATCTCTTTGCAGCCCCAGACAATCACCAACTTCCTGTTTTGTTGCAGACCCCCAGTCTTGGGCCCAGTCCCTCTGGATGCTCTGATTTTGAACTGGGAAGGGAAATTTCTTTATGCCTTCCCTCCCTTCCCTCTACTGTTCAAGGTTCTAGTCAAGGTAAGGTCACAACCTTGCAAAGTGATTCTGATTACTCCAGACTGGGCCAGGAAGCCTTGGTACTCCCTGTTGCTGTCCATAGCAGTCCATCTTCCCCAGTCTCTTCCCAGGAATCACAACCTGTTAACTTCCTCTCAGGGGTGGATTTGGTACCCCAGTCTCCGGTCACTCAGTCTCAAAGCATGGCTCTTGAAGAGTTTCGAGTATGCAGACTTGCATCTGTCCCAAGGTGTTCTGGATATTCTCAAAGCTTCTCGAAAGCCTGCCACCAGAAAAACTTACAACTTCAAATGGAAAAAGTTCAGCATTTGTGTTCCAAGAAGCATATATCCCCAGACACTGCTGAGATGTCTACAGTTCTGGATTATATGGTTCACCTTAATGGTGTAGACCTCAAACCAGCTACTAACATACTATTTGCCAGCAGATTAGGCCTTATGGTCTATCGAGTCTGCTCAAACCTCAGATCCCTAATTTGGTGCTGAGGCCCCCCCTTGTGTTCCAGAAACCCCCATCATCCATCCCCACCCACCTGGGACAGGCCATCATCTGATGCATCCACTTTCTGTGTCTGTCCCACCCTCTCTTGAAGCCCTCCACTGTGGATCTCTGAACCAGCTCGCCAGGCAGTGCATTCCAAGGGTCCACCACCCTCTCAGTGAAAAACCTCCTCCTCTTCCCCCACCCTTCCACCTTCCAACTTCAGACCATGCCCTCTGGTGATACCTCCCTGCTTTAGTCTAAGGTCCCTCCATGTTTACCCTATTTATTCCCTTGAGGTACTTGAAGACCTCAATCATGTCCCCCCTGTCTCTCCTCCAATGAAAACAGGCAGAGCTCCTCAAGTCTGTCCTCATACGTCAAATCCCCTAGCCCTTGTATCATCTTAGTTGCCCTCCTCTGTACCCTCTCCAGGAGCTGTGTGTCCCTCTTCAAGTGTGGTCTCCAGTACTGTACACAGTACTCAAGGTGTGGTCTAACCAGTCCATTGTACAGCAGCAGAATCACTTCCTTGCTCCTAAAGGTGATCCTCCTTACGATGCATCCCAACATCCTGTTTGCCTTACTAGCCGCTCTCCTGCACTGCTCAGAGTTATTCATACATGCACCCACCATGACCCCTAGGTCTTTTTCCCCTATTGAGGCCTCCAGTGCCTCCCCTCCCAGGGTGTACCTGTGTTTAGAGTTTCCCCAACCAAGATGTAACACCTTGCACTTGGTGATATTGAAATTTCATTCATGTGTGAGCCCAGCTTTCCAGGGTGTCCAGGTCCTCTTGCAGGGCCAACCTCCCTTCCCTTCAACTACTGCTCCCATCTTGGAGTCATCAGGAAGAAACTCATTTCACACCCTATACCCTCCTGATGTCCAATATGTATGCATTAAACAGGATTGGACCCAGGACCGAGCTCGTGTACCCACTACCAACCTCTCTAGGGTTCGAGAGCTCCCCACAGACCACTGCTCTCTGGGTGCATCCAGCTAGCCAGTTTTCAATCCATCTGACCATCAAAGGGCCTACTCCCAACCCCATCAGTTTCTCCACCAGACCATTGTGGGGGACAGAGTCAAATGCCTTGCTGAAGTCCAAGAATAATACATCCACAGGCTTTCACTTGGCCAGTTCTGATGTTACCCATTCGTAGAACGCCACAAGATTGGTTTGACATGATCTACCTGGCACAAACCCATGTTGCTGACTATCCAGACCTCCCACCTCCTCCAAGTACACCCCCAATCGTTCCTTTAGTATACTCTCCATTAATTTTCCCACCACGAGTCAAGCTGATGGGTCTATAGTTACCTGGTACTTTCTCACCCCCTTTATGGATTGGCACCACATGTGCCTCTCACCAATCCCTAGGTACCCTGCCTGTCTCAAGTGACCTGTTGAAGAGCTCCGCCAGGGGTGCAGCCAGTATGTCCGCCAACTCCCATAGTACTCTCGGATGAATGCCATCCGGCCCAGGAGATTTGTCTTTCTTTAGGGCCTTGAGGGCTAACCACACCCTTTTGGCAGAGATGGCATCATCCGTCCCCTCCACCTTACTGGCCTTTTTATCCTTATCCTGATGTGACACCTCTGGGGTACCTCTCCCTCCCTCTTGCTCCATTTCTGTTGCTGCCCTGATCCCACTCACTGCCACTTCTATCCCCATCGTGCCTTGCTTTGCAGATATCCCATCCCCCTCCCTAGTGAACACTGAGGCAAAGTACTTGTTAAATACCTCTGCCTGGTCCCTCACCTCTTCCACCCACCCTCCTTCTGATCTCAGTCTGCTGAGATGGCCCTTAGTTTTTCTCTGCTCCCCAATGTACCGGAAGAACCCCTTTTTCCCTCCATGTATCCCTGTGCCAGCCGCTGCTCTTTTACTGGACTTTGCCCCCCTCACCATCCGGGTGACTTTTCTAGATGCAAGATGGTACATTTCCTTATCCCTATCCCCTCTTGTTTTATATTTTTTGTAGGCTGCCTTCTTTTCTCTGAGTGCTACCTGAACCTCACTGGACCACCAGCATGGTTTATGTGACCTTGCTCCTTTACGTTTCACCTTAGCGCAGGTCCTGACTGCCTCAAGTCCCCGTTTTATGACCTCCCATCTCCTTTCCACATTTGTCATTGATGTAATCTCCTTCAAGTGATCCTTGAGAATATTTCCCATGCCCACAAAGTCTGCCCCTCTGAAGTCCACTGCCAGTGTCCTAGATCTCACCCCCCCATACTTATTTGAAACCAGACAGTATTGTGGTCGCTCCCAGTCAGGGGATCCTCTACAACCAGGTCCCTTACCAGATCCCCATCTGCCAGAACCACGTCCAGGACATGCCCCTCCCTTGTGGGCTCCATCACATGCTGTGTTAAGAACACATCCTGGAAGCCGTCCAGCAGCCTCTGCTCCTTGGCCACCTTAGAGGACATGGTTCCCCAGTTTGTACCTGGCATATTAAAGTCCCCCATCAACACCACTCCTTCCCCTTTTGGTCCACACTGGGCAATGATGTTGTCCAGAAAACCATCCTCCAGAACATCACCCATCCCAGGGGGGCCTATATACTACACCCAACTTGACCTCATCTCCTGCTGGGGATCGTAAGGTGACCCATAAGGCCTCCACGTTTCCCTCTGCCTCTTCTACCCTAGCAATTTGTGTCCTCTCTAATGAACATAGCCACTCCACCCTCTTTGCCCTCCTTTCTATCCTTCCTAAGCATAGTTTACCCCCGCACGTTTAGGTCCCAGTCATGGTTTTTGTTGGCCCACGTCTCCGTGACCGCTGCCACATCCACCCCTCCCCTCGAACAGCATGGCCTGGAACTCTGGCAACTTGTTTCCCAAGCTCCTGGCATTTACTAACACCAACCCCCACCCCTTATCCCTGATCCCCTTTGTCGAACCCCACCCAGGTTCCTTATACTTCCATCCTCCCTCTGCTCCTCCTGAAACCTCCACCCCCAGTCTGTCCCCCCTTGGGTTTGAAGGCTACTCCCCTCATCTGGAGGAGAGGGCTTCTGGTCAGCCCCTCCCTTATCCCTTCCCCTCACAAGTTTAAACCCCACCTTTCTTGAATGTAGTCAGCCATCCCTGTTTAAGGACTTCCTTCCCTAATGGGGCAAGATGAAGCCTGTCCTTGCATACAGTCCCTTATCCTCCCAAACTCCTTTCCAGTTCCCTAACACCTCCAACCCACTCTCTTCACCCCACTTCTTGAGCCAGTCATTAACCTCTGTGATCTTCATTTTTTTTCTCCACTGAGGCCTCTGGTACTGGCAATATCTCCGAAAAGGAAATGTTGCATCCATTATCCTGACAGACTCTGGCAAGTTCTTGGAACCTTGTTTGGATTTCCAAAACGCTATTTCCCTCTAGATCGTTAGTTCCCAAATGCACCAGGAAATCTGGATTCCCTCCACAATCCCTACCCAGTTCATACACCATTAACTTTGCTCTCTGCACTGTCAGCCCAGAGATACTCACTACCTTCACCTGGCTATGGCATCCACCCCCCTGTCCCTTCCACTGGATACCCCTAATCATCGAGTCTCCCAATAACAGAACCTTAACACTGCCATCATCCTTATGGTTACCTCCACTATGCCCTCTCAGCCCCCATCCCCCTTTATTCATGATCTCAATTCCATGGGAGTCTTCCTGCCTTATTAGAGACCCCCTTGTCACCCTCCCCTTTCTGCCTCCCTCGTTATTTTGCCCACTTAACTCAGACCCCCTCTGAATAGGTGTCCCCTTTAACCCTCTCTTATCTGAACGATTTATCCTGGCCCTGATGGTTACCCCTTCCTCCACACCGCCATCCTCCCCCCTTGTAATAGTACCCCTACCTCCAGAGGCTCTCTGTGGATCCCCTTTAGCTAGGGCCCCATCCTTGGTACTGACCCCCCTGCTGAAGGGGGGCTCCTCCCCCACCTCCTTGTCTCCCAGTTTCTTTCCAGTCATGCTCTCCTCCCTCATGTCTAATATGTTGCATCTCCCCCATCTGCTTAACATTTATGTTTCCCCTTCTCCCTCTGGGACTATTTCTATCCTTTCTCTCAAAGTTCATTTGTCAGCTGTTTCTGCTTTCCTGTCTGTGGGGGAAGTCTTCCTCTCTGTCATCTCACCTTGTATTCTGTAAATTTTTCAAAGGATTGCTTCATACCAATCCCCCTTTTAGGGATCCTGCTCCTGCCTGGGATTTGAATATTTGCATTGCTCAGTTTATGCAACCCCCCCCCCTTTGAGCCTATGTCCTCAGCAGAGCTCAAGCACTTGACTTGGAAAACTGTTTTTGGTTGCTGTTACTTCTGCCAGAGGTATCAGTGAATTGCAAGCCATGTCAGTTGAGCCTGACTTCATTTCATTCCATCGAGATAAGGTGGTCCTTAGAACCAATAGAAGGTTCTTACCCAAAGTGGTTTCTGATTTCCACTTAAACCAATCTATGTCTGCTCCTGTGTTCTTCACTGATCATACCTCCTCAGGAGAGCGGAGGCTACACAGTTTAGATGTTAAAAGGGCCCTTAGTTACTACATAGAATGTACAAAGGGTCACAGGTTTGATGCCCTCCAGTTGTTCCTCACTTATGGGGAAGTAGGTAAGGGCAAACCTGCCAACAAGAGAATCATTGCCAGGTGGATTGTGTCCTGTATCCAATTCTGCTATGAGAAACTGGAAAAAACTTCACCCTCAGGCCTGGGGGCTCATTCCACTAGAGGTACAGCTGCATCTCTGGCTGCGGCCAGGGATATTTCTTTGTTAGAAATTTGCCAAGCAGCCACCTGGAAAACAGTTCATACCTTCACCAAGCATTACTCTCTGGATATCCAGGATAGGAGTGATGCTAGGTTTGGCACAGCAGTACTTCAGAGCCTATTCCCAAAGTAGGTTCTGTCCCTCCTCCTTGGAGGTACTGCTTGGTAGTCTGCAATTGTCAGAATATAGCAAGACTTCATGTTTGAAGAAAAAATTACTCACCTTAGTAATTGTGTTTCTTCTAATGGAGTCTTGCTGTATTCTGACCTCCCTCCCTGCCTCCTCTGTCAGAACCTGTTTTGGGAAGTGGGTGGGCAGGTGCAGTGGTGCACCCCAAGGGTGTCTTCAGCCCACTTTCTCTTGTGTTGGGTGCCTTGTGTTTGATTAGTTAATTTGATTGTCAGTGTCAGTGGCTCAGCAGGTAGCACACTCGCCTCTGAGGCTGGGCGATCAGAGGGCTGTGGGTTCAGTTCCCACATCTGGCACTTGGGTTAATATCCCAGTACTAACACTGTAGTGCAGCATGAGAGGGGTGCTGCACTTCTGAGGTGCCGTCTTTCAGATGAGACATTAAACGGAGGTCCCATCTGCCTGAACTGGTGGTAGTTCAGGTGGATGTTAAAGTTCCCATGGCACTTATCAAAAAGAGTAGGGGAATTTTTATTGAAAGAACAAAACAATAACAATATGAAACAATCTCATTTAACATTTTCCAAAACACCCATAAACATAAAACATTCTAAATAAAATCACATTCTTCTTATGACAAATCTAGTTAAACTCAAATACAATGCCGAAAATCAATAAACATAACTAAAACTTTAACAAAAATACGCATAAAGCAGTTTTCACCTATGTCATTTAAACCAAACAATATGTTTCCAAAGATCCTGAAAAACATTCTTCTCTAATGTTCGCTGCTCATACATTTTTTGTTTACCTACTGCTAATTCTATACGGTTAAAAATAACACTGTAAGGAAGAAGGGTATGTTGTAGAGAAAACTGGCATCTAGCTTGCCACAGGTGATATTTAATACAAGCAAAAATCAGATTTAAGGTACTTGGGTGATATCTTCGCAGAAAACCGGAATAATCACCCAAAACAAGGCTCTGATAAGTAATATGTTTCAAAACTCCCACTCCCACCGAAGGGCTAAATCTGATCAAAAGACATTACATATGGACAAAAAGCAGAAATGTTCTAATGTTTCAATTTGATCTGTACACCCTGATCTAATACACATTCTATCCATGATCTGCTTATGTTTTAAATTACCTCGAACTCCCAACCTCCCATGACAACAAAGCCACTGCACATCCCACATATTTGGGGTATCCTATGGTCCATTAAGAGCCGAAGGGCTTGTGACAGTTTTGTAGGGTAAACAAGGGAAATCCACTTGAACATAGAAAAATTAAACAATTTCTGCATAAAGTCCTTCCTAGGTATGTCCTGTAATTGAGCCTTTCCTAGTTTCCATTCCCGTAATTTCTTTACTGAGAATCCGATAGGAAGGGCTAAAGCTACTTTACTTTTAATAGGAAAACCCCCTCCTTCCCAGTTAGACATAAAAGGTGAAAAAAGCAATTGCGTCCAAGCCGACCATGGGTGATCCTGAGGTTTAACCACTGATTGAAAAGCTGCAATCATAAAAAAGGAATGAAAAAACACCACCGGGTTTATCATCCCCAGACCCCCTTGATTTAACTTCAAATAAGTAACTGCCCGCTTAATCGGATTTAAACGGCTACCCCACACCATTTGAAAAAATACACTGTACAATCTTGTTTCTAATAAAACAGGTACCGGAAAAATGGAAGACACATGTAAAAAAATGGGTAATAGAAATTTTTTTATAATTAATACCTTCTTTTAGAAAAACCCAGGATTTCCATTGTTGAACCTTTTTTCAGCAATAGCCAAGGCTTTCTCCCAATTTAATAATGCTAAATCACCTTTACCAAACAGAAGCCCTAAAATGGTAATAGAATCCTTAACTATTATACCCCCAATATTCTGACAATCAGTAGAATCCCCAATAGCCATTTACATTTGTCTAAATTTAACCTAGTGCCATTTAAATTTGCAAATCCATTAATCACTTGAATAGCCTTAACACCTGACTGGACATCTTCTACCAACAGACAAATATCATCTGCATATGCAGAAATCTTCTGGACCGGTAAAATATATGATGGAGATAACCCCTGAATTGCCTTGTTATACTCAATTTCTCTTAACAAAGGATCCAGTACAAAAGCATATAATAAGGGACTAATAGGACAACCCTGCCTAACCCCACAATTCATCCGATTTCAGAGCCTACAACCTTATTGATACTTACACAAGAACCCGCTTTGTAATATAAGGTATAAATAAACTTAATAAACACTTTTGGAAACCCATACCTATCTAATACCTGAAAAAGGAAATCATGGGACACGGAATCAAAGGCTCTAGCCTGATCTAACGCCAAAATGAAACCTGACAACTTCTTCTGTATTCCAAATTCATATGCATCCCTTAATAATTTTAAATTCTGTTGGATTGATCGTTGGGGAATAGCGCATGTTTGTGCAGGGTGAAGCACCCCCTTTGCAACTTCCTGCAGTCTTTTACATAAAATCGTAGAAAGAATCTTGTAATCCGTATTCAGGAGGCTAATTTGTCTCCAATTACCAAGATCTGTAATGTCCCTGTCTTAAAAATAAAAATTAGAATTGCTAAGTTAAATTTCATATCCCCAAATCCATACTGTAGGATATCATTAAAGGCGTCCGTCAGTATACCACTCAGGTCTTCAGAAAAGTTTTATAGAATTCATTAGTTAACCCATCTATCCCAGGTGACACCCCCACCCGAAAAGAACTTATCGCCCGCTGGACCTCCTGCAGTGCGATAGGACCTTGTAAAAGCTCAACATCAGCCTGAGAAATAGTAGGAACCGAGAAATGTAAGACATCCTCCCAAGCAGAGGAAGGAACAAACCCCTCTCCAAACTGAGAAGCCACCCTTCCCTCTGCCACTACCAACATTTCTGCCACAGACGTTTTTAACTCCCCGACAGAGTTTCGTAGCCCTGACATAAATCTCTTCTCAATCTTATTTTTACACGCCTTATAGGGATCCTGAAAAGGTTGTTGCTGTGTACCAAACTTCAAACTGGCATGTAGGGTTGCTGCCCTCTGATATTGATAATTTAACATATTCTTCTTCACCAATTTAATCTGAGACTGAATCTCTATATCTTTACTTCTTGGGTGCGACTAATTTGTAGTATTGATTTCGAAATTCTAAATACTGTAGATATTCCACCGAACCTTTCCTTTTCCCATAAGCTATAAAAAAATCCTTTAGAGCCAACTTAGTATCTGACCACCATGAAATCCAGTCTGGGAAAAACACTGCCACTGATTTACGAAGAAACATAAATTCCTTTAACTGAGCCAAAAACACTGCTTCTGAAAGTAGCATTGAATTTAACATCCATCTGCTTGCAAATGCTGGAAATGAAGCCGGAATCCGATGTAAACTTACGACGCTACATAAGGCATTATGGTCTGAAAAATCATACGGCACCACCAAACACACCAAAGGTATTAAACAATTGGAAAGAAAAATAATCAATTCTCGTTTGAAAAGAGGCCCTCTTATAAGTAAAACCTGAAGATAAATGCAGTTTTCTAAAGGCATCTTTCAATTTTGCAACCTCTATTGTTTGAGAAAGGGCATGAGAGTCACAATAAGTTTTTGTTGAACTCCATTTTTATCCGAATATCTAAACTACAGTTCATGTCCCTCCCAAATTACATGCTTGGATGTAAATAGATATGGTTTTACCAAATTAAACAAAGCAATCCTTGCTGTTTTAACTAGCGGGGCATAAGTATTAATTAGTCTAAAACAAACACCATACACCAGACAATCCAAAATCAATAACCATGGGCAGGACATCTAACAACCTTGTTACCTGAACTGCAGGGTTAGAAAATAATATACCTACCCGTCTGCCACATCTTCCCCAAAGACCAAAAAGGAAGGGCCTTCCCACCACAGTTTCTTTACTTGAGACACCTCCATTAAAGAAGAAAAATGTGTCTCTTGTAAAAAAATAACGTCCGCTTTAAAATCTCTGCATTGCTGCAAACCAATTAGACGCCTCTTGTAACTCTTTAAGCTACAACAATTTAGAGAAATAATCTTCAAACAGGCCATATCAACTATAATTCATCCACTCAGGGTTTCTCTTGTTTCCTCTTTCTCCCCTTTTTCTTCTTCCCTTCCAATACTTCCGTCCCACCCTCCTCCTCAATTTCCATACTCAAATTGTCATCAGATTTTAGCAAATCTGATACCCCTTCCCCCTCTAAATCCGCTAATACTGAAAAAGAATTCTGAGTCAAACAAACCCCTCCAGAACGACTACTTGCTCGGTAACCCTCCGAGGGGTCTGAAAAGGGATTTCTGTTGCATTTTCCATGGCTGGGTCTTCTATAGACGTAGGCTGGGCCAAGGAGTCCTTGATCAAAATGAGGGGGACCAAAACCTGTTGTGGGTTCAAAGCTGTGGATTGATCTACCAGCTTTCCATTTTCATTAAGGGTATCGACTGAAACCTCCGGGGCCGATGCCCATACTGTCTCCACCCTTGACTCCTTCCCTTTGCTACTTAAATTTGACTGGGCAGGCCATCCCCTAACCTGGGCCTGAGCAATCAAATCCTCCTTATTTAAAACCCCTTGTCTATTTTGCTCTGCCCACAGACACTGGTGATAGGCATGACCCAAATCATCACACAAATTGCATTTGAATTCGTTCCTACAGACCACACTATCATGGTCCAGTTCAGCATAAAGGCACATTTAACTTTGTGCATGCACTACTTAAGTGCCTACGACTACCACATCTATAACATGCTTTTTGGCTGTCCTGGGTAAAAGCAAACCCACGATCTCTACCCAAGAAAAACTATTGGGAACATGTAAAACTTCATTATTCACCACATGCAGTTTGACTTTAAATTTCCATGCCCCGGTCCAAATACTCTCTGAGTCCAGAATAGGCTCCGGTGGGCCCAGAACCTCACATCTTTGTTTTAACCAGAATACAATATCCCCCACATTCACACCCTCATTCCTAAACATAACATTCACAGTTTTAAATACAGGTTTAGTAATTGGGATAGCTAGAAAAGGTAACCATAAATGCAATAACTTGCAACTATCATATCTATGCCAAAACTTTTCTAAACTGGCCATTTGTTTAAAACTAATATCAAGGTATCCTCCCTCGTATGTTAATTAATGCATAAATATCAATAGGCAAAAAGTTCATAGAGTCCATTAACAACTTCTTTGCCACATAAATCCGATCAGGATGCTCAGGCAGACCCCCTCTGTACCTCAGCCGCACTGCATTTCTTCTTGGGGCTTGTTCCACTTTATTCCTTTTGAATAGATCCGAAAAACGCGGGCCCCTCCTCACCTCTTGCTCCTCTGAAACCAGTTCAGTCACGCTATTAGCAGGGGAAATACCCCTTCTCCTGCATCCAACATCCCTTCTGAACTAAAGTCTGGCCCGTTTGGGCTGTTTAGCTAAAGTCAAAGACTCACCCTCCTGTAGAGATCGATTTGCTGGATCAGTGTTTGCTGGAGAAAGGATAACCATTCTGGATCAGGCACCCATTTACCGTCCGCCTGCTGAAGCCATCCTGCTTGCGATAGAGCCATCTCTTCCGACCAGTCAGTACTCGGACCCTTCTCCAGGCCTGTACCTCCGGTCCCACACTCTATGCTGTCCGGCTCCGTTCCTTCCTCTGTATGTGTAGCAGCCCTCGCGATAACCAGAAACACGTCCTGACTGCTGTGCCTGTGCAGCTCCGAGGCGCCTGTACTGCGATCCACTTCCGAAAGCGACTCCTTCCTAGGTCGACTCTCCGCCTCTATCTCTCGGCTCCAACACCACAGCAGCCGCCTCCGTCTCCGAACTGCATCCGGCCGAACCTCCCTGGGCCCTCATCTGTTCCAGGACCCTCGCTGGTAAGCTCCGTTACAGGCCTCGCCTGTTTTCCTATATTAGAGAACTCCATCTGCAGTTCTAACGACTGCAACTGCACCTCCTCCTCCTCCTCGGTCTCCATAGCTCCAATCTCAGCTCTCCAGCGGTACTCCTCGCACTCATCAGTGCATCTGCCCAGTAGCCATCACGTAGGTCAGCAGCTCCCTACTGACCAAGCACGAGCAACGCCTCAGAGTAGGGGAATTTCCCTGGTGTCCTGGCCAAATTTCCCTCATTCACTAAAAATACCACCAACAGCTTAATCTGGTTCAAGGTCAGTTGGCATTCATCTGTATCCCCCTTCCCCCCGGTCGTGCCTGAAAATAGGCAGGATTTGTCTAGTGCACTTACCCGGTCAACAAAAAATAAATAAAAAAACAGTTTTCTTTTTTCCTTATTGCTTGGTTTTTGGTCTTTGGGTTTCCTGACTTGAGTCTTTAGGAATCTAAAGTCTTTGTTGCCAGTTGGCTAGTAGGAATTTTACAATTTCCACATTATATAGTCAGTGAGTTTCAGCTCGTAAGAATCTGACAGTTTGGTTTCAAAGTGTCACAGACAGAGTTTTCAACTGAGCTCAAGTCCAACGTTCTATGCCTGGCATAGAATTTTAACCCTTCACTCTCCGGGGCAGTTCAAGTGCTGGAGCTAACTGCAGTTGTCAGAATACAGCAAGACTCCATTAGAAGAAACACAATTACTAAGGTGAGTAATTTTTTCTTTTGTCCCACACCTATAAACTAATATGATGTGTTCCAGCAGAACTCAACATAACAATAACAGAAAGTAAGAATTTTGAAGAAAACTTCCACAGTAACTGATGTTGCTTTCAAAGCTACAAATAATATTTCATAATTGAACATTTCACTATAGCTTTTCCTCCTCATATTTGGGCAAGTGAACCTAAATGGATAACTATGGTTTCCTGGATTTCCCAAAGCCTCCCCATTCCTCTTCCAGGAGTGCCTCCAGAATGCCTAATTCTTTTACCCTATTCCATGACTCCTACTATTCCCTCTTCCTCTTTCGGGTTTCTCCAGTGTTTTCTTCAGACCTGCCAAGGCTGCCAGAGGTCTTGAAACTTCTCGTAAGGTGTATTGTGTATGTAATGTTCTCTAGGTGCTCTATTTCTTCTGCTTTCAATACCCATTGGACCAAGGTAGGAGGTTCCTGTGTTAACCATTTAGTTGATACATTTCAAGGTGGCAACTCTTAGGATCTGACAGAGCTCCACTGTTTTCCTTTTTTAAGTGGATAAGGTTGGGAGACCTAACCCTAAGTCTTGGAAAGTGAAGGTAATAGGGAAATCCCCCACCATTTCCATCACAGTGTGTATGTGGTGCCAGAATGTTTGCAGCTTACAGCATCCCCAGAATATGTGATAATGTGTGCCTAATGGTGTTCCACACATGTGCCAACAGGCTGATGAGGCCTGCAGGGTTAAAATGTGTTGTGATCTCTGGGGTCCTAAAGAAGCGTGTATTTTCCAGTTGAATTCTTGCCAGACCGAGGCTGAGGTGACTTGCCAACCTCTTTGAAGTCTACGTTTCTAATCCTTCCTTAAAATTTCTTCTTTATAGTCCCCTTCCCACCTGATCCATATTTCCTCCAAGATAGGGGTCTCTCCTTGCGTTGTCAGGGTTGAGTATAATATAGAAAGATATCTTAATTTATCTCCAATTCTAAATGAGTCCCACCAGTACTACTCTAGGGGGTGTTAACTCTCTACATATCTGTAAAAGGTTTTCATCAGTAGTGATGAAGTGTCGTATCTGCAGGAACCTATAAAAGTCCTCCCTGCGGAGTGAGAAGCATTCCCTAATGGTGGCAAAGGGGAGACAGCCTATCCAATCTAGAAGTTGTCTAAATGTGATAAGGCCCTTTTGTTCCCAATAGGCGTAGCCATGGTACAGTTTGGGTGGGAGAAAACCGTCTGTGTGCCTGATCAAGGAAAGGGGTCACAATTTATTTGGGGTATGTGGTATCTTTTGCAGCCTTACCAGGATGTGTAAGGAATGTTTAACCCATGGGTTTGTTAACGATGACCAGATTTGGGGGCTTACCATAGATGTGGGCAAGGTCCATATTTTGTAATTCTGCACTGAGTTTGCTTCAATGGAATACCAACCATAATCTACTTGTTGCTTGGCCCAAGTGACCAATTGTGCCCCTTGTGCTGCTAGGTAATAATAATACATATGGGGTAAACAAAGTTCCCCCGCCTCTTTCGGCTCTACCAATATTTTAAGGGAGTTTCGTGGACGCTTTCCTGCCTAGATAAAATTAGAATCCTCTTTAGTTAACCGTTTCCAAAACAAGAGTTTATAGGAATTGGGAGTCTCTGAAAAAGAAATAACCATCTGGGGAGCATATTCATTTTAATTACCTGAATTCTACCATATAAAGTAAGGGGTAGGAGTTTCCAACGGACAAAATCTGCCTGCATCATGTTATAGAGTTTAGTGAAATTATTCTGAAAGTCTGGAGGTATTCACTGAAATTTGTATTCCTAAATATCTGAAAATGTTTCTCTTAGGCCACTTAAAGGGGAAATTATCTTTGAACTGCTTGGAGGGGGTGCCACTTACCACTGCCTCTGATTTGGATAAGTTTATTTTATATCCAGCCAAGGAGCCAAATTTATCTAAGGCTTTCAGTAGGTGGGGTAGGGAAGCCTGAGGATCCCTTAGAAAAAAAAAAAAGGGAATCGTCAGCATAAAGTGCTGCCTTTTGTTCTGTTCCTCCTGCTTGTACTCCCATGATATCGGAATTATTCCGTATCCATATAGCTAATGGTTCTAAAGTTAAGGCAAAGATTAGGGGGGAAAGGGGGCAACCCTGTCTCGTTCCCCTACTCAAGGGTATGTGATCCGAGAGAAGCCCATTAAGTCTGATTCTAGCCTCCAGTCTGTAATACAGAGCAGTTAAGGCTGAAACAAAGTGGTCTCCCAGCCCAAACTGACAGGGTGGATGACAAAGTGCCAATCCACCCTGTCAAAGGCTTTCTTGGCGTCAATACTAATGGCCAACTGAAAAGATGGGGAACCTTTCTGGGCAGTGATAATGTTTAACAGCCAGCGGATATTGTCCTGGAGGAATCTCCCTGAAATAAAACTGGTTTGATTCTGGTGGATAAGAGGCGAGATACAGGCCTGAAGCCTTTCTGCCAGAATCCCTGTAAAGATTTTTAAATCTACAGGTAACAAGGAAATTGGGTGGTATAAGCCACAATGTTCAGGGTCTTTGCCAGGCTTTAGGATGACCAAAATTTGGGCTAGGTTCCAGGAGGTTAGAACAGGTTTTTGATGTAGCAGAATCTCATTACATGTTGCCACCAGATAATCAGTCACTCGAGGAGTAAAGTTTTTGTAGAATTTGGCAGGAAAGCCATCTAGTCCGGGTTCTTACCATTCTTCAGTCATTTAATTTGTGTCTATCTCTAGGGTAGTAATCAGGGTGTTTGGGGTCACCTTAGCCGAGTCTTGTAGGGTAGGGATAGGGAGGGTATCTAAAAAGGATTGCACATTATTGGCATGTCCCGGTGGGGTCTCAGCTCTATATAGGTCTGCATAGAATTTCACAAATCTGCAGTATATCGGTTGGGGATGTGGTGGGTGGCTCCTACCCTTCACCTGCCAGTTTTACCACTGCCCTACTTACTGCTTCCTGGTGAATCTGCCAGGCCAACAACTTTCTGGCTCGATTGCCATGCTCAAAATATTTTTGCCTAGCGTACCTTAGTTGCCCTTCAGCCTGGATGTCCAACAACTGGTTTAGATCCCGTCGGGCTTTATCTAATTCTTGTTTGAGCTGGGTTTCTTGATTTGTCTGATGTGAGGCCTCTAATTGAGCTATTTTTTTGTTCCAGTTGCAACCTAGCCTGCATTTTTTTCCCTTTTAATTCTGGTCAAATATTTAATTATTTCCCCTCTAAGGCAGCATTTGAGTGTGTCCCACCGTATGCCCTCTCCTGTTTCCCCTCAGGGTTGGGGTTGTCTTGCTCAAACTTTTGGATGGTGTCAGCCACTAGTTCTTTAAAGTCTTCTTTTGTAAGATGACTCACATTTAGCCTCCAACATGATTGGGAAGGGGTTGGGGTGATTAATACTTTGAGGGTCACTGGTGCATGGTCCGAAATAGTAATAGGTCCTATTTCACACTTCTTAATCTTATGGAGCCAGTTTGCAGATATGAGAAAGTAATCTATTCTGGAATATCCTCAATGGCGGGGGGAATAGTAGGTGTAATCTCTGTCTCTCTTGGGTGCATAAAACGCCAGCTGTCTGAAAGACCTAACTCTTGATTTAGCCTCAAGATAAGTTTTCCTGTGTGTGTGGCCCCTTCCTGCACTCTCCCAGATCTATCTACCCCAGGGTACACCACCTCATTAAAATCCCCACCTATGACCACCAGACTACATGCAACGGTGACTGCTTCCTTAATAACTTTCTAAAAATGTTAATCGAGGGGTTTGTTTGTTTGGGGCGTAGATGTTCAGTAGTCTGCAATCCTGACCTTTGTAAGTGCCCTATACTTGAATAAATCTACCCTCCGGGTCTGTTCGGACTCTCTGAACTACCAGAGGGGCATCCCTCTTTACCAAGATCGCCACACCCCTGCGGTGTAGGCTATTCGCAAAATGTGAGTCTTAGACTCCCCCCACCTAGGATCTTTTCAGCTTAAGGTGCTCTTCGACAGTTAGGTGAGTTTCTTGCAGAAATGCAATTGTGGCCCCCCTCCTTTTAAGGTCTTGTAAGATCTTTGCTCGTTTTACTGAGCTGTTGATCCCATGTACATTGAGCGTAATTATATTTAGGTCAGCCATCTACTTGGAGTGAAGGAAAATAAATCTGATTTCACTGCCTTAAGGGGAGGAACAAGATAGACATCCTTTTTCTTTGTTAAGCATTAGGTTCTGTGCAATAAGAACAACAAGAAGTATGAATTTACACTAAATAAAGCAGAATGTAACAATAGGAAACTATGTACATTTTTCACCCAGATGAACTATGGTAACTTCAAGGTGTATTCGCCCTGTATCCACCCTCTTGAGTTAGTCACTCTATGAGGTGTCGTAGAATGGTCTCTTAATTGTAGGCCTTCCGTCTGGCTCAGGGTAAAAAAATAGCCTGAAGTCCAGAAGGGAAAGATATTTTTGTCACACCACTCAAGAAAAAAGTAAAAAATGTGGACTTTTGGCTGGTATGAAAAGAATAGTCAGCCGAAATTCAGGGGAGTCTCACCTCGGCCCTTTAATAATCAATATCTCTATGATTAACTTCTGTTCCCCTTTTAAGGTCTTATAGAAGTTTAACCTTGTGTAACTTAAAATAGGAAGTACTGAGATAACAAGGCAGGGTATCAAATTCCAATACTGGTTCATGAGGCTTGTGGCGGTCGCTGGATCTCACCTACTCAATATGTCTCACCAACTATTTGTTCCCCTAGCAGGTCATGGGGATCCCCAGAGATCAAGGACTGCACACCTCGCTCAGTGTTCTCCATTGAAGATGACTGGTATCTTCTAAATTGGCAATGCTACATTTGGCAGATCCAACCTGGGTAACATGGCTGGCATAGTGCAGATAAGGGAGTGCCTCTCACTTTCAATGTAGTCCAGTTCGAATCGCAGGGTGGTTTCCTGCTTACTTAGGCAGATGTGGTCATATTCTCTAGTCCCTCACCAGTGACTCCGCACCAAGGAAGGACCAACCTGGCCTGTGGGGCTCTGTTAACTTCATGCTTTAACCACCACTGTTACTAATGAGCTGGAGCCCACCACTAGTGCCAGCATTCTCATGCCGTAATCTAGCCACTGGGGCTACATAAAAATATTGTCTGCTAATTTTGAAAGGACTATTGTACTTGGTGAGAGGCTATTACACCACTTTTACTGCTACTTAGCCATCTAGATCTGTGCCAGTCAGGTCTCCTCAGCAAGTGCAGCAGCCTGATCCCTCAGGGCCCTCCCCCCCCTCACCAGGGAACCCTCAAGCCATCAGAGCCAGCGATCGCCAGCAACCATAATATCAAGTAGACCTAAATTAGGGGGAACATTAGCAACAAGAGAGAAAATGTATCCATCATTTGTTAGGAGCCTAAAGCTCGCTGTGGTTATTAACCCGATTCCTCCCCATCCTTATGTAATGGAGTACACTGGGAACAGGACTCACACCAGTAGGTAAAGGCGAGCAAGGGTGGCAAAATCACTCACTGTCCCACTTGAAAAAATGAAACCAGAGAGCTGTAGCTAAAGTCTTTTTCAGGTCAGTGGCTGTTCTATATTTCTTCGCTCTGAGGAGTCGGTGGTTCCAGTGCTGGCTTCTGTTAGTCCTGCTGTGGGGCCGGGGTTGGAATCTCCGTGAGCATTGACTGTGTCCCACAGCCTGGAAACGTCCAGGCAGTCATGCATCTCTTTTCTTTTTGTCCCAGCTCTTTGCCATCCTCTGCTCACTACTCGATCTCTCTGAAGTTGAGCCTGATCCAGAGGAATCTCCACATCAACCGAGGACAGGAACTTCTTCGCTGCTAGCAGGTCAGGGAATCATCTAACCTCATTTTCAGTTAATATTTTGAGCTCAGAGGGATATTCCACAAATGCTTTAACCTCTTTTGACTGGAGGGCACTTACCACCATCAGCACTTTTCTACGTTGGTCTAGCAGTTGTGGTGTGTAGTCCTGCTCAAAGTATAGTCTGATATCTTCAAAGGGTATTTCTTTTTTGGACCAGGCTAATTTTAATATTTCTTCTTTGATGCGAAAGTCCAGGAAAGCTATTATAACTGACCGAGGGTGAGCCTTAGGGTCTTTTGGTCTGGGTACTAAAGATCTATGTGCTCCAATAATATTTAGTGGTTCTTCAGACAGCCAGAAAGTATTTCTGATAGGAAGGACTCCAGAAAAAACTGTATTGGCCTCGATTCAGTTTCTTCTGGCAAACTGTGGATTCTTATATTGTTCTGTCTGTTACGATTCTCGAGTTCCTCTAGTTTGCTTTCCAGCACCTGTTCCCTGCTATACAGATCAAGCAAGGCTGCACTGTGCACATTGTAACACGGGGGTTGTGTTACCCTGGGATCTTGTAGGTGGGGGATATAAATGCACTTTGTACCACAGCCCAAGATGTGCAGCTTAACACAGCAGACTGTGCATTTATTGGTAGGATTACTGTGAGAGGTGCATTCAAACATAACAGGTTGAAAATAAAACAGAAAATAATACCTAGCTCTTTGCTGAGCGTTAACTACACAGTGAACTTTTGTTCCCTCTCTATAACCCAGGTAGCTAAGCTGTTTCCTGGGACATACAAACAAAATCAGCACAGAGTCTCTTGTTCTATGTTTCAAAGGAAAATTATTTACCAGTCTCAGGTTTTCAGTCAGTCCAAAGTCAGAATTCAATTCATTCTTGCAGGCTAAACAAAAGGTTCCATACCAGGCAGTCAGTTGATTCAGAGTGCTCTCTTTCCAAAGCAAAAATCCAATTTGTTGTTGAAGGCCAAACAAAAGTTCCAAACCAGGCAGTCAGTTGATTCAGAGTTCTCTCTCTCTCTCCAAAGTAAAATCCTTCTGCAAGTGTTCTCCAGCCAGGCTCCACGTCTGTTCCTAATCAGGTACTGAGACACAAGCAATTATTTGAGCCTTTTTTTATGCAGGCAATCACTCTCCTGCACCTGCTCTTAATCAAGCACTTAACTCTCTGTGAAGTTGTGGTGCAATGCCTTCTGGGACTTGTAGTGTATGCACCATACTTTGTAGTCCTGGCAGAGAAAAAATGGAATATACGTGCTGGGAGGTAATGAATGCCCTTCCACAACTTTACCCAGTGCTGTGTTATGTCTACTGTGTCGGAATACTTGTTTAGCCCGCTTTCTAACTGTTCAGTTTTCTTCTCCAGGATCTCCAATGTTTTCTGATTTTCTGCAGCCCCTGTCTAGTCTTTCAAGGGTCGCACTCATCTTCTGCAGAGTGGCACATAATTGTTTGGAGGTTATTACACAGTCTGGTTCCTCTGACTCCTCTGAAGGCGTTGTGGAGTGCTGCGAGGCCACAGCTGTGCCGGCCGAGGAAGGTTGAGTATAATCAAACAGTTTTTAGCTGTTTGGTCGGCTGGTTATTCTTTTCCTATTGCTTGTGTCTGGAGGACATTTTGGAACAATCTTTTCTGGTTTTTGTTGGTGGATGGGTCAGATTGACATTGGATTTCAATGGATAGTCAATAGGCGAGATTAAGCTACCAATTCAAGCTGCCATTGAGGTGGTGTGCTCACCGGAAGTCTTCATGAAGTTCAGTTTTAATGTCTTCCCGCCACTGTTGGGGGTCATCATACAGAATTAATACTGACTTTCTAGCTGTTACATAAGCTAAAATTTCTTGTGAGATGAAACAGATCCAGAAACAAATTATTTGATACCTTTTATTGGACCAATATGGATGTTACAGAAAAGAACAAAGTGCTCTAGCTTTCGAACCAACCTGGTCCTTCTTCAGAAGCTTTGTGGCAGTTTTTTCAAATATCCCATACTATTAACACCAGATTATATAGAAAAAGCAGAAATAATTCTCATTGGTTTAACATATACATTTAAAACATAATAGAAGATTACATCAGAGAAGCTAATTAACACCAGTATGCCTTTAACTGAGGAGCCTCAGAAGGGCAAAGATTATCAAGAATTCTCTACAGCCAGAGAGTTCTTGTCACATAAATTTTGAAATGTCTCAGTATGCCAAGAAAGCATTCTAGTGATAAAAAAAAACCTTGGAGTGGCATTCTCTCTAATACATGTAAGATGAGCTTACAACTTACATTCCAATTGTCCTGGTATATTAAAGGACAGATAGAGACAAAATCCTGAAATTAAGTATACCTGCAAGTTGAAAACAAGCCTCAAATTAACCTACACATATAAACATGATGCATGAAAGTATCACTTGTAAGTGTAAGTGCCAAATAAAAAATACTTGTCAAGGACCCCCAAGAAAATGAAACCATGAGCCTGATAAGTGCAGATTTTAACACAGAGTTTGTGTATAACAAAAATGCACAGAATCAGTCTAAGCAATCTAAATGAAAATCCAAAGGAATTACACCTTTTATGAACCCCCAAGTAAATGAGATATGCATCTTAATATGAGCAGTTAAAAATGTGACAGTGTGTAATCCAACCACTGACAACTAATAGAAGGAAATAAATGCATGCTATATGTGAAAACTAAGTGTCCTAGCCACATAATTGTCCCATGCCATGCTCCACCCACACGATGTGTACATACACCACACCCCCCTCCTTTTACGCTTTGCACTTCACATGCACCACGCACACACGCACACACGCACACACGCATACACCTGCACAACCCACACAAACAAGCAACACACAACAAATATAACAAAACACATTCCATATACATCACACCACACCACGCACAACAAACAAAACACACACACACACACACCATACCCAAAACACACAAAAACACAACACACACCAAACACACAAAACATACATACATCAGTATACACACACACACACACACACACACACACACACACACACACTCAAACGCACTTACCACAGTGTTAAGGTGAGAAGTCAACAATGTAGATAACCATAAACTTACAAAATCAAAGGCCTGTTGAACTAAAGTGTTTATGTCCATCTTTTAAAGTAAAGGTCTGTGTAAGTTTAAGTGGAATAATGTGTCATATAACCAACATCAATGTTCAATCCATCCGCCACCATATTAAGTAAAATAAGTCTAATTTCAGAAGCCCGTCTCCGCTGTGTATCGTTGAAATGTCCTTTTAAGACCATCACAGACATATCTGAGATTGAGTGGTCATCCTGGGAGAAGTGCTGGGCTACTGGTTTCTCAATCATCTTGTGATTAATAGAATGTCTGTGTGAATTCATTCTAGTGCGGAGTTGTTGGCTCGTCTCCCCCACATAACCTGTGCGAGGACATTTCTTGCATTGGATAAAATAGACCACATTACTTGATGTGCATGTATAATTCCCCTGTATCCTGAATAGTCTGTTTTGTGATGTAACCACAGTCTGAAGTGGAAATGAGGTTACATGTCTTACATGTGCGTTGATGACAGGGTCGTGTACCATATGATGTCATGGTATTGTGTTCCGGTTCAAGTTGACTCCTAATAATCAGGCTGGCTAAATTAGGTGGTTGTTTAAAAGATAGCAGTGGTAGTTCTTGAAAAATACAGTTAAGGGTTTCATCCTCATAATTATTGGATGGAGATCCTTAATAATCTTACATAGGAGTTCAAGGTCAGGATGGTATGTGACTACTAAGGGTATTCTGTTGGTAGTCATCTGTTCCTTATATTGCAGTAGCTGTTCTCTTGGGACTGTGTTGCACATTCCACTGCTCTATCAATTTCTCTGGACGAGTGTCCCTGCTCAATAAAGGTGTTTTTTAACATCGCCAGATGTGTGTCTCTGTCTTCCTCATTTGAACAGAGGCAGGGATACCAAAGTGCTTGACTATATATAACAGATTTCTTTGTGTGGCTCAGGTGATTACTTTTCTTGTGCAAGTATCTGTCTGTTGGTTTCCTGTAAAGACAGGTATGTAGGGTACCATCCTTAATAGTGACAGTGGTATCCAGAAAATGTACACTTGCGGCAGAATATTCTAGGGAAAGCTTTATAGTTGGGTGGAAGTTATTAAGTTCCTGGTGAAAATCTTTAAGTGCGTCAGTGCCCTCTGTCCAAATTATAAACAAATCATCAATGTAATGGAAATAAGCGAGTGGTTTATGTGTACAGTGCCTTAGAAAATCCTCCTCCAAATTCGCCATAAAAAGATTAGCATACTGAGGAGCCATCCTGGTTCCCATTGCGGTTCCCATAGTTTGAACATAATGTTTACCATTGAAGCTGAAGTTTGTGTCAGAATGAATTCAGTGAGTTTACCCACAACTCCAGGGTCAATGTTGGGGTCCAATTCTTTGTCATGCAGGTATTTGAGGCAGGCTGAAATGCCATCTGTGTGTGGAATATTAGTGTAGAGGGAGGTTACATCCATCGTGGCTAAAAGGGTATCAGGTGGCAAGTCCTTAAAACCAGAAAGTTTATGCAGGAAGTGAGTAGTGTCCTTGATGTAACTATCCCTTTGTGTAACCAGTGGTTTGAAAATAGCTTCTACAAACCCTGATATCCCCTCTGTCAGGGTGCCATTACCAGAGACTATGGGTCTATCAGGATTACCGGGCTTATGTATTTTAGGAAGCATGTAGAATGTCCCTGGCTTAGGTTCACTGGGGATGAGGTCCTTTAGTTTGTCTTGGACATGCTCTGGAAATGTTTCAATTAACTTCTGTAGTTCTCTCTTATATTCTGTAGTGTCACTTCCCAGTACTTTTTTTTTTTCTTTTTACACTAGAATGCTTTCTTGGCATACTGAGACATTTTAAAATTTATGTGACAAGAACACTCTGGCTGTAGAGAATTCTTGATAATCTTTGCCCTTCTGAGGCTCCTCAGTTAAAGGCATACTGGTGTTAATTAGCTTCTCTGATGTAATCTTCTATTATGTTTTAAATGTATATGTTAAACCAATGAGAATTATTTCTGCTTTTTCTATATAATCTGGTGTTAATAGTATGGGATATTTGAAAAAACTGCCACAAAGCTTCTGAAGAAGGACCAGGTTGGTTCGAAAGCTAGAGCACTTTGTTCTTTTCTGTAACATCCATGTTGGTCCAATAAAAGGTATCAAATAATTTGTTTCTGGATCTGTTCTTAAAGGGACCAATACGGCACCTACAACATTTTTTTTGTGAGATGAAAGTGTCACCAAATAGGATAGAATTAAATTTCCGTGCTCCTGGATCTTGAAGTGATTTATGTCTTCCTATTGTAAGTTGTATCATATTATGATCTAAAAATTCAATGAGTTTAATTTCAGCACCATCTATTGGTAACCCAACTGAAACAAAGAAATGGTCTATTCTTTTTGCTAGAGGGTCTTTATAAAAGTTGGAGTCTCTACAGCCTGTAAGGGAATAATAAGCTTCTACTAAGTTGGCTGTGCACACTAACTGGTTTAGAAAATTTGTGTCACAAAACAATTTTTTAGTTTTTGTGTTTTCCCTTTATCCTGGAAGGATAAAGCACAATTAAAATCACCTCCCAGGATAATATGAAGGAGGAAAAGAGATGTGGTTGTAAAGTTTTTAGTATGTTTATTCTCTCTGACTTGGATTATGGAACATAAAGGTTTGTAAATCTATATAGTACATTATTTATCTGTGTGTCTAATACCAATACCCTACCTGGTATCAAGTCTATTAATTTTATCACTTTAACCTCAAATTTGTGAAATAGAATCCCAACCCCAGAACAAGTCTCCTGTCCAATGGGCCAGAAAGACGGCCCAGTATACCAGGCTCTGTATTCACTGGCAACATCAGACAAAGTGTGGAATCCAATGTCTTGTTCAAAAAAGATACCAGAAGCATACGTAGATAGGCTAGAGAAGAATGTACCCCTTTTTGAAGTTCTTAATATTATTTACATTAACAGTATTAACAGTAAAGTTTGTATCAGTCATTTAAAGGATGTAGAGACAGAAAACACTGATCATGTTTTCCCTTTCCATTGTTACCTCCTTTAGTTTTGTTTCCCTTACTAGTAAGTTTAGGTTTATGTTTTGTACAGGGTCTAGAAACTTTGTGTTGCTTTGCTTTATCTCAAGTCTGTGAGTCCTCCATTTCAGACTGGGGATCCGGTTGAGAAGACCATAGAGATGAGAGATCAGACTCTGCTTCTGACTCTTTAGAATGTTCTTGCAAGGCTTTTTATCCATTAGTTGTAGTTACTGTGTCCGATTTGCTGATTTTCAGACATGGTTGGCTCCAAGTTTGTCTGCATCTGAGAACCATACATTTAGTTTTGGTTGCAAAGTCAGAGTTGGTTATGGGAGGGGTGTGAGGCATATTCTCTGGTGTCACAGCAGAGACAGGTTTGGGGGAATGGGTAGGGATATCCAGTCTTGGGGAAATATCCATCAATGTGCTAAGTTGTTGTTCTGTGTTTGATGTAGTAGTATGGATGGGCTCCAATGTGGTCTCCAGTGGTGTAGGAGAAGTAACTTGTTCCTGAGGGGCTGAAGTTGTTTCTTGTTGCAGCATTGCCAAGGGTGTTTCAGGTGTAGGTCTTGTAGCTTGATGTTGCCCAGATGATTTAGATCTTTGTGCCAGAGCAAAATACAAATGTTGTTCTACTTGGTCTTTTTCAGGCTGATTATGTGTAGTCCGTGGCAACTATGATGTGTGCCCTAGTTCATAGCAAAGGTTGCATCCCTATTCTTTTTCACAGGTAGCACTAGTATATCCAAGCTCCCCACACATGCTGCATCTGATTTTGTCACAAATTCTGCTCAATTATTCAGATGAGCTGCATTTATAGCAGGCCTTGGGTTGTCCTGCATAGAATAGTATCCCTCTACCCCATCCTATAAATAAACTGTTAGGCTGGTGTTGTATTCCTGTGTCAGCGGTTTTCAGCATGACTCTTACTCTCCATCCACTTGTCCAAATATTCTCTGAATTTATGATAGTTTCAGGATTGCCTGTAATATTGCAATGTTTTGTTTAAGCCAGTAGCTTATATCATTGATGCTTATCCCTTCATTCCTAGAGAGTATAGTTACTGTCTTGTGTTGGTTTGGTTAGGGGAATGGCAGAAAATGGAGACCACAAGGGGGTATTTTTTAATAAATTTTATATATATATATATATATATATATGTTTATTTATTTATTTTTTTATTTCTTTTGTTAACCGGGTAAACATATGAGCCAAGGCCCTTTTTCATATGCGACCTGAGACTATAAAATAGTCACCAGATGGTACTGTGTACAAAAAGATAACTTTTTAAATTTTATATTATTTTTGTCCTGCACCATGCCAGAACCTCAGTCCAGTCATGGACCCCCCACTCTGCTTCACATTGGTTGCCCTCCTCAATACGCCCTGGCTTTCCCCCCAGGGTGGGGCGGTGGCACTTGGCTCCCCCATTAAGTGCCGCAGACACTGGGATAGGTCGCGGTGTCAGCCTGAAGCTATGAAAGCAGGGGTGGACATCATCTAAGTGTCAGTGGTAGAGTTTTCCACCCTTTAGGGGGGCTGGGATGTGCAGTGATGTCCTGTGTCCACCACACCCCCTAGTGCTTGTTGGCGCCTGGTTGCTGCAGTACCACCAGCCTCCGCCAGGGGTTCGTTGAGTGCCTGACACACTCCCCTCCCTTCCCTGGGGAAGGAGAGCAGTCTATGGGATGCTCCATCCTTCTCCCCTGGCCAGCCCTCCGACAACTCTGGTCCATTCCTGAACCCAGGTCACTGGCATCACAAGCGGAAATCCAACCTCTGCGCCGATGGGCTGGCTATATTTTTTTAATAAATTATATTTTGTCCAGTAGTTTTCAAGACCACTAGATGTCTTAAAATTAATGTCAAAAGTAATTTCACTTGGAACATGAATAAGCACATGTATTTCAGTTGGAAGGAATTTCATCGAGTCTTTCAGCAGATTTCTTGCAACAAACACTCTGTCGGGTGCTTCTTCCAGGCCCCCCATAATATTGCAAATGAACAGCATTGTGGTGTTTTGGTAGGAAAATTGGACTATGAAAGAAGGAAATGTAGGGTCTTGGATTAGTTCTATTTCTTAGATTCAAAGGGGCATCAGATGGTTTATTTTGTGGAAGTGTTGGTTCTGTGGATACATTATTTGTTGTACTTGCACTAGCTCTTTGACTGTCTATAGTTGAAATGTTATCAGGTTGGGGGGGTTGTTTAGCACCAGTCCTTATATGTAATACAGGATTTTGGGGTGAGCTAGGGTTTGGCTGGTAGCTCCAAGTCTGAAGATTCTACAGTTAAAACAGTAGGTTGTTTTGTACCAGGTTTATCTGCTATTTTCAGTAGTATTTGTTCTTTTAGAGAAGGCATGATGGGGAATTCCCCAAAATCCATTGTCCTGTTTCTGCAGATCCTTCCCAACTTGCTGCTATGAGGGCCTTCTCAATAGACCAGTTCTGTTCTTTTGTGGGTTCAGTAACAGTTTTGGAGGATTGCTTTAGGCTGAGCTTGTTCTTGCTCATTTGTGCCATTCCCAGCAAATTACCTCCCATTCTGATGCTAGTGTCTATAACCGGAATGTTAGTGCTCCTTTTTTCAGCTATACTGGAAGCCTTCAGAACACCAGTCTCAGGTAAGCATGCTTATGACTTTTGATGCGGACTGTCAGCGGTTCTCTTTGAAGCATCTACCTTTGATGCATCTGTGTAATCGAAAATCAGCTGTTTGTCAGCTGGGGCCATTGCATCAGAGTGCTTGTTGTAATTGTACCAGTTCTGCCTGTAGCATATCTCTGTGTTCATGAAATAGTTGTTCTTCCTGAACTAACTTTGCACATAAATGTGCTGTTTTATCTTGAAGACTTTGTACTTGCTGTGCCTTTAGGTTAATAAACGGTGTGCTAGTGTGTGGTATTTCTGCTGCAGATGCTCCGTTTTCCATATTTGTGTGCAGGTTTAAAGACTTGTCACTCAGTTCTGTTCTTTGACTGTTCAAGTAATGCAGATAGTTTCTTATTCCTTTTTTCCATTTCTATATCGATTACATGCATGGTTTCTAGTGCAATAGAGGCAGGGAGGAGACCCGCTCCCCAACCTCTAACATCCATCCTCTCGCCTTCAACATCAGGTTCAGCCATCTTGGCATCATGCCAGAAAATGTCCAAGAGTTCCCTCTACTGACAAGAGTAGGGGAATTTTTTATTCAGACTTCAAAATTAAATAATACAAACATGTTAACACATCAAAAAACTTAATACAAATCAAATAATAACATAAATAATAATACTAATAATAAATCCAATCAGTATAAAAGCATACCCCCTCCTCACCTACCTGCTACTGTGGAAAAGGGAAAACAATTATAGTACATACCTTGTTGTTTTTGCTAAGTAATAATAAGTCTATTGTAAGCGAAAGCAAATAAGTATTACTGCATACTACCCACCTCCCATATTGCTTTAACAGTCAGGTGGTTTTCTTAACCCTTTGTAGATAAGTTCATAATATATACACATTAAGGAAATCATACCTTGCAGACGTATTTTACTTGTCTGAGCCCAAATCATAATCTTTGCAATTTAGTGTCACTGGAACAGATACAAATAACTAACTCATAACATTGTTTAAGGAAAATTAGCCACTATATGAGAGATAAAAACTATATTCCCCTTAACTGGGAGAATTGCAATGTACTGGGACAGTCTCATTTTTCTCAGAAACCTGAACCTTTCCTAGTTTTTCCAGAATTATTCTAACCTTTATTCTTAAGTAGAATGTACTTTATGTTATCTATTATGTTACAAAAAGGACACCTTATTCCCTGTCTTGTCTTGAAATTTAAGTTAACCAGGATATATTTCTCCACCCAGTTATCAAAAATCTGAGAGGGGACAGTACTTTTTTCCTTTGGTCCGATTTCCAAGACTGAATTCCTTATTAGCTCAAATGGCTGATTCTGGGGGAGCATTTGTAGATGAAGAGTTAGTCTACATCTGGTTATCCAAACATGGTATTTAAAACTAAGCAGAGCAACTTGTATCATTTTGGGCATGTCCATACTAAATGGGTGCATTTCCATCACATGCACTTTAACACTCAGTAACTCTGCAAAGAGTGTTTAAATATATATAAAAACTGCATTGCTGACTACTACAGAAGTTAGTGGGATAACAAACAACTTCAGCCACCTAATACTTATGAAAAAATGTTTTTTCAAAACTTACAGATTTGTCCCCTGGTTTTTGCATTGGCTAGGTGGGACATTTCAAGGCACCACATGTTGTGTGCTTTCCTTCTACCTACCAAAATGCTGTGCTGAAAAAATAAGTCCCCCTATGCATTTTACGTAAAGAGCCCTGTGACATCACCACATGTCTGTGCCTTTATATATTTTTATTTTTTTCCAGAATGAGTTAAAAAGTGGCAATCTTGTATGTAACCTTCTCTGTCCCCCTAGGTTACATACGGGATTGACTGGTATAAATGTGAAACCATGCAAGAATCGGGGCACTGGATGCCAGGAACTGAAGAAGGCTCAGTTAGTTTGCTGTTCTGGCTGAAAAAGCATTTCAAAACTGCAGAGATGCTCTGGCTGCCTTTAAAAGTAGAACCGGGCTATCTGTCTCTGTCCCACCCCTATCTACGTATGTAACAGCTGTTTATCATGCCTGAGGAGTGTGACTTTTTTTTCACAGTGCCATTGGCTTATTTCTAGCCAATCCTAACACCAGATTAAGTGCTTTAAACTTTGCTTTGCCTGTGGATCAGTCAATTTTCTTCCCAAACACCAAATGAGAACATTCTCTGTCTTCTCCAAACTTGCCGTTACAAACATGTGACTGTTACAAACAGGAATGTGGAAACTGGTCAGAAATGTAAGCAGACATGAATGGGGCTACATAGCAGTGAAATAATTATTTTCTATACTGTCTGCTATAAATCTGACTGCATTTTGTTGCTGGATTTGAAATGGGAGTGTGCTGTGCACAGATTGGCATTCAGTAAGGTCTCTGGGGACAGAGAAAAGGTCAATCATGTTTGTAACAAGGGACAGAGTTAATACATTTGTCCCTGTTACAACATGATTCAGCTTGTGGACATGGTCAATTATGTTAAATAAAGTTTGAATTGATAATGTATTTTACTGGGGTTCATGACTGCTGTTTATATCTATTTATGTCTGAAAATGGCAGGTATTTGACATATTGTTCAAGGTTATCTGTTTTGTGGCTCTAATAACTGCCTTCTGTGTGCCAGACATGCTGTGAATTTCATAGTTTTGCAATGTGCTAAACAGGTATGTAAGGTTGTGTAATTCATTGTGGATTTCTGACTTTTGCAGGCTTCCAAACATTTTTTTTTTTTTTAATGGTCTTATGGTACTGTCCTGATTGTAACAGGGACTGAGGTAGCATGCTAATGTTTGTAACGGGGACCTCCTAAAAATCTCTGTCCCAGTTACATTCAAGACTTTTGGTGAATCTTATTTTGGAATTGTGATTATTAAGAGATTTAATGAGATTTTTTTTTGCTTTTAGTGTGCATTTGTTTGGGGGTGTAATAAATGATTTTTTTTGTTTTAAAATGGCATTTCACATGCTTTGGGGGAAGGGGCTGCCAGCTCATCTGAAAGTAAATTATTTCTGGAATGTTTGCTGCAAAGGTTGGGATTAAAATAGAAAAGTACTGGGTGCTGTAGTCATTTACTGATGCATTTTAAGTGAAAAAATCATGGAATCCAAAACAGTATTTTCAAAAGTTGTCCCAACAGCCCACAACCAAGTTCAATCATGTTTGTAACAGGGACCTCAGGAAACCAGCGGTCCCTGTTATAAACAAGACTTCTGGTGGTGCCTTATTTTTCATTGTTATTATTAAGAGATGTTGTATGCTTTTTGGTTTGATTTGAGTGAGCATTTGCTTGGGGATGTAACAAAAGAATTTTTATTTTAAAATAGCCACTCACATGCTTTGGGGGGCAGGGGCTGCCAGCTCATCCAAAACCAAATTAGAAATGGAATGTTTGCTGCAAAGTTTGAGATTAAAATATAAAAGTATTGGGTGCTGTAGTAATTTAGTGATGCATTTAAAGTGAAAAAAGCCTGGAATCTGTTTTAGTATTTTCAAAAGTTGTCCTAACAGCCCGCAACCAAGTTCAGTAATGTTTATAACATGGATCTCAGGAAACCAGTGGTCCATGATACAAATGGATGGGACTTCTATTGGTATGTTATTTTTTAATTGTGATTATTAAGATATTCTACAAGACTTGTTTGTTTTGACTGAGCATTTGTTTTGGGGATGCAACAAAGGACTTTTGTTTTAAAATAGTCACCTACATGCTTTGGGGGAGGGGGGCTGGCAGCTGATCTGAAAAAAATTAGAAATGGAATGTTTCCTGCAAAGTCTGAGATTAAAAACAATAGATATATTGGGTGCTGTAGTAATTTCCTACTAAATTTAAAATGGACCAATGCTAATGACAATATTTTAGAACAAAAAAGTTTTGCAACTAAAGACCCTTGTATGTTATAAAAATAAAGATTGCAGTGGTAATTTGCTCCTTGGAAGCACAATGGCACCACTTAAATTTACAAAATGGTTCTGGCCAAAGTATGGCTAATAGGGCAGCAGGGAGGGAGACAGTTGCCATCAGGTACCCTTAGGATTGCTGACAAGATATGGACAGGGATGGGACTGACCATAAGTGCCATGGTATAGCTGACAGGGCTAGAGAATTTTAGTAGTGTGCGACTAGGACCCTTGAGACTGCTGAGAGAGATGGGATTGACCTTACATTCCATGGGGCCTATAGGGAGGGCAGTGGGATTGTGCTTGGATCCCATGGGACTGCAGATTTGATAGAGCATGCCAACAGGTCCCAGGGACTGGGGAGAGGGTTGGGACTAACCTCTAATGCCAGGGGGCTGATGAGGAGGGGGTGGAACTGACCTTGGGTACCATGGGACTGCTGACAGGGCTGGAGAGTTTTAGGAGTGTACCAGCAGACTCCAGGACTGGGGAGTGGATGGGACTAACCTTACATCCCAGGGGGCTGATGGTGAGGTGGTGGAACTGACCTTGGGTACCATGGGACTGCTGACAGGGCTGGAGAGTTTTATGCATGAACTACCAGGCCCCAGGGACTGGGGAGGGGGATGAGACTGATCTTTCATACCAGGGGGCTGATTTGGAGGAGGGTGGGACTTACCTTGGGTTCATGGGACAGTGGATTTGTTGAAGTGTGCCACCAGGCCCCAGGGACTGGGGGGGGGGTGAGACTGGCCTTACATGCCAGGGGGATGATTTGGACGAGGGTGGGACTTACCTTGGGCTCCATGGTAGTGGATTTGTTGAAGTGTGCCACCAGGCCTGAGGGACTGGGGAGTGGGATGGGACTGACCTCATGTGCAAGGGGGCTGATGGGGAGGAGTGGGACTGACCTTCAGTTCCATGGGACTGTAGGTTTGTCAGAGTGTGCCACTAGGCCCCTGAGACTGGGGAGGGGGATGGGATAGACCTCACATGCCTGGGGATGTGGGACTGCCCTTTGTCCAATGGGACTGAGAATTTGCTGGCGTGTGGGGGATGGGACTAACCTCTGTGGCAGGGGACTCATGGGGATGGGGGTGGGACTGAACATGGGTCACATGGGACTGCTTACAAGGCTGGAAAATTTAGGAGTTCACCACCAGACCCTAGGAACTGAACTCATGTGCCAAGGCAACTGATGGGGAGGGGGTGGGACTGACCTTGGATACTATGGGACTGCTGACAGGGCTAGAGAGTTTTAGGAGTGTGCCAAAAAGACCCCAGGGACTGGGGAGGGGGATGGTACTGACCTTACATGCCAGGGGGCTAATGGGGAGGAGATTGGGACTTACCGTGGGTTCCATGGGACTGTGGATTTGTTGGAGTGTGTCGCAAGGCCCCAGGAACATAGAAGAGGAATGGGACTGAACTCATGTGCCAGGGGTCTAATGAGGAAAAGCCGGGACTGACTCTGGGTTCCATGGAACTGCAGATTTCTTGCAGTGTTGCACCAGGCCCCATGGACTGGGGATGTGGATGGGACTTACCTCATGTGACAGGGGGTTGATGGGGAGGGTTTGGGACTGCCCTTGGATCCCACAGGACTGCGAACAGGGCTGAAGAATTTTAGGAGTCTGCCACCAGGCCATGTGGAGATAGATGGGACTGACCTCACATGCCAGAGGGCTGATGGGGAGGGGGTGTTACTGACCTTGAGTCCCATGGGACTGCTTACATGGCTGGATCATTTTAGGAGTGTGCCACAAGGCTCCAGGGACTGGGGAGGTAAATGGGACTGACTTCACATACCACAGGGTTGATGGGAGGGGGTGGGACTGATCTTGGGTCAGGGGCTATTGACAGGGTTGGAGAATTGTAAAATGGTCTACCAAGCCCCAGGAACTGCTGACATGGATCTGGAGGGGGATGGGAATAGTGCCTCCATTTTGCTTGCAATCCTGTTGGTGTCCGGGCATGCCTCCCTTTTGTTTTCAATTCTGTGGGTGTCCATGCTTACCTCCATTTTGTTTACAAGTCAGTTGCTGCAGTCATGTGTGCCTCCATTTGGTTTGCAAGCCGATGGGTGTCCGTGCGTGCCTCCATTTTGTTTGCAATCCAGTGCTTGTGTCCGTGCCTGCCTACATTTTGTTTGCAATTCAGTGATTGTGTCTGTGTCTGCCTCCATTTTGTTTCCAATCTAGTGGGTTGCCCATATTGTCATCTGTTCTCATCTGGTGGATTCGGTTATGTCATTACCTGGGGTTTGCCAAGTCCCTGGTCAATCTTTCATGGGGCCCTAGTGGGTGTGCAAGTGGCGTACTGCACACAGCAGCTTGACTTGAGTTAATGGACCAGTGCCAGGGTTCTCGTCTGGTGGATTTAGTTACGCCATCACCTGGGGTCTGCCAGGTCCCTGATCAATCTTCATGGGACCCTGGTGGGTGTACAGTCTGTGTACTGCACTCACCTGCTAGACTGAGTCACTGTAGGCAAGCACCCATGTTCTGCTCTGATGGATTCAGTTACACTGTCACCTGGGGTGTGCAGTGTCTCTCATGGGCGCTGGTGTGTTTGCAAGTGGTGTACTGCGCACACTGGCTTGAGTGAGTAACTGTCTGGTGGATTCAGTTATGCTGTCACATGGGGTCTGCCAGATGTACATATGTACATTTGTTGGAGGTATTAGGTCTGTAATAAGCAATGTATATAGTGTGTATATTGTGGTGTTATAGTTAGGGTTTTAGGTAATTTTACTTAGTGTGTCTGGTATTTCTAGTTAGTAAAGTGAATTTGTTGTATTATGAGCTTCCTTTGTGGTGATGGTATGCAACCGTAGAACTTTTATGATGATTGAGTCATAACTTTAGACATTAAACATAAAGTGGAAAAGAATAAAGGACTCCAATTGCCTGATTTTCTTTTTTCCACAATGTTTTCTGGGACTGCTTAAAGTTTTTGAATTGTTCTCTGTCCCGTTTAATGAAACACTTTTTCACAGATTTTTGGAGTTAAATTTTTAAAATAATCAAAAAAAGTTTTAAATATCATCTACTCTTATCCCCAGTTCTGTACACATGCATTTTAATCTGTGATTACCCAAGAAATGTTGGTGAGGGAAAACTTAGAAATGACTTTGCCCCGTAATTCTCTTCCACGTGTTAGATTGATGGTTATCACATTCTTTTGCATGCCAATATTTTGGCATTGCTTAGTGAATTAACCAAATGAGTTAAAGTATTGCAAATTCATGTAGAGATTCAAAAATATTTATACATAACTTTTTTTCTAGTTAACATATTCTCTGTCCCTGTTACGTACGTTACCTGGTTACTATTTCCAAACATTAGGGACTGTACTCAGAAAACCACAAGTTATATTATCTTCCTGTTTATACTTTTAGTAAAGGACATTAAGGGTAAAGTATTGATAGTGAAAGAAGAAAGAAATGACAACTTTTATTTTTTTACAGTCATGTCCCACATATGTCCCCCATTACTGTGGATAGACCCTTTTGCAATTATATTTTTTCCAAGGAAAGGGCAGTAAAAACCTAGAAATAATATATCTGGACTTAGAGACATAAGTGGTATCCTTTCCATTTCTGTCTTACTACACTCCAAAAATGTACAATTTAAGGGCACATGAAGTAGAGGTGTTCCATGGTTTCAGGGACATTCCTGCATGTTTTGTAGAGCAGTTTCTTTCCTCTACTCCTTTGTACTTAAGATTATCCTTAACATTTAATTTGCCGTGGATGCTTAAACACAATGTTCCACATCTGGTTAGGTATCCTTGTATTTGTTAGCATTCTCCCTATTAGCCCTTGCTCTGTTTGGGGCCTATTCACAAAATGTGGGGTATCTAGAAAAAACCTCCAGCACTTTTTTGTAAAAGACATTTCTAGGAAGAGAAAACACCATTTGTTTGGGTATCAACCATGTCTTCAATTTCCCAAAGCAAGACTGAATATAGGTTTTTAAACCTATCAAGGGTTTTTGGATAGTCTTGTGGCCAACTTGTTAGCCATGGTTCCACTTGGTTTAAGACCCACAGAAAGCCGGGTTAATAATGGTTTAATGTTACAATACATAAAAATACAAGAAAAGAATAGGACAGGATTAATCATCCCTAGGCCCCCCCCTTTTTTTCCTCTATGTAATACCCCTTTTGACTAGGTTTATGTGACTATCCCAGACACAAGAAAAAAACAACTAGATATCATGGTTTCCAACTGTTTTGGGGGGTGGATATATAGCACTTAAATGTAAAAACATGGACAGTAAATATGTTTTAACCATAAAAATGATTTTTGACTTGGACATATACCGTTTGTTCCACTGTTTGACTTTAGACATTGCAATCTGTAAAGTCAGATTCCAGTTATATAGGACCCTGTCTCATTTTCCAAAATGTACTCCCAGAATTTTACAATACCTCTTTGCAATTGGTATACCTGTTATGTCCTGCTCTTCCTCTGAAAAATGTCCTATATTCAGACAGGTACTTTTGAAAATTAATGAGGGACCCTTTACACTCAAACTTATTTTAATATACCCTCTGTCTGTGTAGCTGATTCCTTATCTGGTATGACTAGATATACATCATCTGCATAGTCAGCTGTTCTTATTTCAGGGTCCTCACTGTTAACTAACAATCCTGTGATGTTATCTGCTGTATTCAGTGTCTGTAAAAGAGAGTCTAAAGAAATGATATGTAGAATGGGGCTTAATGAGCACCCCTGTCAGACCCCTGGGGAAATCTCACATTCTTGCCCCACCCATCCATTAATGTATGGGGCACTTTTTGCCCATTGTTAACACAGTTGGATCTAGCTCACAAATTCATCTGGAATTCCATAGGCTATTAAGCATTTCCATAGGTAAAAATGGGACATCCTTTCGAATGCTTTTGATTGGTCTATGCTAATTAGAAAACCTGAAAGTTCTTCATTGTTTCCTTTCTCCACTATTTCTGGAAGCAAAATTAAACTATCCTTAATTTTCCTCCCTGGAATGGCACATGTCTAAGAAGGGTGTATGAAATGATCCAAGGTAGCTGCTAACCTTATACAAAGGATTTTAAAATCAGCATTTAAAAGAGTGATTGGCCTCCAATTTGTTAATTACTCTCTCTCCCCTGTTTTATATAACAATAAAAATAACCCCTTGTACATGCTTTTTGGTAAGGTTTTTTTCTGTAGCAAAGCGTTAAATAAGGTCACTAGTTCCGTTTTAAGAGCAGAAAATATTACTGGATAAATTTCATTAGGCAACCCATCCTGTCCAGGGGCTACATTATGTTTTAAATTTGCTATTATTGTATGCAATGCTGGTTCTGTTATAGGCATTACTAACTCTTGCTTTGCATATGGAGGGATTTGTCCTAGGTTACAGGATTGTATCCATTTATCTAGTACCTCGGGTGATTCATTTGACTTGTGGAAGATTTTAGAAATAAATGTTTCCACTTCACTCAGAATTCCTTGCTTGGTTTGTATCTGGGCACCTTCTTCCGTTTTAACAGAATATAGTAATTTTGTGTTCTGTTTGGCACAACTCTTAAAAGGATTTGTATGTGCTTGGTTGCCTTGTGTGCCGGAACACTGTTCTTTTTCTAGGGATTTCATTCTGTTATACTGTAATTGGCCTATTTCACTTTTTAAACTGGATAATTGTTCTGTGTATCCTACTTCTCCCTCATTATGGAGGGACAGCAAGGTGTAGAATTGTGACTAACTTTAGGCATCTATTATGTTTCTCTTGATCCTTCATTCTACCCATGATTTTAAAATAATCGACGATATCTGTTTTGTGTCTTCCCACCATTCCTGTATGGAATCATATTAAAAGAATACTGATTTCCTGGATGTATTATCCATTGTATTCCATGTATGTATTATGTATTAAGTAGACAAGGTAAGGCAGTATAGCGCAGTGGTCTAAGGCTCTGAGCTGCAAATCTGGTGACATCCAGCAGACCAGACGTGGGTTTGAATCCCACAGCTTCCACTTGCATACTGTGTGGCCCTGAGCAAGTCACTTAACCTCCTTGTGCTCCTAGGTCGCTCCTGTAAAAAAGCTTTCAGCTTAGTGTGCTATACCTGGTTAAACAACTAAATAAAAAAAAAATTATGTGTTGCAAACCTTCTGCTATGATGGGATCCTCCATTAAACTGACGTTCAGTCTCCAGTAGCCTCTCCCTTTCGAGGTTTCAGTGAAATTTGAAATAATAACCCTTAGGAGACCATAGTCTGAGGATGCTACTGGGATTATTTCAGCCTTTTGCACTGACAAAGTTGGAGACAGAAACCAGTAATCTATCCTAGACGAGAGGGAGCCCTTAAAAAGGTATGATTTCACTGGTTCCCATGTTGGGAAAACACATCATGTAGGCCAGTCTGGGTAAGTAATTGGTTCAGGAAGGATACATTGCAGAAAACGTGATCAGTTTTCATGCCCCTAGCTGAGGTAAAATGGCTGCAATTAAAATCACTTCCTAATAATATATACTTTGAGGTGAAGAGATAGGGTTGCATCAATTTTAATAACTAAATTCTTTGCGCTTTTGATTGTGGTGCATAGATGATAAAGAGCCGAAATTCCACTGCCTGTAATGTGATATCCATCATTAGGGCCCTTCCCGGCCAGATAACCGCCATGTGTGTTACCATAAGCCCTTCAATATTTAAACAAATCCCTACCCCACTGCATTTGTCTTCCCCTATAAACCAATAAGTGGTCCCTCAGATCTATGCTTCACTAGCGACTTGTGTGTCATGCATGGTATGAAGCCTCATATCCTGTAGGAAAACAATGTCATAGTTCTGTTCAGCAAATAGAAAGAAAGTAGATAGCCTCCTTCTTTCAGACAGGAGGCTATTGGTATTTAAAGAGGCCAAGGACAAGTTATACAGTGGGGTATCCATAGTACTTAATTTTGGTAAATCAAGTTGCCCGTTTTTTATTGCTCTCGTCCCCATTCTTCTCTTTGGTTTCCCTTTTTCTCCTAAATCCAATGGCAAGTTCTCTGTCTGATAGTATGTATTTTTGGGAGGATGCAACCAAAGCTGTGTCGGACTCATTGTCTGCCTCTGTGTCACCCCATTGCAGAACAGTAAATTTATTCTGCACAGAAACTTCCTCAGTACTATTCTTTGTAGCCGGTTCGGGTTTTGCAGGACCCTTCTTTTTGACTGGTTGAAAACCATCAGTCTCGATAATGGGATGGGGTGGCATTGCCACTGGATCTGGTGTTCAAGTTGGAACTGTAGACATGTCCCTATTACCAGGTTCAACGGAACTCGTGCTGGAAGTAGAAGGTATAGATTCACTAGGTTGCATTGGAATCTGAGAACTGTGTATTGGCCCAAGTCTAGGGAGTCTTGCCTTTGTTTTTGCTGTTTTGTTGATGTAAAACTCTTGGACTCCATAGTTCTAGTTTTCTGTATTAAGTGATGCCCAGGGGCAGTCTGTGAATATTCAAAGGGGCATGTTGCGCTGCACAACCCCTGATGCACCAGGGCACATCAGTAATGTATGCAGCACAAGTGCGGGGGGGCGTGCCCATGCATATGCGGCACATCCCAATTTTCAGGCCGGGATGTGTGGCACAGATGCTAACAATCCCATCTTGTGCCACTCAGGGGGGTGCAAAGTTGTGCCTGGTATGACCAGGAACAAGTCCTGGCCACCCACAGGTGAGCTGCTGTACTGCAAGACGCAACATGGCAGCCGCCTGCTGTAGGTGACCACCCGCCCACCCAGGACACAGTCCACATGCCCCTTGCCCAGGGAGCATTGTTCCCCCCCCCGTGCCCGATCATTGGCATATGCACTCTAACCCCCTGGTGGTCCAGTGGACTGCTTCCCCATTACCCGATCGTGGGCATATGTTAGATGAATCCCTGGTGGTCCAGCGGAAACCCACCCCATGCTCAATTGCAGAATGTGAATGAACGCTCATTCACAATTTGGGCCTGTGTATTACAGTATGGTCTGCATGCTCATTGGCCCATGCAGTGGACCAATAGGCGTACAGACCCTACTATGCGCTGTCCAGTTAGCCAGGCGCGGGTGGCTTGCAGGTGGGTGCTGCTGCCCACTGCTGACTGGGGGTGTTGGGTGGTGGGGCCTCCAGTGGGCAGGTGGGAAGAGGTGCCATCGACCACCAGGGATTAATCTAACATATGCCCATGATCGGGCAGTGGGGATCAGTCCACTGGACCACCAGGGATTAATTTAACATATGCCCATGATCGGGTGAATGGGAGCGGAGTCCGCCAAGGGGCAGCAGGGCGTTGGTCCCCGATGGCTGCAGCCTGGCAGGGCACCAGGTGCAAGTCGCCAGGGATCGGCATACCGCATGCAAATGGGGCCATAATGACATGCAAATGGCCCCATTTGTGCCCTGCATGCATAATGGCCTCATTTGCATGCTCACTGCTGAATATCGCAGTTGCTGCACCTAGCGCAGCCCCCTGCTCCCCTTCTGCCACTTGCGCTGGTGCAGTGCCACTGCACTGTGTACAGTGTGTGTGCCCTCAGTGCCATATTCAATGGTGCTGAGCCATGGCACAGAACCATTGAATGTCACCTGGTCCATGCCCTGGCTCATTCCAGTTGCACTGCAGCCAGGCTTGTGCCCTTTCCTGGCACACTCTGAATATCCCACCCCAAGTGCATATGCTCATGACATGAAAGTCAGATTTCTTTCCTGTCCCACATAGTTTCACTTATAAATATTTCAGTCCCAAATTTTGAACTTATTGTTTATATGACCCTACCTCATAAACAATGATGGTGGGAATTTTCAAATATAAGTGGAAAGGTAATTTTATAGTCTCTCTGCAAAGCCACCTTTCAGGAAGGATTTAACACATTCTACTGAATAAGTTCCTGATGAGGGGTAAAAATCAATCACTCAATCAATCAATTTTTATTTTACCAGGAATAACACAGTTGAGCAAGCTCATTTACAAGATGGTCCTGGAAGGACATGACAGGGTAGAAAAGCATTACAGTACATGCAGAACTGAAGGACAATAACAGTTAACAATTCTAACAAAAGGTCTAGGTTAAATGACGGAAGGTAGGACATTTCCACAAGGAAACAGTATTTCAATACATACAATATTAAGTGTCATATTATAGAGGAACAGAATAAAGACTATGTTGCACAACAAGAATCAAACTTAGACTAAGCTATATACAATGAATGATCGCAGACATAACTATTTGGAGGGGGGGGAGAAGAGATGGGGAAAAAAAAGGATACATAACCCACTGCAACAAAACAGTATATATCATCAAGTGCTATGAAGGGTGATGCAACACAGTGCAACCAACAGTAAGTATGAGAGTCGATTATGAGTAAGTAGCAATCCTCCTGCAAGCAGCGATTCAACAGGAATTTAAGGGTCTGCAGGCTGATCATTTTAGCATGTTTCAGAGAGTTCTGTAAGGTATTTCCAAATGGTTAGAAGGGCATGACTGACCACTGCTTCGCCATAGCAGGATCTGACTCTAGGCATGTCTAACAGTAAGTAGGAGTAGCTCCTCAATGAGTAAGAACCTAGTGTACATTTAAAGAGTTCGCAGATGTAGAATGGGAGTTTGTACAATAATAGTTCTATACGATCGTAGTGTGGCATTATTTTAGCCTCCTAGAGTGAAGCGAGCACCAGCCAAGTTGGGCATAGAGAGAACAATGATGAGTTCTAAAAGGGGCATTAGTAATAAACCTTAGTGCTGTGTGATAGAGTGTGTCCAATTTGATAAGAGTTGCTTTGAAACAATGGCTATAAAGAAAGTCAGCATAGTCAATGAGGGAAAGGAAAGTGGTCTGGGATAGTCTTAATTTAGCTTCTTGGGTGAGTAGCTTCTTAATTCTAAAGAACAGGCCAAGCCTTTGTTTTAATTGTTTGGACAGTTCTTCAATATGGGTTATGGTGGATAAACGGCAGTCAAGCCCAAATCCCAGATATTTAAATTTGTTCATTGCGTCGAGCGCCTCGCCAAGGAGGGTCATTATGTGATGTGTTGGACCAGTAGTAGTAGCAGATGCAATGGGGACATGAGGGTAAAGAAGCATGACTTATTTTTCTGCATTTAGCAACAATGTTAGATGATAGAGGTTGTGCTAAAGCAGGTTGAAGTCCTGTTGCAGGTCTGTGCAGACTAGCTCAAGGAAGGTCTAGCTACGTACAATACTATATCATTGGCAAAGAGATGAATGTCTGCCATCCTGAGGTTAGAATTAATGTTATGTATATAAATTACAAATAATAAGGGCCCCAAGATGGATCCCTGAGGTACACCTCTTGCCAGGTTTTTAAGAGGGGAAAGTTCTCCCGTCTGTGCAGAAAAAAATTGAATTTTGGGGTTGGATATTAACTAGTGCAACCCAAGAATTTTTTGTATGCACCGTAAAATGGAATTCTTGGATTGCACATTAAGTGAGACTCCAAATTGTTCCATGCACACTGAAAAAGGACATTTTGGGGTTGCATATTAAGTGAGACCCAAGAATTTTCAGTGTGCACCAACAAATGGAATTCTTGGGTCCCAAACTAAGTGGGAGCCAAGATTTATCAGTGCAAACTGAAAAACAGAATTACTGGTTGCACATAAGTGAGACCCAAGACTTTTTCATGCAGGGGTGTACAAATTGCATTGCCCGACATCCGAGGCTGACCTCCTAAAATTACTGACGAGCAGATCCTTTGATCTGCCAACTACAGCCTGAGGGCAAGTGTTTTTTTTTCAACCTTTTTTTTCCTTTTTGGATTTTTTTTTCCTTTTTGGGCATTTTTTTTTTACTTCATTTTTCTCTATGACTCCCCGATTCACAACCCTCTGCCACTCAAGCCCCCCATGAGCTTCTGCCCTTTGATTTGTTGTTGCTGGCTACCAACTTCAGTGTGAGTGCCCATTGGGCAAAATGAGCTTGGAGGTGGAGAACCTGTGCCACAGGCAGGAAGGACCAGCTAGATTTAGGTGCCATTAGTTGGAGAACGGTCACATTGAGAAGAGAGCGAATCACCTAATTCAAGGAATGGACGATGAGAGGACTGAAAAGCTACTCCTGGTCACTGTGAAATATAGCAGTTTCTGAGTCTAGCAAGTGAAGCCTGGGGGAAAGATGCAGCTTATGCTGCGTTGGGCTTGGAGGCTCATCATCACTGGCTGGCAGCTGGCAAAGAAACAGAAACATAGAAGCTGACGGCAGATAAGGACCGCAAGGCCCATCCAGTCTGTCCATTTCTTTTTCTGCCTTATGAATGTGCCATCGGCCTTTGCTCTGTCAATGGCCTTTCTATTCATACTCATCTGTATTGCTCCATTATGCCTATCCCATGTCTGAAGTCTAACAGGAGCGGACAGTTTGAGGTAGGTGATAAGTGTCACTTGGGCTCTCACACTATCGCACAGAGTGGAAAAAGCTAGTGGTCTGTTGGGTGTATGGATCTGTGTTCTGAAACGAGCGACTGTGAGTAGAGGTCGGAGTAAATACTGACTAAACTTCTCCTTTTCTGGTTTTCAATCCATGCCTATCTCAAAATAACAAGTGATGTGTGCATTGCTCCATTTATTGCTTTCTATTTGTGTCGGAGTGCAAATATATCTTCAAACATGAAGTCTTGCTGTATTCTGACTATATGCAGTTAGCCCCAGCACTTGAACTGCTCCGGAGAGTAAAGGGTTAACTCTATGCAAAGGCATAGAACGTTGAGCTCGAGCTCAGTTTTCAGACCTCTATCTGTGGTACTCTGAAGTGTAACCGTCAGATTCTTTACTCTGCCTAACTGTGAAGTCGCTCCGGAGATCCCTCCTGTGCTTTGGTTCGGTTACAGTATGACTCAGTCGGTTTTTCAAGCTGTTTCTTCAAGAATTTAGGTATTCTTTCCTCTGTCTCAGTACCAGTAAGTGATAGTTATAAGTAGTGGTGTTTTTCCTCAAGAAATTATTTTATTTTCGGTTTCTTACCGGTCAATCCGGTGTGGAACCGAAACCTATTCTGTTTCTGTATAATTTGTTGATTGTGTGTTTTTTTCTGGCACTTATTGGTTCCTAAAAAAATCCGACTTTCAGGATTTTTTTAACCGACCTGTGACACAGTTGGAACCGATAAGTTTGTAGTCACCTGGCTTAACCACTGTTTTGGGTGACTAAGTTGAAGGTATGTCTGAGAAACCCAAAAAGAAAACCGGACCCACTGGGTTTCAGCACTGTACCGAGTGTAAGGAGGCCTTTGCCAAGGCTGATCCTCACCTTGTACGTGTGTACTGTCTGGGGTTTGACCACCTCAAAGATGACTTCCAAATATGCAAAAACTTTCCTAAAGCCACTCTGGAAAAACATTTCAGTACTGTAGGTTAAGGGAGAGGGAGGCCGAGAAGTCCACTGACCCGGATGGCCAGCCCGGTTCAGTTGTGACCAAACCTGAAGAGATGCCCACTGACCTGGGCGATACCTCTTTGGGCAAACGGAGAGCCGATTCTGCAGAACTGGTTCAGAGTAAAAGGAAAAGAAAATCAGCTGGTTCGGATCTGGCTTCCCATGGTCCGACCGCTGAGGAGATAGTGAAAGCAATTTCCATGGTTCAGTCGCTTTGCCCGGTTCCGACCGAACTGGTTTTGGTTCAAAGCAGACCGGTTCGGTTGGAAATGTCTGCTTCAGACAGTTCCTGAAGCTTACTATGAGGGCGATTGGGAGGAGGAGGAAGATTATGATGAAGAGGATGAGGGCCTAGATGGGCTGGTAGAGCCTGACATCTCCCCAGACAGGCCCTCTCAGATTTCTCCTCCCAGTCTGAGTCCCCTTCCCATTTCTCGTTTTACAAGAAAGTGGCTGAGACTCTTCTTCCTCTGGAAGAGGCTGAACAGAATCAGGAAGAACCTGACTATTTAGAAATGATGGATGTACCAGAGTCAAAAAGGGTGTCTATTTAAGAGATTTACCAGGAAGGCATACTGAGCAGAGTACCACTCGATTCCAGATGCACCTTGGGGGTGGGGAGTTTACAATGGTACAGTAATACAGAAGACAAAAAACATACATAAATATGTTGGGTACAAACAATGTTTGAGGCAGTTATAATACAATGTTGTAGGTACATTTTTATTAGCATTGCAATATAACATTAGGTGCTGAGCAGCAACACAATACCGAAAATGGAGTAACCAGACTGGTGATAACAGCTGGAAGTTAGGAAATGAGGGGTTCAAATGGGGGAGGGTACAGGAGCAGTTGGTAGAGAAGTGCATTTTAAGAAGGGCATTCCATTGCGGAGTACTTGTGGTGTGTAATATTGGCTGCCAGGGAGTTCCATAATTTGTGCAAACTGAAGTTGAAAGCAGCCTGGCCAGACTGGGTAGATCTGTGCGGAATGTGCAGAAGCCTAGAGTCTATGTTCCTGAGAGCGTAGGCAGGTGGGGAGAGGGCAGTTAGGGAGGATGACAGGTAGGAAGGGAGTGTCTGCGACCAGAACTTAGCTGCAGTTCTAGCACAATGAAGCAATCGTTGGTTATGTAGAGAGGGGAAGTCCAAGGACTGGTAGAGGTCACAGTGGTGGGTATTGGGGGGACGGTCCAAAGAGAACCGGCAGAAGGAGTTGAAGAGGGGATCAAGCCTAGCTAAGGAAGTTTGGGGGGCAGCACAGTAGACAACATCACCGTAATCAATAATCGGGAGGATCATTTTTTGGACTATTGCTAGTCTGGTTGGTAGAGGTATGCAATTTTTGTTCCAGTAGAGAGCTCCCAGCATGGGATGCAGTTTTTTGTGTACAGCATCTGTATGCGCTGAAAAGTCTAGGTACTGATCTAACCAGACACTGAGATATCGATATGAAGTGCAGACCTCTAGTGGGAAACTATCCAGAGTATAGAACGTGGGTGGGGCAATATGCCGGATTAGTTTGGCCTGAGAGCTGAAGGTGAGGGAGGCTGTTTTTTTTGTGTTTAAGAATAGTTAGTTAGAGAGAAACCAACGTTGGATGGAGTCAAAGTCCTTCTGTAGACAGGCTGTCACGGCACTTGTGGATGGGCCATAGGCAAACAGCACCGTATCGTCTGTGTACATATGGATAGCCATTTGTGGGCAGGCAGCAGGTAGCAGGCAGGTCACTGAGAAAGATAGAGAACAGCAGAGGGCTGAGTACAGACCCTTGGGGAACTCCACTAGTGACAGGGAGTGAGGTGGATCGAGCCGAGCCAATATGGACTGATTGGGACCTACCTGATAGATATGAATGGAACCAGTTATTTGCGTTCACAGACGGTCCAGCTTGAGCGAGTTTAGTCAACAGGGGATGAGAGACCGTGTCGAAGGCTTTAGCCAAGTCGATAAATATGGCTGCTGTTATTTCCCCTTCGTCTGTACCCGTAAGGATGGAGTTAGTGAGGCGAAGGAGGGAGGTGGTGGTGAAGTGATTTTTTCTGAAGCCGGCCTGGTAGGGGGTGAAAAATGATATGGTATCTAGATAGTGGTGGAGCTGGGATAGTACAAGGCCCTCTTGAATTTTGGCTAGGACGGGGAGCAGAGATATGGGACGGAAGTTGGATGGGGAGGAGAGGTCTCCTCCTTTAGCTAGGGGAATGACTGTGGCTTGTTTCCATATTTTGGGGACTGCCCCGAGTCTAAAAGACAGGTTATAGAACAAAATTAGAGGGTGGGCTATGGCAGGTGCAGAGAGCAGGAGCATTTTGGAATCAAGGCCCGATGGACATTTACCTTTGGATGGGTTGAGTAACTGCAGTATATTTAGCACCTGGCCAGGTGAGACTGGGCAGAGCGAGAAGGAGGCCGGGGAGGATACTGTAGGGGGAACAAAGGGATGGGGATGGGAGGAGAGTAGAGAAGAAGTAGTGGTGTAGAAATATGAATTAAACCCAGTGGCAACCAAGCTAGGATCCATGATGATTCTTCCTTCAAGGTTGAGAGTGGGAGTGGGGGGTTGGGCCGGTGGGGAAGAAGGGAATTTATTGACTTCCAGAATTGAGTAGGGTGAACGAAGTTATTGTTGGACGCAGTTTTAAAGTAATTTGATCTGTCTTGGCGGATTAAGGAGAACCCAGGTATTGAGAATTCTTCGTCATGGTTATGGGGCTTCAGCCAAGATTCAGTGATGATTACAATATCCGGGCGTAGGGCTAGGACAGTGATTTGTAGGGCTGCTATTTTGTTTAGGATGCTGCATATGTTTAGGTGGACAATTTTGAAACCTTTAGGGAGGTGCGTAGCTGGTGCAGGGGGTTGGCCAGCTATGGTTGCTGGTGGTCCCGGGTTACGTTCTACGTCCCCGGCTATAAGGAGAAGGAGAGTCAGGGTATGCCTTACTAAGCGCATGGTCTTTAGTGATGACCTGCGTCGAGTGGGATGGTTGGGATTTAGTGAGTTAGGCTTAGGGTCTGCGTAGAAGGGGATATATAGGGCAGGTTGCTCAGCATGGAAAGAGGGAGGGAGGGAGAATAGAGGCCCCCAGGGACCAATTATGCCAGTGATATTGGTTGTGGTCCACTAGTGCCGAGGAGGAGTGGAGGGGTGGCTTTGTAACTGAGGAGAGAAGTGGCAATGAGCTAGGTAGAATAGGATAGGATGAAGGTGGAAGGGAAGATGAGGTTAGGCAAAGCATAATTGTTAATGTGAGAATCTGCATTTTTTTTTCAGTGGTAGATTTGAAATCTGCTCTGCGGTGGCCACTAGTGGCTGAATAATATAAGGAGCTAATGGGAAAGTGGGCTGATTGGTTTACGAGCTCACAAGGTCAACCCTATATAATGAGGAGCTCACCAAGGGTGGTGGTGGGGGTGGCGGGGCTAGAGCTCCATGAAGCAGCTGCAAGCTGGGATCGCCACCTGGTGCTCTGTGCTGCTCCATGTCCGCGGGGATCTCGTGGCTGTGAGGAGGGCAGAACAGCTTGCCCTCATGCGACCGCACTGCAGGAAGGGGCACAAAAAAGGCAGCTATAAGTAGAGGTAGGTAGGTAGGAGGAGCTATTACTTCTATGTCATTTTAACATATAAAAAGTTGGGCACTCAGGCCTCCCTCACTACATACGGATCCCATCATAACACGTATACAAACAGTATTCACCAAGCAAAACAAACTACTTCCAATCGACTTTCAGCAAAAATATAAATCACCCAACTGACTTCTGAAACCTCTCAAACCCTGCCCCCCACCTGCTCCACCGACACTACAAGACCAGGGTTCCCTCATCTCCGACCCAATCCACGTAGCTGAAGCTTTTAATACACACTTCGCCAGCTGCGCTGAACAGCTCCTTTCCTCCCTCCCCACGGTTCCTCCCCACCGCACATGTGCCCCTCACACTACCTCCACAACCCTACCATTCTCCTTTCACACAGTAACCCAAGCAGATGTCTTTCGTTCCCTTCGGGTGCCAAACCAAAACAAAGGGAAATGCCCTACGTCCATGGATGCAAAGATGCTTTACCTCTCCGCCCCAGCCATTGCTGCCCCTTTAGCTGACCTTTTCAATCTATCCTTCTCTCTCTCTGGGCAAGATACCAACAGCCTGGAAGCTGGCCACCGTTATACCTCTGCCAAAAGCAGGTGACCCCTCCTTCCCAGGAAATTACAGACCCATCTCCCTACTTCCTATCCTGGCCAAACTCCAGGAATGATTGGTCCTGTCCCAACTCACCCCATACCTAGACGCCTCCTCCTTTTTCACACCTTTCCAATCGGGCTTCCATAAATCCCACTCAACCACCACCTCCCTACTTTGAGTCACAGGTGACATCCTCATGAGTATGGACAAAGGACACATCACCTCTGCCATTTTCATTAACCTAGCCAAGGCCTTTGACACAGTCTCCCAGTCCCTACTCCTCTCCAAACTCACCATTGCAGGGCTCTCTACTCCAGCCACTAACTGGTTCCATGACTACCTAGTAGGCAGGAGACAAGTACTTAAAATAGCCTCTCACAACTCCCACCCATTGCCTGTCCCTGCAGGTGTCCCCCAAGGCTCAGTCCTGGGTCTCCTTCTCTTCTCCATCTTTCTAAACAACCTCCCAGCAGCATGCTTACACTCTTCTATACAGATATACGCAGATGACACTGTCCTATAGACCTCTGATCCCACAACACTCAGTGTAGCAATCCAACTCCAGGAGGATTTCAACACTATGCAGAACTGGTTCAGGTCTAACCAGCTATTTCTTAATTCTGAAAAAACAATATCGCTAACTTTTGGCTCTCCACAAAGACTCTCCCGCCAAGTCCCCAGCCCCCCTTTCAAAACCCTGGATGGAACTCCCCTGGAAAACTGTACAAGCTTCAGATACCTGGGTGTATGGCTAGACCAACATTTAGATTTGTCAGCTCACGTCACCTCTCTACACAAGCGGCTACTCCCCAAACTTGGCACACTACACCATAACAAAAGCTGCCTCCCCCACACAGACAAGGCATGCCATTGTGCAAAAAATGATCCTTCCTGTAATCGACTACAGAGAAATGGTTTACTCCATCGCCCCCGGGTCCACCCTGGCCAGCCTAGACACCCTGTTCCACTCCTTCTGCCGTTTCATCCTTGGCTGCCCCCAAACACACCACTGTGACCTCTATAGCTCGTTAACTTTACCATCCCTACATGACCGCAGACAATCCAACTGCGCCAGATTCGCAGCCAAATATTGGTCCAACTCCCTTCCCCCATCTGACCTCTGCCCTCTCCCAACAACCGTCACCTACATACTCCCTTAGAAGAATTGACCATAAACTGCTCCATGTCCCGTTTATGCACACATCCAAAGGCCAGGCCGCTTTTAATTACCACTTACTTCAGACCTGGAACGCCCTACCTGCCCCCATCAGACACGCACCAAACCCCTCCCCACGTAACCAATTACTCAGGGCACACTTCACCTCCAGTTGCTCCTGTTTCAAATAAGAATTTTATTCAAATGTCACGCTGCTGTAAACTAATACGTATTGTACAGTACTCTACCCTCTGTGTCGTTATACTGATTGTATGTATCCTACTCTTGGCTGCAATTTTTCTCCTAAAATGTTATGTACAAACATTTGCTCATTTCTGTACTGTCTAAGCATTTCCAATTTATGTATGTGGGTCACGGCCCCCAGGTCGCATCTGGAATTGAGCATGTTGCTCAGTATGCTTTCCTGGTAAAACTCATGAATAAATAAATAAATAAACATGCAGCAAGTTGTAATTATGTAGTTTAAGTCTCTCTAGTAGTGTTACAGGCTGTAAGGTATCAGAACGAAGTAAATGGGATTCAGGCTTGGTTTAAACAGTCTGGTGAACAGAGTAGCTTAGCCGGGTAAAAGATCTTTACATGCTGTGTTCAGTTCTGTATTAAAGTAAAAAGCACAGCTCTATTCCCCTTACAGTGATTCGTTCCTAATTAAAGTAAAAAGCACAACTCTATTCCACTTACAGTTATTCGTTCCTAATTAAAGTAAAAAGCACAGCTCTATTCCCCTTACAGTGTTTCATTCTTAAAGTGAAAAAGCAGTACAGCTCTATTCCCCATGAAAGTACTGTTCCTCTGATGCAAATTCAGGTCGGTTTTGGAGGCAGAGTGCTGTGAAAAAACTATCTGTACTGCTCCAACACCACAAAATCAAAAGGCACAGTCAGTCTGTTTGGAAACAAAAAGGCGGCAAGTTTGAAATCTGTGGCGCAGCTCCCTGAAGCAGCTGCAAGCTGGGATTGCTACCTGGTGCTCTGTGCTGCTCCGTTGTCCGCTGGGGGAGTGTAATTCGGTGGCTGTGGGGAGGACAGAACAGCTTGCCCTGCACCACACTGGCGCTCTATGCTGCTCTGTTGTCCGCGGGAGAGAATTGGTGGCTGTGTGGAGGGCAGAACAGCTTGCCCTCGCAACCCCACTGGCACTCTGTGCTGCTCCATTGTCTGCGGGGGAAATTCGGTGACTGTGGGAGGCAGAACAGCTTGCCCTCGCGACCGTACTGGCGCTCTGTGCTGCTCCATTGTCCACAGGGGGGGGGGAATTCGGTGGCTGTGGAGAGGGCAGAACAGCTTGCCGTCGTGACCGCACAAATCCTTGGGGAAGCAGACTCAAAAAATGTTACAATTTCCTACATCCATACCCCTTGTGGAAAAGAGAATGGACAGGAGGCATACTTTGTCAGGTCCTGGGACGGAATTCCTTACCAATCATAGCAGCCATGTTGGGGTAGTACAAGCTGCAGCCTGTGACAAGGCTAATATTCCCCAGGCGTCTCACCCCCCAGATAAGGATTCTAGGAAAGTGGATGCCATGGCAGAACAACAGATCTTATCTGTGTCAATCTTCACCATTCATCACCTTTGGGTTATTGGCCAGAAGTCATGACCCCGCAGGACCTTTTATTTTTGTATAGGTGGAGCCCTCGAGGCTGACTCACTGTGTGGTGCTCGTGGGTTGGCAGTTATGTGCTGTCGACTCTGCCCTCCCACCAGTTCTATGTCTCCTGCTGTCGAGGTCGCCTCGTGGGACGCTTCAAGAGCAAATTTGAGGCCTACCTGCTACGCAGCTTAATCTTTCGACTCTGTTGATTTTTCCTCAGTGCCAAAGTCCGTCGGCTCCCTCCTACCGGTTCTACTAGCCACACTCGACGTCGCCCGGTAAGATCTTTCCATTATATTTGTTGTTCTGCGATGTCGAGTCTTGTTTGGTGTTTTTTCTCTGTAGGTTATGTCTCGGTCGGAGGGCAAGAAATCTTCCAAGACGGGATGGCCCCCCCATGGGACGGTGCCATGTGGCCCAAAATACTCCATCACCGACCAGCACAACCGTTGCCTTACGTGTCTTGGCCCGCTTCACAACATGGATTAGTGCGACGCCTGTTTCTCCATGGACTGCCGGGTCATCGAGCAATGTGTGTGAAAAGTGGGGCAAGCTCCACCGACTTTTGGGGGTTGGGCGCACACTTGTCGGACCAAACTGCGTTCTGTCGGCCTTTCCTCCGGGTCCCCTCTCAGTTCTATACAGACCAAGGAGGAGAGAGCCTTGGCCTCTTGTAGCCTAGCCATGGCTGAGGCTTCTCCCGCGGTGAAAGAGGCCCAGTCTGTTTCCTCCGAGAGATGGACGGGAGGCATCGCATTGGCAATCACCCCTTCGGGGGCAAAGGCTCCCCGGTGTTGGACCTGCGGTTCGGAAGGCCCAGGTCGGTGCCGTCCTCGACGCCATCTATCGGTGCTGTTTTGGGCCTCAGCACCATTCGCAATGCCGTGGGCCCTGACAGAGTCATCGTCAACGTCGGACCGTCGCTTGGTGCCGTAGCTGCTGTTGACATCGTTCATGGAGCAGATAGTGCTAGTGGCACTGTGGGAGGTTCTACAGCACCGTCTCTGACTTTTTCTCACCTCAGCGCCATCCGCGGTGCCGAGATTGAGCACGGCGCCGTGTCCAGTTCCGGGGGCATTGCGGTTCCAGACATGGGCACGGGCGCCATGGGGTTTCAGATCTCGGTGCTACGCGGTAACCAAGAGCGCTTATCGAGCCATTGTCAGTGCTGGGCCTGACCTTGGCACTGCTCGTGAAAAGCATGGGACAGGACACAGTGCCATGGGGGTCTCTGGCCTTGGTGCCGAGGGCAGGACGGTGCCGTGTCAGGTTCTGGCTCAGAGACTGGTGTCCTGGTTGGAGCCATGTCCTCTTCTGCCACCGTTTGTGGTGCTGCAGAGGACACTGGTACCGACTCGGGTACGGTCTCTGTTTCTGGTACCCTATTTGGTCAAGATGGCAGCAGGCACCCGCCAACTGTTTGGCACAGGGCTTCGGTGTCTACCTCTTCGGAGGAGGAGTCTGACTCAGTCTGGTGGGCAGTCTGGCTCCTTGGAGTTAGCTGCTGGCGTGGGCACCCTCAGTGTCCTCGACAGGCCGGAGTCAGACCCCCTCTGAGGAGCGGACTGTGACTGCCAGGGCTGGGGTCAGGGGTTCTGACCAGCAGGCAGTGGTGCAGGCCACCATTGCACTATAGCCTGGCCTTGGAGGGTTCTCTGACCCCTCAGCGGTGGTACCCCCTCAGGTGGTGTGCCTAGATCGCCCAACTTTGGGGACGATCAGAGCATTCACGGGAGGGGAGGGTGCTGCGCCCTGGATAGCTCCTTCGGGGGCCGACCAGGGCTGCCAGTTGCCTAGACTGGCTCTCTCGAGGAGGAGGGGACTCTTGGATTCCGAGGAGTCGAGTGGCATGGGGTGTGTGCGACGACCTTTTTATGGAGCCCTCCCAGGCTCTGGAAGAAGCTGTAGCGCAGCTCTCCGCTCTTTCCCCTTGGTTTCTTTGAGAGGGCCCCATTCTTTGGAGGTAGGGGACCATCCTTCTGGACCTATACAGCTCCGGTCACCTCACAGGGGGGATTCTTCCGGGCGCAGCCAAGGCAGTTCCGATATGGTTGTTCAGCTGTCGGCTGTGGAGTCTTCCGGAGCACCTTCTTTTTCTAGTGCTCCTGGTGCGCTCCATAGCCTAGGCGGAGATCAGTCTATTTCTCTTGTCAGCTCTGCCCCTATCCCTCTGCCACATTCTCCGGAGCTCCCAGGCATTCTTGGTCCTAGCGGGCCTCTCTCCTGGGAGCACTTCAGGGCCATGGCTGCTCGATTCTCCGCTTACGTCAGGGCACTGGACAGACAGGTTTTTCAACCTCCCCCCGAGCAGCCACCCTCTGAGCAGCTGAAGGCCTCCGACTCCTCATCCCCCTCTTCTGGGGAAGAGGAGCCTTCTGTCCACGTCTTCCCAGCTGCTGATTTTGCAGAGTATCAGCAATTCCTCATGAGGATGTTGGAGGACCTGCACATCACCCCTCCCACTCAAAGCAATGCAGAGCACTCGGCGCACACCTTTCTAGGTGACTTCAGCGAGGACATCCTTGTGGTGCCCCCTGGCCTGCTCCCTTTCAGGAGGCGTCGTTGAGTTCCTGGCAGAGGCCCTTCTCTGGAGTTCCTGCCCCTTGGGATCTCTGCCAGCAGTATTGCGCCCCCCCCCCGGAGTCTCCAGATTCCATGCCTCATCCTCAGTCAGGATTGACACAGCTGGACACTCCTGATGGGCTTCGCGCCCTCCACCGTGACCAGACCCCAGATCAAGATTCCTTGGATTTCGTCTTCTGGGGGAGGAGGATGTTCTACTTGGCACAGTTGCTGCTCTCCATCGCAGCACATCAGGCCCACTATGCATCCTATGATAGGTTCTTGTGGTCCAGGCTGGGTCAGCTCCTAGCCTCTTTGCCTGACACGGAGCAAACCAGACAAATCTCACACTCTGCACATGGCCTGGAGCTAGCAAGGCACCAAGCAAGGGCATCGTACTATGCCAATGAGGTAGCTACCAGGGTCGTAGGGACAGCGATCTGCACTAGACTGACAGCATGGCTGCATTTTCCTGGTTGTCACCCTTGGCCCGATGTAGGGTGATTAACTCCACTCACCAGAGAACCTATCTCTTCTCCCGTAGAGCAAGATGGCATTTGTTGGGGCAACTTCCTTCCCCCTCCGGGGGGTTCCTGTCTCACTCTTCCCCACTCTCGGGCCTCCCCAGGCCCCAAAGTTTCTCCTTCTTAGTGTGTCACCCACTGAGAGCTAAGGGACTGTGTCCCTTAGGGTTAAAACCCCCTTTGGGGGGGCTCGGCACTCACCCAAAGGTGTTAAATGGTGAAGATTGACACAGATAAGATATGAAAATTATATACCTGCCGTAATTATGATCTTTCTGTGTATCTTCACCATTCATCATAATCCCTCCCGCCATCCCCCTGGGGCCTCAGTCTCTGGGTCCCCCCTCCCTCTCTATGCCTTCCCTTGCACCCCTCCTTTCTTTTGTGAGGAGTGGGATAAACAGGGGCACATAGGGGGATAATATTTCTAAGGGGAGAGTGGTCAGCATGGGGAGCACTCCTCCAGTGCTCTAGCTCCACCCCTGTGGGGTGGGAGTTGGCAGTTGCCCTTCATTCTCTACTCCTCCTTTGTCCCCTTCAATCCTTAATTTTCTTTGTCCGTTGGACATATCCTTTATTATTTTAGAGAAAGTAAATTTTCTCACACCAAAAATGTTTTCCCTGAGAGGGTGGAGAATTCCCTGTGTCCTGTCTCTCTTCCAGAATAACGTTTTCTGCCTTTTGGAGTTATTGCCAGTAATTCTGTGCCTTGAATTCTATCAGTGAGCCTTTTGGCTACTCCTTGTAGTTCCTATACAATCTGGAGACAAGTCAATGTCCAGCGTATGGTTGTTACCTCCCCCCACCCAAGTGTATCCTAATTCCTCCTCTCTCCTTTTCCTATTTCCAGAGATTGGGGCCTCTACCCAATCCCCTTAGTCTCCTTCTTCTGTACACTCAGTCGTTTATTTCTCCTTTTGGTTTATATATCTTTTCCTTTGTCTGTCCCTTGGACTTCCTTGTTCCACTCTCCCAACCCTTTTCCTCACCTCTCCAGCGACTCAGAACTGGCGGGAGGGCAGAGTCGACAGCACATAACAGCCAACCCGCGAGCGCCACTCAGTGCGTCGGCCTCAAGAGAGGCGGCCCCTACATAGTCTTGTCCGACTCCATATCAAAAAAAAAAAAGAAGAAGCTCCATGGGGTCATGACCTCCGGCCAATAACCCAAAGGTGATGAATGGTGAAGATACACAGAAATATCATAATTACGGTAGGTACGTAATTTTCATTACTTGGCATCCTCTTTGGGACTCGTACAATCTAACTACATGGCATATACAGCTAGATACCAGAAATCTATGTGGGATACAGTTCTGCAAATGGTATAGAGGCATCTAAAGTGCAATTCCATGCTGCTGTTGATTCTAATGATGTTCATTCCAGGGTCATGGCTACATCTATCTCCATGGGGAGATTTGCTTGGCTTAGGTGTACCAACCTCTCACAAGATATTCAGGCTAAGGCCATGGATTTTCCTGTAACTGGTAATTCTCTGTTTGGGGATCAAACAGAATTATATGAACAAAATGGACAAATACAGGACCACCTATAGGAGTGCTGCAGCCAAAGAAAAGCAGACTACTCCTCAGAGGCAGCAGTTTAGGGGCAGGGCAAGCCTTTTCACAGGCCTTTTTACCAAGCTCAGGCCTCCTGCTCTTCTTTCCAGCAGAGGGGGTTCTTTAGGGGAAGAGGTAGACGTGGGGTGACTAGGACCCCATCAGCTACTCAGTCTAAGCCCCTTGCCAAGCAGATACCCCGAGGTGTCAGTCATGGTCACCTCCCCAATCCCAATAGGGGGAGGCTGGCTCACTACTCCCAGGTCTGGGAGTCTATTACTTCGGACAAATGGGTCCTGGAGGTAGTGAGCCAGGGACTTGCTGTCAGTTTCAAAAGGTTCTCAAGAATGAGAGCAAGGTCCTTCAGTCCTCCCTCTCCCTTAGCGACAAAGGCCTTAGAGGCAGAAGTCTCCCCTCTTCTGCTTTTGCAAGCAATAGAAAAGGTACCTCTGTCACAGGGGAAAAGGACTGCATTACAGATACTTCCTAACCCCAAAAAAGACAGGGGAGTGGCGACCCATGTTAGATGTAAGGTACCTGAACAAACATTTGACAAAACCAAAGTTCAAAATGGTGACTGGGAGTAATTCTTCCCTCTCAGAGACCAGGGGACTGACTAGCCTCCCTGGACCTCAAGGATGCCTACTTCCAAATACCTATCAGACCGGATAAAGTACCTTACCTGCCTGATGGCGAAAAAATCCACTCTGGGACTCACTCCACCTTGTATCCAAGACCGGTTATGCCAGAGCGCTAGCACCCATTTTACCAGAAGATCAGAACACCAGCCTCTCCAAGTCCCCCGATGCCGGACTTCTCAGGGACAAAGATCATTTGCCTATCATGCCCCCAGCTGGCTAAATGCCCTCAGCACTCATATTACTGCCTCCACCTCTCTAGGTATTTTCAAATCAAGGCTGTTCTCTCACCTTGCCACCTCCAGCTCCTGTGACTGCCCCGATTAAACCTCCTGTTTTCTCACTACCCACCCTGTTCCGTTATTTGACAAAGACATGTTTGGGAAACCTTTTCTCCTGCTATTGTCTGCTCCCCACACCTTTCACTTACCCTCTCTGTTCTGGACTTTTTCCCTGTTTGTTTCTCCTAATCTGGCATGACCTCTTTCTTGTAATAATAATGTGATTATTGATATCTCATGTCCCTTTGCACAAATGATTTGATATGTATTTGTATATGTTTTCTTGCTCTTGACACAGCACAAAGTGTTGTGTTATCTAGTAACCTTTTTTGTACTGTACCTAATTGACGTGGAACCTTGGTAAAAGAGCCTCTGGCTCAAAGGTAGTAATTCCTAGAACAGTAAACTAAACTATCAGACATTCCCACAGAAAGTACCTCAGGTCTGAGTTGCCCTCAGGCCATTATCAATTCTGGGCCATGCCCTTCAGTCTAACATCTGCTCCAAGGGTGTGCACTAAGTGTCTTGCAGTAGTGGTGGCATTTCTCAGGAGGCAGGGCATCCTTCTGTTCCCATACCTGGACGACTGGCTCTTAGTGGACCAGTCCTCAGACCAAGTCAAGTCAGCCTTAGAGGTCACCCAATAACTTCTAGAATCCTTGGGTTTCATTCTAAATCTAGAGAAGTCTGTTCTGGGGCCAGCCTAACTTCTCACCTTCATAGGGGTGGAAATAGATACTATTCAGGCAAGGGTGTTTCTCCCTCTCTCAAGAGTTCAGTCATTAGTCACTCAGGCCTCCTCTTTTCGTCCTCTAGTGTCTCGTCCAGCCAGACACTTTCTACAACTGCTGGGTCACATGGCAGCTTCCACAGCAGTAGTTGAGGGAGCAAGATTTCAAATGAGAGATATTCAGTTTCATCTCAGATCTTACTGGTCTCAGAAAAAGGACCATCTCTCCAAACAGGTTCCAGTCTCTCAAACTGTAGTCCAGGCCCTCCAGTAGTGGCTGGAGGAAGACAATCTTCGACAAGGGGTTCCCTTTATCAGTCAAGTCCCTTCTGTGACTCTCACCACAGATGCCTCCCTGCTGGACTGGGGAGCCCACCTAGATCACCTTACAGCTCAGGGAACCTGGTTACACCAGGAGTCCCTTCTACACATAAGTCTTCTTGAATTGAGAGCTGTCATTCTAGCACTTCAGACATTCTCAACTGTGGTTCAGGGGAAAGTGGTGCAGATCAGGACATAATGCCACAACCATGTGGTACATCAGCAAGCAGGGAGGCATCAGTTCTCAGCCTTGTGCACAGAGGCCATGAAAGTATTGTCTCTAGCTTATTCCCTTCAGGCTTCCCTGATGGCTGTGCATCTCCCAGGGAAGGACTACATTCTTGCAGATGCTGACAGCAGGATTTCACAGGGTCATCATGAGTGGACCCTGAACCCTCTAGGTCTTCAAGTCATTTTCAAGAGATGGGGCACTCCAGAGATAGATCTTTTTGCAGCCCCAGACAATCATCAACTTCCTCTTTATTGTTGCAGACCACCCCTTCTGGGTCCTGTCCCTAAGGATGCTCTTCTACTGAATTGGACCAGCAGGTTTCTGTATGCATTTCCTCCTTTTCCTCTGATATTCAGGGTCCTGATAAAAATCAGAACTCAACCTTGCAAGGTGATTCTGGTGGCTCCAGATTGGGCCAGACAGCCTTGGTATCCTCTGCTGTTGTCACTGTCAGTAACACTGCCCTTGTGTCTTCCCAGACAACACAATCTCCTCACCTCCTCTCAGGGGAGGAATCTGTATCCCAACCTTCAGACTCTCAGGCTCAAGGCCTAGCTCTTGAAGAGCTAGAATATGCAAGTTTGCATCTCTCCCAATCAGTCCTGGATATTTTAAAAGTTAGCAGGAAACATGCTACTAGGAAGACTTACAACTCCAAATGGAAGAGGTTTGGGTTTTGGTGTTCCAGGAGGCATACTAAGCCAGAACTGGCTGATATTGCCACTGTGTTGGACTATTTAGTGCATCTTAACAGTTTAGACCTCCGGCCTACTACTCTCAAGGTACATTTGGTAGTTGTGTCTTCCCTTCTTTCTGCTGGTAAAGACTCCTCCCTAGCTTCCCATCCATTTGTCAAGAAATTCTTCAAAGGTTTATTTCATGTCAATCCTCCCTTTAGGGAGCCTACCTCTTCTTGGGATCTGAACATCTGTACTGCTCAGCTTATGCAGCCCCCTTTTGAACCTTTATCTTCAGCTGAGCTGAAATACTTGACTTGGAAAACTGTGTTCCTGGTGGCCATTACCTCTGCCAGGAGAATCAGTGAATTACAGGCCTTATCAGTGGAACCTAATTTAATTTCCTTTCATAGGGATAAGGTGGTCTTCTGCACTAATATAAAGGTTCTTCCCAAGGTGGTGAGAGTCTTTCATCTGAACCAGTTTATGTCATTGCCTGTGTTTTTTACTGATCATTCCTCCTCTGGGGAGAAGCGGTTACAGTCTTGATGTAAAAAGGGCTCTTAGTTACTATATTGAGCATACTAAGGCCCATAGGAAGGACTGCTGTCAGTTGCTTTCACTTATGGTGAAGTGGGAAAGAGCAAACCTGCTACCAAGAGGTCTCTTGCCAGATGGATTGTCTTATATTCAATTCTGCTATTCTAAACTTGGGAAGGAACCTCCCTCAGGCCTGAGGACTCATTCTACCAGAGGTACAGCTGCTTTGGTCGCAGCAGCTGGAGATATACCTTTAGTGGACATATACAAAGCAGCTACCTGGAAATCTGTTCACACTTTTACCAAGCATTACTCTTTGGACATCTAGTCACGAAGCGATTCTAGGTTTGGCACGGCTGTGCTGCAGAGCCTGTTCCCAAAATAGGTTCTGTAACTCCCTCCTCCAAGGGGATATTGCATGGTAGTCTGCATATAGTCAGAATACAGCAAGACTTCATGTTGCTTGAAGAACAAGGTTACTCACCATTGTAATGTTTCTTCTAATGGAGTCTTGCTGTATTCTGACCTGCTTCCCCTCCTGGAACCTAGTAGTTTTGGGATGTGGTGGGGCAGGCACAGTGCTGCACCCCAGAGGTGTACTGGACATGCCTTCATCTCTTAGGGGGTTACTTTTAGTTTGTTTATTAAGCATTTTTGGTAAATCACTACCTGTTGGGTTCTTTTTGGGTTTTCTCGACTTGAGTCTTTCGATCTTAAAACCTTGTTTTGCCATTTGGCACAACATTTTTGAAACAATTTCTTCTTTGAGTTAGTTAGTTTAGTGCTCATAAGAATCTGATGATTACACTTCAGAGTACCACAGACAGAGGTTTGAAAACAGAGCTCGAGCTCAATATTCTCTGCCTTTGCATAGAGTTAACCCTTTACTCTCCGGAGCAGTTCAAGTGCTGGGGCTAACTGCATATAGTCAGAATACAGCAAGACTCCATTAGAAGAAACAACATTACTATGGTGAGTAATTTTTTCTTCCTGGACAGTAGAGAGTTGGACTGTGGTGCGGATGGGGCTGATCTGCAAGTGCTGCTGCTTGTGTGAGTGTGTGGGAGACCATTTGTTTTGCTGCTTGCAGGTGTTACTGTACCCTCCAAATTTAGCAATGTGGACGTGTATGTGGGCAGTGGTATACCTGGCCTGGTTAGTTAGTGCATCCAGCAGTGTTTAACCTGGACTGGGGGTCTCTTCAAATGAGCTGCGTGTAGTCTGTGGCCTGCCGCCTGTATTGCAAAATGGCACATCGCTATCTGTGATTCCCTCACCCGGCCCTGGGACAGGCCTCCTTCCCTCGCATTCCATTGCTGGCTGCTGCACTAGTTCACCGTTAGTTAACCACTGCCCTGGGTCAGACTGGTGCCCAGTTACCTTCTTTAAATAGTGCATGACTCAAGAGGGGTTTGTTCAGTGTGACTGGGATTCTTGTTAGACTGCTGCTGGCTGGCCATTGATCGTGGGTATGGTGGGTAAAAATTATGTACAAACTTGTCTGCATGATGAGTGCTGCGCTGGAATCAGAGAAGTTGTGGTACTGTACTTTATCAGGTGTTGGCCGGGCAGACAGAGGAAGAGGGGGTGATTCTGAAGTTTGTGAGGCTCTGGAGTGGTGGGAGTAGGGCGACGGAGACTACTGAAGGAGAATGGAGAGACTTGGCCCACAAGATTATCATTTGAGAATTATTTAAATAAATGTGCTGGCTAATCTTCCTGGACATAAAGTCTCCACCACTCATTCACACTAGTGGGACTACGTCGGAGGCGCTAGGACCCAGCAGGAGACAAAAATCTTCAGCAGTGCTGGCACTGAGGTAGAATCGCACATGTGCGGCATTGCAAGGCTGGCTCTAGCTGTATAGGCTATCTCAGCGTCGACCCTCCAGCCGCCTCAGTTCCTTTTTTTCCCCGCCATTGAGTGCACTTCAGTGACGATGTCGCTGTCCTGCTGAGAGTCAAATCTTCAGGTCTCTATGACAGCAGCATAGTCATTCTGTTTCGATTAGTTTTAGTATATTTATTTTTTTGGAAAAGAGAAGTTTATTCATTTTTCAACGAAGATGGAGGAAGTCTTCTTCAGCCCACCTTCAATGGAGTCGACCATGAACGGGGCTGGTGACAGTAGGGAGACTTCGCGTGAAAGCTGTTTTAGCAGCAGGGCTTGATCTGGTTCATTGCCCTGGGGGGGGAAGGGTTTGACCATGGGAAGTCTGGTGCTCAGGAGGAAGGGCGGTCCTCCCGAAAGCACAAAAAGAAGCTTGCCTGTTCCGAGTCGAGGTCGGGGACCCAGTGCCGCTCAACCGTGAGCTCTTCTTTGTCCCACCTGTTGAAAAAGAAGAGATACAACTCAAGGTCGCCCTCTGGTACGTCTGCACGGAGATCAGTAGCGGGGGACAGGAGGCTAACCCTGGCTCCATCAGGGTCGCCTGTGGCCTCAGTTTCCGGTGGCCGTGGTCCTCGACTCTGGAGTCTTTCCACACCCCCTAGGGGGTCCTCTGGTGAGCAGTTTCACCATTGGGCCATTCCTATAGAGCAGTGAGTCCGGTGGTTGTCCCAGCTTCCTGGAGCCGGCCCAGGGACCTTCTGGCCTGGGGGCTGTGGACCCGCTGGTGGGGCGGTTGGGTCAGCCTAATCGCGCAACACCTTCTCTGGTGCCATTGACTACACTCGCTCATGCTCCCCCCCCCCCTCACATGGCTGTGGCGCAGGGGCCAGCACTCTTACTGCTTTCTTCTACTCCTTCTCGTACTTTCAGATCTCCAGCCTTGGGTGCTTCGATGTTAGGGTTGGGGTCTCCATCTGCTCATCTGGCGCTGGTTGTAGCACCACCCTCAGCTTCAGCCTTGGCGGCGCTCCTTCCGGCTCCACCTCAGGTGCCAAGGTTTTCGACTTCGTTTCAGAGAGTGTCTCCTCCTGCTGTTCTTCCTCCTTTTCCTTTCTCTACTTCTGGGTTAGTTGGGGATAATATTGAGTCTGATCCTGAGCTACAATTAGGGAATGATCTGGATGAGGATTCATCCTTTGGAGTGGAAAGTAAGCCCGCCACTTCAGCAGAGCCCTTGGTCAAGGACCTTTTTTTTTTTTTTTTTTTTTTAGTCTCCTCTGAAGAATATGAATTTCTCCCTTTCTCTTCAGACTTCTGAGGTAGATCCTGGGAAGCTGTATCTGCATGTTCCTGAAATTCCTGCTGAATTGACACCTCCAGTGCAGCCCTCTTTTGAGACTCTTTCACAAATGGTGTGGGACAGTCCGGCGCTCATTCCTTCTGTGGCTAAATCCATAAACAGGAAATATGCTCCACCTAAGGATAGCCCAAGCCTTGCCTCTCAAGCCTTTGTGGACACCATAGTGAAACATAGAAACAGAATTTGATGGCAGATAAGGACCGCTTGGCTCACCCAGTCTGCCCATTTCCCTACCTACTGGATAAGCTGCAGATCCTAGTTAACCAGCAGCCTACTTCTTACCCCCACACCCTAGAATTGCCTTATGACTGTCCCATGCATGCTTGAATTCCACCACTGATTTTGACTCCACAACCTCCTCCGGAAGGCTCGCTGCTCCATCCACAACCCTCTCTGTGAAAAAATACTTAAATTACCTTGAGCTGCCCCCATCTTCAAATTGTGCCCTCTTGTTCTTGCACACCTCTTTTGAAAGATGCTACCCTCTTGACTTTGTTGATTCCCTTGAGGTACTTGAAAGTTTCTATCATGTCCCCCCTCTCCCTCCTTTCCTCGAGGCTATACATATTAAGCTCCTCAAGTCTCTTCATATGTCTTCCGGTGCAGACCCTGCACCATTTTAGTTGCCCTCCTCTGGACAGCTTCCATCCTGCCTATGTCTTTGCGGAGATTGGGTCTCCAGAACTGCACAGAGGGATAATAACTTCCTGTTTTCTACTGGTGATGCCTCTCCCTATGCATCCCAGTAACCCCCCAGCCCTCCTTGCTGCCCTCACATTGCTTGCCCACCTTTCGGTCATCTGATATGACTACCTCCAGGTCCCTTTCCATTTTTGTTGTTGTTAGTATCTCACCCCCCATTGTGTACTCTTCCCCTGGGTTTTTGTTTCCCAGGTGCACTACCTTGCACTTCTTAGCATTGAATCTAAGCTGCCATACATTTGACCATTCCTCTAACCTTGCCAAGTCCCTTCTCATCCTTTCCACCCCACCCTGTGCATCAACTCTGTTGCAGATCTTAGTGTCATCTGCAAAGAGACATATTTTCCTTCCAGTCCTTCCTCAATGTCGAAATAAAGGCGTTGAAGAGGACCGGTCCTAATACTGAACCCTGGTACCCCACTAGTAACCCTCCTTTCTTCTGAGTGGACTCCATTTACTATTACTCTCTGTGTCCTATTCTCCAGCCAATTCTTACCCAGGCTATCATCTTGGGACCCACTCCCAGGCTGGCTAACTTGTATATTAATCTTTGTGTGGACTGTGTCAAATGCCTTGCTAAAGTCTAGGTAGGCCATGTCCACAGCCCTCCCTGATCTACTACTTTGGTCACCCAGTCAAAGAAATCTATCAGATTTGTCTGGCATGACCTTCCGCTGTGAATCCATGCTGCCTAGGTCCTGTGCCCTCTGGCCTCTAGATACTTGACAATTCTTCCTTCAGAAGTGATTCCATCATTTTCCCTATCACTGAGGTTAAACTAACAGGTCTGTAGTTTCCTGCTTCTGCCTTGCTCCCACTTTTGTGAAGGGGAATCACATCTGCCCTCCTCCAGTCCTCGGGTACCACCCCATCCTCCCATGATTTGTTAAAAAGGGTAGTCAGTGGTGTCACTAGTTCTACCCTTAGTTCTTTTAGAATTCTGGGATGAATCCCATCAGGCCCCATTGCTTTGTCCACCTTCAGTTTTAAGAGTTCTTTCAGAACCCTTTCTTCTGTAAATGGGCTGGTATCAACTTCTGTATCCAGAGTGTTACTACTGTTTGTTTTATGTACCTTCCCTCTTCATTTGTAAATACTGAGCAAAATATTTGTTCAGTATCTCTGCCTTTTCACAGTCTCCCTCTGCCCACCTCCCTCCCCTTTATTAAGCCTCACTATCCCTCCCTTGGTCTTCCTTTGCTCCCTGATGTACCTATAAAAGGTTTTATCCCCCTTCTTAACTGAGTTGGCTATCTTTTCCTCAGTTTGGGCCTTTGCTGTTCTGACTGCCTTCCCAGCCTCCTTTTGCTTTAACTGATACAGTTCTCTGTCCTGCTTCTTCTGTGATTCCTTGTACTTCCTGAATGCTTTCTTTTTCTCTTGAACCTTCACTGCCACTTCCTTTGAGAACCATAGTGGTTTCTTACATCGTCTTGTTTTGTTTATTTGCTTCACACAAAGGCTCGTTACCTCTGTGATGGCAGTTTTTATTATTCCCCATTGTTCTTCCACCCCTCCTTCCTGCCCATTTGCTAGTGCATTCCTTAGGCACTCACCCATTTTGGCAAAGTCAGCCCTCCTAAAGTCCAGTACTTTTGTCTTTGTATGGCTTGACTCTATTGCTGTGTTTATTGTGAACCATACCGTTCGATGGTCGCTAGTTCCCAGATGGCTACCCACTTCTACATCTGTAATCCTCTCTCCATCTCCATTTGAGAGAATCAAGTCTAATATTGCTCCTTCTCGAGTGGGCTCCAGTACTAGTTGTCTAAGGCATGCCCCCTGTAGGGCATCTAGAATAACTGCACTCTTCGAAGTGGCAGCTGCAACTGCACTCCAGTTAACATCTGGCATATTCAGATCACCCATCAGCAATATCTCCCCTTTTTCTGCCATTCTAAGTATACTTTCTATCATTTCCCTGTTCATTTCCTCCCCCTGAGAAGGGGGTCTGTATAACCCCCTGTGCGTATTGTGGTGCCATTGCCTGTCTCCAAATTTACCCACAGTGCTTCTTCTCCTCCCTGTTTACCCTTTTGTTCTGTTGCTTTTATTCCTTCCTTATGTAAAGAACTACTCCTCCTCTTTACCCTCCTGTCCCTCCTGTAGACAGTGTATCCTGGTATGTTTATGTCCCAGTCATGGTTTTGTGTGTACCATGTTTCTGTGACTGCCACGATATCCAGATGTTCCTCCTCCATCAAGGCCACTAATTCAGGAAGCTTGTTACCCAGACTACGGGCATTAGTATTCATTGCTCTCCATTTTTTGATGGCTTTACCTTCTGTTGCAGTGGTCTTGGAAGAGAATGACAAAGCCGTTCTTCCTCAGCAATCTGTGGCTCATCCAGTGAATAAAGAATCCTGTAAGACTGACACTCTGGGGAAGCAAGTGTTCGCTGCTGCTACCATAGGAATGTGTATTGCTAGCCACCAGGGCTATTTATCTCAGTGTGAGTATACCCTCTGGCATTCACTGAATGCCTCTGTGGAGGCTCTTCCGGAGTCGGACATTAGTTCAGAGCTTCTCCAGACCATTACTAGAGGCATTGAGTCCAACAATCAGCAACTTAATGCAGCTATGGATGCCTTTGACATTGCTTCTAGAGCAGCAGAGGCTGGGATATGCACCCAGCATCACTCATGGCTAAGGACTTCAGGGTTCACAAATTATGCTCAACAGAGTCATGAACTTTCCATTTGATGGAGTTTATCTGTTTGGCTAACAAGAGGAGAAGGCACTAGAGGCCACTCAGAAAACTAGGACTGCTGTTAAGACAACCAGACCGGGCGCTGCTGCCCCTCAGTGGGGCGGAAACCGCCAGCAGTTTCATAACCATCAGTCCTTTCATGATAAAAGCCAAGGGGCTTTTAACAAGAACCAAGACCCTCAGCCACAAAAGAAAATACAGCAGAAAGCGCAGGGCCTGTGTTTTGACACTTGTGTAAAATTTCACTGCAATAGCTTTGTATTTGCAGATTATCGATTATGTCTATCTAGTTTCTGCTTTCATGTGGCAGATGAGATATGGGGGGGGCCCCCTGGGATCCATGTGGCACACTAATTTTAAACCCCGATCTTATTGCTGCCTTGTTATGGCTGAGACCCCCATGAGATTATTATCCTGGAATGTTAATGGGCTCTCCACCCCAATTAAGCGTACTAGGGTTCTCTCGCAGATTAAAAAATGTAAAGCTGATATAGTCTATTTGCAAGAGACTCATCTAAGTCATACCGAACATGCTAAGCTAGGGAGGATTTCAAGAGGCGAGCTTTTCGCTTCAACCTTTCGGGGTGGGAGGAGAAGAGGAGTGGCAATAATTATCCCACAACATACCCCCTGGCAAATGCAAGCTAAATGGGTGGATCCCCATGGCCGGTTGGTACTGCTTAGAGGGTAAATAGCGGAAACTGAGGTCACCTTAGCGAATGCATACATCCCACCAGATTTATCAGTAACTGAAATTAAGGGATTACTAGATAGAATTGCACATTTCTCTAGAGGTGCATTGTTGCTCGAGGGGGATTTTAATATATTACCCAACCCTGAACGGGACTCCTCAAGCCTTAATACCCCAAGGAATACCCCGCAGCAGAGGCTCCTGAGCAGGTTCTTATCCGAAGTGGGATGGACTGATACTTGGCGATATTTGCACCCCCATACCAGTGATTGTACGCACGATTCAGCCATCCATCACACTTACTCCAGAATTGATTTATGTCTTACCCAAATAGAACACCTAAACTTATTGATAGACATCCAACTAGGAGATATCTCTCTGTCGGATCATGCACATATAACCAGTTCCTGGAAGTTGGGACTGCAGAGAAGGACCACAATGTGGCGTTTAAATCCCTTCCATTTAAAGTCTAAACACTTTAAGGAATTTTTAACTGACAAGATGATAGATTCTGGAGGATAATGCAGTCCCAGGAACTCCCCCAGGTATTCTCTGGGACCCCATAAAAACTGTTCTGCAGGGGCACCTCATTAAATATACATCGTTACAGGCTAAAGCCCATAGACAACATAAATCCACTTTAGAGGAAACCTTGCACTTCCTATAGATAGCACATAAACAGGGGGACAACTCTGTCCTTCCGCAGCTTAATCAGGTTAAACAGGATCTTGACAGGCTGGCACTGCAACAGACAGAAATTGCCTTAACTTTCCTTCGGCAGAGATACTATGAGGTGGGTCCTAGGGCCTCTAGGCTGTTAGCCTATCAAATAAGGAAACAAAGGAAGGCTACGGTCATTACTACTATTCGACACCCAACTGGGGGTAGACCTTTGAATAAGGTCTCTGATATAACAGAAGCATTCACGGCATATTATTCCAGACTTTACACCCCAGAATATCACGTAGCCCCAGAAAAAATAAAAGAATTTCTACAGCCCCTGACCCTTCCGAAAATCTCTCTGGAGCGAGGGGAACAGTTGCTCAGCCCCATCACTAGACAGGAACTAGTCGATGCTATTGCTCGAGCTAAAACAATGAAAGCTCCAGGACCTGATGGCTATGGAGCAGAATTCTATAAAACCACTAAAGAATTGCTCCTGCCGACTCTTCTGAGCACCTGTAACTCGGTTCTGGACGGAGATCCCCCCCCCCCAACCTGGGCCTATGCTACAATCTGTTATCCCCAAGCCTGGTAAAACCCCCCAACTTTGTGAATCATATCGACCAATTTCGGTCCTACATTCCAATGATAAATTATTTATGGGGATAATAGCCCGCAGATTGGAAACGGTGCTCCTGCAGATAGTACACAGGGACCAGACTGGATTTGTGGGAGGCCGTACAGCTACAGATAATATAAAGAGAACCTACCACATAATTCGTAAGATGAATGCCTCGGATTACCCTGCGGCCTTGGTGAGCCTTGACGCAGAAAAGGCCTTTGATAGAGTGCATTGGCCATTTCTATACTCAGTCCTGGAGGTTGTGGGATTCCCCAAGTCATTGATCCAGGCAATTGCAAATATTTATTCTGCCCCGAAGGCCCTGGTGCGAATCTCAGGACATCATTCAAATTATTTCCCTCTCTACAGGGGCACTAGACAGGGATGCCCTCTGTCCCCCCCTTTTGTTCGCCTTGTTTATGGAGCCCCTAGCACAGCTTGTTAGACAATCGCATGACATTCAAGGGATTGAGGTGGGTGGGGAAGAGCATCGTATTGCGCTTTACGCAGACGATGTACTTTTGAACATTCAGAACCCAGCGAAATAGCTTCCTAAAATCAGGGAATTATTAGAAACTTTTGGGCATTTCTCAGGCTACAAAGTTAATCTCAAAAACAGAGATCCTGACTTTTCAATTTTCCCCGAACCCAGTTATACGAGAACAGTTCCCTTGCAAATGGGACTTAGGGAAGATAAAATACTTAGGGATTAATCTAACCAGGGACCTGAGGGACGCCTATAAATTAAACTATGTTCCCTTTACCACGCGTATTAAAGAAGACCTAGCCAGCTGGACTGTACTCCCGCTGAGCCTCTCCAGGAAGATAGAACTTATTAGAATGGTCATTCTACCAAGGGCACTATATCTCTAATATCCCCATCACCCTACCTCGAACTGTGTTTCAGGACTGGGAGAGGGCAATTTCTTATTTCATCTGTGCCGGCCGGAGGCCGAGAGTTAGACTGAAATTGCTCACTAATCCGAAGGACCGTGGAGGGTTATCCCTTCCTGATTTCTATCGGTACTACCAAGCAGCACACCGCACACGTCAGGGTTTTATTTAACTCTAAAAATTGATTAGAGTTTTGCTCATAAAAGTTCTAAAACACTGTGAAAATGCATAGCTCTTGCTTCACTGTGTTTAACAAACATAACACTTCTAGAAAACCTAAATAAGAACTTTCTGTACAGTTAGTATTGTCCCAAGAAAAAAACTGCTAATCAATTATTTAAAACCCTGCATGTAATGGCAAGGCAGTTGTCAGAAGTTGAATCACACTGGGTGGACCTAGAACAGGCAGCCGTCCCAGACTTAGAGTATTTTTCCAAGCTCTATCATGGGGCAGGATGCCCAGCTGAGTATCAGGGTTTACCCCTGGAGCTGCAGCACAGGGTGACAATCTGGAATCAGATTAAGAGGCAATTTCCCATCTCCCCTTTTATGCCGCTAATCTGCCCAATTGCTGTACTCCTAGACTTTTATCCTGGAAGAATGGACCACGTCTTTCGACTGTGGACAAGATACGGCCTGAATTACCTGTTTCAAATTACAGCTTTGGGAACACTCTGGTCTTTTCAGGAAATACAGGCAAAATTAAATTTGCCTAACACCCATCATTATAGGTACCTACAACTAAGACATTATTATGAGTCACTTCCAGCTGAGGTGCGTAACCCTGAACACTGGCCACCTCTGTTTGCCAAGTTGCACTTTTTACTTACCACCCCAAATCAGAGACACTTGATCTCGACTCTCTATCGTGCTCTGATGTTATCCCACCTAGCAATTCTGATTGACCATCAAAAATGGCAACAAGAACTAGGTCGCCCTATAGAAATTTAACACTGGGAACAGGCTTGCTGACAAGTGGCACACACGTGAAGTTCACACCAATGGCGGGAGTTCTCTTGGAAATTTCTGGCTCGATATTTCAATTCTCCCGAGGTGACAAGTCATTACACCCCGGGATATTCTGCTGCATGTTGGCAATTATGTGGAGAGGGAAAGGCCCATCTCACACACAATCTACTCCTGGCCTAAGCTGGAATCATATATTCATTCGTTACAGTTGCAGCTTCGGGAAATATTTGATAGGCCAATTCAACTGACCCCGCAAGTATTTATTCTGTCTATTCTCCCTGCAGATATCATAGAAACATAGAAACATAGAAACATAGAAACATAGAAACATAGAAACATAGAAACATAGAAACATAGAAACATAGAAACATAGAAACATAGAAACATAGAAACATAGAAACATAGAAGTTGACTGGCAGATAAGGACCGCAAGGCCCATCCAGTCTGCCCATTTCTTTTCCTTATAAATGTGCCATCGGCCTTGCTCTGTCAGTGACCTATCTATTCATAGTCATTTGTATTGCCCTTATGCCTATCCCATGCCTGTTTGAAGCCCTGCACTGTATTCATAGCCACCACTTCTTGTGGTAAGCCATTCCATGCATCTACCACCCTTTCTGTGAAAAGAATTTCACATTCCCCTTAATCGGCCTCCTCTAATCTCATGCTGTGTCCTCTTGTCCTGCTATTTTTCTTATATTTAAACATGTTAGACTCTTTCACCTTGTTTATGCCCTTAGGTGTTTAAATGTCTCGATCATATCACCTCTCTCCTCCTTTGCTCAAGGTATACATATTGAGCTCCGTTAATCTGTCCTCATATGTCTTCTGATGCAGTCCCTGCACCATTTTGGTTGCCCTTCTCTGGACTGCCTCAATTTGGTTAATGTCCTTGTGAAGGTGTGGCCCTCAATGCTGCAGTACTCCAGATGGGGCCTAACCAATGTCTTGTACAGAGGGATTATTACCTCTCTTACGACTTGTGATACCCCTACTAATACACCCTAACACCCCCAGCCTTACCTACTGCTTTAGAGGTCTGCTTGGATGATTTTAGGTCATCAGTGATGATGATGCCCAAGTCTCTTTCTTCCTTTGTGACTGCTAGCAACTCCTCCCAGCCTATAAGTGGCTTCAGGGTTTCTCTTCCCTATGTGCATGATTTTGCACTTCTTTGCATTAAATCCCAGTTGCCACTCTTCTGACCATTCTGCTAGTTTATCCAGATCTCTTCTCATTCTGCCCACCCCATCTGGATCATCTACTCTGTTGCAGATCTTGGTGTCATCTGCAAACAGACAAGCCTTACCCTCTAGTCCATCTGCGAGGTCACTAATGAAGATGTTGAATAGGACTGGCCCCAGGACTGATCCCTGAGGTACCCACTTGTGACTTGCATCTCTTCTGACTGTATACCATTTACCACCACTCTCTGTTTTCTGCCAGTCAACCAGTTTGCCACCCAATTGACCAACTTCTGACCCACCCCGAGCCTACCTAGCTTATTTATCATCAATCTTCTATGGGAACAGTGTCAAAGCTTTGCTGAAGTCAAGGTAGGCGACATCAACTGCTCCCCTTGGTCCACCACTCTGGTTACCCAGTCAAAGAAATCTATGAGATTAGTTTGACAGGACCTTCCTTTGTAAACCCATGCTGTCTTGGATCCTGTGCCCTATGGATTCCAGGTGTTGCACTATCCTTTCCTTAAGGAGGCTCCATAATCTTGCCCACTACTGAGGTAAGACTGACCGGTCTGTAGTTCCCGCCTCCCCCTGCTACCACTCTTGTGGGTGGGATCACATGAGCCCTTCTCCAGTCTTCTGGGACCTCTCCTGTGCTCAGAGACTCACTAAACAATTCTGCTAATGGCTCTGCTAGTTCCTCCTTTAGCTCCTTAGTACCCTGGGATGTATGCCATCAGGTCCCATTGCCTTATCCACCCTGAGCTTAGCAAGCTCTTGTAGGACCCTTTCTTTTGTGAAGGGAGTAGCTCACCTCACTCCCCTGTGTCCATGATGCTGAGCTGTGGGCCCTGCCCTACCTTCTCTTCAGTAAATACTGAGCAAAGTATCTATTTAGGATAGATGCCTTTACAGGTCCTCCTCCTCACATGCTCCCTTTTCTCCATTAAGCTTAGCAATACCCTCTGGACTTTCTCCTTTCACTAATGTATCTATAGAAAGTCTTGTCACCTTCTTTACTGTTCGTGCTAGTGTTTCCTCAGTTTGGGACTTTGCCTGCCTTACTGCCTTACCTGCTTCCCTTAGGGCAGTTTGGTATGCCTCCCTATCTTCATCCGCTGTGTTCCCTTTATATTTTCTGAAGGCCAGCCTTTTGGCTCTGACCTTTTCTGCTACTGTATTTGAGAACCAAAGTGGTTTCCTTCTTCTTTGCACTTCCTTTTCTGTTCAACACAATGGGATGTTGCTTCAAGTATTGTATCCTTAATGCTTGCCCACTTTGCCTGTACCTCCTCACCTGTGTTTCTTTTTGCCAGGGCTAGCTTAACTCTGTTGGCCATCTTATCAAAGTCAGCTCCTCTGAAGTCCCATATTTTTGCCTTGGAATGGGATGATTTAGATGTAGTAGCCAAATTGAACCATACCATGTGATGGTCACTGGCCCCAGGTGACCTTCTACCTGGAGATCTGTGATCCTTCTTTGTTAGTCAGTACTAGATCTAGGATAGCCCTGTCTCTTGTGGGTTGCTGTACCAGTTGTTTGAGGCCCTCCCCTGCAGGAATCCACTATGAGTCTAGTTCTGGCAGATGTTCCTGCTGGTATTGACCAATCTGTATCTGGCATGTTGAAGTCTCCCATTATCAGAACCTCCCTTTAGCTGTCATGTTTTGTATATCTTCTAACAGTAATGTGTCTATGTCCTCCCTCTGGTCTGGGGCCTGTAGACAACCCCAGTTCTTATGGCTGTCCCATTTCCTGTTTCCAGGGTGACCCACAGTTCTTCTGGCTCCTTATGTGTATTCTGAATTTCTGTAGCTTTGATATATTCATTAACATACAGGGCACTCCTCCCCTTTTGCACTCGGGTCTCTTCTGAACTATACATAGCCAGTACTGAAGTCTCCTAAGTGTGTTACTGGTAAACCACGTCTCACTAATTGCTACTATGTCCAGCTTAGCCTCTGACATTATTGCCTGCAGGTCTGGGATCTTATTTCCCAGGCTGTGAGCATTTGTGTACATGATTTTCCATTGGCCAGATTTTGGTGTGTTAGTTGTTGGGTGAAGTTTGGCATTACCCTGTGCATCGTATGGGAGACAAACCTTTTTCTTACCTGGTGATGCAAATGAACGGCAAACACACTGAATTCCTGTTTGACCACTAGCTGAGGGGAGGGTGTTCTTCCATTCGACGTATGGGGTGCTGCACCCTCCCCATTTGCTAGTTTAAATATTCTGCAAAGACATCAAACTTCTGCCCCAATGCACTGACTCTCTCTTTAGTCAGATGCAGTCCATCAAATTTAAAGAACTTCGCTCCCAGAACTGTTGCCAGTTCCCTACAAATCTGTGTCCTTTTTCCTGGCACCAGTCTTTGAGCCACGTGTTTAGCTCCCCTATCTCCCCTTCTCTGACCTTCCGTCCATCTGCTCCCTTCTCCCAGACTGGCAGGATCTCAGAGAAGGAGATGCTGGACGAAATAGATGATAGTTTGTCACTCAGCCTAGTCAGGTGTTCCTTGGTCTCCACAACTGACCGGCTGGCGAGATCATTAGTCCCTATGTGTACTAGGACATCAATGTTTTCTCCTGCTTTGTGAACAATTTTAGCAATGCGGTCAGTGTCTCTCCATGCTGATGTACCTGGGAGACATCTGACCATCACCCCTGGCTGGAGATGGGTATCAACTCCCCGAATCATGGAGTCTCCTATGATCAGAAGTTTTTGGATTTCCTTTGTGCTTGTTTAGTTTTGGTTCCTGATTTGGGTGGTATTGTTGTGCTAGCTCCTGTGCTGCAGTGTCCTGTCTGCAGTGTCTTCTGCCTCTTTATTTGATTTCAGAGATAGAGGCAGATACCTGTTTGTAGAGTTTATATGGTTTTTGGAGGTAATGTGTTGGAGAGCAGAGAGTGATGGGGCACCTGATTTGCTCCTCCTAACCACCTGCCAACCTCCTGGACCAACTACCCTCTGCGGTTGAGGTTTTTCAGGGATCCAGGAGTCCGCTACCTTCTGGCCATACTTGGCGGCAGGGAAAAAGGCCATCACAAAAAATTGTTTGACCTCTAGAATTCCAACCGTGAAGGACTGGTGGACAATTACTAAGCAAATTTATCAGCTGGAAAAAATAACATACAGTTTAAATAATAGACAAGAAAAATTCGGGAACAGATGGAACAGGTGGCTTTTATATTATATGCTTAGGACTTGACGTTCGTGCCATAGCCCCTCCCCAACACATTCTGACCTAACAGGTTTTATGAGATGTGCTCATGGATCCTATGGAGACCCCCCCACGCCTAATTCCTGATTACTTAGGAGATGCTATAAGTAGTCGTATACTGTTGTTCAAGATATGTATTTAATCTCTTACTATTCTCTCTGGAATTCAATATTTGATTTACCAGCTACAGTGAAGTTGAGCTACTCTGAACTGGGTCCCCCTGAATTCCCTGACTCTCATGGACAATTGTCTCTAATCAGATTGGTATGAACTCTTAACAAGTCTGCTATTGAATATTTAATGTTTGGTTGCCGTGGGATTCCCAGTGAGTACCCTTTCCTGATTTTTTTTTTTTATATGTACTGCTTGGACATAATCGAATGTAAAAGTAAGTAAAATGAAATAAAGATTATAATTCAAAAAGGAAAAAGCGCAGGGCCCGAAGGTGCCTAGCGCCACCCTCTGAAGACCCGGCCATGTCCCACCTCAACTGCCCAAGGGGGACACCTCGTTGGCAGTAGGGGGGCATCTGACTCAGTTTTACAACCAGTGGAAGTCTGTCACAACAGACAAATGGGTCCTCAGGATAATTTGAGAGGGTTACTCTAAATTTTTCCGAGACCCCTTTGGATCATCCACCCAAACGACAGCCCAAACTGTTTATCACTCAGTCAGACCTCCTTGCTTCCAAGAGTCAGGGCCTTTTGAAGAACAGGGCAGTAGAAGTGGTTCCGCAAGCAGAATGGAACATAGGTTTCTACTCCCACTACTTCCTAGTTCCAAAGAAAACAGACAGTATGCGCCCTCTTCTAGATCTAAGGAAGTTAAACAAATACCTCTTCAAAGAGAAATTCAAGATGATATCGCTAGGAACGCTCCTACCTCTGATTCATCAAAACGATTGGCTGGCTCCTCTGGAAATGCTCAGGATTCCTACCAACATGCCCTGATGCACGCAAGCCACCACAAGTACCTATATTCTGTGGCTCTGGACCAGCACTACCAATTCAGAGTCCTGCCTTTTGGGCTCTCCTTGGTGCCTTGAGTCTTTAAAGTGCTTTCCAGTACTTGCAGTGCATCTCAGGAAACTCGGAATTCAAGTGTTCCCGTACCTGGGTGGCTGACTCCTAGTGAGTTCCTCCAGACAAAGGACGCAGCAATCGGTGGCCATGGCTTCCAGATTCCTCACATCCATAGGAGTTCTCCTGAATCTGGAAAAATCGCATCTTCAGCCCTCCCAACAACTCCTCTTCATAGGAGCTCTCCTGGACACCTCCAGGGCAAGAGCCTTCCTCCCAGAAGACAGAAGAAACAATATTCTCCAGATGGCTCGCATCATCAAGGAGAACAACTCGGTTTGAGCACTCTCAATGCAGCAGATGCTGGGTCTCATGGCATCATCTGTGTTCACGGTGCCACTGGTCCATTTGCACATGAGAACCACACAGTAGATGCTCATCACTCAGTGGTCTCTGACCACACATACGCAGTCCTTCCACATCAAGATGACTGAGCCCCTAATGAGGTCACTCCCCTGGTGGACTCAGGAGGACAACCTTCTCCAAGGTTTTCCCTTTGCCCCACTGGAACGCAGATCACTGTCACTACAGATGCATCTCTGACCGGTTGGGGAACTCAGTGTCAGGATCTTCACACCCAGGGCCTGTGGAGTCAGGACGAGTCCCACCTGCACATAAATGTGCTGGAGATGAGCGCTGTCCTGTATGCTGTCCAAGTCCTGAAGGATATCCTCTGTCACAAAATAATTCTCCTTCAGACAGACAAGGCAGCGATGTACTACAGCAACAAACAGGGTGGAGCACACTCTTACCCCCTGTGCAGGGAAGCCATGAGAGTGTGGGAATGGTGCCTTGAGCATGAAGCCCTGATCTAGGTGGTCTACCTGCCAGGAGTCTGGAACGATCTGGTGGATCGCCTTAGCAGAACGGAAGCGGATCCACACGAGTGGTCTCTTGACTCAAACGTCATGCAATCACTCTTTGAAGAGTAGGGCACTCCAGACCTGGACCTTTAAGCATCTCCACTCAATGCAAAACCGCCTCTAGTCTGCTCCAGAAATCCAGAACCCGGCATTTTCTGTCAGGATGCATTCAGACTGCGTTTGGACAAGATGCTTTCTGTATGCATTTCCTCCTCTTCCCTTAATTCAGAGGGTGCTGCTCTCAGGCTGGAGGCACAGAGGGGAAGCATAATTCTCATTGCCCCATACTGGCCTCATCAAATATGGTTTCTGTTAATCAACAGATTATTGGAGGTTCCACCAAGACAACTACCACTTCAAATGGACCTCCTGACCCAGGGGACCAGTGGTCCATCCCAACTTGAGGTCCCTTCATCTCCATGCCTGGCTCCTTAGGAGATAAAAGTATGTAGGTTCAATGTCTCCTGTAGAATCTTAGACATTCTCCTAGCAGCACGGAAGACATCCACGAGGAAAACCTACATGGCAAAGCGGAAGCTTTTCTCCATCTGGTGTACAAAGTCCTCCCTGGGCCAATTTTATTAGTCACCAAACAAGGTGTTAGAGTACCTTCTAGACCTGTCAAATGCAGGACTGTAATACTCAACAGTGAAAGTGCACCTTTGTGTGATTTTGGCTTACCATGAGCTTATCCACAGTATGTCAGTGGCTCAGCTACCCTTGGTCAAGAGGTTCCCTAAAGGTATCCTCCACATTAGACTACCAGTCAGGAGACCAGTAGCCACTGGGATATCAATTTTGTGCTAGACATGCTCACCCATTAGCCATTCAAGCCTCTAGCAACCTGCAAGTTGAAGTTCCTGACCTGGAAGGCTGCCTTCCTTGTAGCCATTACTTCTGCTCACAGGGTGTCTGAAATACATGCCCTGGTCACAGACCTGCTGTATACAGTATTTCACAAGGACAAGGTGGTTTTCAGAACTCACCCTAAATTTCTTCCAAAAGTAGTCTTGGAATTCCACCTGAACCAGCTCTTGGTCCTTCCGACCTACTTTGTGAACTCTCAGAACGAAGGGGAGCATACCCTGCATTCTCTAGATGTAATGAGGGTTTTATAGTTCTACATCAACAGAACGAAGGAGATTCAGAAATCCAAGCAACTGTTTGTCTCATTCAGCATGGCCTAGCTGGGTCAGCCTGTTGCCATCAGGTGCATTTCAGCATGGCTGGTAGCATGTCTCTGCCATTGCTATTTGATGGCGCAGGTCAAGCTGGAAGGCAGAGTATACACCCACTCTAGCAGAGCAGTCGCGGCATCTCTGGCAGAGATTTGGAATGTGCCCATTGCAGACACCTGCAATGTGGCCACTTGGAGCTCTGTGCACACCTTTGTGAAGCACTGCACCTTGAATGTCCATTCCAGACAGCATCCATCCTTTGGCAGGACAATCCTTAATGGACTTCTGTCTTGAGTGAGCTCCTCTCTCCTGCCGCGCTTCTCAGGGGATTATTTTGGCTCGGTACTCTACCACTAGTGTGAATGAGTGGTGGAGACTATGTCCAGAAGATATGAAAATTGCATACCTACCGTAATTCTTGATCTTCTTGGACAAAGTCTCCACCACTTATTCACATGCCCACCCGCTATCCCCCAAGCTCACTTTTCTTGTTTTTGGTCTTCACTCCCTCATTGGCTGGGCTGTGAAGACACTATTGAGTTGACCCTTCTTACATGGGTCATACGGGCTATCTTATGTCAGATGGGTTAGTTTTACTAGGTTAGTTTACACTGCACCTCCTCGGTAAAAAATGATACTGAGGCGGTTGGAGGGCCAACGCCAAGATAGCCTATCTGGCACAAGTGAGCCTCGTGGTGCTACAGATGCACTGTCCTACATTAGTGCTGGCCCTCCTGAAGATTTTTGGCTCCCACTGGGTCCTAGGGCCTCTGGCGTAGTCCCACTAGTGTGAATGAGTGGTGGAGACTTCATCCAAGAAGATCAAGAAGTACAGTAGATCATTTTCATTTCTTGTTTAGTCTGAGTTTACGTACCTCAACTGTCCCTGATTTTCAGGGACCCTTACTTTGCCTCAAAAGTTTCCTCTGTCCCAGTGTCCCTTGTAAAATTTGTGTTTTCTGACAGGACAGTTAGGAATGTAAACACAAAACAATGTAAAATATTAAAATTATTGGCTTGTTCTTCAGGAAATTAATCTTGCATGTATCCCCTTGTTTTGTCAGCTTTCTGAATGAATAGAACCAATTTTTAAGATGCGCATTGTCCCCGATTTTGGGGGTTTTGTCTCTGAATGATTTTGTTTTAATCTTTGTTGTCTCTGATTTATGAGGAAGGAGGTTGAGAGGCATGCATGGTCTGAGATGGGAAACAATGAGTTCGGACTTGACTGGAGGGCCTTGCTTATGAGTAGACTGGTAGTAGTCTGTCACTTAAATTACTTGTAAGTTGTTGAGTGGGGGTGGGGTGGAGTGGGGCAGTGGACATCGTGGATTTAACTTGCTGCGCTGTTGCAGTGTAGCCACCTATTGGTGGAACAGGCAGCCAAACGGTTCTGTGCTTGGTGGCTTGGGTCGCTGTATCAGTTTGTTCTGATGCTGCTGGCTGCCTGTTAATTACATGACAGGAGTTGTACTGAGGGCAGGTACACCCGGCGTGCTTACTAAAAAATTCAAGAAGCCAGCCAGGGTATGCTTACGGCTGGGTCTCGGCTTGCCTGGCTTGCTTTAAGTAGAGCACTACATCATGACAGGCTCACTACTCACTGCTGGTACCCTCTTGCTCAGTTGTCTCATGCTGCCAGCCTTGCCTGCCTAAGCCTAATGTAACCTCCAGGGGGTGCTATCCTAAGGGCTACTACCCCTGCCTGCTCAGTTAATAACAGGTTGAGGGTCCAGGATCCAAAGGTGGGTGCCTCCACCCAGAGGGGATTGGAACAGTCAAAGGCAACCTGGTCACAGCCCTCTGGGTCACTGCAACCCCCCCTTTCTTCCCACTAGTGGCCCACACAAATCAATCACAGTATCCTTGCAATACCCTCTTACCCCCAGAATTGGTTCAATCAGCTTGGCTCTGAGGACTCCCTGTAAAGTAAGATGCAGTTATACGATAACCACTGTACAGTAATTCAACATAGACACACAGGTTAAGCAGTATACCATGCAACAAATCTGGGTTATTAAGAGGGAAATAACAAGGACAGGGAAAATCAAGTTGATTAGCTTACCACTCTAAAATATATATTATATCTAGGGCACTGTGCACAGGCCAAACCTATGTGTCACTGTCTCTGGGTACCCAGGCAATAGAAGGCTAGCCTTTTGTTGCAGCTAGTTGGGGCCCTGACTCAGAAACAAGCATTTGATTCCTGAAAGGAGTAAGTACAGCCAGCAGGCTCAGTTCGCAGAAGCAGTAAAGCAGCCAGACAAATATAGCCCTCACTATGCGCATCTGCCAGGGAGCTACCCTGCTTTAGTACTCAGTTCCAGCAGAAAGATCACTCTCGCACCACTCACAGGACCGAGCCTGGGATTCAACACTTCTCCGCACATTTATATGAAGAGCAGAGGGGTACCATACCAGGCAGCTGCTCCAAAACTCCAGATTGCTTTTGCTGAACAAACCAGGTGAACTACGCAGCTTCACTTGTCCTGACAGACCGAGAGCAATTCAGCAGATTCTCCAGTCCTCTACAGGGTGAGCCTGTTAGGTAGCTGTGTTCCACAGCCTCCTCTGCTTGCACTCCTCACGGATCTTGTCTTCTCTCTCTCTCTTCTGGCAATGAAGTCGCCCGCCTTCTCGGCCTGACTCACGCGCTTCCTGCGTGAATACTTGCACAGTGCAGGAGCCAAGGCTCCTTCCACCTTCACAATCACCAACGACTCTGCCCCTGGGCAGTTTGGGCAGAGAATCCAGTTCGGGTGCCACCCGATCCCATTGGTGGGATGCAGCTGCCAGTTACTCACTACTGCCCTCGTTGGTGCAAAAAAGGCGCCATAGTCCAGACCGTACATCCCAGAATTACTAGCTGTATCCCCATTGGTCAGCCAACTCCATTTAGAGTCCTGATTCTGGTTGGTCGCTATTTACTCCATTTTAGATGCCCCCCCCCCCACTCCTGTTGGACCCCTCAGACAGTCCTGGTCCAAAATGGAGGGGCACAGCACATAAAGTCCCAGCTGCAATAAAGGCAGATTAAACAACTGCATTTTCACTATTACTCTAAATGATTTCAGGCCAATAGTTACACTCGAAAGATGTGCTCCCCTTGCACTTTCAGCGACGGCAAAGAGGGGCAATTACATTACAGCTTGAGCGGGACTCGAGCAGGGAAACACAAAGTCCCCTTCATGAGCACCGACTATGTCTGCAAGCAGACAGCTCTTAAAGAGACAGTACATGGAGGCTCTGTAAGCACTCACAGATAAACAGCTTAGACGCCGAACACCATCCAGGCTTGAGCATTCAAGCAAGCTCCTGGAAGACTTTTGGGAACCCCCATTTGCAGGGGGTTTACACTAATAATGCCCAAGGTTATGAATCATGATCCCTGGCCTAGTAGCCTACTGTACTGTACTGTGCTTCATATTGCCTATGTTTGTACCACTGTCTTTCTGCTGCTAGCAGGCCACACTGTGATAGTTGTAACCCCCTCCCCCCCCCCAGCACCACGGGACATTCCTCTCCTCTTTACCCTTATATGCTCTCAAATCTACTGCAGTAGTAATTTCTCCACTGTCCTTTGTCTTATTTCACATTTCTACTATGAAGGGTGGCCTCCCGTCATGGTATCTCTTCTTTTCTACCCCTCTAATGTTCTCTGTTGTCCCTGTGGTGCCTGTGTTTTGAAATGTAAGGTTACCATTGTAAACAGGCATGGTGATAAAATAAGAAGCAGCCCCAGTTAGGTTCCAAAACAAACGAGCATCACAGCACATAGTTATGCTGTAGTTTAATAAAATGAGGTACCTTACAAGAAATAAATATAAGGTCACATAGTTATTTTCCTTGGGTAGTTATGTAAGAAATAAAGCCCTTACCTGGTCCACTTGCTGCAGGTACTGCACTCTAAGGAGCCAGTGGCATCTCCTAACATGTATTTATAGGGTACAGGTGTGGGAAGTCAGCACCAGAAGGGAGGGGTTAAACCCTTGATTCTTAATTAAGCTTTGTTTCTGTCTTGTAAAACTAATTAAGAGGTGGTTCATTCTGGGTATAATCAAGCCCAATCAATGTATTTTATTATGGTCAGGCTGATCCCCCTACTTAATGTATTAGGGTAGAAATTAAATGTATTAGAATAGGGGGTGGATCAGCCGATCAATGATGTCAGAGTGTTCACCTATATAAGGTGGAGATTTGTGCAAGAGAGCAGATAGTATAGGAGCACAGAGGATGGTAGATGTGCTGGGGCTTATGCTCATCTACTCTGTGGCAGTACTCAAGCTGTTAAAGTACTGATCGTCTCAAGTTGAGAGAAAGCCATTTTTATGTTGCTTGCACGCATGTGCAAGACACACAGGGCTGGATATTCAAACTGTGCCATTCTGAGGCGCAAGCCCTTGCACCGCGCAAAATAGTTGCGCAGGGGTGTGGCCCAGGCGATATTCAAAGGAGCTGTGCTATTGAGCAACTCCTTTGAATATCACCCCATAACCACAACCACTGTGCATAGCGCCAGTGAAACTTGCGCCACCGCAAGTTGTCAGAGTGGAAGTATTCAACTTACGGTGGCAAAATTACCATTGCGCCATCGCAAAATCCGCGATATTCAAAGGTGACGCCTGCAAATGGGGCCATAATTCATGCAAAGCGCGGGGGGGCCATTTGCATCTGATTATGGCCCCATTTGCATGCCATTAGCATGTAGGTGCGCCGATCCCCGAGGACTTGCGCCTGGCCGCCCTGCCAGGCAGCAGCCATCGGGGACCGACGCACCCTGCAGCCCCATTGCGGGCAGCAATGTGGCTCCCCACCTCCTCCCGTACATCTCCCTGGTGGTCCAGTGGACCGTAATGCCCGATCGCGGGCAGAATGTAAAAAGACCCCCCCCCGCTCAAACATCTCCCTAATGCCCAATCGCGGGCAGAATGTAAAAAGAACCCCCAACATCTCCCTGGTGGTCCAGTGGACGTAATGCCCGATTGCGGGCAGATTGTGAAATGAACCCCAACATGTTCCTAGTGCCTGATCGCGGCAGAATGTACAGAACCCCTCAACACGTTTCTAGTGCCCGATCGCGGGCAGAATGTAACACTTCCGCCACGTTCCTAGTGCCGATCGCGGGCAGAATGTAAAGAATTTCTCCAATATCTTTCAGGTCCAGTGATCAGCACGCTGATCGCTGACAGCATGGCAATGACACTCTCCGCCCAAACATCTCCCTGGTCGTGTAGTCCTTCATTTCCGAAGCCCCACCACCCCGCCCCCGGCAGCCGCGGGCGGCAGCATCCGCCCTGCCGCTTGAGCCGACTGCTCAGCAGAAGGCTTTCAGTTGAGGAGAGAACCAATGGGCGGCAGCCCATACCGCATATGACAGTCCAGATTTGTGAATGATTCATTCATGGTGGCTGCACGCCCATTGGTTCTGTTTCTGCACCAATGGGCGTGCAGCCCATACCGCATACGACAGTCCAGATTTTTGTGAATGATTCATTCATTGACGTAGGGCTGCACGCCCATTGGTTCTGCTCTGCACCACCGGGCGTAGGCCTCACCGGGCAGTCAGTCGGCGGGCGGGCGGGGCGGGTGGCGTGGTGATGCTGCCGCCGCCGGCTGCCGAGGGGGAGCGGCAGGGGCTGTGGGTGGGTGGGTGGGGGAGATGTTTGGGCGGGGGTGTCATTTACATTCTGCCCGCCGATCGGATTACGGGTCCACTGGACCACCAGGAGATGTTGGGGGTTCTTTACATTCTGCTCGCGATCGGGCACTAGGAACGTGTTGGGGGTTCTTATTACATTCTGTCCGCGATCAGGCACTAGGAACGTGTTGGGGGTTCATTTCACAATCTGCCCGCGATTGGGCATTACAGTCCACTGGACCACCAGGGAGATGTTGGGGGGTTCTTTACATTCTGCCCGCGATCGGGCACTAGGAACGTGTTGGGGTTCTTATTACATTCTGCCCGCGATCGGGCACTAGGAACGTGTTTGGGCGGGGGTTCATTTCACAATCTGCCCGCGATCGGGCATTACGTCCACTGGACCACCAGGGAGATGTTGGGGGTTCACTTTACTTACTGCTCACGATCGGGCATTTCGGTCCACTGGACCACCAGGGATGTGAACGGGAGGGGGAGGAGCCTCATTGATGCCCACGATCGGCCTGGTGGGGGGGGTACACTATGCCCGCGATCGGGCTGGGGGGGGCACAGGGCCTGAGTTGGGGGCCAGCCACAGGTGGCAGCTGCTCTGTTGCGCCCTGCAATACAACAGCTCACCTGTGGGTGGCCCTCTACTTAAGCCTTTTTTTTTGGCTCAAGGTCCTGCAGGCTCAGGTTGGGGGTTGCGCCTGCACAACTCTGCACAGCCCGGCTGAATATCAGGCTGTGCAGTTTATGCATGGTTCCTCCCCCTCCTATTGAGCATGCATTCATTTGCATTGCGCTGTTGCTCAGCCAGTTTTCAGTGGCGTAACTGTCTCCTGCTGAATATCACAGAATGGCGCAATGTAGGACTTGAGCATGCGCAACCCTGTTAAGCATGGAGCAACCCTTTTGAATATCTGGCTCATAGTGCCATCATCGGAGATTTTGGAGGTGTGTCACCTCCTCCTCCAATTCAGGCAGTGTGCTGGCAGGTGTGGCCCCTGTAAGCCGATGCATTTTGGAGCTGTCTATGACACGCTCCAAAATGCAGTGGCATAGAGTTGAAAGGGGGAGCTACGCCCAGTGAGCAGAGATTAGAAGCCCACTGAAGCGTAGTCCCCCCACACGCAGGCGTGCGTGCCCCGCACCTACGTATAGCCGACAGGGTGCCCAATCCCCGCCGCTGAGCTGCTGTCGCCGCCCCTCTAGTTAGATGCCACGCTGGGAGCCCACCGCGTGGCAATGAGTCCTTGGCCGACGGGGTGCCTCAATCCTCCGCCGGGCTGAACGCCTAATCTAAGCGCAGCACGCTGGGAGCCCACTCCCAGCGGCAAACCGGCCCCACGACGCTTTTTTGTTTGTTTAACCTGAAAACGAAACAGTCCCGCCGGAGCGCCTCCCGACCCCTCCCACAACCCACACCCACCCACTGCGCACCCAGCCTCCCCACGCCCCCCCTCACCCCATACTTACCTCCGGACTCTGGCGCGACGATCTTCGGTGGACCGGGAACACGTCTGCACTCTTCAAAGCCGACCGCGAACTGAGGAAATGCCGGTAAGCTGTATAATGGGCTAGATAGGGGGTTTCAACTTTGTTGCATATCTCAGGCATTTTTGGGAATTTTTGCACCAAATTTTCAACATGGGGTTTTTGGGACCCCTTCTCATGAGTGATGTCACTGTCATGGCGTTATTCGGGCCCGAAGGGTGATTTTGCGCAGTGACTGCACAGTGACTGCGAAATCACCCTTTGGGCCCGAATACCGCCATGACAGTGACATCATTCATGAGAAGGGGTCCCAAAAACCCCATGTTGAAAATTTGGTGCAAAAATTCCAAAAAATGACTGTTTTACGAGCGTGCGTTGCGCAGTTCCTATGCAGGCTCGTAAGTTCGCGAAATTTCAATATTTTCACTCCAGATTTTCAATAGTGCCATTTCACCACACATTCTTATGAGTAGTACAGCTGTCATTTTTCACATCTCACCCAAAATGTGTTTCCGCCCAGGTAGCGCAGAATGGCACAGTCGGTGTGCAAAATCAATGTACGGGACAAATTAAGAAAATCACAGTGACACTGTTCATGAGCAGAGGTCTTAAAATGGCTATGTTGAAAATTTGGTGAAAAAATTCCTAAAAATGACTGTTTTACGAGCGTACATTGCGCAGTTCCTACGCAGGCTCATAAGTTAGCAAATTTTCAATATTTTCACTCCAGATTTTCAACATTGCCATTTTACCACACCTCCTTATGAGAAGTACAGCTGTCATTTTTCACATCCTGCCCAAAACGTGTTTCCGCCCATGTAGCGCACAATGGCGCAGTCGGTGTGCAAACTCAGTGTATGGGACACATTAACAAAATCACAGTGACACTGTTCATGAGCAGAGGTCTTAAAATGGCTATGTTGAAAATTTGGTGAAAAAATTCCTAAAAATGACTGTTTTACGAGTGTGCATTGAGCAGTTCCTACACACGCTCGTAAGTTCGCAAATTTTCAATATTTGCACTCCAATTACTTCCAAATACCTAAACAGCACATAGAAGCAAGCAACATTCGGCACTGACAAATGCTTGTTTATGTTGTTGGCTTCATTTTTTTTTATAGTTAATTTCTGAAAAGTTTATTTTGAGCTTTGTTTTGTAAATAAATGTCACACAAAGTCTTGTGTGTTCTAAAGAACTTCTGTGTCTGGCCTATCACTTCCCACACACCTGTTCACACACACACCAGACACCACAGGCCACACATCTCTGATCTAGTGTATGCTTACTTCCTGCAGACAGTCTGAAAATGTATCACAACAGCTGAAGCACAGTCTGGTCACCATTTTTATGTTTGCTTGCACGCATGTGCAAGAAACATAGTGCCATCATCCGAGTTTTCGGAGGTGTATGTCACCCCCTCTTCCAATTCGGTCAGTGTGTTGGCAGGCGCAGCCCCAGTCCTCCAATGCATGCTGGAGCTGTCTGACAGCTCCAAAATGCAGTGGAGTACGGTTGAAAGGGGGAGCTACGCTTCAGTGAGCAGCGATAAGATATCGTCTGCCATGCGCTCCCCTACACACCACACACACCTGACACACACACACACACACACGCAGGCATGCTAAATGCATTACGCACACTGCTTTTTGGCAGGGTGCCCAATCCCGATCGCTGTGCTGCGCCCCAAAAGCCTTCCACATGCCATGCTGAGTGCCCACCCCAGCATGGTAACTCATTGTATAGCCGACGGGGGTGCCCAATCCCCCATCGGCTCCACTGTCCTCCCTTCCCGAGAGTACAGGATGCCATGCTGGGAGCCCACCCCAGCGTGGCAACTGATGCTATGGCTGACGGGGGTGCCCAATACCCCGTCGGCTCCACGCCCCCCCAACCAGCCATCCTTGTGCCACGCTGGGAGCCCACCCCAGTGTGGCAAGCGTCCCGCATCGTTATTTTAAAAACAAAAAACCTGGAAATAAAAAACTGTCCCTCGGTGCTTCTCCCTGGCCCTCCTCCCACAACCCGCACCCACCCACTGCGCACCTGCCTCCCCACACCCCCACCCCATACTTACCTCCGGACCTCGGCTCGACGATCTTCGGTGGACCGGGAACACGTCTGCACTCTTCAAAGCCAACCACGAACTGAGGAAATGTCGGTAAGCTGTATAATGGGATAGATAGGGTTTTTTCAACTTTATTGCATATCTCAGGCATTTTTTGGAATTTTTGCACCAAATTTTCAACATGGGGTTTTTGGGACTCCTTCTTATGAATTCTGTCACTGTCATGGCGTTACTCAGGCCCGAAGGGTGATTTTGCAGCCACTGCGCGAAATCACCTTTCCGGAATGATTAACGAAACAACACTGCCAGTGTTCATAAGGTGGGCTCTCAAGACGCCTATTTTGAAAATTTGGTGGAAAAATTCCCAAAAATGACTGTTTTACGAGCGTGAGTTGGGCAGTTCCTACGCAGGCTCGTAAGTTCGCGAAATTTTCAATATTTTCACTCCAGATTTTCAACATTGCAATTTTAACACACCTTCTTATGAATAGTATAGCTGTCATTTTTCACATCTCACCCAAAACATGTTCCGCCCATGTAGCGCACAATGGCGCAGTTGGTGTGCGAAATCAATGTATGGGACAAACTAAGAAAATCACAGTGACACTGTTCATGAGCAGAGGTCTTAAATGGCTATGTTGAAAATTTGGTGAAAATTCTAAAATGACTGTTTCTGAGCGTTGCTATGCAGTTCCTACTCATGCTCGTAAGTTCGCGAATTTTCAATATTTTCACTCCAGATTTTCAACATTGCCATTTTACCACACCTCCTTATGAGCAGTACAGCTGTCATTTTTCACATCTTGCCCAAAATGTGTTTCCGCCCATGTAGCGCACAATGGCGCAGTCGGTGTGCGAAATCAATGTATGGGACACATTAAGAAAATCACAGTGACACTGTTCATGAGCAGAGGTCTTAAAATGGCTATGTTGAAAATTTGGTGAAAAAATTCCTAAAAATGACTGTTTTACGAGCGTGCATTGCGCAGTTCCCACGCAGGCTCGTAAGTTTGAATTTTCAATATTTTCACTCCAGATTTTAATATTGCTATTTTATTACATTTCCTTATGAACAGTACAGCTGCCATTTTCACATGTCGCCCAAAATGTGTTTTCAGACATGTAGCGCACAATGGTGCAGTCGTGTGCAAAAGCAATGTTTGGGACAGATTAAGAAAATCACAGTTGCACTGTTCATGAGCAGAGGTCTTAAAATGGCTATGTTGAAAATTTGGTGACAAAAGTCCATAAAATGACTGTGTTACGAGTGAGCATTGAGCAGTTTCCACACACCCTCGTAAGTTCATGACTTTGTAATATTTTCAGTCTAGATTTTCCCCAGTTGTATTTTTCCACACTTCCTTATGAACAGTAGAGCTGTGATTTTTCACAACATGGCCGAAATGTATTTTCACACTTTCAGCGCAGAGATGCGTGGTCACTGTGGGAAATCATTGTTCGGAACAGATAAAGAAAATCACAGTGACACTGTTCATGATTGGAGGTCCCAAAATGCCTGTGTTGACAATCTGCTGTAAAAAATCCCCAAACTAATTACATTACGGGTGTGCGTTGCACAGTTTCTATGCACGCTTGTGACTTCACCAGTTTTTTAAATATTTTTACTGCAGATTTGCAACATTGCCATTTTTTACACCTCCCCATGAACTGCACAGCTGTCATTTTTTACATCCTGTTCGGAATGTTTTTGCACCCGTGGTGCTAAATGCCGTAGTCGCTGTGTATTAGCAGCTTTCCGCTAACAAACTGATATTGCCACTGTTCATGAGGTGGGGTCACAAAAAAGCCATGTTGAAAATTTGGAGTGAAAATACCAACGAATGCCTGAGGTATTAGGGTTTCCAACCATAACGCCCCACCCTGTAGAGAATGACAGGCATCAGGGGTGTGACTTGGGATTCTTGCTTGTAATGCTCCTACCATTCCACACCCTACAGCCAGTGAGAGGCATCGAGGTATGCCTTGGACTCTTCGGCCCCAAAGTTCACCCCATTCTCCTATACCGCACCCATCTCACCGTACTTCCTGATGGAATGGGGTGCACATAAGGGCCAAAGACCCCAAGGCACACCGTGATACTTGTCATTGTCTGCAGGGTGGGGTGTGGTGAAATGGTGTGGCCGTTATGCCTGATGACCCAAAGGCACACCCCAATGCCTGTCACTCTCTGCAGGGTGGTGGTGGGGTTGGCTTCAGTTCAATACTTCACTGCCATTCCTATTACGCAGCTCTGTAACTTCTACACTACCACTGCCAATGCCAGCAAGCAAACATTCGGCATTGACAAATGCTTGTTAGTGTTTATTTTAATCCCAGTCCCAACTGTCTTCATACCCTTTTTTTTATTAGTATCCATAGTTACCACATAAATGCTTTTCATGCAGATATACAGCTCAAAGCAGGAGTCCCCAGTGGAGGAAGCCCTGCCTGGCTTGGAAATTGTCGTACTTGTATGTGTCTGTGCATTGGGAATCCTTGCATCTTACTCTGAAATCAGATTTGATAGTATTTGTGTATATGTGTGTGTGTGGGGGGGGGGGGATCCTACATCCTGCCTGCCACTCTGTCCCCACCACTACCAGATCCGGGGGGGATCCTACATCCTGCATGCCACTCTGTCCCCACACTACCAGATCCCTAATATGTGTGCTTGTACTTGCGCTGCCACTGCTGTACTGCTGCCTGGCCTCACACCATAACAGTCACTGCCACCACAGGCTGGACTGATTTTTTTTCCCCCACAAACAAGATGTGGAGGCTGTCACTCCCTTTCAATTCCTCGTGAGCTGGCCTGGCCCCGGTGGCCTGGTGCTATTGCCTTGCCGGTAACAGGCTCCCCTATTAAGGTTTCACTGAACTTAAAACCTTAAACTGCATTTAAGGCCTCCAAACATTGAACTGAACAATGTGATAGACTGGTGCTCCAATTCCTAGTTGAAAGTAACATTTTAAGTTAATGGAACTCCTACTTATTTATACACAGGTTAACTTAATATAAAAGATTAACTTTGTGGGTCTTTTTAAATGTAGCTATGCATCAGAGTGCACTAAAATTAAAAGAAAAAGAGGACATATTGGCTTGTTAAAGCAAAGTGGCAGTAATGTATTGTTAACGAAAGGTCGGGATGTGACCAGAACAGTAAGCAGATGGTAAATGAACACTAATGGTGCCCCTAATGTTATATATTTTTGACCCCTGTTTTAGAGTTAAAAAGTAACCACTGATTGAATCTTTTTTCATATAAATGTCCTCTTTAAAATGTCAGCAGCTGCTGGAAGCATCTTAGTGCTTTCATGTTCCAGCTTTGTGATTCTGTAGCAGGAAAAGATTTCAGTCACCCAATTAAATAGTAATGAAATTACAGGCTGAGGTTAGTAGCATAAAACAGAGGGGCCTGGTTTCATCATATATGTCTCAAACCTTAAACAAGGAGCATAAAGGTGGGTAAAGGCTTCTGTCAGAAAACTGTAAACACAAATCATACCAAATAAGTAAAAAAGAGTGTACCACCTGCCAGTGGTCCAGATACATATTAGGACTGAGAAGTATTTACTTCTAACTTCCCTAACCTGGTACAGTAGTATTTTCATCTAAATGGTAGTATGCTATTTGCAGGCCTGTCTCAACCCCCAAACCACGACCTGTAAACCAACTCTGTCTAGACCACAGGGTGCCTGCAGCCACTGATATTATTTGCCCAATATTGGAGCCTGTGGTACTTCCCTTTTGCTACTTACTGCTGTAAACTCTTTTTTTAATATATTGCCAGGCTGCAACATCACGTTTGGTCAGCCAGAAGTCAACTTTTGAAACTGTCTCCACGATATGCAGTTGATGTTGATAATATACTCACTGCCTACAAATCTCACTGGAAATGAGTTTGTCTCAGATGAGTCTTCCATTTATTTATTTGAAATGAATAAAAGTTTTACTACTACGGCTACTGTTTCCACTTGGCTATTGTGTGGTACAATGGATGCTAGCTAACATCTCCAGGTGTTGCCAGTTTTGTGTACGTTTACCTGCATACTGTAAATATATGCATGGTGGGAAACAAATTCCTAAATCTGAAAGCAGGGGTGAACTATGAAAAAATGGCAGTGAAAAACTCCTTTGTCCCCACTGCCACCCGGAGGGTACTTAGCACTAAAACACCTGGCAAGTGAAGCTGTAGCTAGTGCCACCATGTTCTGCTGTACTGAATATGAGGAAGGTTTTCAGTGAGGTGCAATTCACATAACAGCATTGGTCTAAGAAGACCTAGTACATGTACGCCACAGTGTATATTACTTTATACTGTGGGCAACAACAAAAGCTCTGCCCTGCTGCCATTATTCTACATCCCACAACATGGACTTCTAATAATTTCTGTAATTTAATTCTTGGGAGTGCTGACTAGAAAGGTTGGCCTTGAGTTTGTCTGGGCATCGCCTTCAGTGACTGTGCCATCATAACATCCTGTCTCATGGAATAGGAAAATACTGTACTATGAGTATTTCAGGGTGGTACAGTATGTAGAATTGATGTATGAGGGAGGAAGGTATGGTAGTTTTATTTGCCAGTGTCTTTGTAGGGTGAAAGGGAGATAGGACCATATTGTACAGAAAATGTGTTAATAAGTGTTAGATGGGCCAACAAACAAGGTTATGCTATACACATATATTATCTCTGTGTCATTCAGTGTTAGCATGTAAAAGAGGTCAGTAAAAACACATGAGGCCCCATGAATACTCACAAGGGACAGTCACTAAGCATTCACAATATCCATTTAGCACCAGTCCTTCATGAGGAATTCATTGTGCTGTGCAAAATGGGATCACAAACCCATCCCTGCATGGTCACTAAGGTGAAACAATCCTGAGGTCAGTACATCATTTTGATAGCATTAGTGTGGTCAGATGAAATGGTACTTAGATTGAGTTGCATCCACCGTCTATTCTCCTAAGTTTGGCATCCCAGTCTAGAGAGTATGGGGCTCTGTCAGCCTGGCTTCTAAATGAGCAAGCAATAAAAATAGGGTTAGTGCTGTAAAGCTGTGGATACCCTTTAATTGTTCAAAACATTCACCTCTATTGCAGAATATTCTAGCCTCACCAGTCTTTAAAGAATAATTTAAACATCAAGGAGTCTGGTCTTAGTCTGCATCTGGAGCCAATATACCCAGTTTGTTTGAGAAGGTATGTGCAAGTGTCTAAAGTTCATCAAGTTACAGATACAGGTACCAGCCAATGGAGCAGTTCAGTATCTTACTTTAACATCAAGACACAAATGGAAACACACGCAGATGAAAGCCCCAAAGCATCCACTTAAAATGAATAAACAGTGTACCCAGCAGGGGTATGGATTCAAGCTAGGGAGGAAGGTTCAGAAAGAACATTAAGAAGAAGTATTTTATGGAAAGCATGATGGATGAGTGGAACAAACTTCCTGACAAGGTTGTGAAGTCAAGGACAATAGCAGGATTTTAAGAGGAAGTGGGGCACATATAAAGGAGTTATCAGATGGCAGTTGAATGGTGTGGGATGGGAACGGTTGACTCAGATGGATGACTTATACTAGAGCGTCTCCAAGTAAGGAATCTTGGGACAGGCTGGATGGACTGTTCAGGTCTTTTTCTGTCAATTACTTTTCTATATTTTTGTTTCTATGAACAGACCAACACATAACAAGCATTTGTCATGCTGAATGTTGGCTATTTGTTAAACAATGTATTTTTTGCAATTCTGACCCCAAATTTTGAAGATACTTGTTTTAGAAATCACCTTGTATACAAGACATGTGCCATTTTTAGTATATTAACCAAAATGTCATTTCGCACCAGAGATGCAAAAACGCATCTCATCAAGGATCTTAAAAATGAAACGTGTCACATTTATGAGGTGGTGTGGAAAAATGCCAGTGTTCAAAGTGTGGAGACAAAATATTGAAAATTAGTTAAGTTATGAGTGAACATTGAAATAGTGTAATGTTCAGTTATATCCTGGGCATGTTATTATATTTGTACACCAAATGTTCAGCATAGCCTTCTTATTACCCCATGTAATGAACATGGTAGGTGAAAATGTTCAAATGCCCAGCAAAACATCATTCTGTGCCACAATTACAAAAACACATTTTGGCCAGGCTTTGAAAAATTATAGCTGTCATGTTCATGAGTTGCTGTAAAGAAATTGCTATGTTGAAAATTTGGGGTCATGGTATTGAAAATTACCCGAGTTACGAGCCTGCATTCACAAAATTCAACATAGGCTCATAACTTTGTTGTGTTTTAATATTTTCACACCAAATTTTAAACATAGCCTTCTTATGACCCCATCTCATGAACAAGGGCAGAGAAAATTTTCAACATCTGCATGAAAGGTGATTTCTGACAGCGACTGTGAGATCACCTTTTGGGAAGCGGAAACACATTTTGGCCAGGATTTGAAAAATGACAGCTGTCATATTCATGAGGTGCTGTAAAGAAATGGCTATGTCAGCTCCTGTGTCTCATTCTCATTATTGCTGGAACCCCTGCCTCTCTTAGTCACTCACTGTTTTTTCTTGTTTCTCACCCCTACCCACACTTTCTAACAACAAAGCCTTTGAATGAGGCTGCAGCTTAAAACTCACTGAAGCCCCCCCCCCGTCAAGCTTGTTTACAAGGAATAGAACTGCTAAAATCTGCCTTCAATTTTGTGTGCTGCCAAATGAATATGTTTGCTGTAACTAAGTCTGGTGTACTCAGTGTGATTCTATGTATTTACTATTGTATTGTGTTTCATGATGTAGAACCTTTGCTCAAAGGTTGTTTCTGAATAATCCGTTAAAAAAAAAAAAAAAACAATGTTGACAATTTGGGGTAAAAATATTGAAAATTATCAGAGTTACGACCCTGCATTTGCAAATTTCAACGTAGGCTCATAAGTTTGATTTTTTTTTTATATTGTTGCCTCAGATTTTCAACATAGCCTTCTTATAGCCCCTCCTCATGAACAAGGGCAAAGAAAATTATCAATTTCTGCCCAAAAAGTGAATTCATGTAGCAAGCACAAAATCACCTTTCAGGACAGATTTGCCTAATGACAGTTCAGTTGTTCATGAGGCGGGGTCCCAAAAGTATGTTGAAAATTTGGGGCAAAAATATTCAAAAATGGCTAAGTTATGCCACTAAGTTCAAAACTCCGTTGAATTACATTGAACTGCATACCTGATTTCCTCAGGTTGGATCAGCCTTTAAACAATGAAGATGTCTCTGTGCTCCAGAGAAGATTATAGCGTCAGACCCCCAGTGAGTAAGTAAGGGCTTGGGGGGGTTGGGGTGCTGAGTTGGAGGGTCGGAGGGTCTAACAGCGCAACAGACAGCAATGGATGGTTTTCTGTATTACAGGGTTAAATAAATACAGTCAGGTGTACCGTGCATGACCATTGTAATGCACACTGAATACTGGACACGTTCTCTTCCTCCTGCTGGCACCTCAAAATGCAGGATGCAACTCCCTGACAAGAGAAAGAATTGCAGGTCCAGTGGTTAAACTGGGAAGGAGCCCACAGAAATTCAGGTCCATCACCTCTGAAAAAAACTATGAGAGTTCCTGCACTGAATACCATAGGGAAGGTCCACCACCACATCTAAATGGCAGTTGCCCCACAAACTCCACTCCACCACCTCTTAAACTTCCCCCAGCTAAAAATCTAGATGCAACAGTGTCACAGTTCCCCACCTAAATGTGTTCAATTTAAACAACTGGGCAGCAGGACTGTGCAGTGAATTTCTATACAGGCACTTTGTACATCAGCCCACCCTCCCACAATACCCACCAAGTGTACTTTCTAGAGCTGTGCAGAATATAAAATTCCGCCTGCAGAATGCACATGGAATGACCATTCCAATTCCTCAGAATTCCATGGAATTTTCATGAAAGTTCTGAGAAATTTCACAGAAGTTTAAATTTCAGTTATTTTGCTATAATTTTACAAGTACGCGTCCACATAATACCACATTTGGAATATAAACAGTACCCCCATTGCCTACAACAGCCTACCAAATTTCAGAGCTGTAGCTTGAAAGAGGCAGAATTATGGGTGGCCAAACATTTAATAAAAATTTAATTTTCAGTTTTTTGAGATAATTTTAAAATTTCTTATCCAAATTTCTCCACAATATCAAGATTTAGAGAAGCATCTAGAATGCGTACATGAACCATGTTTTAAGTCTCAAGCCTCAATGGGAGCTGAGTTATAGGTAGCCAATTATTTTGCCAAAAATTTGGATTTCTGTAATTTTAGTTTACTTTTGATAGTATTAATTGAAATGTTACAAAAATTAACAGGTATACATGTTGTTATGACATTTGTATATGCACATAGTTTCAGATTCCTAGCCTTAAATGGGACAGAGTTATAGCCTGCCAAGCATGCTGACACAATTTAAATTTCAGTTAGTTCCCTCTAATTTTAAAATGACATATCCAAATTTAACCAGAGTTGAAACATTTAAACTACTATACCACATGGTCATTTCTGAGAAAATTCAACTTTAAATGGGATTGAATTAAAAATAGTCAAACTTTCACAACATTTACAAAATTTAATTTTGCAAGAATATAAACTACAAATTTATAAACCCCTGAAACTTTAAAACTATAGAATTCAGTACCATTACATTTGGCAGGTTCTTAGACCTTACAAAGAGACTGTGTGTGCCAGTTTTAGTAATTGTTTGCTGTGAAAAATTGCAAAATAGCATGTGTACAAAGTCAAATCCCATCAGTCTTTGTGAGAATTGTAGAATTTCATGAAAAATTCCGTAAAACTGGAATTTTCTAATTTTACTTAGCCTTATCTGGGGGATTCTAATTTGAGGATGGGGTATAAGAGGCAGGTAGTGCAGGGGGTCACCAGGTTCTGGTGTTAGATGCACAGTTTCACCAAGAAATGGACAGCTGAGTTAGGTAGCACAACAGTGGTAGACCCCCAGGTTGGAGCAAGAAAGCACAGAGTGTCAACAATTCTAACCTGAATGCAGGATATTTAAGGATTACATCCAGTGAATTTATGACCCAGGGAGCCTGGTGTACATGCAAGTCTAGGACTTAGAGCTACTCAAAAAGATGTAGTGGGGTAAGACAATGTCTTGGGCAGTAGGAAGAAAGAATTCTGGTTATTCCAACAGGGTAGATCGATAGGAAAAGGAGTAGGCGACTCACGTTCTAAGGGAGTTTATCAAAGAACAAAGAGGATATCGGTGGGATCAGTAGTTCTACTGAGTCAATCTGGCTATGCCAAAAGGGAAGAGGGGGATAGTCACCCAGAGAGGAACAGCAGCAGAACTGCAAAAAGCCCAGCCCAGCTTATCAAATGAAGTAGTGATATATACATTGTTAATGTTAAATTCCACAACAAAAATTCTGGATGCTTCATCTACAGTATATGCTATCATAAATATGTGAGAAAATGTTACTAATCATTTTTTTTTCTTCTGCAAACATACAACTGTTTAACCAATTTATCCAGTTGTGTTAGACACCAGGATACACTGACTATGGATATGCATGTCAAATGTTTACTCTATGCGTGCAAGAGCAGATAAGTTACAAAAATCCACAATTTTGATAGTTTTCACAAAGTTTTGCAAATATTTACATAGTAAAGTTTTGAACCCCTATAACTTAAAAATCCCTTATCCAATTCTGTCCATATTATATAAGCATTACAAAAAGGATATCCATACTAATTTACACATGCCTAGCTCCAAAGGTGCCTGAGTTATATACAAATGAAATTTTTTCATGAAATTTCCTGAAAAAAAATATAGATATTGAGCACATATAATTTTGAGACGATGACTGAGTTATAACCAAATTACTACATTTTAAAAATTCTGCTAAATACTGACAAAATTCCACAAAAGTTTGTGGAATTTTGTAACATTTTGTAGAAATTCTGAGGATTCGGAATTTTCCCATTCCGCACAGCTCTAGTACTTTCATTAGTGGCCACACACTCTTGGTCCAGGTTGTTTATGATGTTGTGGGCGCTGACAGCAGCGCTTCTGGAGTTATGATCCATAAGGGCCGAATGGTGCTGGTGCAGTTGAGCCTGGATCCCCATTGCACCTCTGCTACTGTCAGCTGTCGCTGCAGCCATCGCCTTTCCCACCACAGCGCCTCTGCGTCAGCAAAGTTTCGAAACAACTCCTCCCTGCCTGACAGGCAGAAGGATCCTCTAAACTGTTGTGTTCACAGAACATGCACTATACTTGCTGGGATTGTACAACAGTTCCAGCAGCCACTGATGATAGGGGGCTCTGAACTAACATAAACCAATTCTGCCTTAATGAAAATGTTTAACGTTCCACAATTTTCATCAGTGACAAAATAAAATTATTATCAGATTATGTAACCAGAACCTAGATCTGAGATTTATCAGATGTGCATGTAAATAATTAGAAAGGAACAGTCAATGTACCCTTGTGTGATTTAGATTGAGTTGTTCAGACTCTGATAGTGGGACAGAGAGGGGAGTGGATCTGTAGTAACTGGGCTGGGAAATAAAGCAGATGAGAGATTACAGGTTGTACAGTTAGTGCTTGGGTCTGAGGCGCTGCAGTTTTTATATTAGGATTGTAGGGGGTCTAGTATGACATTTTCTTATATTGGAGCTGTATGATAAGGACAAGCTGGTTTCTGCAGATTCATTTTAAACTCCATTCTGGTTTATTTACTTCAAAGTCGCTCAGCTGCTTGGTGACCAGCTTCATGCAAATCAAAGGACCTATTTGATTGGGGTGGCTTTAGTCCTTTGAAGTACATGACCATTCAGCCCACCAAGCAGAGAGTGATGTCAGGACCATAGCGAGTGGTCATTTGTGTACACTGCTGAACCACTGGTTTTGTGAACTGCAATGGGCTCACCAGTGTTCACCCTGAAATCCCCTATGCCAAAAATCAGCTTTGCGCAAGTGCAGCCAACATAAAAATCAACGCTCTGTAACAGCTCTGATAAAATTGCATGAAGAGTTTATTGGCAAACAAAGTTTTGCAAGCTGGCAAACACCCTGGCACTTATTGGCCCCCTGATGAAGTAACAGCCTACCAAAATGTGTCGGACTGACTGGCAGCTTGTTAAACTTTGATTGCTAATAAACTCTTCTTTATCAGAGTTGTTACTGAGTACTGCTTTTTCTGTTTATCAGTGTCTAGCATTAGACTTGGCCTTCTGGGTATCTACATGTCTTCAGTCCTAACTTCTGTAGTTGGTCTCCTAAATATCTGGGGCAAAATGTTTTCACATCTGTGCATGGTCTCTGTACAGTCATTACACAGAAACATAGTATTGTGGTGACTGAAGGAACATAAGGTCCACATGTATGTCCCTACTTCTCCTGTGTCTCACACATTAAAGAAAGAACTGTCTTTTATGATTGACAAGAAATTCCTGCCTGCTTTTCCTTGGGCACTTTCCATTTCAATGTCAGATAGGTTAAAATCCCTCATGAGAAGAACCATGGGCCCATAGTTGTTGCTCTTTCAATTTGGTTTGCTAATTCCAAATCATGTTCACCCGTGCTACCTGGCTATTTGTAACATAAGGCTCGGTTCAGGAAGCTTGGCACAAGCTGCAGCTAATGGCAGCTTGGGCTGATCGCTGGTGCACCATGGACCCTGAGCCCAATTCACTACCGGGTAGGGTCTTGGCACCAAAGTCTCACAGCTTGCAGCAAATGTGGCCATGCAGCAAAAAGATGGTGCACCTGAGAGGTTTATTGTAAGCTATGGGGCAGTCAGATGGCATCTGTGCCCAGGAAAAGAGACCCACCAGGAGGCTGCCGAGGTCATGGGGGAATGGGGCAGTGCATGGGGAGGACTTGTGGCACACAGATGAGTGATGATAGGGGTGGCACCAGCACCCTGATGGGGTATCAGAGGGGCCACTGCAGTGCCAGTGTGGTGGTGGGTAGGGGGAGCATGAGTTATGGTAAGTCACTTTCCTATGTATTATCTTTACATTGATAATTAGGATGACATTTACAAGTCAATATACCTTATGTACTAGGACATTATGATATACTTAGGCGCATTAACCGTATGTTTGTATCTAAGACAGAGGAATGTATTATCCCATTGTTTAAAGCATACATCAGAACATATACAGATTATGGGTCACCAATGTGGAGTCCATACATGGTCAGGGACATTCAAGTGATTGAAAGAGTTCAGACAAGGGCAACAAAAACGGTGCCCCATTTAGCATCACTACCATATCCAGAGAGGCTTCAGAAAACAGGACTACATTCACTGGAGCTTAGGTGCTTCAGAGGTGATCTTCTGTTCTTATATAAAATTCTCAAATCACCCTCTCTGATGGACAAATGTGGTATTGTTAAAACACAAAGAAAAATAGTACCTAGACTTCACAATCAACAACTAATGGTGTGTAAAGCACAAACAAACACGAGGCTTCATTTCTTCTCAGTAAGAACACCAAGGCTCTGGAACCAGCTACTACAAGAGCTAGTAGACTGTAATACCTTTGAATCCTTTAAAAAGGGTGTAGATCATTGGCTCTCCAAAAACTACAACAAAGTGTAATTTCCCACAAATGTGGGGGACAATCAAGATAGGCTGCATAGCTTCCTTTTGTCCTTAGTTACCTAGTAACCCTTACCTAGTAAACTGTTGTTAAGGTCTGACCATCACCTTTCCAACAGAATATAACATTAGCATCTAGCATGTAAAGGTATGGAGATATTGGCTACTAAATATACGTCAGTGCAAAACAATACTTTGATGCGTACATTACATTGATGTTCTTAGGACATTGATGTACTAAAACAATATATCAATGCAAACATCTAAGAGGCAGTTTTTTTGAAAAGTTTTTCAAATATACCTTCTCATCATATTTTTAATTTTGGTTCCTATACTGTACATGAAAAATAAATAGTAGTGTCATAAATTTGCCCTAGTCCTGCAACAGCATTCGCAGATAATAAATACTCAGAAAGTAAAAATGAATCATTTTTTAAAAATATAATGCATACTACAGTTAGACTTTTTCTCCATAGGGAAACTGCAGACTTGCAACACCATAACAGACAACAATTAAAAAATAGCTAACAGTCTTGCCTTCACAACATGTGGTTTAAAACACATAAAAATGCAGGAATTACACAGATTGAAGGAATGAGTATAAAACGGCCCCCAAACAAAATGTTGCATCACACCACTCTGGGCTTTAACTAGATTATTGTATCACGATACAAAACACTGTTAAAGCTAAATAAAGACTTTCAAAATAATGTGATTCACCACAAAACACATTTTGACAGAAAATAAACCAGCTGACATGTAGAAAGATGCTTCCAAACTGAAAGATCCCAAAGCTATTTGAAGCTTCAGATGAACTCGGTGGCTTCATCTTTGCTTTGCAGTCAATACTCAAGTCAGGTACATAATTTGCATATCAAATTATTACCCTGCCTTGAGTTTAACAAGCATCATCAAGAGCCATGGCAACAATCAACACAATATTAGCTCCACAAACACTTAATTAGCAGTCAGCACTCCAATAAAAGTCCTTAATTTACCATAACACAACACCCTACCTTCTGGAAAATGTTTAAAATCTGTAAAAAAAAAAAAAATCCAGTGATCTTTTAGCTAACCAAATGTATTATTTTAATAAAGTTGCTCACTGCTGCTGTCATTTTTGCATCCCAGGCTACTCCTGGAAATGTGGTATATTTAATCAAGTTTAACGGGACACTGTCAACTCACCTGGTCCTGAAATATGTTTTTTCTGTGAATTTTCCCTTATTTCCCCCTTGCACTCTTTGTCTTGCTGCAGCATTTGTGCACATTTTTCCCTAGAACCCTGCAGTTCCTTTGTTTCCTATTGCGGTCAGTCAGCTTATTTTGGCAGAGGTGTCCTGCCCTTGCATGTCCTCCTGAAGTCTGTTTATCTCTGTAGCTCTCCTTGAGTGTGTGTCTGAGCCACACCTCTGCATTTCTGTCTTTGCCAATACCCTGTGAAGAGAGAAGGGCATGGCTCCAGAAAGCTCTTTATTTCTTTGCCATAAGAGTGGTTTGTGAGCAGAAAAATTAAAAATCATCAATGAATTCTAAATGATCATTTTAATTAGCTCGTTAATATCAGTTAAGTGTAGTTTTGGGCAGGCAGTCCAGAGAAATCATGGGCTGCTACAGAGCAGAGGAGGAACAGTGGATGTTTGTTGCAGCTGATAGGCCCAACAGCACGGTGATGACTTTAACAGACAGAGAAAGGGACAGGGAGATTTTTTTGAGGTTTTATTTGAGAAATTATTTTTATTTTACGGATCATTGGTGGTGCAAACACAGAAATCTATACTTTAAGTTATCTATTTTGATTGGTAATTCATATTCACAACTCACATCCCTCTGAAATGCAGCCCAGAAGGAAATAATTAAGCAATATACCATGATAGGGTGTGGGTATGTGGCAGGATTTAACATGCCTGGCTTGGTCATGAAGCCACAGGCCAAGCGAGTAAACCGCACCTCAAGTGGTAAATCCTGCCACATACCCACATCCTGGAGAGGTATTGCTATTATACAACGTTCCCCATCACTTTTTGTTAAAAAAAATGAAAGAAAAATAGATTTGTTTGCCAATTTAAATTATTTTATTGAATTTATTGCTGAGCCCGGAAAAGTAGTTCCTTGTTGCTAGGTAGAAAAATCCTCCTCCCCCACTATGGTTAGAGAGAGTGAGTGTGTGTGAGACTCTCATTTTTCATGATTCTGTAACCCCCCGTCAATGTTATGTTTAGAACAAGAAGTGAAGGGATGCATGGCTTGACTTTCTTTTTAATTAATTTTACAGGCTCAGAAAGCTTCACAGTTGTAGTAGCTGTTTAGAAAGAGAGAGAGAGAGAGAGAGCTGCGGCTGTCATTTTTTGATTCCGGGTTTGCAGTGGCTTTACCAGTTTCAGTTTGATTTTTGCGGTTGGGAGAATTTTTTCTTTTGACCTGATGCTAATCGGGGATTTCTTATTTGGATTGAACAGAGCTGGCCTGTGTGGTTGTCTGCAGCTGCAGGACCTGACTGAGCGCTATGTAGGCAGCGGTACGACATGCTGAACAGTCGTCTGACAGTATTCCGATCGAGAGTCGGACTGTTTGGTGTCATCAGAGGATTCTGTACTGTATTTTCAGGTATGGTTTGAATGTGGGAAGGTTTGTTTTCTTGATTAAATATAAATTCAAGGTCCTCCATGTCTAATAATTCAAAAGAGGCACTCAAGTTTTTTAAATTTACCGCAGCTGAGATTTGTAAGTGGGGATGAAAATGGCGGTGGTTTCTTTTGATCTGTGAGGGTGGTAGTGATATCTGCTGGGTGGCATGAGCTAAGGTTGTCTGGCACCTATTCCATTTGGTGTACTGGTGGATTTATAATGCTGGAAATGTGCCAGCCAACCAATCAGAGTGCAGCATTTGTCTGTTTGTATTTATTCCATTGTGTAATGGTGAATTGGCTAAAAGAGACATCCCCATCTTTTGATTCTTAGATCAAAAAAGGAGAAGATATTAACTCATTACCTTCAATAGCTTCTCAAGTCGTCCAAACTATCCATTGTTTACCTGACACAAAATGGCCACCCAGGGTATAATGAATTTTAAGATATTGTAAGAAATAACCACAAAAACGTACACTAACCCTTGAAAAGCACACTGAGCTGTGGGCCAGATGGAATTTTAGATTATATAGTGATCAGCCTGACATGGCTAACACTATGAACCCGGGTGGGGTTTAAGTCCCAAATTCGGAGTTGTTCTTATCGAAGCATGCTACTTCTGGAATTCTTGGTACTGTTCACATAACTCCTAAATAACAATAACTAGAATTGCATGATTTTAGGGCAGTGTCAGTTTGAGTTTTTTGCTACTGTTGGCACAGTTGCTGACTTTTTGTTCCTTCCTAGTTAAACCTTTATCAAGCTGTGAAGAGAAGTCATCCAAGACAGAACACACAACACCAAGGAATATTTTACAGGTTTTGGTCTTTAATTTTATAGAGGACACAACTGATTATAGCAACAATGTACTGATTTTCATGTGAACATCTGCTACTTGACAGGTTATTCTAAGCAATACCATAACATAGAAACATAGAATTTGATGGCAGATAAGGACCACTTGGCCCACCTAGTCTGCCCATTTTCCTACCTAACAGATAAACTGCAGATCCTAGTTAACCAACAGCTTACTTCCTCCTACCCCCCCCACTAGGACTGCCTTATGTCTGTCCAACGCATTCTTGAATTCCCCCACTGTTCTTGACTCCACGACCTCCTCAGAGAGGCTGTTCCATACATCCACAACCCTCTCTGTGAAAAAATACTTCCTCACACTACCTCTGAGCCGTCCCCCCTCTATCTTCAAATTGTGCCCCCTTGTTCTTGCACATCTCTTTTTCTGAAAGATGCTGCCCTCTTGGACTTTGCTGATTTCCTTGAGGTACTTGAAAGTTTCTATCATGTCCCCTCTCTCCCTTCTTTCCTCTAGGGTGTACATATTAGCTCCTTTAGTCTCTCTTCATATGTCTTCTGATGCAGACCTTGCACCATTTGGTTGCCCTCCTCTGGACAGCCTCCACTCTGTCTATGTCTTTGCAGAGATGGGGTCTCCAGAACTGCACACAGTACTCCAGATGGGGTCTCACCAACTGTCTGTACAGGGGGATAACAACTTCCTGTTTTTCTACTGTTGATGCCTCTCCCTATGCATCCCAGTATTCCCCCAGCCTTCCTTACTGCCTTCTCACATTGCTTGCCCACCTTTAGGTCATCTGATATAATTAGCCCCAGTTCCCTTTCCATGTTTACTGTTGTCAGTATCTCACCCCCCATTGTGTACTCTTCTCCTGGGTTTTTGTTTCCCAGGTGCATTACCTTGCACTTCTTTGCATTGAATCTGAGCTGCCATACATTTGACCATTCCTCCAACCTTGCCAAGTCCCTTCTCATCCTTTCCACTCCATCTGGTGTATCAACCCTGTTGCAGATCTTTGTGTCGTCTGCAAAGAGACATACTTTTCCTTCCAGTTCCTCTGTAATGTCACTTATAAAGACATTAAAAAGGACCGGTCCCAGTACTGAACCCTGTGGTACCCCACTAGTAACCTTCCTTTCGTCACTGTGGACTCCATTTACTACTACCCTTTGCATCCTGTTGTCTAGCCAATTTTTTATCCAGGCTACCACCTTGGGACCCGCTCCAAGGCTGGCTAACTTGTGTATTAATCTTTTGTGTGGGACTATATCAAATGCCTTGCTAAAATCTAGGTAGGCCATGTCCACAGCCCTCCCTGGTCTACTACTTTGGTCACACAGTCAAAGAAATCTATTAGATTCGTCTGACATGACCTTCCCATCATAAATCCATGCTGCCTTGGGTCCTGTGCCCCACTGGCCTCTAGGTACTCAGCAATTCTTTCCTTCAGAAGTATTCCATCATTTTCCCTACCACTGAGGTCAAACTAACTGGTCTGTAGTTTTCTGCCTCTGTCCTGCTCCCACTTTTGTGAAGAGGAATCACATCCACCCTCCTCCAGTCCTCAGGTACCACCCCATCCTCCCATGATTTGTTAAAGAGAGTAGTCAGCAGTGTCACTAGTTCTACCCTTAGTTCTTTTAGAATTCTTGGTTGAATCCCATCAGGCCCCATTGCTTTGTCCACCTTCAATTTTATTAGTTCTTTCAGAACCCTTTCTTCTGTAAATGGACTGGTATCGACCTCCGTCTTCAGAGTGTTTCTCTTGTTTGGTTTAGGTACCTCCCCCTCCTCTTCCTTTGTGACTACTGAGCAGAAATATTTGTTCAGTATCCCTGCTTTTTCACTGTCACCCTCTACCCACATTCCCTTCCCTTTATTAAGCCTCAGTATTCCTCCTTTGGTCTTTCTTCACTCCCTAATGTACCTATAAAAGGTCTTATCCCCCTTCTTAACAGAGTTGACTATCCTTTCCTCGGTTTGGGCCTTTGCTATTCTGACTGCCTTCCCAGCCTGTTTCTGCTTTAACTGATAAAGTTCTCTGTCCTGCTCCTTCTGTGTTTCCTTATATTTCCTGAATGCTATCCTTTTCTCCTTAACCTTCCCTGCCACCTCTTTTGAGAACCATAGCGTTTTTTTCCTTCATTGTGTTTTGTTGATTTGCTTTACACAAAGGCTTGTTGCCTCTGTGATGGCTGTTTTGATTACTCCCCATTGTTCCTCCACCCCTCCTTCTTGCCTGTTTGCTAGTGCTTTCCTGAGGCACTCTCTCATTTTCCCAAAGTCAGCCCTCCTAAAGTCCAATACTCTTGCTTTTGTATGACTTGATTGTATGGCTGTGTTTATCGTGAACCACACTGTGTGGTGGTCACTTGTTCCCAGATGGCTACCCACTTCTAAATCTGAGATTCTTTCTCCGTCCCCATTTGAGAGTACCAGGTCTAAGATTGCTCCCTCCCCCGAGTGGGTTCCAATACTAGCTGTCTGAGGCATGCCCCCTGTAGGGCATCAAAAATTACCCTGCTCTTCGATGTGCCTGCAGCAAAGGTGCTCCAGTTAACATCTGGCATATTCAGGTCCCCCATCAACAATATCTCCCCTTTTTCTGCCATTCTAAGGTATCCTTCTATCATTTCCTTGTCCATTCCCTCCCCCTGAGATGGGAGTCTGTATACCAACCCCCATGTGGATTGTGGTGCCATTTCCTGTCTCCAGGGTGACCCAGAGTGCCTCATCTGCTCCCTGTTTACTCTTTAGTTCTGTTGCTTTGATCCCTTCCTTTACATAGAGAGCTACTCCTCCTCCTCCTCCTCCTCCTCCTCTTTTACCCTCCCTGTCCCTCCTGTAGATTGTGTATCCTGGTATGTTGACATCCCAGTCATGGTTCTCTGTGTACCATGTTTCTGTGACTGCCACAATATCCAGGCAACCCTCTTCCATCAAGGCCACTAGTTCAGGGAGCTTGTTACACAGACTACGGGCATTGGTACTCATCACCCTCCGCTTTTTGATGGCCTTACCCCTTTTAGCCCCATTCCTGTCCTTACTGCCTTTGCCTTTTTTTACATTTACCTCTGTCCTGCTCCCTAATGACTTCTCTACCTTGGTAACTTGTAATGCTGTACTGACTCTCAGTAAAGCTGAGTTTTAAGTTATTTATTTTGTTGCCTGAGTGTAAGCCAGCCAGTGAGTGAGTGAAACATGACTTAGGTTACTCTGTGAGACACTAGGGGCTCAATTCTCAAAGATCCCTAAGATCAATGCAAGCTGCCACCAAAGACAGCCCATGTCAAAGCCCGGTGCACCAAGGACCCAGCGCTTGATTCTCTGTCAGGCAGGGTCACAGCGGCAAAGTCCTGCGGCTTGTGGCAACTGTGGACAGGTGCCAAAGAGGCAGCACACCGAGAGGGTTTGCTGCAAGTCACAGGACAGCCGTGCAACACTCTAGACCCAGGTGTTCTAGCTGTCCACCCCGAATCCCCAATGTTGCCCGTAGTAATACATATTTTATTGCCCCCTGCCATGGTGGTATAGTGGCCCCCCAACCCGCTTCCTCCATCCCGAAACAGAGCTGGCACAGGCACAACCCTCCTCTCACTGCAGCTGGTGTCAACTCAACTGTCACTGAGTGTGAACTGTAAAGTGTGGACTCTCATTGATTAATCAATGAGAGTGTACACCAGTATGCACTCTGTGATAGTTCAATCAGCGCTGGCTGCAGAGGTGAGAAGAGGGCTGTGGCGGCGCTGACTTTGTTTCGTGATGGGGTAGCAGGATGGTGGGCACTACCTGCTGGGGTGGGGGAGCCACTATACCAACAGGGCAGGGGGCCATAAAATGATGTATTACTTTGGGCAAGATCGGGGAGAGGGGGCCACTATACCACCACGGCAGGGGCACAACAACAAGTATTACTACAGGCAACATCGGGGTTGTGGAGGGGGCACTATACCTCCATGGCAGGGGGCAATAAAAATATTTATTACTATGGGCAACATTAGGGATCATGGAGGGGGCCACTATACCACCATGGCATGGGGCAATACAAAATATGTATTAATACGGGCAACATTGGGGATCAGGGAAGAGGAACAGCTAGTCCACCAAGGACGGAGGCTATATAACATATTATTACACCAGACCACATCAGGAAGGGGGGAGGGCTGCTAGACTACTAAGAGAGGAAGCAAAGGGAAGAAGAAAAAGAGGAGGATCAGCAGAAGGACAGAGTACCCCCATCCCGAAACAGAGCCAGCACTGGCACAACCCTCCTCTCACTTCCGTGGCTGGTGTCAACTCAGTTGTCACTGAGCGTGAACTGTAAAGTGTGGACTCTCATTGATCAATCAGTGAGTGTCTACACCAGCACACACTCTGTGACAGTTCAATCAACGCTGGCTGCCGAGGTGAGAGGATGGCAGTGCCGGTGCTGGCTTTGTTTCGGGATGGGGTAGCAGGATGGTGGGCACTACCTGCTGGGGTGGGGGGGCCACTATACCAACATGGCAGGGGGCAATTAAATGATGTATTACTATGGGCAAGATCGGGGAGGGGGGCCGCTATACCACCACGGCAGGGGTCAATAACAATAAGTATTACCACGGGCAATATCGGGGGTTGTGGAGGGGGGGGTCACTATACCACCATGGCAGAGAGCAATAAAAATATTTATTACTATGGGCAACATCAGGGATCATTTAGGGGGCCACTATACCACCACGGCATGGGACAATGTAAAATATGTATTAATACGGGCAACGTTGGGGATCGGGGAGGAGAGACAGCTAGTCCACCAAGGACGGAGGCTATATGACATATTATTACACCAGGCCACATCAGGATGGGGGGGCTGCTAGACTACCAGGAGAGGAAGCAAAGGGAAGAAGAAAAAGAGGAGGAGGAGCAGAGGGACAGAGTACAAAAGGAGGAGCAGGGGAAAAGCACAAGAGGAGAAAGGGAATGAGAAAGCACATGCATGAGATGAGGAAAAAGAATGAAAGGAGCTTGAAAGTTTGATGTCAGGTACACCACTGACTAGTGGTAATGAGTGTGATACTGAGAAGTGGGGGCAATCACAGGAAGAGATGGTAAAATTAAAAATGTTAATGAAAATATAAAAGCAGGAAAGGAGGTTTCTCAGGCAAGGAAATCTAAAGACAATCTCCAACTCTTACTGTTGCTACCCTGCCTGCCAATCCCCAGCCACGTCATTCCACAGTGCCGCACAAAAATATCATATCATGGTCATTGGCCAGTTCCTTATGAAGCACCCCACCACCCATCCATTGTCACTAAACAAGCACAGAGCGCTCCTGCAGTGGAGAAGTAGAAACAGAATAATATGGTTCATTCAGGTAATCCAGCCATCGTGTAAGCAACCTGAGCCAACTGATGCATCCCGCGGTACTGGTGCTGCTTCATAAGGAGTCTAACCACCACTAGCCAGAGCCATGCCCAGTATACACACCACTCCCACTTGTGCTGAATTTATTCTAAGAAAACAAACTATACTTCCCAGGTCATTACATGCCAACTGTAAATGTTCATGTATTCACTCAAGCTCCATACAAATGGCACAACTCTTTGGGAAGATGGCCGCATTTGATCTTCAGTCATTCTCCACAATGGAAGACACTGGCTTTTGATCACTTGTAGGAAGTGAAGTTCAAATACAACATTCAGTTACACTTCATGTTTTCTTGGCATTTAATCCCTACCATGTATGAGGCAATAGGCACACAGATGGTGACATTTCTAAAGGAGGCAGGTTATTTGTAATTCACTAGTGCTATCTGGAGCAGTAGTGCAAACTAAAGCTTCCTGAGTCTGTTTGCCCATTGGTTATTGTCCAAGTTAAGCACCAACACTATTTCCATCATGCTTCCTCTACCACAACCAATAACCTTTGCAGAAATTATATTAACTTACAAAATGGGGCTAGAAAATCCTGCATTTTCATTGTTTGTTACCTGGACACCAAAGCTGTTCGATGCACAGGTAACAACAAGTACTGAAAGAAAGACTGCAGTACAAAAAATAAATAAAATCAGTGTGCCACTTGAAAGTTCAGGTAATAAAACGATACCATGTTTTTGAAGCATTAGCGATGATCGCTATTTAAAATCCTAAAACAGAGAAGCTGTGCTGCACAGTGTCCAACCTTTAAACCTTAATTATAAGCCCTACACAACTCTTACCTGTATTTTGTTACATGCTAATTTCTTTCAAGCCTCCCATGTTCAGGTCCGCTCCCGCTATTAACATCACGCTGCCGATCCTGCAGTTTAAGCCAAAAAAGTATTTGCCTCTCTTCTTATTTTTTTACTATATTTTATTGAATTTAAACTGAACTTGCTTGTTTCAATCAATCAATCATAAACATCAATCATAATTTATTTGTAAAAGGGACCTTTCTTCAACCAAGGCACCTGTACATACCATAATTAATACAGACGTACAAACCTAATTTCTGATTTAAATAAATCCTTACATATACATTCACTATAAATTAATACTCAGTAAAATCACCTTACACAGACTCAAATAAGTCTTGAGTGCAGTTTTATACTCCTGGATGGTCAGGCAATCTCGTATCCAATGAGGTAGAGAATTCCACTGGGTTGGGGCCGAAAAACTAAAAGAACGGGCTCCAGATGTCTTTAAACGAACCCTGGGAATCTCTAGCAATCCGTCACGGCGGATCGGAGAGGATGAAGGGGGCAGTAGGGATGAAGGAGATCTTGCAAGTAGCTAGGTCCCTGGTTGTGTAGGGCGTTATAGGTCAGTAAACTGACCTTAAAGGTGATCTTTCACCGCACTGGAAGCCAGTGCAGTCTGCGGAGCACAGGCGTTATATGGCTGGTTCTAGCTGTACCAGTCAATAGCCTGGTTGCCACATTCTGCACTAGCTGAAGGCAGCGGAGGTCAACCCCCGGTAGCCCTAGGTATAGGGCATTGCAATAGTCAAGGTGAGAGGTAACGAAGGCATGGACCAACATTGGAAGATCTTCGAGAGGAACTAGGTGCTTCACCCGAGCAATATTCCTCAGTGGTAAAAAGAGGTTTTGACAACAGCTGACACCTGTGACTTAAGGGTCAGGCCATCATCAATAATAATGCCCAGGTTCCGCACTCGGTCTGAGGTAGTTAGCGTCACACCCCCAAGACATAGTCCTGAGGGTGATCCTGCCAACAAACCCGCCTCCCGACTATCAGGGTCCACCACCAGCACCTCAGTTTTCCTTGTAAACTGCTGGGGGAGGGATGGTGAAAGGAAGGACTGCAGCCATTATTTCCGTTACAGCCACTCACTCCCTCTGTAAATGTGTGTGGGGGGGGGCACGCTGACAGCAAACACTCTATCTTTAATTCCACTCGGTCCAACAAGCTCAATTAAAAGTAGGAGAGATCTTAAAATATACATACAGGGGCCAGAAACATTAAAAATAATGACTGGGGACATGGGGGAGGGGTTAACCCACTCACTCCATCATGCTCGAAGAACTACGGAGCTCAATAAAGGCCAAGTGCCCTAAACAAATAAAATACATATAAAGGTGGAAGGACTATTTTATAATAAAAATGTTATATTATTTCAGTTTTTTTCCCATCTAAACTTTTTTAACATGTAAAAATGGTCGTAAAAAAAGGAAACTCATTTTATAAGTGCAATTAGACACTCTAGGGATATGCATTGAACAGATAATTTTCCTGGACATAAAGTCTCCACCACTCATTCACACTGATGGGACTATGCCGGAGGTGCTAGGACCCAGTGGGAGCCAAAAATCTTCAGGAGGGCCGTCGCCAGGTAGGGCCACTAGGAAATGGCACCTCAAGCTCGACTCACACCATATAGGCTACCTGGCGTTGACCCTCCAACCACCTCAGTTTCTTTTTTCCCACCATTGAGTGCGCTTCAGTGATGACGTTGCTTGCCCACTGGGAGTCAAAACTTCTTGTCTATACGACAGAAGCTATAGTCTTTCAGGTTCGATTAGTTTAAAAGAATAATAGATATTTAAGTTTATTAAGTAGATTTTTCATCAGAAGAAGTCTTCAGCCCTCCTTCGACAGAGTCGACCATGAATGGGGCAGGTGACGGTAGGGAGACTTCGCATGAAAGCTGTTCTGTCAGCAGGACTGGGTTTGGTCCACTGCCCTCTACGAAGGGAGGGGGGTCTGACTACAGGCAGTCCAGTGCTCGGGGGAACGGGCAGTCTTCCCAAAAGCACAAAAAGAAGCGGTCCCATTCTCGATCCTCATTGAGGACTTGGCACTGCTTGGCCTTGAGTTCTTCTTCGGCCTCCTGGTCAAAAAAGAAATGGCACCACTCGAGGTCACCTTCTGGTATGTCTGCGCATCAGTCATTGATTACTGGTGGCAGGGGCCAGACTCCATCCCTTCTGGGGTCCCCTCCGGCTTCTGTTTCTGGTTGCAGGCATCCTCGACTCCGGAGTCCCTCTCCGCCCTCTGGGGGGGTCTTCCGATTATCAGTTTCACCATTGGGCCTCTCTTATGGAGCAATGGGTTCGCCGGTTGTCCTGTCTGCCTGAGCCGGCAAGTCCATCGCTGGGGCCTTTGGGTCTGTCGGTTTCGGATTTGCAGGCAGGGTGGTTGGGGCTTCCTAATCGCATGGCGCCTTCTACGGTGCCACCCACGCCGCGCTGTGGTGTTTATCCCCCTCATATGGCTGTGGCACAGGGGTCCACACCGGTGCCTTTATCTCCTGCTGTATTTCTTCATTTTTCCTCAGCGAGTTGTTGGCTGGGAACTTCAGGTTCAGCGCTGCTGGCTGTGGTGCCGGCTTCTCTGACACCGGCACTGTGCTTGGTGCCACATCCTGTGTCGGTGCCACCTGTGTTTTCGGCGCTGCCTCCTGTAGCGGCACTGAGAACGCTTGCGGTGCTGCATGTGATGCAGGGGTTTTCGACTCCGATTTGCACTGCTCCTCCTCCTCCTTCTTTTCATCCTTTTCCTATTCACACAGTACCTTCTGGACTAGTAGGAGATGATGTTAAACCCGATCCTGATCTCTGATTAGGGGACGACTTTGTTGATGATTCCTCCCTGGGGCAATGAATAAACCTCTTTCAACAGAGCCTTTGGTTGAGGACATTTCTTTTAAGTCTGTGCTCAGAAATTTGAATACCACTGTCTCTCCAGACTTCGGAAATCGATTCTGGGAAGTTGCTGCATCTGCAGTACCTGCACATTCCGGACATTCCTATGGAAGTGACTCCCACTATGCAACCCTCTTTTGAGACACTGTTGCAAATGGTGTGGGATAATCTGGCACTTATTCCCTCTGTAGCTAAATCCATAGACAGGAAATATGCCCCTTCCAATGATCAACCTATTCTGGCCTCGCAAGCCTTTGCAGATTCCATCATTGTTCTGGCAGAGAATGACAAAGTCGTTCTTCCGTAAGAATCTACAGCACATTCAATAAACAAAGAATCTTGCAAAATCGACAACTTGGGAAGGCAAGTCTTTGCTGCTTCCACCCTGGGCATGCGTATTGCTAGCTACCAGGGCTACTTCTCTCAATATGAGTATACATTCTGGCATTCGCTCAAGGCTACAGTGGAAGCTCTTCCAGATTCGGAAGTTAACACAGAGCTTCTTCAGACTATTACTAGAGGTATTGAATCCAATAACCAACAGCTCAAAGCTGCCATGGATGCCTTTGACACTGCTTCAAGAGCAGCAGTGGCCGGTATTTGCACCCGTCACCACTCTTGGTTGCGCACCTCGGGCTTCACAAATGATGCCCAACAGAGGGTTATGGCCTTGCCTTTTGATGGTACGTACCTGTTTGGTCCTCATGTCAAGCAGGTGCTAGAGGCCACTCAGAAGACTAGAACAGCCATCAAAACGACCAGACCGTCTTCCGCAGCCCCTCAAAGGGGTGGGAACAGGCATCAGTTTCATAACCATCAGTCCTTTCGTGGTAAAGGCAGAGGGGGCTTTAACAGAAACCAAACCCCTCAGCCTCAAAAGAAAATGGAGCAGAAGGCACAGGGCCCCAAAGCACCTAGTGCCACCCTCTGAGATCCTGGCACAAGTCCCACCTCAGCTGTCCAAGGGGGACTCTTCCTCAGCAGTAGGAGGGTATCTGACTCAGTTTTATGACTGATGGAAATTGATCACATCAGACCAATGGGTGCGCAGAATAATCTGCGAAGGGTACTATCTAAATCTGTCAGAAACCCCTACAAATCATCCACCCAAACGACAGCCCAGGCTGTCTAGCTCTCAGTCAGACCTTCTTGCTTCCAAGATCCAAGGCCTTCTGAACAACAGGGCAGTAGAGATAGTCGCATTGGATCAGCGGAACACAGGTTTCTAGTCCCATTACTTCCTAGTTCTAAAGAAAACAGGCAGCATGCACCTTATTCTAGTTCTCAGGAAGTTAAACAAGTTCTTTTTCAAGGAAAAGTTCAAGATGATATCACTCGGATCACTCTTACCTCTGATTCATCAACACGATTGGCTAGCCTCCCTGGACATGCGGGACACCTATCAACACGTTTCTATTCACCCAAACCACCACAGATACTTCAGATTCATGGTGTTGGGTAAGCACTACCAAGTCAGAGTTCTGCCCTTTGGGCTATCCTTGGTGCCTCGAGTTTTTACAAAGTGCTTTGCAGTTCTTGCAGTGCATCTGCGGAAGCTCGGAATTCAGGTGTTTTGGTATCTGCACGATTGGCTTCTCGCAAGCCCTTCCAGACAAGAGACTCAAGAAGCCGTGGCTATGGAGTCAAAATTCCTTACATCCACGGGAGTCCTGCTAAACTTGGGAAAGTCACAGCTACAGCCCTCCCAGCAGCTCCTCTTCATAGCAGCCCTTCTGGATACCTCCAACCTGAAAGCCTTTCTTCTGGAGGACAGGAGGAGTGACATCCTCCAGATGGCCCTCTTTGTCAGAGAGAACAGCTCGGTCCGAGCTCCCTCGATGCAGTGAGTGCTGGGTCTCATGGCATCCTCAGTGTTCACTGTGCCTCTGGCTCATCTTCACATAAGAACTACTCAGTGGATGCTCAGCACTCAGTGGTCACCGAGCACACACCCACAGTCCTTTCGTATCAAGATGACAGAAGCGCTGAAATGGTTGCTCACCTGGTGGACTCAGGAGAACAACATTCGGGAAGATTATCCCTTCGTCCCTCTAGATCCCCAGATCTCCATCACCATGGATGCATCCCTGCTGGGATGGGAAGCTCACTTCCAGGATCTCCACACCCAGGGTCATTGGAATCAGGATGAATCTCAGCTTCACATAAATGTTCTGGAAATGAGAGACGTCCTCTACGCAGTTCGGACCTTGAAGAACATACTCTGTCACAAGACCATTCTCCTTCAAATGGACAAGGCAGTGATGTATTACATCAACAAACAGGATGGAGCACACTCTTACCCCTTATGCAGGGAAGCGATGAGATTGTGGGAATAGTGCCTAGAGCACAAGACTCTGATCTGCCAGGAGTTCAGAATGATCTGGTGTATCGTCTCAGCAGAACGGAGACAGATCCTCACGAGTGGTCTCTCGACACAAGCATCATGCAGTCACTCTTCAAAGAGTGGGGAACTCCAGACCTGGACCTTTTTGCGTCCCCACTCAAAGCAAAACTGTCTCTCTTCTACTCCAGAAATCCAGAACCTGGCATTTTTTGTCAGGATGCATTCAGACTGCAGTGGACAAGATGCTTTCTATATGCATTTCCTCCTCTTCCCCTAGTTCAGAAGGTGCTGCTCAAACTGGAGACACAGGGGGGCAGAATGGTTCTCATCGCCCCATTCTGGCCTCGACAGATCTGGTTTCCACTAATCAACAGATTGTTGGAAACTTCTCTGAGACAGCTTCCACTTCATATGAACCTGCTGACCGAAGGCCCTGTAGTCCACCCCAACCTGAAGTCCTTTCACCTCCATGCCTGGCTTCTGAGGAGACAGAAGTGAACAGGTTTATTGTTTCACGTAGGGTCTCAGATATTCTGTTAGCTACACGCAAGCCAGCTACTCGAAAAACTTACGTGGCTAAGTGGAAGTGGTTCTCCATCTGGTGTGTTAAATCCTCCTGGAATCCTTTTTCCTGCCCACCAAACAAGGTCCTAGAGTATCTTATAGATCTCTCAAACACAGGCCTGCAATACTTGACTGTTAAGGTTCACCTCTGTGCAATCTCAGCGTACCATGAGCCAGTACACTCTTTGTCTCTGGCTCAGCTTCCTGTGGTCAAGAGATTTCTTAAGGGCATTCTGCATACCAGGCCACTGGTCAGACAACCAGTTGCAGCCTGGGACATTAACCTTGTGCTAGACATGCTCACTCATAAACCTTTCGAGCCCCTAGCTACTTGTGACCTGAAATTTCTGAGATGGAAGATGGCCTTCCTTGTAGCCATCACTTCTGCCCGTAGAGTGTCTGAAATACATGCTTTGGTCACAGACCCCCGTATATTGTATTTCGCAAAGACAAGGTGGTTCTTACGACACACCCGAAGTTTATTCCTAAGGTCGTCTCAGAATTCCATCTGAATCAGCCCTTGGTCCTTCCTACCTACTTCGCGAGCTTCCAGAATGAGGGGGAGTGTACCGTACATTCCCTGGATGTGAAGAGAGTCTTGCAGCTCTACTTAGACAAAACTAAGGAAATTTGCATGTCTAAATAACTGCTTATCTCCTTCAGTATGGCCTGGCTGGATCAGCCTGTTGCTGTTAGATGTATTTCAGCATGGCTAGTGACATGCCTTTGCCACTGCTACTCTATGGCACAGGTTAAGCTAGAAGGCAGAGTATACGCTCAATCTACCAGAGCAGTTGCGGCATCGCTGGCAGAAATTCGGAACGTGCTCATTGCGGACATCTGCAATGTGGCCACTTGGAGCTCCAAGCACACTTTCATAAAGCACTATGCCTTGGATGTCCATGCCAGGCAGTATCAGTTCTTTGGCAGGGCAGTCCTTAATGGACTTCTGTCCTAAGTGAGCTCCTCTCTCCTGCCACCCTTCTCAAGGGATTATTTTAGCTCGATACGCTTCTATCTGTGTGAATGAGTGGTGGAGACTTTATGTCCAGGAAGATATGTAAATTACGTACCTACCATAATTCTTGATCTTCTTGGATGAAGTCTCCACCACTCATTCACACGCCCAGCTGCCATCCCCTGAGCTCACTTATCTGTTTGCGGTCTTCACTCCTTCGATGACTGGGCTGTGAAGACTCTGTTGTGGTGACCCTTCTTACATGGGTCATTCAGACTATCTTATGTCCAACAATAGGTTAGTTTTCACTAGGTTAGTTTACACTGCACCTCCTCAGTGAAAAAGGTACTGAGGCGGTTGGAGGGTCGATGCCAGGTAGCCTATACGGAGTGAGCTGAGCTCACTGTGCCGTTTCCTCGCGGCCCTTCCTGGTGCCAGCCCTCTAGAAGATTTTTGGCTCCCACTGGGTCCTAGCACCTCCAGTGTAGTCCCATCAGTGTGAATGAGTGGTGGAGATTTCATCCAAGAAGATCAAGAATTACGGTAGGTATGTAATTTACATTTACCACACTACTAGGAGCTGAAGGCATGAGGCCGCACTACACCACTGGGAGTATGGTAATATCTGTTCAAAGCATACCCCATCATCTCTTATTGCTTACTCACACAGAATCACAGAGGCATAACCATGGTGGAAGTGCTTAACGTAATGTATCTGTAATTGAGCGAATTTACAGGGATGAAAACATTCCGCAGTTTGCTTGATCATTGCTAGACTCTGGATATACCCTTGTGATCTGAAGGTGGCCATCTTTTCAATGGATAGTGGACAGTAGTGGACAGTGGCAGTAACATACTGAAGGTGATGAATGATAGGGATTCCTGTTATGCACCTTGTGTTGCACATGCATTACATCTGGTAGTCAGTCACGTGCATGATAAACATGCACAGTTAATTTATAAGAAATTGGCTGGCCCAGTGGCACTGAGGGTTGAGGCACTGGACGCCACACCTCGCACCACACCGGTGACCCAGGTTCGGGAATGAGCCTGGGCCACTGGGGGTCAGCAGGGGGGGGAAGAGATCGAGCATCTGTAGGATTGCTCTGTCTTCCCAGGGAGGGCTTTGGGGAAGCGATCACTCCTGGAGCGGCCTCTGGCGGTGGTCAGAGGTGCCTGGTGTAGTGACACTGCGGTTGCAAGGGGTGGCATTTCGGCATGATGTTGCCTTGCCAGGTCATACTCCAAGAGAGTCAGCAACTACAAAAAGAGAAAAAACCCACTCCTGGGGATAGATGAAGGCACCTCGGCCTCCTAGCCCACACTCCCAATTCCGGACTGACTTCCTCTCCACGAGCTGACTCGTGTGCCTGGCACTTTGCCCTATAGATAGAGCGCCCTTGGCAGCCCTACCTCCAGAGGGTTCAGACCCGGAGGTGGTGCCAAGTGGCACAAGAGGAGAGGACCTAGAAGTCACAGAGGGAGGTAGATTAATGGGAGCCCCCGAGGATGCCGGAAATTCTCCAGGTGGTGGAAATAAAGTTAAAAAATGTTTTTTTATAAGAAACACTTGATATTGCATTTTTATTGGGCTGATAGACCTGTCGAACAGAAAGCTGTGTTCTGTGCTGTGGTATTCAAGGATATGGATTTTGGAGGATACCTGTCATGGGTGCAGTAGTGTGTTCTACAGAAGCTCATTCTGCTTCTCTAAGCATATGAACGTCATTAAAGATTTCAATGTAGGATCAGCAACTGTTAGCATGGTTCTTTCTATAAGTGAGTCTACTTGTAGGGCACATACACTGTTATTTGCAATCTTCTACAGCAACCCAACAAAGCAAGGCTAGAGGTGGTAGCCATAACAGTTATATGTCTGCAATGATGGTGGCTGAGGATTGACACCAGTAGTTCATCTCAGAAGTAGCAGGGTAAGTAGGATGCAATACTGATTGAAGAAGGGACAGAGCTGCTTCTTATGCAGCTTGTAGATAGGTTTGACAATATTAGATTGGGGATGCAATTTGGCATGGCAACACTACTGAGTCCCATATACAAAGGAAAGGGGGCATTGTTTAACCAGGAAAGGCACACTAAGCTAAAGCTTGTTTCCAAGTGTGACCTGGGAGAACAAGGAAGTTAAGTGACTTGCTCAAGGTCACATAGTATGCAAGTGGGAGCTGTGGGATTCAAACCCAGGTCTGCAGGTTTTCAGCTCAGTGCCCTAAACCACAGTGTCATATTGCCTTCTGGCACTATACTGCCTCATAAAGACATGTTTCAAGCAACAAGAAGTACTAATGTATTCTGACATATGCAGTAAGACCTTGTTGTTCTGCTGCCCCAGAGAGAAAAGAGTTAAGCCTACATTCTAAGTAGGTACGAGCTAGGTTTCAAATCACTGTTCCCTGGTACATTCTATTTAACCACCAGATCCTTTACTCTGCCTTACTGTGAAGATGCCTCGGAGATTTCTCTTCAGCATCTTGTTAGTTTGGTGGTTTATCGCTGCGGTTACCTTACTGATTAAAATATTTTATTAGCATTTTAGTTTCTTATTACTGTCCTTTGGTATAAATACAGTTTTCGTTGGTTTATTGTCTACAATGGGTTAAGTCTCAGTTCTTTAGCGGTTGCCATCCAACCGTTGGGGTACCGAGTTCTTTTCTCCTTTTTCTCTCTTTCTTTCTTTCTCTCCGAAAAAGTTTGTTAGCTCTGGTTAATAAAAAAATGAGTTTGTTGGGGGTTTTTCCGGACCGCTAATACCGGTCTATTAACCAGAACTATTTTGGGATTCTTATCCGGCCTAACCGCCACTTGGATAAGCTTGAGATGGAGTCACAGAAACCCAAAAAGAAAACAGGACCAACCGGGTTTCAACAATGTGTGGAGTGTGGGGAAACTTTTTCCAAGGCTGATCCCCATACAACCTGTGTTTTCTGCTTAGAGTTTGAACACCTGGATGCAGACTGTGACATTTGTAAGAATTTCTCTCAGTCGACGCTTGGCAGGCACCTTAACCAACTGAATGAGAAATCAGCTGAAAAATCCGCTAACACGGATGGCTGAACCGGTTCAGGTTCTAAAGAACCAGGAGGGTTGCCTTCTGACCAAGGCGATACCTCTTCTTCCAAACAAACTGCAGATACAGTCCTTGAACTGGCTTCCACGAAAAAGAAAAAGAAGGAAAAGCATACCGAACTGGCTCCTAAGCTGTGAGCGGTTGCGGTTCCTACTGCGGAGGAAAATACTAATGATATACGCATTATACAATCCCTCCAGTCTGGTCCAGCTGAACCGGTGATACGTGCGGTTACTCCTCAGCCAGTTCAAATTCCCTTGGATCCCTCAGAATGTCATTATTCATGGGACCAGGAGGCTGAACAAGATGATGAAGAGAAGGAGGAGAACTTTTATGGTCCGGTTGAACTGGAGGTTTCTCCAGAACATGAGGGAGGCATTTCTCCACCCAAGCAGTTGGAGGATACCCTCACTCATTTTTCTTTTATGAAAAAGATGGCTGAAACCTTCCAGTTACTGGTTCAAGAATCCTCATAGGAGGAGGAAGAACTGGATTATATCAAAATAATGGCTGTCCCTGCCACTAAAAGGCTGGTGATACCCATCCACAAGTCTCTTAGGAGACAGACACTAAAAATCTTGGGTACCTCTACTTCTGTTCCTCCTGTGGATAAGAGGACAGATAGAAAGTATCCAATGGCCAGAAATAGCACAGATGGTCACCTCAGTCATGAAGGGGTAGTTCAGGCTGCTGCCTAGGAAAAGGCAAACATCCCATTAACTTCCCACGCTCCTGACAAAGGCTCTAGGAGGATTGACTCTATGGCAAAGAAATCGTACTTGGGCTCCTTCCTTATTGCCAGACAGGCTTCGTATATGTCACTTACGTGGCAAGGTACCAAATAAAATTGTGGGAAGCTGTGTCTTCTCTGGCAGCTAAAATTCCTGCTGATTTGGCTGCAGATTTGGGAGAAATGGCTAGGAACAGAATTGAGGCTTTTAAGCAGCAATTCCATATGGCAGTGGATGCCAGTGATTCAGCATCCAGGGTATTGGCCACCTCTATATCCCTGAGAAGGTTTTCATGGCTGAGAACCACAAACCTGTCACAGGACTCCCAGACAAAGGCCTTGGATTTTCCTCTGGTCCAGAATTCCCTCTTTGCGGAACAGACTGAGGCCTATATGAGGAAAATGGATGAATATAGGACTTCCTATAGGAGTGCTGCAGCCAAAGAAAAGGCTGCCACACCTCAAAAACAGCAAGGTAGGGGAGGCAGGGGCAGGCCTTACCACAGGCCTTTCTACCAGGTCCAGGCTTTCCCTGTCTACCAGCAACCGCGTGGATTCTTTAAGGAAAGGGGCAGGAGAGGTGCCTCTCATTCCAGCCTAGCTTTCCAACCCAGGACACCAGCTAAACAGACTCCCTGAAGATTCATGGGTCACCTCCCCAGTTCCAGTAGGGGGCAGGCTTGCCCACTACCTCCAGACTTGGCAGTCTATAACATCAGACAAATTAGTTCTAGAGATGGTGGGCAAAGGCCTTGCTTTAAATTTCAAACAATTCCCTAGATTGAGAGCAAGGCTGTTCACGCCTGCCTGTCCAGCAGAAATCTCCCTACTGGAAACAGAAGTTACAACCATCCTTCAGGACAGGGCAAAGGAACCTGTCCCTCTGTCCCAAAGAGGAAAAGGATTGTATTCAAGATACTTCCTGACCTTGAAGAAAAATGGGGATTGGTGACCCATTCTGGATTTAAGGTTCCTGAACAAACGCCTAACAAAGCCAGAATTCAAGATGGTCACCCTGGCTATGATATTGCCCACTCTCAGGCAAGGAGACTGGTTAGCATCCATAGACCTCACATTCCTATCAGGCAGTCACACAGAAAATACCTAAGGTTCAGATTGTCATCAGGTCACTACCAATTCAGCTGTCTCCCCGTTGGCCTGACTTCAGCTCTCAGAGTGTTTACAAGATGCCTGCAGTGGTGGTGGCACACCTAAGGCTTTTAGGAATTTCAGTTTTTCCCTGCCTGGATGACTGGCTGTTGGTAGGCCAGTCTCAGCAGCAGATGGTAGAGGTCCTGGTAGTCACTCAGACTACTCTTCGCTCTCTGGGCTTCTTAATAAAGCAAGACTTCCACCAGACAGGGTAGACACCATAGTGCAGTTAGCGGATTCTTTCAAGCTCCACCCCCCAAAGCCAGCCAGGTACTTTCTGCGGTTGGTGGGACACATGGCAGCTGCAACAGCAGTGGTACCAGGGACAAGGTTTCAGATGAGAGACATTCAGTTCCATCTGAAATCATTTTGATCCCAGAGCAGAGATTCCTTGTCCAAACTAATTCCAGTAACTCCCACATTCCTTCAAGCTCTGCAGTGGTGGCAGGAAAAGGACAACCTCCGGGTGGGTATCCCATTCCTTCAGGAAAATCCCACAGTGGTACTCACCACAGATGCATCCCTCTTGGGGTGGGGTACACATCTGGGGGAGCATACAGCTCAGGGCACATGGTCTCCTCAGGAGTCTCTTCTGCACATAAATTTGTTGGACCTCAGAGCAGTCTTGCTGGCTCTCTGGTCCTTTCCTTCCATGATTCAGGGGAAGGTGTTGCAGGTCAGGAAAGACGACACCACAACCATGTTTTACATCAAGAAACAGGGTGGCACAAGGTTCACTCTGTTGTGTACAGAAGCTGTGAAGATCTGGAATCTGGCCTACTCAATGGAGGTAACTGTCAGCAGTTCACCTTCCTGGGAAGGACAATGTTGTGGCAGACTCTCTCATCAGGATCAACCGGAACCACCATGAGTGATCACTGAATCATCTAGTTCTCAAAGACATTTTCAAGCTGTGGGGCACAACAGAGATAGATCTCTTTGCAGCCCCAGACAATCACCAGTTGCCTCAGTATTGCTGCAGGCATCCAGTCCTGGGCACAGTCCCAGTGGATGCGCTTCTTCTGGACTGGTCAGGGAAATTCCTGTATGCCTTTCCTCCATTTCCCTTGCTGCTCAGAGTCCTGACCAAACTCAGGCGCCAGTCAGCGCTGATGAGCCTGATAGCCCCAGAATGGGCCAGGCAGACTTGGTACTTGATACTGGTGGCTCTGGTATCGACCAGCCCGATTGGTCTCCCCAGGAGGTATGACCTGTTGACTTCCTCCCAGGGGAGGATCATGTACCCCAACTTGGGGTCCCTCAGGCTGAAGGCTTGGCTCTTGCAGAGTTAGAATATGCTGGTTTGCAACTCTCTGACTCGGTTCTGGATATCCTAAAGGTTTCCAGAAAACCAAACACTAGGAAAACATATTCTTCCAAATGGAGGAGGTTTACCATATGGTGCACTCAGTCAGGTGAGGAACCACAAGAGGTGGGCATTGCACTTTTAATCGATTATTTGGCTCATTTACATTCTCTAAGCCTTAAGCCTTCTACTTTGCGGGTACACTTGGCAGCAGTCTCTGCTTATTTGTCAGTAGGTAAATCTTCTTCTTTAGCTTCTGACCCTATATTTAAACAATTTTTTACAGGGCTACTGCATTTACACCCCCTCATAGGGAGCCTACCCCTTCATGGGATCTAAATATATGCATATCACAGTTAATGCAACCCCCCTTCAAACCTATGTTCTCAGCAGAGTTAAAGTTTGTGACATGGAAAACTGTGTTTTTAGTAGCCATCCCTTCAGCAAGACATATCAGTGATCTACAGGCCTTATCTGTGGAACCTAACTGTATTTCCTTTCATAATGATAAAGTGGTTCTCAGAACAAATAAACGGTTCCTCCCTAAACTGGTCTCAGAGTTTCACCTTAACCAGTCTATAAATTTGCCTGCCTTCTTCACCGAACACTCTACTTCAGGGGGAACGTAGGTAGCTCTGACTCAAGATTATATTTACTGGGTTTTGGCTTGGTATTGGTGGCTGTGATACCTTTGTAATGCTAGGTATTTTTTTCTTTCTTGTGCAGGTTTCCTTTAATACTGCCATGTTGTAACTGTTCCTGTCAATTGTCTATCATAATGTTGGTAACAGTCCTTTGCAGCTTGGGGGGGGGGGAGGTGAGCGGCATTAATAACTTGGTGTGCGGGTGCGCACCACTTAGTTTGTGAACTGCACGGTTATTACACCATTCTTCCTGTATCCCGTATCTCTGTATGGTAGATGGGAGTCTACCCTGAACTATAGGGTCTAAACATAGCATAGGTGAGCCTGGGACATCTTCAAATAGGGGACTCATCTCTCTGAGTTGTACAGCCTCTCCCATAAATGTTCTGTCTTGTGGGGGGCCTGGAATAGTGGTGTACTTCCTGCTTCTGCCTATGAATAGGTGAGAGCAAAATCTTCTACACTAGTACTGGAGTGGACTTTTACTCCTCATTTGATATGAGGTTGTAGGGTCAAGACTCCAGTCTGGACATTTTACTTTAATAATTCTTGTATTGTTCTTTCTGTCTGGGAATGTCAGGTTCTTCAAACCCATCTCGCGTTCTGGATTTCATGTGATATCTGCTATATGATATTGAAATAGGAGGCAGTATAGTGCAGTGGTCTAAGGCTCTGAGCTGCAAATCTGGTGACATCCAGCAGACCAGACCTGGGTTTGAATCCCACAGCTTCCACTTGCATACTGTGTGACCCTGAGCAAGTCACTTAACCTCCTTGTGCTCCCAGGTCGCTCCTGTAAAAAAGCTTTCAGCTTAGTGTGCTATACCTGGTTAAACAACTAAATAAATAAAAAAAAAAATCTCAATAAACTATGCATAAAAGAAAAGAGATACTCCTTTCAATAACAAATTTTGCCATTTATATGTTTGTACAATTGGGGTACATCTGTATGATTTAACAATTTTTTAAAACAATAACTGGCCTCTCTTTTCTTCTTCTCAAGTAAATTCCTGTTATGAAGAAAATGTCACCTGCTAAACTATAACAACAGATTATGGGTTATCAAAAATCACATATTTCTATAAAATATATAACATTTTGGTGTTAGAAAGTGTTATTTCTCTGTAACAATCTGAAAACAGGTTTACAGTTTACCATTGAAATACATTGCCAGCCATAGTCAGTAAAACTTTTCTGATGTCACAATACAAGAATTGCATTGGATTCTTTTTTTTTTACTTGTAATTGACAAACTACAGATTAAATGATGAAAAGGTAATTAAAGAAACAAATAAAACCAAACAAAATGATTGCAGAGGCACCTAAAGGCCCTAAACCTTAATTCCTTGAGATATGCATCCTCACTAAGCATTTGCTCTTTAAAATAATAAATTAATAAATGGATTTTGCACATTAGGTAACAGATTCAATACTGTAATAAAAGAAAGTTAAAATATAAGTTTCTTTAGTATCCCTTAGGCTTTTTGAGATACCTAGGAATAAGCACTGTAGGACGTTTTTATTTTAAGCTGGCCTTGAATACAGCGGCAGAGTTTTCCCTATTCTCTGGCCACTGTCAGAGTTAGCAGAGCTACTGCTCCAGCTCAAATGGTAGAGATATTACTTCAGAGTTCTGTGAAGTATAAATTCTGATGGTTTTACAGGCTTAGGTTTAAATATTGGAAATCCTGCAAATCTGAATCTTCTCTGTCTCGATGTCAACCTGACTCTATAATACTCAGCACGAATGTTGGTGGACTAGCTGAAGTTTTAGATATAATACCCAATAGTTTGCAATGCCAGTATTGCATTGTTATGTATAAGTAATAACACAGGACAGGTGTTGGCAAGAGCTAACAATGGGCCCTATGCACGTTGCCAACATGCCGCGGAAACCAGGTGCGTTGGCATCACTATGTGGGAATGCCATGGAGCAGACCCTGTGCAGCATTCACAAACTGGACACAAGTCAGCTATGTGCCTGATCCACTGGCCAGCAATGCACCAGGGGCAGGTGGAGGGCATGCCAGGGTGGTCCGGCATTATATGCCATGCACTAAGATGCATGGTGCCCTCCATGGGGGGGAACGCATGCTGGAGCAGGTTATGGTAGCCAGGACCCTGCCATAACCCACTGCGCACCCCCTCGGACTGCTCCTGCTGGTTGCGATGGGACCATGAATCGACTTTCCATGCTGCCCCAGCCCACAAGGCAGATGGGGAGGGCCAGGAGAGATGGAAGGGAGAGTGCCCATGCCAGAGACCTCCTTGACTAGTCATGGTGGGTCCGCACCCCCGCAGGGTGCCAGCCAATCCTGCCACACAAAACAACCCCCTCAACTCACAGCTGCCCCAGCCCTATAGTGGCACAGCACCCACCACCGACACTACCATGAGACAAACCCGATCCCCGTATTGTGCAGGGGTGGGATGTTGGTGCTATGGGTGGGTGGAGGGGTCCGCTGAACACCAATGCTGCCAGCAGGGCACCAGGTTGGGGAACAAGATTGTGAGTCCTGGAGCACCATAGTGTGTGCGGGGGGGGGGGTCTGTCATATAGGACACTAAGACTGGGCTGCCATGAGTTGGGGCAGGGGGTGATGTCTGGCACTCAGGGACAGGGATGCCTGGGGTTGGGGCAAGGGGGTACTTCATGACTCACAGGGACAGGGCTGCATTGTGTTGGGGCAGGGGGTTTCATAACTCATGGGGACGGGGCTGCATTGTGTTGGGGTGGGGGTGAATACAGACATTTGGGTGGGGCGGACGTGTGAAGGGGTGGTTCAGCTGTGTGGCTGGGGCTGCAGTGTCAGTGGGGCTCAGATGGGGGGGCTGTGGCCAACAGGGCATGATTGTGCGGGTCTGGGTGCTTACTGGTGCTATTCACGCACCTGGACCCATGCCCTGCAGCGCAGGTGATCCACTCGGGGACCTAGGCTGGGTATCCCATTGGATGCCTGCCTGGGTCCGCAACTCTGCCTCTGGCCGCCCTGCGGAGTCCTGCACACTGGGGGGACGGGGCCGCGGACAGGTGGCAGCCATTATTGAATAATGGCTGGTGCGCACTTGTTCACAGGTGTGGAGCTAAGTGGGTGGATACGCGCCTCTGGTGCATATTTCCCACCCATTTGTGCATAGGGCCCCATAACAGCATACCTTGTAGTATGTTAGACTTATAGAACTGCCTGTGTTTATTTTAAACAGGGATTTCCATTTTGTTCGATGTTTCCCTGTAGATTTTAGTCAGTGCAATGGATAAAATCCCATGCCAACTAGGGGAATACTTGGATTACAGTGCCTTCAGAAAGTATTCACCCCCCTTGGATTTTGTCACATTTTGTGATGTTGCAAACTCAAATTAAAATACATTTATATGGGATTTTTTTGTCATGTATCTACACAAATTACTCTATAATGTCAAAGTGGAACGAAACTTCTGGAATTTTTTGTACATGTAATTTAAAATAAAAACCTGAAATGTCTTGATTTGATAAGTATTCACCCCCTTTGCTATGACACTCCAAATTGAGCTCAGGTGCATCCAATTTCCTTGTGAGATCACTCTAAAACTTGAATGGAATCCACCTGTGGTCAGTTCAAATGGTTGACATGACTTCAGAGGAAATACACCTGTCTATATAAGGTCACACTGTTGACAGTGCATGTCAGAGCAGAAACTCTACCATGAAGACCCCTGTCCGTAGAACTCCGTGATAGAATTGTGAGGAGGCATAGATCTGGGAAGGGGTATAAAAACATTTCTAGGGTGTTGAAAGTTCCCAGGAGCACAGTCAAGTCCATCATTAGGAAATGGAGATTACGGAACCACCCAGACTCTTCCTAGAGCAGGCCGTCCTTCCAAACTGAGCAACCGAGCAAGAAGGACCTTAGTCAGGGAAGTGATCAAGAACCCAATGACCACCCTGACAGAACTACAGAGTTCCATGGCTGAGATGGGAGAACCTGTCCAGAGGACAACAATCTCTGCAGCACTTCACAGATGTAGCCTCTATGGGAGAGTGGCTAGACGGAAGCCACTCCTGAGAAAAGGCCACATAATAGCATGCCTGGAGTTTGCAAGAAGGCACGTGGCAGACTCTGAGACCATGTGGCAAAAGATTCTCTGGTCTGATGAAACAAAAATTGAACTCTTTGGCCTGAATGCAAAGCGCTATGCCTGGTGCAAACTGAACACAGCTCATCACCTGTGTAACACCATCCCTACCATGAAGCATGGTGGTGGCAGTGTCATGTTATGGGGGTGCTTTTCAGTGGCAGGGACTGGGGCACTTGTCAGGATAGAGGGAATAATGAATGTAGCCAAATACAGGCACATCCTTGAGGAGAACCTGCATCAGTCTGCAATAGACCTTGGACTGGGGTGAAGATTTATGTTCCAACAGGACAACGAACCCAAGCATACAGCCAAAGCAACACTGGAGTGGCTTCAGAACAAGAAGGTGAATGTCCTTGAGTGGCCCAGCCAAAGCCCAGACTTGAATCCCAATGAGAATCTGTGGAAAGACTTAAAGATTGCGGTTCACCGACGCTCCCCATCCAACTTGACAGAGCTTGAGCAAATCTGTAAGGAAGAATGGGCGAAAATCCCCAAATCCAGGTGTGCAAAGCTGATACAGACATACCCAAGAAGACTCAAAGCTGTAATTGCTGCCAAAGGCGCTTCTACAAAGTATTGACTCAGGGGGGTGAATACTTGAGTAAACAAAATATTTCAGTTTTGAATGTTTCATAAATTTTTGTTACACAATAAAACTATTTTTGCCCCTTTAAATTGTTGAGTATGCTGTGTAAATCAAGGGGGAAAAATTCATTTCAATGCATTAAAAATTCTGGTAGTAACACAACAAAATGTGACAAAATCCAAGGAGGTGAATACTTTCTGAAGGCACTGTAGATAAATCATTAGTCAGAATGTACCACAGTATGCTATTTTAGTTCATTTCCTGTCTCTCAAAGCCCCCCCCCACCCATTATAACAATTTATTATCATTTGTTGGAATGCTCAGTATTTTTAAACATTCTGCACAGATTTGAGGTTTATTTGTAATTATCAACATGTTCATTTGTATTAGGTGATTCAAAAGGGAGTAAAAAAAAGATGAATTTCCTACTAGCTGCTTTCTGATGCTGCTAATGTGCTAGAGCACGTACCTCTGCAGTGCTGACTAGTAAAAATATATGAGGCTCAAATAATTTATTTTTAATATATGCATTTTAAAAATAATACCTCCCAAAAGCATATAAAAAACCCTGTAATATGTTAGTCACTCCCGTAATACTATACTTCTGGTCCTCGTAATAGTATCGTTGGGATCACTGATGCAGCTAGTGTGTAAAGCATGTTTTTTTTTTATTCCTGAAAGAAAGACGCAGGACCGAAAGGGGGGGTGTGAGTGAGGAGTGAGGAACAAGCAGCATGGAACTGTTCCACAAGGAATCCAGAGGTAAGACCTCATCAACATCTCGTACCCATATATTAAAGAAAATAACAATTAGGTTCCACTGAATCACTCGGCTGTTATTCCATCTCAAGGTTCTGGGGACATGGGAGCCTCTCGAGCTTCGATCTTGAGGTTACCTATGTCCCCAGAACGTTTCAATGGAATTACAGCCTTTTAATTGACTGGAACCTATCTATTATTCTGTTTGTTTTTGATACCAGGTAAGATACACTAGGCATACACGTGTCTATTTCAAGCATGACTTGAGAGAATTACACACTTAACATCATCATTAACAGTGGTAACAGATTAAAACAACATTGGGAGGACACAAAAAGTGAAAAACAACATGCATGAAGAAAATACAACAATGCATGAAAGATAGCAGCAGGAACATCATAGGTAATTACAAGCAGCAAAGTGACATAAACATCAATGGTAAAACACAAGGCACAGTTTAAGAGACAAAAATCATAGTCAACGACAGCTGGTTGCCATGAAAAGGGACAAGAGCAAGGACCTGCCAGGCAAAGGTAGATCTTTAGTGCCTTGCAGAACATAGAGTGACTGGGACAGCAGTGCAGATTTTGGGGACAGGAGTGCCAGTAAGCTGAGGCATAGACTGTAATGGCCAGTGTGCCATGGTCCATGTAACATCTGTGCTCCATGAGTGGTTAAAAGCCCATCGATTTCTATGAGTAGGCAAGAGATAGGTGCTGCAGGTTGGAGGCTAGGGAAGGTGGGGAGCCTGACCTGAGTAGTCTGTCAGTAAAACGGCCCATAGCAATCTTGCCTACTAATGCAACATTTGTAGACCCATTCTCGTTTGCCTGGGGAGACAATGCAATATGAAAGAAATTCTAACAACAGAAGTTTACTAGTGATGTCATACAAGTCTTCAATTATCTTGCATCTGAATAGTTGTCCTAGAGATAGAATTTGGAGCATATGCAAATTCAGACTGTGCACTGTGATCACGCTTTGTCTAGCATCCAAACAGTAGATTTGCTTTTTCTGCTGAAGCGCTCCAGTGCCCCAAAGCCCTGTTCCAGTCCTAAGAGGCTACATTTTGTTTTATTTTATTAGTAAAGTGTTCTGTGTCTAAAACTAAGTTAGTTTGTGACACACTGTGACAGGGCTTAGTTTTTTTAAAAATGATGTTTTTTCTAACCCCAGGAATTCTTCAATATGATTAACTGTAGCAGTACACCTCCGGTGTTGAACTGCCTCAGAGATAAAATGGAACATATGCAAATGATGGAACTATCATTGGCTTGTGCCACCATTCAAACTGCTGCATTCTATAACGCTCAGATTTCTCTCTCCACCTGCCTTTTGGGACGCCTCAGAGACTGCTCCTCAGCGCTGTTGAGAATTTCTTATTTTCATGAAAAAATACTGTAAGTATTTGACTTTTATTTACTTTAGAACTGCTGCCTTTATTTTCTGATTTGGTTTAACACTATTTAGTGATTGTTTTTAGTAGTTTTTTCCTTAGTGCTTGGTTCCTCGTCGGTTCTTTGAACTGTCAAGGAACTGATTCTTTTGTTAGTTTTCATTATGTTTTTGTGTATTTTTTCATGAAAGAACTCTACCGGTACCTTTACCTATTTGTAGGAAGATTTTTACCTAAAATCTAGAGGTTTTACATTTTTTCCCAGTTCGGGAACCAACTGTTTAACCCGGGAACCGTTACCTTTCCTACATTTTATAGTTTTTTCATATATTATTCGGTTGGAACCGAGTTAGTTCTGGTGTTTTTGTGGTTTGGGTTATTTTCTGGTTATGTCCAATAAGCCTAAAAAGAAGACAGGGCCTACAGGTTTTAAAAACTGCACGGGGTGTGGGGAAGTGTTTGCAAAAGCAGACAAACACAACTTGTGCCTGTTCTGCCTTGGCTTCCAACACTTTGAGGCTGACTGTGATATTTGTAAAACTTTCAAGGCTAAAACCGTGGAAGAACGCCTGTAATGCTTTAAAAAGTGAATGGCTTCTGCTCCAGTGCCTAGAGATCTGGTTCTAGATCAGCCATCTACTTCAAATAAAAAAGATAAAAATAGGGAGCTTGATGTCTCTGACAAAGGCAAAGGTTCAACACCAGAAAGAACCGGGGAACCAGTTACTGAACCATCTCCAGCTAAAAGGAAAACTAAGAAAAAGCACATTTAAACTCCATGTGGAAAACCGAAGGAGCCCTCACTGCAAAAGTCAAATATGCCTACTGCTGAAGCTGTAGTACAAGCCTTACATTTTTTGCAGGCTTTACAGGGTCTGGTTCCGGTTCAGAAACTGGTATCTTTGGCTCCATCAGTACCGGGTGCGGTTTGGACGCCGGTTCAGACAACTGTACATGCATTGGTTCCTTTGTGCCAAGATCCCACATATGAAGAATATGATGAGGACGAGGAAGAGCCAATTGAACCGGAGGTTTCCCCAGATCAGGAGTTCGAGTCCCCACCTCCCCAGACTGCCTGAGGATTATTCCTCTCACTTTACTTTTGTAACACAGATGATAGAGGCTCTTCATTTAACCATCAGTGAGTCAGTGGAAGAGAAAGAAGAGGCAGATTTTTTGGAGATGATGGGTTTAGCCCCAACCAAAAGGTTACTGCTTCCCACCCATAAATCCTTAAAGAAGTATGTGTTGAAGGTCCTGCAGACACCCAATTCATTACCCCCAGTCAACAAGAAGGCTGATAAGAAATATCAGTTAGATAGGCCAGGGGTGGAATTTTTGTTTTCGTACCCTGACCATGAAGAGGTGGTGTAAACAGCTGCCTGTGGCAGGGCAAGGGTGCCATTGTCATCTCACTCACCTGAAAAAGATTCTAGAAAACTGGATAGTATGGCAAAGAAGGGATATTTAGCTGCTTCTTTAGCCATAAGACAAGCCAACTACATGGCATATATGGCCAGGTACCAAAAGACTCTTTGGGACTCCATATTGGCCATGGCAGATAAGGCACCATCTGCTGTGGCTGCTGACCTGGTAGGTGCAGGCTGGTGGCAACCAAATATCAGTTCCATATGGGAGTGGATGCTAATGACACTGCAGCAAGATATATGGACCTCACAGTGGCACTTATGAGATTTGCTTGGCTTAGAACCACAAATCTTACCCAACACATGCAGAACAAGGCCATGGACTTCCCCTGTGAAAATAACTTCCTGTTTGGGGATAAGACTGAAGCTTACATGAAAAAAGTGGATGAGTATAAAACCACTTACAAGAGCAATGCCGCCAGGAAAAAGGCTTCAACCTCTTACAGGGCACAGGGAAGGGGAAGTAGAGGAAGATCAAACTATGGAAGACCTTTTTTCCAGGCCCAAGCTGCCCTGTGTATCAGCAGCGGAGGGGATATTTCAGGGGTAGGGGCAGAAGGGGCTGCAGACGTGGTGATCAGGCAACTCAGGCTACAGCTCAGGCTAAGCAGTCTCCCTGATCCATTAATAAGAGTCACCTCCACACTTCCAGTAGGGGGCAGGCTGGCTCACTACTTCCCAGTTTGGAAATCCATCACCACAGAAAAGTGGGTCTTGTGGGTAGTGAGCCAGGGCCTAGCCCTCAACTTCAAATCCTTCCCCAAGCTGAGATCCAAACTCTTTCGACCAGCATCCTTTATGGAAAAGGCACTCTTGGAAAGGGAAGTATCCAGTTTGCCGGTGTCGAAGGCAGTGGAACCTGTTCCACTCTCACAGAGGGGAAAAGGATTCTATTCAAGATACTTCCTGACATTGAAGACAAATGGGGAGTGGCAACCCATTTTAGACCTAAGGGCTCTGAACAAACATTTGGCAAAGCCAAAGTTCTGGATGGTAACTTTGGCAATGATTCTTCCAACCCTTCAGGATGGGGACTGGCTGGCGTCATTGGATCTCAAAGATGCTTACTTCCACATTCCCACCAGGGAATCTCACAGAAAATACCTCAGGTTCAGGCTTCCTTCAGAGCATTATCAGATTGCAACTCTACTTTTCTAACTTCTGCTCCCAGGGCATTCACAAAGTGACTGGCAGTGGTAATAGCATTCCTGAGAAGGCAGGGCATCATGGTGTTCCCTTACCTAGATGACTGGCTAGTCATGGGGAAGTCACCACAGCAGGTAAAAGATGCCCTCAATTTCACCCAGGAAACCCTAGAGTCACTGGGGTTCAGTATCAAATCTCTCTTTCAGTCCACTCTGGTACTGAACTTTATAGGGGCAAAGCTGGATAATCTAGGCAAGGAAGAGCCTTCCTACCCCAAGACAGGGTGGACAACATCCTACAGATTGCAAGCTCTTTCAGCCTCAACAGACCACTGCCAGCAAGATACTTCCTAAAGTTGCTGGGGCACATGGCTGTAGCAACAGGAACAGTTCAGGGTTGCAGGTTCCACATATGAGACTTCTAGTTCCACCTCAGGGCACATTGGTGCCAAAGAAAAGATTCATTAACAAAGTTGACACCAATGTCAAGAGCACTGCTGCAGGCATTGCAGTGGTGGAAAGACAGAAGCAATCTCAGACAGGGGGTCCCATTCAAGTCAGACTCCCCCACTCTGGTGCTTACAACGGATGCCTCCCTCCTAGAGTGGGGAGCACATCTGGGACAGCATACAGTACATGGCACTTGGTCCATAACAGAGTCACTGTTGCACATAAGTCTGCTGGAGCTCAGGGCAATGTTACTGGCACTCCAGTCCTTTGCTGCCTTGGTTAGGGACAAGATGGTGTAAGTCAGGACAGACAACACCACCACTATGTACTATGTACTACATCAACAAGTAGGGAGGGAGGGACAAGGTCCTACCTGCTGTGCACAGAAGCAATGCAAGTATGGGGTCTGGCCTACTCCCTGCAGGCATCCCTGGTGGCCATCCACCTCCCAGGAAAGGACAATACCCTGGCAGATGCACTCAGCAGAATCAACCAAAACCATCATGAATGGTTCCTAAACAGGCAAATACTGGAGGTAGCATTTCACAAGTGGGGCACCCCAGAGATAGACCTCACAAGAGAACCACCAGTTGTCTCTATTCTGCTGCAGGTCCTCAGTGAAGGGCACAGTGCCCATGGATGCCCTGGTGTTGGACTGGTCAGGGAAGAGCCTGTACGCATTCCCACCATTTCCATTATTACTTAGAGTTCTGGTCAAACTCAGAGCTCAACCAGCTACCATAATCCTGATAGCTCCAGACTGGGCTAGGCAGCCTTGGTATTCTCTGCTTCTCTCCCCATCAGCAGCTCAGCCCATACACCTCCCTCTGAGGCACAATCTCCTGACCTCCTCACAGGAGAGGATCCTGTAGCCGAACCTCAAGTCACTTAGGTTCAAAGCATGGCTCTTGAGGACCTAGAGTATGCCAACCTACGACTCTCTGAAAATGTACTTAGGGTGCTCAGAGGCTCTAGGAAGACTTCTACCAAGAAAACCTGTACTGCAAAGTGGAAAAGGTTTTCTATCTGGTGTGGCATGAAGAACTTAGTGCGCACTCAGTTGGGCTTGCCAGTCCTTCTGGACTATCTCACCCATTTGCACTCTTTGGACCTAAAGCCCACAACCCTTAAGGTCCACCTAGCCTCAATCTATCTTTTGGCTGGCAACAGCAGTTCTTTAGCTGCCCACCCTATTTTTAAGAACTATTTAAAAGGGCTGGCCCATTTGCGCCCCCTCACAGGGAACCAGTGCCCACTTGGGACTTAATATTTGCATTGCTAAGCTCATAGAATCACCCTTCGAACCCATGGCTACAGCACACCTGAAATTTGTTGCTTGGAAAACCATATTCCTAGTGGCCATCAACTCAGCCAGATGGATAAGTGAGCTGCAAGCTCTATGTATAGAGTTAGATTACATCTCCTTCCAAAGGGATGAGGTGGTCCTCAGGACCAATAGGAAGTTCCTCCCTAAAATAATCTTGGATTTTCATGTAAACCAGACTATCACTCTGCCAGTCTCCTTCACTGAACATTCTAGTTCAGGGGAGTGGAGGTTCCACAGCCTGGACATTTTAAGAGAGCTCTCGGATACCACCTTGACCACACTAAAGACCATAGGCAAGACAGGCAGCAGCTGTTCCTGACTTATGGAGCTGTGGGAAAAGGGAAGCCAGCTACTAAAAGGACCATCTCATGGTGGATAGTAGCATGTGTTCAGTTCTGCTACAGCAAAGCTGGAGAGGAGCCCCCAGTAGGCCTAAGGGCACATTCTACAAGGGGTACAGCTGCTACTGTTGCAGCTGCCAGGGATATTCCCTTATTGGAAATCTGTAAAGCAGCTACATGGAGAACAGTACACAGCTTTACAAAGCATTACAGTTTGGACATTCAGTCCAGGAGTGATGCCAGGTTCGGCACAGCAGTGCTGCAGAACCTGTTTCCTAAGTAAGGTTCTGTGCCCACCTCCAAAGGTACTGCTTCATAGTCTGCTACAGTTAATCATATTGAAGAATTCCTGGGGTTAGAAGAAAAAATTACTCACCTTAGTAATCTTGTTTCTTCCAAGGTAGTCTTCAATATGATTAATTCTCCCTCGCTACCTCACCTTCCAGAACCAGCTGATCTTTGCATCATAGTTGGTTTCACATACTGTAATGGCCATTCCTGGTTTTCTTGGGTTTGTTAAAACCAAATGGCTCTTTGTTTCCTCTAGTTAGTCCTATCTGACATTGCCAGGGGACAACTTAAAAGGGGACTTGTTGTTACATTACTTGTTTAATCTTGTTAGGATAGCTTAGTTAGGGGTCTCTACAAGCAGGCTCCAATAAAATCTGAGCATCATAGAACGCAACAGTTTGTAAGGGCAGCAGTTTGAATAGTGACACGAGCCAATGGACGTTCCATCATTTGCATATGTTCCATTTTATCTCCAGGGCAGTTCAACACAGGAGGCTGACTGCTACAGTTATTGAAGAATACATTGGAAGAAACAAGATTACTAAGGTGAGTAATGTTTTCTTCTCTGGTTCTCTGTCTGTTCCAGGAATCAGAGAAATTACGGTTGAGTGGGGTTCCTGCCATGCAATCAGGGAATCTGAAATTGATTTAAAACGTATTTATTAATATTTTTTGGCCATAATTGTTTTGCATTTTGCTAATTGAAGGGGTTTTCAGTCAAACTAGCATGACTGAGAAACCTAAAAAGAAAACTAGCCTATGCAGTTTAAAAAGTGCATGTTCTGTGCCAAGCCCCTGACAAAGTCAGAGTACCATGAACTTTACTTTAAGCATTTTGGCCCAGACCAACATTTTGAAAACTGTGATCACTGTAAAGGAGTTTGCCCTAAAACAAAGAAAAAAAGTCTGCATTAAGGGATCATTTATCAGCTCCCCATTCTGCTTATGTGTCACTTGAGTGTTCTAATAAAAGCACAGTCATGGGGTTACCCATGATGGTGGAAAGCATGCATCAGCGGGTCTCACACCCTCGAAGCAGTCATTAACTTCAAAGGTGGCTGAAAATGTGCAACTGGTCATTTCTCCCAAAGGAGACAGATATGCTCCCTGATGAAGAGGCAGAGCACATTAAAGTGCCCAGGCCAGTTGTCCATGTATGTAGCCAGTTGTTTCAAATAAACACACACATTTTACAATTTGAGCAGTGTTTTTCTTTTCTTTTTTTTTTTTTGTGGAAAGGAGACAACCAACTGTAAAACCATCCTCGGAACAAGGCAAACAGCACAGGGCATCTGATAAGAGAAGCCTTGATGCTAATGATTGCAAAAAACTCATAAAAGAACTTCTGACCAGCCACTGCCCTCAATGTCTGAGGAAAAGTACAGTATAGAGAAACACCCAATTGTTTATCTTCCAGAAAAGGATTCAGCACAACCAGTGGAGCAAAAGAATGTGCCCCGTCTGTTGGATATTAAGAAAATGTGACTGTTTCTCCAAGTCATACAAACTACGAGGAATTGAGCCACTGCCTGCCCATTCCTCAATAGATACCTGTACAGGATGTGGAAGAGGAAGGGAAACCAATAGAGCCTGAGGTATCCCCTGATCAGGACTTCAGTTCCCATGCAAGGGTTAATGAAGATTTTTCCTCCTACTCTGCCTTCGAATTTTGAACCTTCATTCCACTGAAACAGTAGTGGAGCTAGAGGAAGGAGAGTTTATGCGTATGTTGGGCCTGACATCTTCAAGGACAGTGTCAGTACCTATACATAAATCACTAAAAAAACTCCACAGCTATGGTGTTGGCAAACTAGAGATTAGGTCAGAGCAGCTACACAATAACTTCGTGGCAGAAAACTCTGCAAGCAAAATAACATCAGTAAAGACAACAGTGCGGAAAAAAACTCAGGAAACCTACAGCACTCAGTTGACCATGGAGCTCTGCATGCCCCACCACACAAGGAAAGACACAAGACAGAGGACAAAACAAAGGAGCGGGGCTCTGTACTCTGGGACTGGGGGACGCAAGAGTACCCCATTAATGTGCTGACTGATTATTGACACCGTGATGTTGCCGAGAGAATGATGTCGCACACTTCTTCTGCAGCTTTGTTTTTTTTTTCATCCTGCAATGTTACTGTTTCTGCTGTTCTTGATATTTTTCATTGGGGTGCGACCTATTTTTTATTTTATTTTTATTTGCTTTTGTTAACCGGATAAGCACACTAGACAGCCAAGTGCCTATTTTCAGGTGTGATCCGGGAGGATTACAGAGGTACAAACAAGAACGTCAGGCAAATACAGGGTACAAACAATAGCATCAGGCACATAAAAATATATCTGGAGGTAACTAGCATCATAATACAGGCGGGACAATGGATGTCTACAGACAGCCCAGTAGATCAACAAGATACGACACATCACTAACAGGCAAGTCAACAAGCAAATCAGGATACATATAAGATCATCAGGTACAGTAGATAACATCAAGAGGTAGATAAACAGCATGGTACAGGCGAGGTCAACTATGCGGCTAAAGAGTCAGCCAGGGGACCCGGCATCTATGGTGCCTCCTGAGGCAATGAGCAATTTAAAGGACAGAGTGCTTCCGGTAGCTGGGGACACATCACCCAACAGTTGAGACTGGGTTGTAGAGGCTCAGGTGCAAAGGCAGATGGAGGCCGATTTTAGGAAGCCCCATAGGGAGGCTTTGAAACAGCAATGGGAGGGGGAGGAGCAGGTACTGGCCATCAGGGAGTTCGACAGACCTAGAGTACTTTATATTAATATCTGGGGTGGGTGCTGGGGGTGAAGATCACTTCTACTGCTGTATGGCAAATTGTCAGAGCGCCCTAGCTGGTGTTGGGGGACTGTTTGCGCTGTGCTTTACATCGCTGACTTGGATGTTGCTGCGGCATGGGTGAACTGGATGCAAGTTGGAGGGACAGTCACTATTAGAACATCAGGAGGACAGAGGGCAGACAGTATTAGAAACTTGGGGAGATGCAGCTTGGGGGAGGATTGAAGTCTCTCACAACCTGTGCCAGAATTTTATGCAGGGGCTATACCTCCACACCCCTGCACTCCCATATTACATATAAACATCTTCCAAATCAGACCTAACACCGCACACAAAAAAAAAATCATGGGCAGGAGGTAGACTCAAACCCGACTCCACTGACAGTCCCAGGCACTCATTGCTCCTTGCACTAACCACCAAGCCACAGAGCCGACTTGCTCACCTAGTGCACAATAGAAGCATTAGAGTGTTCGGCCTGCATGAAAAGAGATACCGGTATAGCGCTGTTATGCCCATAGTATAATTTCCCAGTAGCTCTTTTCACTCATGCTATTTTCACCTCACTGTTTCTACCATGCTGTAATTCATACACGCTTTTGACTGGCTACCAGCAAACTATACTCTGCCCTGGCTATAGATAAAAAGGTGGAGAAAAGGTACTAGATAGACAGGCTGGGCCAAAGTCCTGTGTGTCTCCCGTAACCATGAAGGTGTAGTGCAAGCTGCTGCATGCAAGGCTAATATCTCTGTGTTTTCCCTTCCACTGGAGAAGGACTCCAGTAAGCTGGAGCATATGCATGGAAGACTTATGCAACAGTCACCATGCAGCTTTGGCAGGCAGCTTATATGGTATACACAGTCCAATACCAGCTGGCACTGTTGAACACAGTCTTGGTATTGTACAAAAATCTGTCCTCTGAAGAGCATGCCAATCTGGTCAATAAAGTTAGAACTGGCTCAGAGGCTACCAGATACATGACCATAGATGATAATAACATGACATCCAGGGCTCTGGCACATTCAGTGGCCTTGATAAGGCTTACTTGGTTATGGGTGACTACCTTTACCCAGGATACAAATGGTAAAGCTATAGTTTTCCCTTTTAGGGATCATTCTTATTTGGTGACAAACCAGGTGCATACATGACAAAAGTGGGCAAACAAAAAAACACATTCAAAATGTTGACAGAAAAAGAAAAGGCCTCCACCTCTTATGGAAGGGGAGGTAAGGGTAGGACCTACTACATCAGGTCGTACGTTCACTATTAATACAGTAATACCCAGTACAGAGAGGTACTGGGAAAGGCAGGGGCAGGAGAGAAACAAAGCAGAAGCCTGCACCAGCTCCTCAGTCACAAACAGAGCCAAACCCCTGACAATTTTATTTGGGTTGCCATAGATTCATTGCCAATTGGAGGGCGCCTGGACCACTATCTGAGGGAGTAGCAAGAAATTACCACAGACAAATGGGTCCTGCAGAGAGTGGATCAGGGTTTATCCCTTCACTCTGTAAAATGTCCAAGCTTAAACAGATCAATAGTCTTTTTCAGTAGTCGGGCAAGAACAAAAAGTTCTCCTGGAGCTTGAACTGGCAAGAGTGATGCAACTGAAAGCACTGGAAAAGCTCCCTGTGCCACAACTGGGGAAGGGTCTGTTTTCCAGTCTCTTTCTCATTCAGAAGAAAAATGGTGAGTGGTGCAACCCATTCTGGGCCTAAAGTTCCTGAACAGGCACCTGAAAAAGGAAAAATTCAGGATGGTGACAGTAGGAACAGTGATTCCATCCTAGCAAAACTAAGAATGGTTAGTGTCGCAGGATCTGAAATACGCCTATTTTCATATTCCAATAAGACCCTGCCACAGAAAATACCTGAGGTTCTGGTTAGGCACTACCCAGTACCAGTTCTCAGCACTACCATTTGGTCTAAACCTCTGTGCCAAGAGTCTTCACAAAGTGCCTGACTGTAGTGGCAGCACATTGCTAAAGGACATGTGTAGTGTTTTTTCCCCTACTTGGACAGCTGGATCAGAAGTGGGAAAATACAGGAGGAAACGGTTCATTGCATAAACTCAGTAAGGGGTATACTGGAAAAAATTTGAGTTCTTCCTAAACTTGCACAAGTCACACGTAGCACCCAGCCAAGTACTGGAGTTCATAGGAGCAGATCTGAGATCAGTAGAAGGGATGACATTTTTGCTAATGCACAGGACAAAGCCCTTATTCCGTTTGCAAACTCATTCCTGCCCAGCCATAAAAAGATTACACAGGAATTTGTACATCTTCAAAGGCCATGTGGCATCAACAACAGCTACTGTGCATGGGCTCAGCTACAAATGAGAGAAGTCCAATACCACTTAAGAAAGTACTGGCACCAGAGAACTGCTTCATTGATTTAGTCTGTCCCAGTCACTCAGAAGTTGGATCAGGCACTGGCATAGTGGAAAAACATAAACAGACTCAGAGAGGGTATCCCCTTCCTGAAAACATCTCCCATGAAGGTCCTCACAACAGATTCTTCACTACTGGGGGGAAGGAGGGTATCTAGAGGACAAGTAGAGTCCGGAAAACATAGGGCCACATGAAACACACCTGTGAGAGCTCCAAGCAGTGCTCCTGGCAATGCAGTCTTTCTCCTCCTTGTTGCAAGGACAAACAGTAAAAACCAGCACAGGCAATACAGAAACAATGTACTGCTTAAACAAGCAGAGAGGAACCAGATCCACAAAACTCTGTACACAGGCAATGAGGATATGGAACTTTGCATGTTCCTTCAAAGCCAAACTTAGATCAGCAAGTGCTGAACTCGGTGTTTAAATGGTGAGATGTTTCAGAAATAGATCTGAGTGCCTCATGAGAGAATAGAAAGTTACCCAAGTTGTGTTGCAAAACACCCTCCAGAGTAATGGTCTCAGAGGGTGCACTGCCTGTATGCATTTCCTTCATTCACACTGATACAGAGGGTATTACTGAAACTGAAAAGGGAGTCAGAAACAATGGTTCTGATAGTAACAGACTGGTCTAGGCACAGAAACATGGAAACATAGAATCTGTCGGCAGATAAGGACCACTTAACCTACTCAGTCTGCTCCTTTTTCTCTGCCTATACTGTCACTGTAGATCCTACCTAATCTTCAGCTACCTCCCTGCTTTCCTACTAAGATTTTCTTGTGTCTATCCCATGCATGCTTGAAACCCACCACTGTTTTTGCCTCCACTGCCTCCATTGGAAGACTGTTCCAGGCACCCACCACTCTTTCAGTGTGAAATACTTTCTCACATTTGTACCATCTCCTCTGAAAAATACTCCCCCCATGTACCGTATTCATCCCTGTGAGGTATTTATAGGTCTCTATCATGTCCCCACTCTCGCTCCTCTCTTCCAGGGTGTACATCTTGAGATCCCTCAGCCTCTCCTCATAGGGCTTTTGGTGCAGCTCCTGCACTATTTTAGTTGCCCTCCTCTGGACAACCTCCACCCTGTCTATGTCCTTCCTAAGTTGTGTTCTCCACAATAGGACACAGTACTCCAGATGGGCTGTCACCAATGATCTATACAGTGGTAACACCACCTCCCTCTTTCTGGTGCAGATACCCTTCTCTATGCACCCCAGCATCACATTGGCTCTACCCACTGCTTGGCACATTGCCTTGCCACCTTAAGGTTATCTGATATGATTACTCCAAGGTCCGTTACCTGTTTGGTGACCATCAAAACCTCTTCCTCCATTTTTACACTCTGCTCCTGGGTTTCTGTGCCCTAGGTGCAGGATTTTGCACTTTTTCACATTGAAACCCAGCTGCTAAACCTTTGAACACTCCTCAAAATTTCTCTGGTCTCTGCTCATTCTCTCCAACCCCTCTAGAGTGTCTTCCCTGTTGCATATTTTGATGTCATCTGCCAAGAGGCATACCTGACCTTTCAGCTTTTCTTCAATGTAACTTATGAACCCATTGAATATAACTGGTGGCTGTACCAAGCTTGATGTACCCTGCTGGTCACTATTCCCTCCCCCAAATGAGTGCCATTTATCACTACCCTCTGTCTTCTGTCCAGACCTGGCACTCACTTCAGTTGTCTCTGTAATACAGAACCCTAGTCACACTGCCTCTGAGGTACAACCTTCTGACATTGTTACAGGGCAGAGTGACTTATCCAGATCTTAGAAAACTACATCTGAAGGCTTCATTCCTGAAGAGCTAGAGTGTTTTTTTTTTAGCCTACATTTCTCGGGTTTTGGAGGTGTTAAAGGTGTCTAGAAGGCCAGCTACAAGGATTAGCCCTCAAAGTGGAAAAGATTTTCACTTTGGTGTGCTTTACATAAAGCCTCTCCACTGGTGGAGAACTTGTCTGTGGTTTTGGATTACATGTATTTGTTTCACTTACAGTCACTTGAACGCAGGTCCTCTACTCGAAGTGCATTTGGCAGATTTTTCAGCTTATATGTTCTTATATGATCTCCCCAATCTACATGTGACCTCTCAAACCTAGGCCCCTTCAAGCTCAATCTCCTTAATCACCTCTCTACTGTTAACAAATGTTCAGGCATCCACTAGCATGTCCCCTCCCCCTTCCTCACATTCTCTCAAAAATGCCTACTTTCTCTACAGATTCTTTCTTCCCTGCCCTTCTCCTAATCTGCCTCTTCCTCTCTCCTATTTTTCCCCCCTCCTGTCTCCACCCCCCAACTACTCCCTCTGCTCCTTTTTAGACAATGCCTCTCTGGCTGCTTGTAATTTGTACCCTGTCCTCTCTGCACTTATTTTGAGTTCCTGTTCCATGACATAACACATTATCCCATGTAACCTATTTGTTATGTTTACCCTATGGATCTTGTTTGGTTTTGTCTCTATTTTTTTCTTTCTCTTGTTATGCTATAAATGTCCTCTTGATGTGGAACCTTTGTAAAAGAGCCATTGGTTCAAAGGTATTGTAATCCAAGAACTTAATAAATAAATAAATATGTTCACAGCAGAGAAAAATCACTTGCATCAAAGTGAACGTTCAGAATATTTTTCAAAGGTCTGTGAGGGAACCAGTCCCTCTGTGGGACTCTAAATTTATGCTTTGCACAGTTAGTGGAGCCTCCTTTCAAGCCAGTGACCTTGGCAGATCTCAGGTATATAACATGGAAAACAGTTTTCCCATTAGCAGCAACTTCTGCCAGGAGGGTCAGTGAACTGCAAGCCCTCTTAACAGAACCAGCCTTCATTATCTTGAATAGAGATAAAGTAGTGTTGAGGACACATAGGAAATGCTTCCCTAAAGTGGTGGCAGAATTCCACTTGAATCAGTTAGTTACCTTACCTGTGTTTTTCCCAAATCATTGAAGCACAGGTATGGAGAAGCTCCTTAGCCTCAACGTGAAGAGAGTTCTGACCTACTGTCTGGATAGAACAAAAGGGACCAGGATGGACAGCACTCACTAGTTTGTAAATTATGGTGAGGGAGGCAAAGGCAAGCCAGCAGCCGAGAAGACTGTCTCTCAGTGCAACGTTTCTTGCATTCAGTTCTGTTATGAAAAGCTGACAAACAGCCAACTGAAGGCCTAAGGGCACACTCTGCAAGGGCCAATTCTGCCTTTGTGGCAGCTATGAGGGACATTCCCTTGCAAGTGATTTATAACACAGCTTCATGGTCTACAATACACACCTTTACAAGGCGCTACTGCCTGGGCATCCAATCCAGATGGAATGCTGAGTTTACGACTGCAGTTCCTCAGAGCATTTTTCCTAACTAGATTCTAGACCCTGCCTCCCAAAGTACTGCTAGGAGTCTGCAGGCTTGTTTTACATCACTATTAAACTTTTGTTAGAGGAAACAAAATACTCATAATGATGTTACTTCTAAAAGGTTTAACAGTGATTCCTACAATCCCTTCGTTACCTCCCCTTCTCAAACCTTAAAGGAGAAGTTCACCCAGAATGTGCAAAAACATGTTATGTAGAGTGTTTTGATATGTATGTTAAATCCTAGTGTGTCCTTCCCTCTGTCTGCTTTTAGGAGTTTTTCCTAAATTAGCCTGCTAGCTGTCTAGTAGTTTTACGACCCCTGGGGATCTCCATCACAAATAGGTTTATTGGCTTTCTTTCTCCTACGATGCACCTTTGCTCATGTGACAGTGATGTAGCTATGCCCCTAGTTTTAGCAGGGTCTGTCACTGCTCAGCCACAAAAATAATACTGCTTTCAGAGAAGTCACACTGCTAGATTTTGGGTGAGTGTAATCATTATTATTTTTTAACATTGGTACCTTGTCCTGCTATGTTACAACCTATAAGGTGATGTTCAATTTTTACTACTTAGTACTGGTGCAAAAACTGAAAGTGACTGAGAGGAATAGAGTAAACAGTGACATGATTCTCTCACACACACACACACACACACACACACACACACACACACACACACACACACAGCAGAACATAGCCGGACAAGGTACTGATATCAAAAAATAATAATGATTACACTCGCCCAAAATCTAGTAGTGTGTCTTCTCCAGAAGAAGTATTTTCTCTGTGGCTGAGGTGTGACAGACCCTGTAACAAGACACTGGCTTCTTGCAGGCAGCTCACAGACATCACACGAAAGGGCACTCTGGGAAGACTAGAGGCCATAAAGAAACCAGAATGGCAACTTCCAAGGGTAATAAAACAGTTAGGGAAAGTTAGAAAAAACATCTCTCACAGCCAGAGGAAAAGAAAACACTGGGAACTGGTTAGAATACAGAAAAAAAGACTACTGCATATCTTTTTCTGATTTTAACATGGAGTTTTCCTTTAAAAAATAGGATTCTGCAAATTAATCAGTTAATAAGTTGTGTTTTTCATTGCCTGAGCATTTATTATTGCCACCTTTACAGTTTTTACGACATTTAAAATGTAGCTAGCTGTATTCTTAATTCAGTCTGGCAAATTAAGAATGCTAGAATAGCTCAGATAGGTGGTTAGTGCACTAGGTGGTTAGTGCTCTCTTTGGCTGTTCAGCAGCAAATGTGCCACTGAGACCCTAGAGGGAGCTTGACCACAGTATAGAGTTTGACACTGTATATGTTCCAAATTCTGTGTCTGGGGCAAACTCTCAGATATGAGATGACTGCAGACTTATATGAATCACTGTTAAACCCTTTAGAAGAAACATTATTATTACAGCATTTTTTTCTGGTTAGCCTGTTGTACTGCAACTAGCTTGTACTACTCACAAAGTTGGTACATATTTATTTTATTTATTTAGCTTTTTTGTTGACCGGGTAAGTGCACTAGACAAATCCTGCCTATTTTCAGGCACGACCCGGGGGAAGGGGATACAGATGAATGCCAACTGACCTTGAACCAGATTAAGCTGTTAGTGGTATTTTTAGTGAATGGGGGAAATTTGGCCAGGACACCTTGCAGGGATGTGGAGGCCCCTATGATAGAGATACAATTCAGAGTGTGGATCCAGATGTTAGTGGGTGCAAATGAGGTATGCACTGATTAACATGCAGGATTAGGAGTGCAACCTGTTTGCTTCATGGTGCAATTCCATACTACAAGCTGGTCACTCAGGTTTGCAGATGGGTGTCCTTCCAAGATGTTTACTCCCTTCCTAACCTTCCTGTACCTTCTGAGCCCTGGTGGGAAAATGATTCCTTCCCCCTATGGTACAATGGTCTGATTCCTTTAGTCCAGTGTACATGAGGACCACACAAAAGGTTAATCCCCTAGTGTCCAGAGGGGTCATTCTCCCTGGCATCAGTGAGTCCCCTCACTGCCTTTCTGGCAGTCTTATATCCTAATATAGATTGATGGAGCATCCCTTACCAATCACAGCGCTTCCTTCAGTTGTGCTTGGGGTACTCGTATTACTGTAGTATCTCATGCGTTGAGTCACTGCAACAGGCTTCGCATCATACAGTCCTGCTGTCAGTGTTTTAAATAAACTTATAATAAGCCCTTTACTAAAGACTACTGCAACTCCGTCGCTACCACCTGATTTTAACAGGTAGCATCCCCTTGGCAGCATAGAAGACTGTAACCAAGCTTGTGAGGGCCTTCATTCTGGAATAAATAGTCATGCACGCCATAGGTATGGCAGCCAATGACCCCTTTCCCACATGACCACAATGCTGTTTGTGACCATGGAAAAAGGAGGTTGAAATCCCCACTGAGCATGACTTGATGGGGTTGCTTGCTCTCAAAAGGCAAGAAGTGGTTACCCAGACTGCTTAGCACCATTGATAGCCGAGAATGGGGCCCACGTTACTTCTGCTTGTTTTTTGTCTTGTAAATAATCTTCCTATACTTTTTATATGACAATTTCACTGCAACGACCGTGAATACTGCAATCATCCTTTTTCCTCACCAATGTGGTGAGCTCTGTTTTCTGACACAATGATGAGTTTCATGTTGAAAAATTCTCCAAATAGTATGAAAAATGACTGCAAAAATACTAGTACAGTGTATAATTTGTGGGGATCAAGTCTAACTTTTGAGTGATAGTTTTCCATAATTGTATTGTAATTGAGTTTATGTTTTCAGGAAACTGTACTTAATTTGAGACACTTGGTCCAAAAAATGATTGTCTTTAAGTTTTGCGAACAGTATTTTTCTCACCACAGCTGAAGTACTGTGATGGACCCACTCAGGATACCCTGCCCAATGCTTGAAAACCTTACAAGGGAAGGGACTCCGTGAGGCTTCTGGGGAAAGGAGGGGCCCCAGATTCTGTCACCCTTTCTTTGCACTGTGGGCTGTCAAGTTCCTGGAGACATAGCACCAGGCATGAATTGAGACAGACTGTGAGCAGGGCCTAAAAAGATAGAACTGTGCTGGTGGCGGGCAGGTCTGGTGGAAATCTCCTGGTAAAAAGGTCTGCTGTGCTGGGAACGGGTGCCAGCTGTGCCATCCCAGGCCCAAAAAGTGGTGATCAAATTATGAACAGTGCTGCTGATCCAGGTCCCATAACAGGCACTACAGCATGGTGCCAGCTTGTCTTTGACCTAAGAGTTTGGAAACCAGGATGTCTCAGGGTCAGGTCAGGGCATCTGCAGTCCAGAACAAGTGGAAGGAGATCGAAAGAACCTGCAGCCAGTGATCAAGGTTGTTGGCTCAGTATGGAACAAAGAGGAAGCCTGCCTGCATCATAAATGCCCTTCTGGAACAACAATCCAGTGGCCTGCTACATCAAGAGGAGCCATGTGGCTCCCACAACCATGCATACACCACAGTACAGCATTGTTTCAAGGCACAGCATCTGCTGTTTCCCAGTATTTCACAATTTGGATTACAAATCCCCATTTTTATGTTTTTTTCTGCCATTTAAGCAATTACATGCCCTGTGAGGTTTGGGGGATTGAGTACGTTGCTCTGTTTGAAATGCACCAACACCAGCCAACCTGAGGCAACACGTATGGGCCCTCAGTGATTCTAGACCTGCAGGACCTAAGGAATGAGTTACGGGTGCTCCCATTTGGGTCAGTTTAAAACCTGGTAGCAGGTGGGAAGGGGTAGATCTGGACCACCTAGGAGGGTACCTAAGAGGGCAGTGTTTAAAGTTGATGTTTGCACTAACCTTCTTCTTGGAAATGGTCTGTTGTTAATAAAGATGTGTTATTACATTAAACTTGGGCTGGTTATTGACTTCTCTTGTGGTAGAGCAATTAGTGATTTCCATACCAAGCCCAGCAAGTGCCAAAGCCCTTGTGGCTTTGTCGATTGGAGTGTCCCCAGCATTCACCCCTTAACCACAATTTACTGGCCTGAACTGGTTAACCAAACATGGTAGCAGCACCACATGCACATCTGGAGTACATCTTGCTGCAGGGTCCATCACAGTTCTTTGTAAGACCCATTTAGCATTGAAAAGACTACAAGCACACTTGCATTTGTGTGCCCCCTTTTTGCAGTATCATTTTTTATTTTTATTTTGAGTTCTATTTTTTTGGTTTAATATGCATAAGTAATGCATTTGTATCATACCTATGCCTTTCCAGGTAATGCAACCATATCAGCTTCAAAGGGACACTCATCCCTCTTAGGTCTCAAAGTATCTCTAGTTTAAAAAAAAACATTTTATGATTGGTCACATTCTGTAGAGATTGCTAATGTAGTTGGTGGTTTGATTCTGATTTCTCTTTTTGAACATGAAAAATGGACTGCCCCCCCTCCCCCATACTGGTGTTACTACACAAATGTATGTTTGTTTACATTCCTTGTTCAACTCCTACTGCATCTTTCCTGGACTTAGGAACACACCCACCACTAGCCAGCCACTCAAGGTGCAGTTGGAAGAGAGGGGACTGTTTCTTCATGAGTGGCTGCACTGGTTTGAGGTGTTCCTAAAGTTCAGGAATTATGCAGAAAGAGTAGAGCAAGGATTTCAAACAAAACAAGTGGGATACACTTATACCATTTACGTGAATTTTAGTTTTAATAATGTAACCCCCCCTGCAAATGGGGGTTCCCAAAAGACTTCCAGGAGCTTGCTTGAATGCTCCAAGCCCGAATGGTGTTTGGCGTTTAAGCCATTTATCTGTGAGTGTTTTTAGAGCCTCTGGTACTGTCCCTTTAAGAGCTGTCTGCTTGCAGACATAATTAGTTTGTATGGGGGACTGTGTGTTTCTCTGCTTGAGTACCACTCGAGCTGCTGCCAATTCACTCTGTTTTTGCAGTCACTAGGAGTGCAAAGGGAACCTATCTGAAAGATGCAACTGTTTGCCAGAAATCATTTAGAGTAATAATGAAAATACAGTTTGTCTAACCTGCTTTTCTTTGCAGTCAGAACTGTGTTTGCCTAGTTCCCCATTCTAGTTTTGAACTGCTGAACTGGACCAATCAGTGTGGGTTAAGGTAGCTCTAAAATGGTGCCTTGGACAAATCAGAACTTGGACTCGTAATCTGAGCCAGCCACAAGAGGATTGTATGGGCAGTGACTCTGGGAGATGTAGTTTGGACTTCGGCGCCTTTTTGGACCAACAGGGGCAGTCTATTGTGAGTGACAGCCAATCCAGCCAAGAACTGGGAGGAACTCAAAGGAAGTGCCCTGTTTTGTCTGCTGGAGTTTCAGTTGAGCTCTGGCAGTGAAGAGGGAAGGAGCCCTGTGCTTTTTCGGTGTGGCAGTTTTAGTCGGAAAGCGTGTAAGGCCCCAAGTTCGGTCTGCAGCTTGTGTAACTGCTTGTTAGGACTGAATCCGTCCTGTGAAGAGAATCAAAGGATATCTGAAGAGTAGAAACCAGGCTCACCCTGTAGAAGACTGGAGAAATTGCTGAATTGCGCTCGGTCTGTCAGGAACTGAATCTGCTGTGTGTTCTCCTGGGTATTGTGCAGTAATTGCGATCGGGATAGAGAAGCAGCCTGCCTGGTATAGTACTTTCTTTTTAGTCAAGTCAAGTCAAATTTATTTAAAAGATGCCCAATCCCGGAGGCTCTGGGCGCCGTACAAATTTTAAAAGAACATAATACATAAAAATAAATAAAATTACAAATTATGAATAGATCATAGTCTAATGTAGTCTAAACATCAAATGCCTGAGAAAATAGAAATGTTTTCAGGTGGGCCTTAAAGATATTTACAGTCGAGGCCTCTCTGACCAAAGCTGGTAATAGGTTCCATAGAGCGGGAGCTGCAACGCTAAAAGCTCTGTCACCGGCTGACTTCAGCCTCGCTCTAGGAACGGTCAGGAGGCCACTGCTGGAGGATCGAAGAGGGCGGACAGATTGGGATGGTGTCAGGAGGACTGACAGGTAACCAGGGCCCTGCCCGTGTAGGGCCTTAAAGGTGAGAAGACCCACCTTAAAGAGGACTCTCCACCTGACTGGCAGCCAGTGCAATTCACGCAGTACTGGTGTAATATGGCAAAACTTTTTCTGCCCAGTCAGTAACTGGGCAGCTGCGTTTTGCACCAGCTGCAGTCTGCGGAGAAATCCTCCTGTGACCCCGAGATAGAGCGCATTACAGTAGTCCAGCCTAGATGTGACTAAGGCATGTATCAAGGTAGGGAGGTCCAGAGACGGAACAAGGGGCCTAATCCTGGCAGTGTTTCTGAGATGGAAAAAACAGGTACGAACCACGGAAGATACTTGAGTCTCCATGGTCAAGTTCCTGTCCAGAATCACTCCAAGACTACGCACCCTATAAATGTGTGAGGAGGCTTGTGTAGCTCAAGTGAATCCTGCTGCCATTAAAGGACTTTTGCCTGTTACTGTTTACCATATAAATGTGTGAGGAGGCTTGTGTAGCTCAAGTGAATCCTGCTGCCATTAAAGGACTTTTGCCTGTTACTGTTTACCATATAAATGAGTGAGGAGGCTTGTGTAGCTCAAGTGAATCCTGCTGCCATTAAAGGACTTTTGCCTGTTACTGTTTACCATATAAATGTGTGAGGAGGCTTGTGTAGCTCAGTGAATCCTGCTGCCATTAAAGGACTTTTGCCTGTTGCAGTTTGTCATATAAATGTGTGAGGAGTCTCTGAGAGCTGAAGAGTAACCCTGCTGACGTTGAAGGGACCCTATCTTGTTTGGAGGTCGTGAGTACTAATTCAGGGTCGCTCCCTGTTGAATTGCCACATTGAATCCAAATGGAATTACTGTACTGCTGACTGTTTAACTATTTTTCTTTTCTCTGTGTGAAAGGGCCCCTACCAGCTGCCACGGTTTGTACTAGCCACTAGGGCTTGGGTACCCAGGGATAGTAACTGGTAGGGATAGGCCTGTGCACAGAGCCATAGGTAGATGAGTAAAGTGATAAGCTAATTAACCTGATTTCCCCCTGTCCTTGTTATATCCCTAAATAAATCAGAGCTGCTTGTTTGCACAAAGTTGTACTGCCTGAGGTATTTGTCTATGTTAAAGTATTGTACTGTGATTGTTGCACTGTATCTTCTTATTTTACAGGGGGTCCCAGTGCCTGAACCAGTCCTGGGGGTAAGTGTATACTGTGAAGGTAATTCTGATATACTGTGTGGGCCACTAGTGGGAAGAAAGGGGGGGGGTTACAGTGTTCCAGAGGGCTGTGACCAAGTTAGTTTAACTATTGCAAACCCTGACCTCTGGGTGGAGGCACCGGCCATCGGATCCAGGACCCTCAACCTGTTAGTGGCCAATCAGGCAGGGGTGGTAGCCCCTGGGATAGCACCATCTAGGGGTTACACTGACATAGAAACATAGACAATGGTGGCAGAAAAAGACCATCGGCCTATTCAGTCTGCCCATAGTTCCCTATCAAACCCTGGGACCTATTGTCCATACAGGATACTAGCCCTCACTATCCACTTCCCCGTTCCCCTTTCTACTACTAATTCCCTGTGTGACCACTGTACCCTTCATTCTGTCCCATTTATGGTTTTGGCACCAACCACCTCGGCTGGCAGACTGTTCCACACTTCCACTACTCTTTCTGTAAAATAAAAGTTTCTCATATCCCTCTTAAACCTCCCTCAGTCTCCACTCATGCCTCCATGTCCTTGAACTGTTACTCATGCTAAACAGTTCCTCGCAGTTCACTTTGTTTATTCTTTCAAGAGCTTGAAGGTCTCTATCATATCACCTCGTATCGTCTGGTCTCCAATTAGTATATGTTTAGTGCCTTGAGCCAGTTTTGGTAAGATCTGCCTTGCTAGCCCTGAATCATCCTGGTCACCCGTTGCTGCACCATCTCTAGCCTGTCATTTTCATTCCTGAGGTGAGGACTCCAGATCTGGGCACAGTACTCCAGGTGCGACCTCAACAACGATCTATAAATAGGCAGTGGTACCTCTTTTTTTTACTGTCAGCACTCCTTCCAATACATCCTAGCAATCTATTTGCCTTACTATAGGCCTTGTTGCACTAGCGTGATTGTTTAAGAGAGTCACTAATGATGGCTCCTAAGTCCATTTGTTCAGCTGTAGTGCTCACCTTTACCCCTCCCATCCAGTACTCTGCCCTGGGGTTCTTATTCCCTAGGTGCATCACCTTGTACTTTTTGGCACTGATTTTCAGCTGCCAAATCTTACACCACCTCTCATCTTTTAGGATCACAGGGTTTTAAATAATTGATTAGCAGTTTTTTTCCCTGGGACAATACTAACTGTACAGAAAGTATTTATATAGGTTTTCTAGAAGTGTTATGTTTGTTAAGCACAATGAGGCAAGTGCAATGCATTTTTACAATGTTTTAGCACTTTTATGAGCAAAATGCTAATTAATTTTTAGAGTTAAATAAAACCCTGGATCACTCTGCATCTCCACAAGTCCCTCAGCACTATCTACCCTCCCACAGAGCTTAGTGTCATCTGTAGAGAGGCACAGCTTGCCCTGGATTCCTTCTCCAGTGTCACTGATGAACATATTGAAGTGGAAAGAAGCCACGCTGGATCCTTGTGGCACCCTACTCGTGACCTCTCTCTCTTCTGATTTGACACCATTAAGCACACCCTTCTGCTGTCTCTCCTTCAACCAATTTCCTACCCATCCTACCATTTCTCTTGTTGCACCTAGATCCTCCATCTTCTGCAGTCTTCTTTGAAGCACCAAGTTGAAAGCCTTGCTGAAGTCAAAGTAGAGTAACTCCATGGTGTGGCCTCTATTCAGTTCCCTTGTCACCCAGTTAAAGAAAACTATCTGGTTGGTCTGACAAGACCTCCTTGCCATGAACCCATGCTGTTTACTATCCTGGTGACCCTTACTGTCCACATAGTCCCCAAGGTCCTCTTTGACCAGTGTCTCCATCAGTTTACCCAGAACAGAGGTAAGGTTGGCAGGTCTATAGCTCCTCAGTTGCTCATTGTCCCCCTCTTATTGAGTGGAACTACATCCACTACTCTCCAGTCTTTCGGAACTATCCCCATCTGTAATGAGCTTTTGAATAGCCCAAACAGTGGTTCAGCCAATTCAGCTGCCGGTTCTTTGAGAACCCTTAGATGCATCCCATCAGGCCCCTGGGCTTTATCTGTCTTTAGGGCTGCTATCCCTTTCCAGACCCTTTTGCTAGCAAATACTGTCTGTCTCATCTTTGGGACCCCTTTTATGGGCACCTTGATGCCACTCACTGGCAGGAGACCACTGTCTTCCCTTGTGAAGACAGAGGAAATGTACTCATTAACTATAGCTGCTTTTTGCACATCCTCCTCTTTTACCCTGCCTCTATCAGATAGCCTAACAATTCCCCCTTGTCTCTTTCTTCCCCCCAATATAACTGAAGAACTACTTTTCCCAGCCATCTACTCCCTCCGCAAAAAGGAGGCAGATAAAACAACCAGCAACATCAATGACTTTTAGTGAAGGCAAACAATAATACAATGTGGGTTTTCAACTAGAAATACTATGATGCAAAAAGGATCAACAGTGTCCCTTTAAACAGGTAAAATGAAAGTGAAAGTGTGCAAATTATAGCAGAGCTTTACAGCAATTAACACAATTTTTGCTAATCCCATCTCTCATTACTTTTTGTACAGAAAACATTTTCTGCAAGTGCCAGTCTTGCACTAAGGCTACATTTTGCTTCACTTTTTTAATCCCAGGCCAAAATCCAATTATCTGCAAAAGACTTCAGGTGCAGTTTCTGTAATTTTCATACTGGTGGTACACTTTCAAAACTGCATGGACTCAATTTACAGTACCTCTGTATGTATACAGGGGCATCGCTTGGAGGCTAGCCCTTTTCTGGCCTCCTGGGAAAAACAATGCCACAGAAGGAGATGGAAATCATCATGATAGCACATTTTAAATAGAATTTTAATGGAACAATCAGTGGGTATCATGTGAATAATTTTAATTCACAGAAACAATACTCTACCACATTGTTTGAAGAGAATCGTTCTGGTAAAGGCATGTCAAGACAAGCCTTTTGCAATTAGCAGCTAAACAATGCATCTTCTGTTCGCAACACCCCAAATTAACTGTTCCAAAACAGAGACATCAGTAAATGAGTTCCTGGTAAATTGAAAATTGAAGCATGTTGATGCAAGTGTCTGCAATGAACATTAATCTTATGAACCTCAGTTGTATGCAAGTGAACAGATCTCCCAAATTTTTGTACACAAATGTGGGACACTGTGGGAAAATATGCACAATTGTCGGATCCATCATATGAATATACTGTAGAAGCTCACAGTACAGTGCAATTAAATGTTTCCATGTTCATACTGTTTGCTGTTGATTGTGCAGTATCAAAAAATTAAAATGATTCTCTGGGTCTGAACTACAATACCCTGTGCACCCCCATCATGGGTGCTAGGGAGGCCTGTCTTCATCCACAAGCAGCAGAAACCCCCCACAGACTGTGACCTCCAACGGACCCACACTTCTGCATGGGCAGTTGGGCCAAGGTTGGCAAGGGAGACATGCAGGCACCACTCTACTGGTCTCAGTTCAAGATGTGAGTAGCCAAAGCAGACAGCCGAGCGCAGAGGCTACTTGATGGTTACTTCAGACTGCATGACCCCCTCACTTGTTTCCCCAAGCACTTCGATATGGCATGAAGAGTTGCACAGTGATTTGTATTTCTCTAAAAATGCATAATTTCTCATGTGGCAGAGAATCCACTCTCTGGAAAACCTTGGTGTCTAGCCAGTCTGTGCTCCCAAAACCCCTCTGCTCGCATGTTGGGCAGCCGGTAGTTGTGGATTCTTCCATATGTAGAAAGCAATCAGGTGCACAGCTCCATGGGCTGGCAATGGGCAGATTGCTTGTATGTTGGCCCCACTGTAGTAGTAGAAGCAGTAGTAGTAGCTTTTATTAATATTTGGTGCTCTTCCTTGGAGGCTCAGAGTTCCATTACAATAAAGTGCACAAGTAGATAAATCACAATAAGCATATAAAATAAGTACTTTTTTACATCACTAAATAATTTATATCAAAAACTTCATTAACACTAGAACCAAATAAATAAATAACTGGGATATAAGCATGTTGAAAGGGGATAATTACTTCCCAAACACTTGTGAAAACAAGGCAGTGATAAAGGTGAGCTGCAAAGTAAATACTGCAGCCCGCTCACATCCCACATACCTTTCTATGCCGCGGCAGGAATCAGAGGCTTCTATGAGGAACATTATTACAATAATCTGTATATTTTAACTTTGTCATGCTGGGACCATAATCAGAACTAAATCTGAGGCTAGTCCCAGGTGCTGAAGTCAGGGTTCATATAATACAACAATACAAGTACGCCGAGTGTATGTATATTACAAAAGACATCTGAGGCATTTTGGCAGAAGCCCAAGTAGTTTTATTGTGAGCATATCATAAAGGTTAATAAAGAACATAAGTTTTATTTTGCTCTCTTAGTAACAATGTATATCGGATAAGGACAGAAACAAACTATATAAAAAAAGCAGTCTTCTTATCTTCCTAAGCTTATTAGTATGCAGTTCCTCTTTTCTCTGTTTGGCAGCATCCCTGCATATTTCCTGAATGTAACAGAGAATTACTTACAGCCTAAAAAGCGTACCTAAAGACATATGTCTGTCATTACTCATGTTACAAGAAACTGTTCTGAACTATATTCAGCCTACCCCATAGTAAAGCTCCTATATATTTGTCTATTTGTTGCTAAGCATTCTCCAAAAGTAGTCTCTCTTATTGTATCTTATGACTACTGATCATTTTTGCGTGTGAAACTATAAATGCAAGAGGCTATGAAAGCCAAACCATCTGTCTTACCACACTGTGGGACCCTGTCAATGAGTTTCAGCCTGGACCCGCTGGACACTCAGTATTCTTGGTAGGATCTCTGGCATTTTTAGTAGGTAGGAGGCGGAGCAGCAAGATGGCCGCGCTGCTGCTCCGCTCCACCGCTGTGCTCTGAGTTCTGTCTTTGTTCAGCTGTTTTGCTGTGGGTAAATTTATCTTTTAATAAATGTTGACATCTTTTGGGTGTTTTTACTATTGCCTTTCACCCGTGCTTTCTTATGTTATAGTGTGCTTGATATTTGGGGCAACTCGAGCACTGAGGGGAAGTTGGCAGTTTCGTGTGAAAAGTCGAAACGGCAGGGGAGCTTATGGATGGGAGAACTCATTAACTGCAAAATTGAGGTAAAATCCCAAGCAAGACCTCATGAATGGAACCCACATTATTTTAACCCACAGTTTTTGGATAAGAGCTTTTTTTATTGTTTAAAAGCTGTTAAAAGCTGCAATAGAGTTCTGTCCCTGACTGGGCTTGAGGGCTGTCTGGTTGTTCTGGCATTCTGAGAGTCGCCGGAAGAATTATAATGAGGGAGATAAAATGCTGAATAAATTCTTCTCTAATTATCTTCTATACTTATCATATTGATGTCTTCAAGCTTTTGAGCTTTGTCCAATAAATAATTTTAGAGCTCATGAGTATTGAGGCTCTTAAATGAACTGATCTTTCTGGGGAACTTGCAGCCTGGAGCCCTGGGACTGCTTTTGGGACTGTGATTGTGGCTGAAGAAGGCTCAGAGAGTTGTCTGAGAATGTTTGGAAACTGGGGAACTTTTTTTCCTTTGATGGACAGGTTACCAGCGGGTGATATTTTTTAAGGATGAGGATAGACATGGATGCACAGTAAGTGCTACAATGCTTGGCTTCACCCTATAAAAGGTATGCTATGGTTGCCTAGGTTTGGGAGCTCTATTTCTGTATTTGATGTACTGGATTTACTGCGCTCAGTGGAGCGTTCTTTCTTCTCCTTCTTTTTGGGTGCTGACAACAGTTATGGATTTTAATTCAGAGAGGAGTGATTTTGAAATGCTGGAGGAGCCCAGAGCCATAGAAACTGATGGTGGTTGTTTACAGAGACACCCCGTCAGCAATACACATTTGTTTTGTACATCAGTGAATCTGTATAATTCATCTCATCATGGACCCCAGAATGAGAGACAGGAGCTAAGTCTGATTTTTCCTTACTAGTTTGCATAAGAACTCTGTTTCGGTGAGTAGTGGAAGCTGTCTGTAGGGTGAAGATCCCCCGGAAAGGTAATCTCTAAATTCTCTCTCAGTGGCAATTGGTAACTGAATATTCAACCCTTCTCAGTGAACTTAAACATTAGTCCTGGAAAGTACAAATATATGCCAGTATTCACCGTTTTATATAAAAGTCTGAATTCATGGTTCTGCAAAATTCAGTATAGAAAAACTTTCAATTTGGATTCTTCCTAATTGGGCATAATGGACTTTATGGTACTCTAAGTATCCTGTTTGAAATACAGACCCTGTGTGAGACTCTTTATTTTATCTCATTTTTATTTGTATTATCAGGCTGTTTATCCAGTGGACCTGTTTTACTGCCCATTAAATGCTGGACTCTTTCATGTAGAAATGGAGCCGCTGATATTTGGTGATGATTTGTGTTTTGTGTTTTGTATCATTCAGATATCCCTCAGACAGAGACCTCCGAGGTGCGGAGGTCGCGAGGGCTCGTATCGCCCTCCCCCACAGCCCAATAACTTACAGACAGAGACCCCGAGGTGCGGAGGTCGCAAGGGCTCTGACGCTTCCCCACAGCCCAATAACTACAGACAGAGACCGCCGAGGTGCGGAGGTCGCGAGGACTCAGACGCCTCCCCACAGCCCAATAACTTACAGACAGAGACCCTCAGGTGGAGGTCGCGAGGGCTCATCGCCTCCCCACAGCCCAATAACCACAGACAGAGACCCCCCGAGATGTGGGAGGTCGCGAGGGCTCGTATCACCCTCCCCCACAGCCCAATAACTTATAGGTAATTCAGTCCGCTTGGAAAGGAATCCTCCGGTGGATACTTGGCGCCTTTTTTTGAACTGGCTAAAGATCCACAGCCGCATTGCCCTGGAAGGTCCTGCCCTGCCTCTTGCCATCGCAATAGCCGTGGAGATAGCCTTTACAGGGTCCTGGGACTCAAATTTGGTGGACTCTTTATATTGTGTGATTTCTACCACTGCTGCATGTGTAAGGTTGCTCCCTTTAACCCAAAGGAAAACTGAGTGTTTATTTCCTGCAAGCTTACGGCTGCCTCAGCGTTGTTGCAGTGTCCCCTATTGATTGCTGATTACTGTCCCGACCTGTTTTGTAGGGCTGGATAAAATTTGTTAAAAATCGCAGGCTGGTTAAAATTTGTTAAAAGTCGCAGGCTGACTGTTAAGGACCCCAGTGCAACATGTAGCTCTGCTGTGTAGTGTCCGTTGGGACTGAGTTGTCTCTTGCGGGCTGCCAGCCGCCTATTCGCTACCCCCCCGTTGGTCTGCTTGCTTTACCTCCCCCAGTCCTCCTCCTATATTAATCCCCTGTTTTTCTTTCTTCTCTCCTCAGACAGAGACCCCTGAGGTGCGGAGGTTGCGAGGGCTCGTATTGCCCTTCCCCACAGCCCAATAACTTACAGGTAATTCCTTGGAAAGGAATCCTCCAGTAGATACTTGGCGCCTTTTTTTTTAACTGGCTAAAGATCCACAGCCGCATTGCTCTGGAAGGTCCTGCCCTGCCTCTTGCCGTCGGAACAGCCGTGTTCGGCTCCCCACCGCCCCCACCACCACCCTTGGTCGGCTTTCCCCTATATAGGCTGAGTACGGTCACATGGGTTGATTTTATCCTATCAGCCTAGTTTCCCATTTGCAGGTTATATTAACCTGCCACTAGTGGCCGCCCCTACTTCCCTGCTACTATTAGGCTTCTCTGCCTGAGCCCAGCCTGCTCTCCCTCCATTGGCTAGGTCACCCTGCTCTGCAGATACCCAGTCTCTCCTTTAGCTGTCACACCTCACCCCTCTACCCTCCTCTACCCAGTTCTGCAGGGTGGTCGCGCCTCCCTCCCACTGTCTCCCCCTGGGAGTCCCCTCCTCCACCTGGCCTGTATTCTTCCCTGCTTGTGATTCCCGCTAACTAAACTTGCAGTGTATTCTACCCTGCTTTTGTTTCTGCTATCTCACTCCACCTGCGCAACATGGCAGCTCCCTCCACTACCCCTGCAAGTGTGCCAGGTGCTGCCACCTGCCCTAGCCAGGCTGTCCCCCTACCCCCCCCAATTCACCACCCACATGGTTCTCCTCCAAGGGACTAAAAATGGTCCACCTCAACATTCGGAGTCTCCTACGTAACCTTGTGGAACTTACCGCCTGGGTCACCCACTACAACCCTGATGTCATTGGTATCACAGAGACATGGCTAAAACCTCACATCCCTGACGCAGCCTGCTCCCTACCCGGATATGGCCTCTTCAGATGGGATCAGGAGGGTAACAAAAGAGGGGGTGGTGTGCTACTTTACTATAAAGCTCACCTGAATGTACCCACCCCTGGCACCTCTCCACCCGACACCTCTCCCTGTGAGTTCCTACATGCCCTTCTCCTCCTGGGCCTCACTGAGAAAATACACCTCATTTGCTGCTACAACACCCCCCCCAAGGGTGGTTTGCCAGGACTCTTCTGGCTGATCTCACTCCTTGGTGACAAAGTGGGCTCCAGTGAAGTCCTCATCATAGGTGACTTCAATCTTAACTGGCTGGGTTCCAACTGCAGGCTATACGATCCACTGCTCTCAGGCCTTGGACTTAGCCAAATAATCTCTGAGCCCACAAGGCCCTCACTCCGGGGGGCGAAGGGTTGCTACTCGACTGGATCCTAACCAACAGGCCGGACAGGATTATCTCCTCAGGCATCCTACCTGATGCTATCTCCGACCACTCGCCAACCTTCTGTGTCTGGGGCACCTTCTATGCCAAAGTACCCAGCAAAGTGATCCTGTTGAGGATTACTCAAAAATTCTCCCCAGCTGACTTCCTTGGTGACCTCGCTCTAATCTGATTGGTCAGGGATCACTGCTTCAGCAGACCCAGCCCTAGCCCTGGATAGTTTTCTATCTAGGTTATTCCTGTTCAGAACAAGCATGCCCCCAAAAAAGGAGGGTAAGGGGAGCCGTCACCAAATGGCTCCATGGGGGTTTATTCTCCCTAATGAAGCAAAGGGACAAAAGCTGGTTGGCCTACAAAGCCTCCCTAAGTGACACCAACCTTCTTGCATACAGAAGGCTCAGAAATTCCTGTAAAAAAGCCATCCGGGCAGCTAAAAGTGAGGCTTGCCGAACGGCTCTGCTCTCTTCTGCCAGCAACCCAAGGAGTTTCTGGCAAAACATCAGGAATGCTGTTGGGATTTCTGCTAAAGTGCAACCCACAGACCTGCTCGTAGATGGGGTCAGCTGTAATAACCCACTCACAATCTCCAACGCCTTTAATGCAGCGTTCTCTCAGCTGCCCATCCCACCCTCCGCTCAAGCATCCCCCACCCCCTCACGCCCGGCCCAAAGTCCCGCCTCCCCCGTCCTCCTTCATCATGTGTCGGCTACCGAGATCATGGGGCATCTTGCCCACCTCTCCCCTCATAGTGGGGCGGGGCACGACTGCCTAGAACCTAGACTACTCAGGCTTGGGGCCTCCCTTCTAGCCCGACCACTAGTGCACATCCTCAACTCCTCCTTAACCACTGGCATTATCCCTGACCTCTGGAAAATTACCAAGGTAACACCAGTTCTTAAGCAAGGAAACCCTAGAGATCTGCTCAAATATCGTCCCATCGCCATCCTGTCGGCCGCCTCGAAGATCCTGGAGAAGGTCGTGGCCTCTCAGCTCTCCGAGTACCTACATGAACACAACCTCCTCTCTCCTGCCCAACATGGGTTCAGAAAAGGTTACAGCACGACTACCGCCCTTGCTGCTGTCACCTCGACAATTAGATCTGCCACTGACCAGGGCTACCTCACCGGTGCCATCTTTGTTGACCTTTCCAAAGCCTTCGACAGGGTTGACCATGCTCTTCTTAGCTCCACCCTTCTCTCACTTGGTCTCTCCCCCCTGCTCACAACTGGTTCCTCAACTACCTCTCTGGTCGGAAGCAATATACCAACTTTAAGTACCCCCTCCCATCTCACTGATGTCCTGTGTGGTGTTCCACAGGGGTCGGTCCTTAGCCCTTCTCTCTTCTCCCTCTTTATCAACGAGCTGCCGTCCATCACCTCCCATGGGCACACCACTCTATATGCGGATGACCTGGTTGTTCTATCAAGTGCCCGAGACATTAACACCATTAACTCACAACTTAACTCCGACTTCGAGAGGATCCAATCCTGGTTGGCTGAACACAGGCTTACTACCAACCTCAAAAAAACCCAAGCTATGCTTTTTGGGTCACAGTGCAAATTGAAATCTTGCCCTGCACTGTTCAGAATCCTCGGAGCTGATGGCTCCCCCTTGCAAACAGTGGCTGATGTCAAATACCTGGGTGTTACGCTTGACCCTCAACTGGATCTCACCCTGCACATCTGAAACGTCTGTAAGGCCACGAATGGCAAACTGGGCCTCACCTATAGAGCCAAAAGCTGCTTAACCCCCGCAGCTCATCTTGCCCTAGCTAGGGGGGGTCCTTCTCCCGTCTCTCTGCTATGGGCTAGTTGCCTTTGCCCCTATGCCCAAATCTAGCCTCTCAAAGTGGGATACAGCTTATAATAACATCTGCCGCTTTGCGTTTGCGGCCCCCTTCCTAACTCACCGCTGCAACCTCTACTTTTGTCTACAGTGGCTACCCCCCGAGAAACACCGTACCTATGTAGTTGGGAACTTCATCGACAACATTATCAGATCTGGTACTCCTGCTTCCCTTGCCCTCCACCCTACCCCCGACACTTCCTCCTACCCTCTCCGGTCAAAAGCAACACCTGACCGGCTGGTCCCTAGAACCCGTACCCTGGCGGGTGACCGAGCTTTTGCCGTCTATGCCCCAAAAATCTGAAACTTGCTCCCTGCCTGTACTCGGTCCTCCTCCTCCCATCTGGGCTTCAAATCCTCCCTATGGAATTACCTGAGGGGTCCCTCTACTTGCTCATGCATCCTGCAGCACTCGCACTCTGATGTGATGGGGCAGGCCCTGCCTCCTTAAAGGGCTACTGTTAATATCATTTTAACCCTGGTGACTGGCCCTGAAACTGTCCCATGTCTCACCTGAGCCAGCCCTATTCCGGGTGGTTATGGTCCCCCCACTGGCACTTGTATTCTGGTTATGATTTTCTGTTGGCATAAGTGTACTCACCTATATGCACTGAACTACTCTGTGTTATACCTACCCCTCGGGGTACTGTATCTCTAATATTTTGCACTGTACGTTTCCTGTACCATATTGTCACTATATGTTAGCCTCCTATGATAGCCCTGTCAAGTGTCATGCTGTAAACCTTAGCCTTTGACTCGCTGTTTGTTCTTCACTCAACCCTCCTTACCATGTTTATGCTCGTCCTGTACCTCAATGTAAAAACCTCGCTCATGACTGTATGTAAAGCACTCTGTAACTCAGTTTTGTAACCCTCCCGGGTCTCACCTGAAAATAGGCACTTGGTTGTCTAGTGTGACTTACCCGGTCAACAAAAGCAAATAAATAAATAAATAAATATATAATTGATAATATAACATGGGACTCCTAGTTATGGAGCCACTGACATAGATACAGGTCAAACATCTTAAAAATCTCATCTTTCCTAATTTGTGAATTTGATTTTGTTCTTAAGAACGCTATACAAAAGCATGTAATTGCTTAGCGTCTGCTTCTGTCTTATTGATTCCTGAACATAAATGGAGTCTACTGGTCCCAGTTTTACTATACTGCTTCGACAGCACTCACGCTAACATCCCCGACAGCGACAGACACAATGCCGAGTGTCGGCATTGTACCGTTGGGCATGTCGGCACTTTTCCATCACGGAGGCTGTGCCCCCCATGCCCCCGGTCTCTAAATATCTAACTCTGAGTTGGAGTTGGACCGGGGCGAGGGAGCGCAACACCGGGAGCCACACCACTGGTGTCTGCAGAGTTCCAGCACAGTGACTCGCCACATCCAGGCAAAATCTTTCACTGTGCTGGACTGCGAGGTTGTGGTGTCGACCTTGTGTCAGTACACCTACTGGTCCCACTTACTAAATCACAGACTCCTGAGGTTATGGAGCCTTGAATACATGATTTAAAATTAAGGACTCCTGAAGGTGTGGAGCCACAACTGTTTAATAGTATTTTACACTCAAAGGTTTATGCCAAATGTATGAATGGCTAAAATTTCATGATTACAGGATTACTGAATATTACATATATATATATTTAGGCACTTTGTTCATTTTAGTGTTTTAAAGTAATCATTTTAGTAATGTGATAACTTGAAAATGAGTACAGACATCCATAGTGGGTGTAACTGTGATACATACTCTTCTATACTGTGCATTTGTATCTGTTTCTAATAATTGTGTTTGTTTTTAATATATTGTAATGGCATTTTAGCCGAACAATAAACTCTACTTCAAACTTGAAACACTCAGTATTCTCTTCCCTTGAGCATGTTCAAGGTGTCCGTCTAGAACTGTAAAAGGTCTGGGATTTTATAGCTCAGCTGGGGAGGCTCTTTCCATTGGGTACTAGTTACATAGTATAGTGGCTTATGTACTATAGTTGCTTATGTATCACAGCTGAAATGCTAATAATAAAATACCCTTTCCAAGTGCTGAACAACTTCCCTTTGCAAGTACTAAGCAACAGCTTTAAATATCTCAGTGTCACTCTCAACAGCGCCCTCTCATTTACCCAGCACATCACTCAGGTAGCCAAGGCTGCTAACTCATGGATTGGCCAGTTATACAGGCACATGCACTGCCTTACTGATGAATCCCTTAAGCTCGTCGTCACTAGATCTGTCCTGTCAGTTATTGATTATGGGCTAGTAGTCTACGGGGCAGGTACAACTTCGGCCCTAAAGAGGATCAAGATGGCCTTAAACAAAGCTTGCAGGCTTATTCTAGGTGCACATTGATTAACCCACACCTGCGAGCTCTACACCCATTCAGGGTGGCTTAATTTGCAAAACAGGATCCAATACCAGGTCAACCTACTTGGAGAGAAGATCGCCCTTGGCCTCCCTCCACCAGGGATACAGAACCCCCTTTGCTTATCCTCTCAATACAGGCAAACTAGGGGAACCTGCAATAACATGTTTCTAGTTCCCTTCCACCGAACATCACTAGGTCAACGGTTGCTTGCCTATAGGGCCCCTAAATGGCTTAACTCTCTTAATGCTGACCTGCAGTCTGTACCAAAACTTGGCCCCTTCAAATCTCAAATAACACGTAGCACCCCCACTCCCTTTCTTGGGGCTACTATTCTACAGCAGCACTTAGTCATAGTCTCCCTCTCCAATCCCCCTACCATTTCCTTCCCTTCCCTCCCTCCATACATCCCCTTCCTTTCTGTTATTGCTATCTACTCCCCCTGCGGCCAATCTTTTATGCCCACCCCTACCTACCTTTTCCCTGCCTACCTCTTGGGCTACTCTTCAATGTTCCCCAATTCTCTGACAAGGTCCCATTGGGCTGCTCCTCTCTCTTTTTGCCCCTCTCAGTCTCTACGGAGACACAGGTATGAAAGTTGGACCTACTGGATTCCAAGGCCAAACTCAGAGTTTTGGAGCCCTGCAGTCCGGAAATTTTCTCTGGTTGCATTAGAGAGGGACAGTTCTGTTTTCATATTCTTAAATGGTTAACTTTTTTATTACACCAAATTGGATGCTATTTAAAATGTTGAATGTTGGAGCTTAGATGCTCCATTATTTGTTTAATGGGGCCATGAAATTAATGTGAGGCACGATACTCACACCCTTACTATGGGTTTTATTTGGTACTTAAGGGAACTTCATAATGGGCACCATGCTTTCTGTGGCGAAGTCATTTCCTGTGACCATCTTCCTCAGCAATCTCTCTTAGCATTAGTGGGTTAATCATGTGGCCCAATCATCTCCTCACCCTCGCTCTCTATAGAAAATTATTTTCTTTGTGGCTGTGGATGGCTTGGGAAGAGCACCCATAATTTAATCGCCCAGATAGGGGAGTTTCAGTCGAGCAACCACCCAGCAGTTAGCCTGCTATTTGGATGGAGCAGATTGTAAACCTGTTAGCCCTTATATCCACCAGGAAAGACCTGAAAAGCTCCGGTTTGCATGTGGGAAGCAGCCACAATTGCCCAGTCTTCCTGGACTAAAAGTCTCCACCTGTCATTCACACTAATGGGGACTACGCCGGAGGCCCCAGGACCTAGTGGAAGCCAAAAATCTTCAGGCTGGCTGGTGCCGGGATAGGACCACGCATATGTGGTGCCACTAGACTAGCTTGCGCAGTATAGGCTATCTTGGCATCAACCTTCCAACTGCCTCAGTTCCTTTTTCTCCACTTGGATTTAGGGGTCCTCTTGATGACAGCGTCATACCACCGAAGTCAAGTCTTCATCTATATGACAGCAGCTATAGTCATTCAGTATTCATTTAACTTACCATTTTTAGTGTTCTTTCTTAGTTAAAAAAGAAGAAGAAGAAGATGATGATGATGAAGAAGAAGAAGAAATTCTCAGCCTGCCATCAACAGAGTCGACCTTAGACTGTAGTGGTGATGGTAGAGAGACTTCATTTGAAAGCTGTGATGGCAGTGGCGCTATGTCCAGTCCACCGCCCTTTGCGGAGGGGGGGGGTCTGACCTCAGGCAGTCTGGTGCTCGGGGGAGAGGGGAGGACAGTTCGCCCAAAGCACAAAAGTAGTGGTTCTGGGATCGGCTCCACTTGACCTCGAGCTCTTCTTACTCCTGTTGATAGAAGAAGAATCGGTACCACTTGAGGTCACCGTCTGGTGCATCAGCGTGGGGATAGCTGGTGGTGGAGAGCGGTAGGCCTGAACTGACTCTGGTGGGTTCCTCTGTGGCTCAGCTCTTAATGGCCGTGATCTTCGACACTGGATCCCATCTCTATACTTGATGGGGTTCTTGTGAACAGTTTCACCTCTGGGCCACACTTTAGAGCAGGGGGTACAGTGTCTGCCCAGTTGTACTGGCCAGTGGACCCAGTTCTGGTGACTTTGGGCCTCGGAGCTGCTGGACCATGGCTGGGTCAGTTGGGCTAGGATGTGCACAGTGCCCTCTCCAGTGTCAACACCATTGACTCCGATTCCTCATGCCAGCCCCCTCTCTTTTTCCCCCTGCAGGGGCCGACATGGATACCGTTTTACTTCTCCCCCTTTTCTTCAAGCCTAGGTCCAGCAGCGGTTCTGGCACCACATATGGTGCCAGCACCATGTTTGGTGCTGGGTGTGGTGCCAGCTCCGGGTCTGGCGCCATATGTGGTGCCGGGGATGGAGCTGAGCTCTTTGCCGATCCAGGTGGTGGCATCTCCCGTGTTCCTGGTCTAGACCTGCCTTTTGGGGGTTATTCTGGGGCAGAAGTGGATCTAGATGAGTCTCTTCCTAGTCTGCTTTGTTGAAGACGCAGCGAATGACTCATTTTATGGGCTGGAATGAACACCTTCTGTATCAGTGTGGTGGAAGATCTTCTTTCCAGTTCTTTTTCCTCAGAGATATAAGGTCCACCATAACACTGCAGTCTTCATCTGTGGACCAAAGCAGACTTCTACGTATTGAGTTCCTACAATCCTCAGTATGAGTCCACCCTGTGGAACACACTCAATGCAATGGTCAAGAGCCTCCTGGAATCTAATGCTCCATTGCTAGGGGCTTATAACCCAATAATCAGCTGAAAGCTTTTATGGATGCCTATGTCTCTACCTCCAGGGCAGCTGCTGCTGGCAGCAGGTGGTTAATATCTTCTTGACAGTGTTTATCTGTTCGGCCCTCAGGTTGAGTTCTAGGGGCCATTCAGAACAATACGGCTGTCATTTAAACAATAGGCGGTGCCTGCTGCCTCTCAGAGGGACGGGACTTTCGACATTCTCATAACAGGCAGTCCTTTCAATGTAAAGGCCTAGGTGCCTTTATCAGGAACCAACCCAGTAGAAGGTACAGGGCCCCAAAGCGCACTGTACCAACCTCTGTGGATCCAGCCCAGGTCTCACCTCAGCTTTCTGAGGGGGGCACTTCTCAGCGGTAGGAGGGTTGTCTAATTCGGTTTTACAGACAGTGGAAGTACATTACAGTGGACATTTGGGTCATCAGGATTGCCCAAGAGGGATACTCTCCCAATTTTGCTGATTTCCCCAGACTTTACACCCAGATGGAAGCCCAGTCTGTCTGCCTCTCAGTCACACTCTCTTGCTTCTGAGATACAGGGCCTCTGGGAACTGGGCAGTAGAAGTGGTTCCACAGCAGAACGGAGCACAGATTCCTATTTACTTTGCTTCTGGTTCCAAGATAACAGGTGGTATGCGCCATTTGTCAACCTTGGAAGGTTAAACAAGTGTCTGTTCAGAAAGGAGTTCACTAAAACCTCTTTCAAGCGTTCAAGTCTTCATTTCCAGGACATTTGGCTCCTAGCTAGCCCTTCCAGGCAAGAGACACAGGAGGCAGTCACCACAGTTTCTTAGTTGTTCTCTCCAGGGGGTTTTCTGATTCAGGGAAGGTGCCAGTTTCATCTTCCCACCAGCTGCTCTTCTTAGGAGCCCTCCTGTATACCTCCAGGATGTCGATTTTCATTCCAGAGGACGGGAGAAACTACATCTTCAGATGGCTTGTTACATCATGGAAAATTGCTCTATTCAGATCCCTTTTGGTCGAGTGGATGCTGGGACTCAGAGCATCCCTCACAGCAAGCAGTGGTCTCCAACCATGCATCCACAGTCCTCCATACAAAATGACAGAGCCTCGGACAAAATCTATCATGGGGAGCTTACTGTCAAGACCTCCACATTCAGGTGTGAAGCCAGGAAGAACCTCATCTTTTCATAAATTTCTTAGAGAGAAGGAGCTATCTTATAAGCAAAGTCCTGAAGGATGCCCTCTGCCATGAAATGATCCTACTTTGGCCGGATGACAGAGCTGTGATGTATTACATCAGCAAGCAGTGTGGGGCGCCCTCTTACCCTCTCTGCAGGAAGGTCGTGACAGTGGTACCTTGAGTACGATGCATCAGTTCAGATTTTGTGCAGTCACTTTTGGTGAGTGGGGCAGTTCGGTCCTGCTTCTATTTGCATCCCCTCTCAAAGCAAAACTGCTTCTGTTCTGCTTCAGAAATCTAGACCCTGGTGTTTCCTGTCAGGGCATAGTCACTGCAGTAGACAAGACGCTCCCTGTATGTTTTTCTCCTCTTCCCTTAACTCAGAGGGTGCTGCACAAGTTGTAGGCATGGGGGGGGGGGCAATGATTCTCATCATCCTAGACTGGCCTCGGCAGAGATGATTTGCATTGATCAACAGTCTGTCAGAAGTTCCGCTGAGGTGACTCCCTCTATGAGTGCACCTCTGACACAGGGAGTTTAGTCCATCCTAACATACATTCCCTTCATCTCCTTGCCGGGCTCCTCAGGAAATGGAAGTGGGCAAGTTTTAGGTTTCCCAGACCATCACAGACATCTTCTAAGCCACTCATAGGCCTTCCATCAGGAGGGCTTACATGGCTAAGTGGAAACCCTTCTCCATCTGATGTGCAAGTCCCATCTGGACCCTTCAGTTGCCCACCAAGTAAGGTGTTAGGGTGCCTCTTGGACCTGTCGAACGCAGGTCTGCATTACTCGGCAGTGAAGGTACACCTCTGTGCATTTTCGGCCTATCTTGAGCCAGTAGACAGCATGTCACTGGTTCAGTTACCAGTAGTCAAGTTTTGCTTCTACCTACTTACTTTGTTAACTCCAGAATGAAGGCGAACACCCCCTTCATTTCTCTGGATGTTAAGGGGGGGGAGGGGAAAATTGTTTAACCAGGAAAGGCACACTAAGCTGAAACTTGTTTCCAGGTGTTCCCTGGGAGCACAAGGAAGTTAAGTGACTTGCTCAGGGTCACACAGTATGCAAGTGGGGTCTGTGGGATTCAAACCCCCGGTCTGGTCTGCTGGATGTCACCAGATTTGCAGCTCAGAGCCTTAAACCACTAAGAGGGTTCTGTGATTCTACATCGACAGAACGAAGAGATATGCATCCGAACAACTATTATATCTTTCAGCATGCCTCGGCTGGGTCAGCCTGTTGCCATGAGATGTTCTTTGGCTCGGTTAGTAGCATGTCTTCGACACCACTAATCCATGGCACAGGTCATTTTGGAAGGCTGGGTTCATGCCACTCTACTGGAGTGGTTGCGGCTTTCCTATCTGAGATTCATAATGTACCCATTGCAGACTGCTGCGAGTTGGCAAGTTGGAGCTCAGTGCATACCTTTATAAAAACACTATGTTCTGGATGTGCATGCCAGACAGTTCACTTTCTTTGGCAGGACAATCCTTATGGACTTCTGTCCTGAGTGAGCTCTTTCTCCTACTGCCCTACTGGGGGGGGGGGTGATTTTTAGCTCAGTACTCTCCCTTGACTTCTTTCAGAACTCCTTCAACTCTGCAGCAAACCTCCTTGCCCCATTTAGAAAACTCCATGCTAAGGACAGCTGCCATAGATGGATCACCACAGAGCTCAGATCTTTGAAGGTGAACCAGGACAAGGCATGGAAGCGTCACAAACAGTCCACCCTGCCTGCTGACCTTCTGACCTACAAACAACTAAGGAACGAGTGAAAGCGTTCCTCTAAGACTGCAAAGAGAGAGTTTGTCAAGTGTCTCCAGCAAACCACTCTCGCTTACCCGCGGTCATTCTGGTACCATATCAATGACCTGCTAAAGGGAAACAAGTCGCCCTCCCATGGCCCTATTGAGATCAATGGCCTTATGACTGATGACTGCCATGAAATTGTCACTGCCTTCAACAGTTACTTCACGAATCTTGAGGATTACAAGTCCAACCTTAATCCTACCTCTTCTAAGCCACTCTGCTCAGAGGTACCTTGCCCTGTATGGCCTCTCTTCCACCTGCACTTAGTTAAGGGCAAAGAAGTACTTCCACTCTTCAAGGTCATCAAAGCCAAAGGCCCTGGAGGACCTGATGGCATCTGCCCTAAATTACTAAAGGCGGCAGCTCCAACCATTGCTCTACCTATTACATGGCTAATTAACAGATCTCTGCTTGAAGGCACTGTACCCAATACCTGGAAACGGGCTGTCATTGCTCCTATCTTCAAAGGGGATCCCTGGGAATCTGTTGGTAATTACAGGCCAATCTCGCTGCTTTGTGCTCTGGCCAAGATCCTAGAAAGGCTAGTATACTGTCAGCTCCAGGACTACCTGGAGGTTAACTGATTACTAGCCCCCACCCAACATGGCTTTAGGCAAAACCATGACACTGACACAGCACTCATAAAATTTACAGTTGATGTACTGGGAGCCATGGATAAAGGACTTCCCACAGGTGCTGTCTTCATTGATCTTTCTAAGGCCTTTGACCTAGTAGACCACAAGCTCCTGCTATCCAGACTGCCTTCCTTTGGCCTGAATCAGTATTTCCTTTCCTGGTTCACCTCCTATCTATCCAGCCACTCCCAGCAGGTCAGGTGAAGGAGCACAACCTCAGATCCACTCCCCCTAAACGAGGGGGTGCCTCAGGGCCCCATTCTAGGCCTCCTCCTTTTCTCGATATTTGTTAACGACCTTAATTCCCACTACGGCGGCAGTACAGTTGTTCAGTGCGCAAATGATGCTGTAATGTACTGGTCCCCGAGCAATCCATCTGATCTGGGACCCCATCTACGAGCTGACTTCGCTAAGTCAGAGACCTGGCTTACAGAAAATAAGCTGGTCTTAAACACCACTAAAACCAAGGCAATGCTGTTTGGATGGAAAAACCTTGGACCAGATCGGAGTCCCTTACTCCTTCTGACCTTGTGCAGCCGCATTGAGGTAGTGAGCTCCCTCAAATACTTGGGGCTAACCCTGGATCATGGGCTCACCCTAAAGTCTCACTTAGACCAGGTAACCAAAACAGTGCACTGTAAACTGGGCCTCCTGTACCGCCTGAATGACCAGCTCATCCCTGAGTCAAGAATCACCATAGCCAACAGTCTCCTCCTTTGTACACTGACCTTTGTTGCCCCTATACTTCAGGGGTTGGCTAAACAGGAAATGAGCAGGCTGCAAGTTCTTTACAACAAAGTAGCTCGGTTTGCATCTCAGTCTTACAAACGAAGGCACCACTGCGATCTCCTTGCTTCTCTACAATGGCCCTCACTAGACGGTCACCTTCAGTACCCTCTGCTTTGTCATACCTACAAGCTCCTACACTGCAAATCCCCAGATAGTCTGTCAGGTCTCCTGGTCCCCAAGTGCTCAATGCGTACCCTTCGTACCTCTGGGCGTAACCTCCTAGAGAAACCCATGGTTCGAACCACTGTTGGCAGCAAGTCCTTTGCAACTTCTGCCCCTGCCCTATGGAATAAGCTTCCCCCCTTTCAGGAAGCCTCTTCCCTTGGAACTTTCCACAAGGGAATCCATGCTCACTTGCTATAAGTGAGCATCTACTCCTGTCAATAAAGGGGTGTACCCTATCTCTAACGCTAGGACCTTGCTAGCCTAAGTTATGATTACTACATTAAGCATTACTTTTCCCCTGCACTACTACCCTTGACTCTTATTGTAATAGTCTTCTCCATAGTGTAATACTGTTTACTTTTTACATAATGTAACTGTCTTCGCCTGTAAACAACTTTGCCTCAGTGTCTGCACTGTTTTTGTACTTGAATTCTTCCTATTGTATCGATGTGTTCTGTTCCATTATTGTACCTGTATCTTTCTGTAACTTACTCCGGGTCACCCCTGAAAAAGGGACCTTCGGGCTCAGTGGGCCTACCTGGTTACCAAAATTGAATAAATAAATAAATAAATTAGTGTGAATGAGTGGTGGAGACTTTTAGTCCAGCAAGATATGGAAATTACATGTTTACCGTAATTCTTGATCTTCTTGGACGAAGTCTCCACTACTCATTCACACACCCACCCACCATCTCCCGGGCTCACTTATTCTGTTTTAGTCTTTATTTACTTGTTGTGTGGGCTGTGAAGACTTTGTTGAATTGACCCTTCTTACATGGGTCTTTTGGGCCTTCATATGCCCTGAAGTTAGGTTAGGTTTTCTTTCGTTAGTTTATGCTGCACATCCTCAGTCGAAAAGGTACTGAAGCGATTGGAGGGTCGATGCCGAGATAGCCTATATGGCATAAGCTGATCTTGTGGCGCTGCACATGCGTGGTCCTATCCCGGTGTGGGCCCTCCTGAAGATTTTTTGTCCCACGCGGTCCTAGCACTTCCGGCGTAGTCCCATTAGTGTGAATGAGTGGTGAAGACTTCATCCAAGAAGATCAAAAATTACGGGAAGGATGTAATTTCCATTTTTAATAAATTATCTCTGAGGATAAATTGCCCATGTCATAATACCAGGAGAGGTCGGTGCACATTTTAAAAAATCTAGATACCTAAACCGCCAGTAGGCTAAGTTTATTATCATGGGGTGACGGTGAGGTTTATTTATCCCCTTGCCACTGACTTCAACCGAGTGAGGTGTACATAAACAGCTCTATCTGTCCATAGCCTTAATTAATGAGCTGTGACAGAGAACACAATAGTACGGAGCTTAATTCACACTGCCATCAAACAATGCAGCCATTTCAGGGCGCCAGGCATCCAGCGCCACTTGGCAGTTTCATTGGTATGTGTTACACTGCTGCCCTCTGCTGAGCATTGCTGGTGTTTCCATCACTGACTCTCAATACTCTGTTCTACAGAGCGACTGTTTTGAGGAGGCCGATGCCCACTGATCAGTAGAGGGGAATTTTTATTTATTTGGTTAGACTTTTTCCTCTCATTTTTTGTCTTTATTTATTGTCTTTCCAAACAGGCTGTACTGATTAATACCAGGATAGTTGTGGACTCCAATCCAATTGCTGCTGTCCTAAAACTTCTACCTCACAGCACCTAGATTGCTTTTGCTGGTTAAACTGCCCCACTAATTGGTGACTTCATGGAATGTCTAGAAGAGAGGAATGGTGCAGACGGACCCCTCTAGATGATACTGACTTATATCCGGCTTCCTGGCTCTGCCATTTCTCACTTGACACTGACTGTATTTTTCAGCACTTGTTGAGCTGGATCTACATGAGGCCTGGGTATACCAACAACCGTCCCCATTGACCTGAGTGGCCTCATTCTTCACAGGTGACAATGGGAGCTAACATATTTAATAGAAGGCAGCATATATTTAATAAATAGTCGCCCTCAAATTCTTTGAATGTGGCGCAGGGAAGGGGGGGGTAAAGTCTCCTCCCTCAAAAAACATTCTTTCATACTTCAATGCACCAGACCTGGGGCAATGCATTTACAACTGCCCGCTGGGAAAGGGGGTTCTCCCTCCAATCTGGGTATTGTGGCTGTGGAACCATACTCAGTCAGATGGTACAAGTAAGTGCTCCCATAGATTTGGGGCACTAGCCTTCCCTTGTGTGTTGGGGAGAAGGCTGTCAGAATAACATTCAGCCCCATTGATATAAATGGGCCAGGTCTTGTGGATAGCATTTAGTGTTAAACCATTGCCATGTCCTTGCACCTTAGAAAATAAACTGCATGGCACTAAAGGGGTTTAGGTCCACAGCACTTTAACATTTCCATACCCTCTCGAACCAGTCAACAGCTTAGTAGGAGACCACTGAAAGCTAGGCACCTCCTACCTTTTCTCCCTACTCGGTAGCAGCTTGCTGCTACGGGGGCTCACATCTATTGCTATAATCTACCCCCCCATGGAATAAGTCAGCTATCCCGTTTTAGGGGAATATAATTCTCCCTACCTTGGAAGTCATATACAGCACTCCCCTACCCCCACGTTTCGAAGGTGGGAAGGTTCTATGGTTATGTTACCAGGAAAACGGTTTCAGAGTTGTGCTCTGTTGGCACTGGTTGTGTTTTTTTCTGATATTAACTGTTTGTAGTTCCTGTTTTCTATTATTCATGGCAAAGAAACATAATTATTTGTATAATTCATGTCAATCTCTCCCTTCTTTACAACTACAGCTTCTTCTAATTCTTTCTCTCTGCTCTTCTTTCTCCTCTTTATACCTTGTTCTGATCAAAATCCTCCGGGGGGGGGCAACTCACACCTCCATTTGAGCAGGAAACTTATAATTCCTGATGGATAAGTCCTCTGAAGTGGTCTGTTTTAACATTAATAGTATGCATAGTCCAGCTATGAGGTACCGTTTACTTGAACAGCTTAGGAGAAATTGACAGGAGGTAGTGTTCCTCCGGGAGACCCACCTTTCAGCCATAGAACATGCTAAATTTACTTCTGTGGCTTATCAAATAATGCTGGACTCTTCACATGCCTCTGGTAGTAGATGAGGAGTGGCAATTTTAATCCCAAGGGGAGTTCCCTTTGTATTAGAAGACCAGATTACTGATTTAGATTGGCAATTTGCTATCGCTACTGGACTACTCTATAGTAAGCCAGTCACTCTGGTTTTCCTATATTTACCACCGGGTTCCAAAAAAGCAGTAGTTCAACTTTTCTTTAACACATTACTTCCAATTCTAAAGGGACAGTTGATTATGGGGGGAGACCAGAATGTCACCTTAGCCTGGGATCTGGATTCTTCAGGTCCCACTCTCCACCGTATCACACACCTACAGGAGTACCAGAGACACACTTCAGCTTACCTGTGTTTTGTTTGATATATTGAGGCATTTCTTCCCGACAACAAAAGAGTATACAGATTACACCCCCTGTACAGGTACAGCGTCCCATATTGACTATATATTTATATCAGTAGAACATTTGGACTCAGCCAGAGATCTACAAGATGGCACCTCCCTACTCTCGGATCATTCTCTGGTGTATGCAGTCCTTGATCTCAGCAAACAGCATAGATCTCATTCCTGGAGGCTAAATCTAATGCACCTTAAAGAGCCCAAGTTTAAGGAGCTGGTTAAGGAAGCTGTTAATCTTATTCACTCTGACAATTTGGCCCCCAGTGTTACCCTGGTCATAATATGGGACACCCTTAAAGCAGTCGTTAGTGGAGAAATCATTGCTTATGCATCCAGGAAAAAAGTGAGAGAGAAACCTAACAAAATAATCTCCAAAATGAACAGTACACCCTTCAGTGCTTTCTCTATCTAGGGGACCAATCTGTAATGGCTCAAACACAAAGAGTAAAACAAGATCTTCAAAAATCTATGATCAAAAACTAGAACAACAACTTCTATTCCTCATGCACTACCACTATGAGGGAGGCCCTAGGGGTGCCCATAACTTAGCCCGTAGAATTCCCACTTATAAAGTCCAAGCTTGTGTTACACAGATAATCAGTCCGAATTTGGGTAAACTCTTTACCAGGCCCACAGATATCCAGTCAGCAATGACAACTTTCTACCAACAGTTAGACCTCCCCAGATCAAACAGATTCCTATTTAGACCAGATCCTCTTGCCACAATTGATGGATTCTCAGACTGCCAGTCTATTGGCTCCCATCATCCCCTCTGAGATTGGAGCAGTCATATGTGACTCCAAAATTCAGAAACACTCTGGCCCTGATGTTTACTCTATTGAATTCTATAGGATATTCCAGAAGCCCCTTATACCACATCTACTGTCAGTGTTTCAGGGAGTGTGGTAGGGAGAACCCCCCCCCCCAATCTCTTGGCAGTATGCCAAGATTACTGCATTGCTGAAACCCCAGAAGGACCCCCATTATCCTACCTCAAAGGACAATATTCATGCTTAACTGTGACTATAAATATGTATGACCATCATGGCCCAGTGACTCGCATGCCTCCTACCTAGTTTAATTAATCCTGATCCAATAGGATTTATCCATCATAGACAGGTGCATGATAGTGTACGTCAAAACCTTCTCTTAATTGAGAATGCATCCACCCAGTAAATTCCCCTTATGCTGCTGAGCCTCGACACAGAGAAGGCATTCAATAGAGTGGCCTGGCCATGTCTGTGGAGTGCCTTTAATCATTTCAGCTTCCCCCAGTAATTCATACAAATTCTAAAAGGTATCTATAGCTGAGCCCAAGCCTATTTAAAATTAAATGGCTCCCTTTCCACTCCTTTCTCTCTTTCTAGAGGAACCTGCCAGGGCTGTCCACTATCTCTGCTTTTGTACACTCTTTATTTAGAACCCCTAGCTGAAGCAATTCGTCAAGACCCTGTGGTGGAGGGGATTCATCCGGGGGGAGGGGTAGACAGTATAAAATATCATTTTTCACTGACGATGTGTTGCTAACTGTAATCTCCCAATCTCCCCAGAAGATTCCATCCTGGCAGTGTGGGAACATCTACAGGAATTTTCATGATTGTGGGATATAAACTTAACATGCTTAAAACAGAAATATTGCTATATAATTATTCCCCATCCCCCCAGTCGAAAAGTAATTTCCCCTTTAAATGGCATAAACAAGCCATTAGACACCTTGGTATTAAATTAATGAAAAACTTAGATCATATGAAACTCCTGAATTATGAACTTCTGACCCAACAAATTTTGGCAGATTTATCTAGATGGACATCCCTGACTTTAGGATTCTTCAACAGAATAGAGCTCTTTCAACAAAACATTCTACCCGGTATACTGTACTTCCTTCAAACCCTTCCACTTATGCTAGGCAAGCTTTATTTTAAAGCTTGGTACCAAGCCATTTCTCAGTTTGTTTGGCATGGCAAACCCCCAAGGCTTTGTTACTCCATTTTACAATTACCTAGGGACAAAGGAGTTTAATCTTCCAAATTTCACCTGGTACGTGCTGGCATCACATCTTCAAATATTATGTCTATGGATTACCCCATTGTATCAATCCTATCGGAAGACCATAAAGTTTGTGTTAAATGACGCACGAGACCATGCCCACTACTTGTTTGGAAACCCGCTTGCATGCGTCCCTACCTCACAATTTTATAGATTCAGAGCAGAAACATATCAGCAATGGCTTTTTAACCAGAAACACTTTCTTACACCAATGGAACAGCTTTCCCTGTGGGCGGTGGCCTTTAACTCTTAACTTTTCCCCAAGCAGAGTGGACAAAGGCTTTCACGCCTGACATAAACATTGCCTTACTCATATTTTCCAAATGGTCACACTGACAGGGATCCTACTGTAGCATTTGTATCCCTCCAGGTGTCCTACCATTTACCCCAGTCAGACTTTTATAAATATTTACAACTATGCGCAGATCTTCGGCCAAAGGAGTACACCCATTCACAAGTGGTGGAAAAACTCTCACCTTTGGTCCATCTTCTCAAAACCCATATGTTGGGTACACTTGGAACTCATTTAATTAGTACTTCATACAAGCTGCAACATAGATATCAACTAGTTCCATTCTGAATCTCTGGAATTTAGAGTTGGGCACTGCTTTCAGTATTGAGCTATAGCATAAATATGCTCACCCTGCACACAGGGTAATGGCGTCCTCATCCTGGAGGGAATATGCATGGAAGTGCCACTTGAGATGAGATGAGTGGTAATAGCACAGTTCATGGGCCCCCAGGTGGAGAGATGCTGGTGTAACTGTGGCACAATGCTGGCAGACCACTCTCATATAATGCTGACATGTCCTTCTTTGCAGGCATATTGAAGAGCAGTTATACAGAAACTCAAAAAAATCTTCGATTGCTCCAGTATGGTTTCCTCTCCCTTCATATTAGCAGCTATTCCTCCAATGCATTCGACATTGAACTGCCCCATCATAAAAATTATGAACCTTTTGATATTAGCAGCAAAAAAGGCCATAACCCGCTTGTGGCACTCAGAGAACGTCCTCACCCATAGCATTTGGAGGGCCCTTACACTCAAACTATATGTGCTCAAGAGAATGTGAGCGAGATGTAGCAATGAACTCCCCTATTTTGAAAATAATTGGAGAAAATGGGTTGTGTATCAATTTGATAAATACCTGCACTTTGTACCATAGAGCTGAATAACTCCCACCCCCTCTCCCCACTATTGACTTAGTCCATGTCTCTTAGTAAACTGCTTTTATACATTTCAAAATTTATAAAGTTTAATTATTGTAGGTGTTACCTCCCTACAATTGTCAAGATTACTCTGCTTCTCCTTTCATTCTTTCATCTTTCTCTTCTCTTTCTTTGTTTCCTTTTTAAATATTTTTCTCTGTCTCACTTTCAGAATATTCACGTGCGGTAGCCATAATTTTAGTGGATACTTTTCATGGTACAATAAATCATTTGAAAGTCAAGTTGGGCACTACCTTCAATTGTGTCTTTCACCTAAAGGACATTCTTGGCTTAAATTATGATTATTTGAAGTGCTTTCATTAATATCAAATGTACTTGGAAGGGATTTTGCATACTGGCTTATAATCAGCACAATAGTTACATTTTATCCAGCACATACTATCCTTTTTATATGATGTAAGCTGCCAGATTGCGTCAAAAGAATTCATTTGTTTGTATGATGCTCTGTTATTTTTGGTGAAATGGATACTGTGTATTGTTTCTGAAAAACCAAAATATGTCATAAAAAAGATGTTCAGCTAGCTTGCTGTAGCTTGGTTTTGCCTGTATTATACATAACTAAATTTTCAAAATGCTTTTAGGCCTTACTGGTCTGTCAGGGTTCCTTGTCCACTGGCTTCGCCTGGATAAATCCAACCAGGTATTTTGGGAAGTGGCCTTTCCCTGTATCATTCAGACTGTCAGAGTTGTATTACATACTGCTATGCCTTATAAGCTAGTTTTAGTTAGGATACTTCTACTTAGCCTGCCTATATGTTGGCACAGATTATGGGGAAAGATTTCCCTGGTATCAACTTCCTTACATCTCTCCTGAATCTACCACCCTCCAACTTCATAGCATGATACTTTTTCTTGTGCACCTTTGCTTCTGAAAAATACTTCCTTCCTGTATCTTATTTTCCCCCTTACGTTATTTAAAGGTCTCTTATTACCCCCTTGCATTATTTAAAGGTCTCTATCATATCCCCCTTCAAGGGTGTACATATTGAGTTTCTTTAGTCTCTCCTTGTTGGGCATTTGGTGCAGATCCTGCACTATTTTAGTTGCCCTCCTCTGGACTGTCTTCATTCTGTCTATGTTCTTCCAGAGATATGGCCTCTAGAACTGTACACAGTATTCTAAGTCAAGTCTTATCAGCGATCTACAGAGGCAGCACTACCTCCCTCCTTCTGCTAGTGATACCTTATGCACCACAGCATTCCACTATCCCTCCCAACTGCTTTGTCGCACTGCCTGGCCACCTTTTGATCGTCAGAGATTATTACCCCCAGGTCTCTATCCTGCTTGGTGGTCATCAATAAAACACCTCCATTTTGTACTCTGTCCCAAGTGAACTATTTTGCACTTTTTTGCAATGAAACACAGCTACCATACCCTTGACTGTTCCTCAAGTTTTTTCAAATCTCTGTTCATTTTTCCACCACCTCTGGAGAGTCCACCCTATTACAGAATTTGGTGTCACTCACAAAGAGGCAGACCTTCCATCCAACTCATCTGCAATGTCACTTGGATGACAGTGTCATTGACAATGTTAATCTTGTTTGGAAGATAAACAATAAGGAAATAAACACATAAAATATAGAACAGGAACACTGAAATACTGTGGTGCAGATGACAATGATCCATCAGACCAGCGTGGGCGTTAGATCACTGGAAGCATGCAAACAGTATATGTAGGAGAAGATTGAAGCAAGGATCAGAGTAGGGGAGTGATGGAAAAGACAAGAATTAGGATAGATGAGGGATGGGGGTAAGGAGGGAATAAAAGGGATTGGATTATACACAAGAGCAGATACTGTATGGGTAATATAATTGCTTGACAGGGGCTCCAGGAAGGAGAGATGGGGAAGAGTGTAGGGAAAGGAGGATACATAGATGTCTAAGGACAGGAAAAGACTCATGGTCCATCCATAGAAACATAGGCTTTGACGGCAAATAAGGACCACTTGGCCCACCTAGTCTGCCCATTTCCCTACCTATAGGATAAGCTGCAGATCCCATTTAACCAACAACCTATTTCTTCCTACCCCCCACAAAAAATTGCCTTATGCCTGTCCCATGCATTCTTGAATTCTCCCACAGTTTTAGACCCCACAACCTCCTCAGAAGGCTGTTCCATGCATCCACCACCCTCTCTGTGAATAAATACTTCCTCACATTGCCCCGAGCTGTCCCCTCTCTGATTTCAAATTGTGTCCCCTTGTTCTTGCACATCTCTTTTTCTGAAAGATGCTACCCTCTTGGACTTTGTTGATCCACTGAGGCACTTTAAAGTTTCTATCATGTCCCCCCTCTCCCTCCTTTCCTCAAGGGTATACATATTAAGCTCCTTTAGTCTCTCCTCGTATGGCTTCTCTTACAGACCCTGCACCATTTTAGTTGCCCTCCTCTGGACTGCCTCCATCCTGTCTATGTCCTTGCGGAGATGGGGTCTCCAGAACTAGACGTAGTACTCCAGATGGGGTCTCACCAACTGTCTGTACAGAGGGATAACAACTTCCTGTTTTCTGCTGATGATGCCTCTCCCTATACATCCCAGTATCCCCAGCCCTCCCTACTGCCTTCTCACATTGCTTGCTAACCTTAAGTTCATCTGATATGATTACCCCAGGTCCCTTTCCATTTTTGTTGTTGTTACTACCTCCCCATTGTGTAATCTTCCCCTGGGTTTTTGTTTCCCAGGTGCATTATTTTGCACTTCCTTGCATTGAATCCAAGCTGCCATACTTCTGACCATTCCTCCAACCTTGCCAAGTCCCTTCTCATCCTTTCCATGCTCCTTGTGTATCAACCCTGTTGCAGATCTTTGTGTCATCTGCAAAGAGGCATACTTTTCCTTCAGTCCCTCTGCAATGTCATTTATAAAGACATTAAAAGGACTGGACCCAGTGCTGAACCTTCGGTACCCCATTAGTAACCCCTCTTTCTTCAGAGTGGACTCCATTTACAATTACCTTCCGTGTCCTGTTGTCCAGCCAGTGTTTTACCCAGGCTACCACCCTGGGATCCACTCCCAGGCTGGTTAATTTGACTATTAATCTTTTTTGGGGGACTGTGTCAAATGCCTTGCTATAGTCTAGGTAGGCCATGTCCACAGCCCCTCCCTGGTCTACTACTCTGGTCACCCAGTCAAAGAAATCAATTAGATTATTTTGACATGACCTTCCCACTGTGAACCCATGCTGCCTTGGGTCCTGTGCCCCACTGGCCTCTAGGTACTCAACAATTCTTTCCTTCAGAAGTGATTCCATCACTTTCCCTACCACAGAGGTCAAACTGACAGGTCTGCAGTTTTCTGCTTCTGTCTTGCTCCCACTTTTGTGAAGGGGAATCACATCCGCCTTCCTCCAGTCCTCAGGTACCACACCATCCTCCCATGATTTGTTAAAAAGGGTAGTCAGCGATGTCACTAGTTCTCTCCTTAATTCTTTTAGAATTCTGGAGTGAATTCCATCAGGCCCCATTGCTTTGTCCACCTTCAGTTTTAGGAGTTCTTTCAGAACCCTTTCTTTTGTGAAAGGACTGGGATTGACCCCCCATCCAGAGTACTTTTGTTAATTGGATTAGGCACCTTCCCCTCCTCCTCTTTTGTGAATACTGAGCAGAAGTATTCATTCAGTATCCCTGCTTTTTCACTGTCCCTCTCTGCCCACCCACTGTCCATTCTATTCAGCCTCACTATCCCTCCCTTTGTCTTTCTACGCTCCCTGATATACCTATAAATGGTTTTATCCCCCTTCTTAACTGAGTTGGCTATCTTTTCCTCAGTTTGGGCCATTGCTATTCTGACTACCCTCCCTGCTTCCTTCTGCCTTAACTGGTACAGTTCTCTGCCCTGCTCCTTCTGTGTTTCCTTATACTTCCTAAATGCTATCTTTTTCTCTCTAACCTTCACCGCCACCTCTTTTGAGAACCATAGTGGCTTTTTCTTTCATTTTGATTTGTTTATTTGCTTCGCACAAAGGCTTGTTGCCTCTGTGATGGCAGTTCTGATGTTTCCCCCATTGTTGCTCCACCCCTCCTTCTAGCCTGTTTGCTAGTGCTTTTCTAAGGCACTCTCCCATCTTGCCAAAGTCAGCCATCCGGAAGTCCAGAACCCTCACTTTTGTATGGCTTGACTCTGTAGCTGAGTTTATCGTGACCCACACTATTTGGTGGTCGCTTGTTCCCAGATGGCTACCCACTTCTAGATCTGAGATCCTCTCACTGTCCCCATTTGAGAGTACGAGGTCTAAGATTGCTCCCTCACGAGTGGGTTCCAAAACTAGCTGTCTGAGGCATGCCACCTGGAGGGCATCGAGAATGGCCCTGCTTTTGGATGTGGTTGTAGCAAAGGTGCTCCAGTTAACATCTGGCACATTAAGGTCCCCCTTCAACAGTATCTCCCCTTTCAAACAACATGAAGTCTTGCTATATTCTGACATGTGCAGTGATCCCCAACCGTTGAACTGCCCTGGAGAACAAAGAGTTAACTTTCTATGCAGAGCATTGAATGCTGAGCTCGAGCTTGGTTGGAGTCTCTGTCTGGAGTGTTTCAAATTCAAACCATCAGATTCTTTACTCCGCCTCACTGAACGGTCACTCCGGAGATTTCTCCTTCAGCTCGGTTCGAAAGTCAGTTAAAGTCTCAGTTTTCGTCGTTTTTTAAACCGAAAAAGTTATCTGCATAGTCGGTTCAGTCTCTGTCTGTGGTGCCGTGAATACTAGATAAGAATTCTGTTTTCTGTGTGGAACTTGTAAAAGTGCGGGTCGGTTTGGCTGAACCGACCATTTGATAGTGAAATTTTGTGTTTTACTTAGTGTGTAGTTACCGGTTCTTATCGGTTCTAAAAAAAACGTGTTTTACTATGTTTTTTTCCAATACCCGTGACACGGTTAGGAACCGATAAGGGTGTCTTGCCTGGCGGTTGCCATAAAAAGGGTAAATTGGTTAGGTTGGCCATGTCTGAGAAACCCAAGAAAAAAAACGGGCCCACTGGGTTTCAACACTGCAGTGAGTGTGTGGAGGTCTTTGCTAAGGCCGATCCCCACACCACCTGTGTTTATTGTCTGGGTTTGACCACCTCGATTCAGACTGCCAAATATGTAAAAATTTTCCCAAATCTACCCTTGAGAAGAGATTAGGTAGACTGAGGGAAAAGGAGGCCGAGAAGTCCGCTGACCTGGATGGCCAGCCTGGATCAGTTCCGACCGAACCAGAAGGAGTGTCCTCTGACCAGGGCGATACTTCTTCGGGCCAAAGGAGAGCCGATTCTGAGGGATCTGTTCCGACAAAAAGAAAGCACAAAGAAAAATCGTCCGGTTCGGATCCAAAGGTTCATGTTCCGACTGCCGAAGAGATAGCCAAAGTGATTCGGATTGTGGAATCGCTTCGCACGGTTCCTACCGATCTGGCACCTGCTGGCAGGGGTTTGGTTCAGCTGGTTGCCCCAGTTCAAGATTATACCCTTGAAGATTTTTATGAACTGGAGTTTGAAGAGGAAGAGGAATTTGAGGATGATGGTGAAAGTGAGGGTCTGGATGTGCCTGTGGAACTGGACATCTCCCCAGACAGACGCTCAGGTGTTTCCCCTCCTAGGCTTTCTGAGTCCCCTTCTCACTTTATGTTCTACAGAAAGGTGGCTGAAACCCTCCAGCTTCCTATGGAGGAGGCATTGGAGGATCAAGAGGAGCCTGATTATGTAGAAATGATGGACATCCCAAAGTCCAGGAGACTGTCTATTCCCATCCACAAATCCTTTGGGAAGCAGGCACAAAAAATTCTAAAGTCTCCTAACACTATACCTCCTGTGGATAGAAGAATGGACAAGAGGTATACACTTTCAGGCTCAGACATGGAGTTCTTATACCAGCAATGCAGCCAAAGAGAATTTCTGCTCAGTCTTTACTGAGGAAGAGGAGGGTAATGGGTCTGAACGGAGTACAAGGGGTGAGAATAGTACAGAAATGGACACAAGTCCCTTTACACGAGAAAGGGTCCTGAAGGAACTGGAAGTAATAAGAGTTGATAAAGCAATGGGGCCAGATGGGGTGCACCCCAGGTTCCTTAAAGAACTAAGAGAGGTGGTGGCTGAACCTCTTGCTATCCTGTTTAGCCAATCACTAGAAGCAGGGGAGGTACCCAAAGACTGGAGGATAGCAGATGTAGTCCCCTTATACAAAAGTGGGAACAAAGAGGAAGCGGGGAACTACAGACCAGTCAGCCTCACCTCGGTAGTGGGGAAGATCATGGAAGCACTATTGAAGGAGAGATTGGTGGAACATCTGGTTGTCAATGGACTACAGGACCCAAGGCAGCATGGTTTCACCAGGGGAGGTCATGTCAGACCAACCTCATTGAATTTTTTGACTGGGTGACTAGGGAGGTGGATCAGGGAGCAGTGGACATGGCCTATCTGGACTTCAGCAAGGCCTTTGACACTGTGCCACATAGAAGACTATTGCACAAACTGGGGAATATGGGTGTGGGCAGGACAGTAGTGTGGTGGGTAGGTAACTGGCTGGGCAGCAGGACACAGAGGGTGGTGGTAAATGGCTGTCACTCCACAGAGGGAAGAGTGACCAGTGGGGTACCACAGGGATCAGTGCTGGGACCGGTACTATTCAATATCTTCATCAGTGACATTGCAGGACCTAGAAGGCAGAATTTCACTGTTCGCTGATGACACAAAGCTCTGTAACAGAGTAGACACACCAGAGGGTGTAGACAGAATGAGAAGGGACCTGCAGAAACTTGAAGAATGGTCAGGGGTTTGGCAATTGAAATTCAATGCAAGGAAGTGCAAGATTATGCATATGGGGCACAAAAACCCTGGCACAATATATCAGTTGGGGGGTGAGGATATAGCATGCACCAAGCAGGAAAGGGATCTTGGGGTAATCATCTCTGATGACCTCAAGGCAGGGAAACAGTGTGACAAGGCAGCAGGTAAAGCAAATAGGATGCTGGGATGCATAGGTAGGGGCATCACCAGCAGGAAAAGGGAGGTCATAATTCCTCTATACAAGACACTAGTGAGGCCGCACCTGGAGTACACTGTGCAGTTCTGGAGACCTTATCTACATAAGGACATAGGCAGGGTAGAGAAGGTTCAGAAGAGGGCAACAAAGATGGTGCATGGATTGCATCACAAGTCCTATGAGGACAGGTTGAAGGCACTGAACATGTACTCCCTGGAGGAGAGGAAGGAGAGAGGGGATATGATAGAGACATACAAGTATCTTACAGGGAGGAACAGGATGCAGGAATGCACTATTTTTATGCGAAAAAGATGTTCCAGGACTAGAGGGCATGGGATGAAGTTGGAGGGAGGACGATTCAGAGGAAACGTAAGGAAGAATTTCTTCACAGAACGGGTGGTGGACAAGTGGAACACCCTGCCAGAGGAAGTGGTGGGGGCTGAAACAATCACGGGATTTAAGAATGCATGAGATAGACATAAAGGAATTCTGGAGGTCAGGGGTAAGGGGCAACAGTCGTCTTGGAAAACGTAAACTGAACTTAGAAACTTAAATGGGCAGACTGGGTGGGCCATAGGCCCTTATCTGCTGACACTGTCTATGTATCTATGTATCTGTGTATCTATGTTGGGGTAGTGCAGGCTGCTGCCTGTGACAAGGCAAATATTCCCTTGGCTTCACACCCCCCCAAACAAGGACTCCAGGAAGATTGATGCCATGGCAAAGAAACAGTACATGGCATCTTCTTTGGGACTCAGGCAGGCAAATTATATGGCCTATACAGCCAGGTACCAGAAGTCTAGGTGGGACACTGTACTGGCACTGGCTAAACAGGCCTCCCCCCAGCTGGCCAAGTAGCTGGAGGAGGTGGCTGCAGATGGGATTGAGGCATCAAAAGTACAGTTTCATGCTGCTGTGGACTCCAATGATGTGTCATCAAGAGTCATGGCTACATCTGTGGCTCTTCGGAGAATGGCTTGGCTCAGATGTACTAGCCTCTCACAGGATACTCAGGCTAAGACCATGGATTTTCCTGTCATGGGTAATTCTCTGTTTGGGGAGCATTCTGAGAATTACATGAAGAAAATGGATGAGTACAGGACCACTTATAGAAGTGCTCAGGCCAAGGAAAGGCAGGCAGCTCCTCAAAGGCAGCAGTCTAGGGGGTTCTTCAGAGAGAGAGGCAGAAGGGGGATGAGTAGGGCTGCATCCACTCCTCAGCCTAAGGCTCCTGCCAAGCAGACACCCTGATGTGTCTGCCGGGGTCAACTCTCCTATTCCAGTAGGGGGCAGGCTGGCTAACTTTGTCCAGGACTGGAAGTCTATTACATCAGACAAGTGGGTCCTGGAAGTAGTAAGCCAGGGATTGGTTCTCAGCTTCAAAAAATTTCTGAAGATGAGAGCCAGATCTTTTCCACCTGCAGGTCTCTCAGAAATCCTTGCCCTAGAGGCAGAGGTTTCATCTCTTCTGGCCTAAAGAGCCATAGAAAGAGTTCCTACCCTACACTGGGACAAAGGTCTGAACTCCAGGTACTTTCTTACCCCAAAAAAGACAGGGGAGTGGCGACCCATCCTAGACCTAAGATACCTGAACAAACATCTTTTAAAACCAAAGTTCAAGATGGTAACTCTGGGAATACTTCTTCCCTCTCTAAAGCCAGGGGACTGGCTAGCTTCCCTGGACCTCAAAGATGCCTATTTTCACATTCCCATCAGGTGCTCCCACAGAAAGTACCTCAGGTTCGAGTTGCCCTGAGGCCACTATCAGTTCAAAGCAATGCCCTTTGGCCTAACATCAGTCTCAAGGGTTTTCACAAAGTGCCTGGCAGTAGTCGTTGCCTTTCTAAGAAGGCAAAAGATTTCCATTTTTCCATATCTGGATGACTGGCTTATAGTGGGCCAGTCTCCAGACCAAGTCGAGTCACACCTGCAAGTGCTCACTTCTCTAGGATTTCTTCTCAACCTTCCCAAGTCAGTTGTCGAGCCAGTGCAGCTCCTTACCTTTATAGGGGCGGAGCTGGATACTGTCAAAGCAAGAGCCTTTCTTCCCCTTGAAAGGGCAAGAGTTCTTATAGAACTGGCTTCTTCCTTCAGCCTTCAGGTGTCCTGACCAGCAAAGCATTGTCCACCAATCCCCTGAGGGCGGTGCTTTGCAATGCCAGATCAGTCAGAAGCAAGACTGCAATTATGGCGGACTTGGTTTCTTTGGCTGATCTGGCTTGCATTATGGAGACCTGGATTGGTGATGATGCTGGCCCAGTTTTAGAGGCTGCCATGCCATCCGGGTATACTGTAGTGTACTGCCCCAGAGTGGAACGCGCGGTTGGGGGGGTTGCCATCTGTTTTAGATCTGAGCAGGGCTTCACCGTGCACCCAGTGAGAGCACCACATTCATTTGAGTGTGTGGCCATTCGTGGGGGTCTGGGCGCAGGCTGCTTGGTTCTCCTGATTTACCGCCCTTCTGGGCTGACGTGAGATTTCTTGCAGGAAGTGGCCGATTTCATCATCGGGGAAACATTGGAGGCCCTCAGATGTTTAGTGCTGGGGGACTTCAATGTTTGGGCCGAGGATGAATCCTCTCATATTGGTTATAACATCCTCCAGATGATGTCATCTCTGGGCTTTGCGCAGGGAGTTTCTTCCGCGACTCATCAGGGTGGCCACGTGTTGGATTTGATGTTCTCACTGGGGCTTGAGATAAATAGTCTCAGCCTTGATAGGGTTGTTTGGTCCGATCATTGCACGGTGAAGTTCTGGTTCGGGGCCCCCCTCGGTAGCCTTCCCCCTGCAGAGATGGTCAACAATCGCCCTTTGAGGGGCTGACCCCTGAGGGTTTTTTGGTGGTGGCTGACCTATCCAGTGTGGACAATGCATGCGGTGGGGGGGGGTGCACAGTAGTGGATGCCTATAATAAGGCACTTTCTGGTGCGCTTGACTCCTTTGCACCAGCCCGAGTATGACCCAGGTCTTCTCACTTGAGGTCCCCTTGGTATGACGGGGAGCTCAAGGAGATGAAGACCTTGGGTCAGAGATTAGAGCGCTGCTGGCGGAAGTCTGGCCTGGAGGTAGACAAACTGGCCCTACGTATGCACTATGGTGCATACCAGGGGGCAATCAACCATAAGAAGGCAGAATTCCTGTCCAGGGAGATTGCTGCCAGGAGGAACCGACCAACTCTGCTGTTTCGGGCAGTGAACAGGCTTCTTCATCCTTCCTGTCTACAGCCGAAGGTAGCCTTTTCGAATGCATTGTGCGATGAGTTTGCTCGGTTCTTCTCGGACAGGGTGTCTGCCATCAGGCAGGGGGTTCCGCCAGTGGACCAGAATCTGGCCGACAGTGGTTGCCATGGGTGCCTGGAGAGCACTCCACCTGTTTGGGGTGAGTTTAGACTGGTGGAGGTGGCTGAGGTCATTAAGATTGCCTCCAAGCTTCGGCACACCTTTTGTGAACTGGACCCAGTGCCAGCTTGTTTCTTAATGAGATGTGTTGACTCCGTTGGCCCGGTGTTTGCCCTGATTGGCCAGTGTTCCTTGTCAGAGGGGGTCTTTCCTGATGTCTTGAAGGAGGCATTGGTGAGACCCCTTCTGAAAAAACCATCGTTGGACCCTGACGTCAAGGCAAATTACCGTCCTATCTCCAGTCTTCCATTTTTAGGCAAGATTGTCGAGAAGGTGGTGGCGCTTCAGCTTGAGGAGCATCTTGTGGCCCATAATCTTTATGAACCGCTCCAGTCTGGGTTCCATGCGAGACACAGCACAGAAACTGCACTAGTTCGGGTGCACAATGACCTCCTTAGGGCTAGAGATCGAGGGGAAGGGACAATTCTTTTTTTTTTTTTGAAATTCACACTTTATTTATTTTAACAAACAGATAAAGAACAAGGATCAAAATACAATCGTGATAAGAAACATGGTAAGTCATGAAAGGGAAAAAAGCAACAACAACCCTCCCCCCCCAAACCCCCACCACCCCCCTCCCCTTCCCAGGAGGATGCCGCCACCAACAGCAATAAGGCTCTAGTGAGGGAGTTAAAGCCCATAAATAGACAAAGGAGAAGAAAGGTAAAGAGAAGAAAGGAAGAAAAGAAAAGAAGAGAAGAAGGAGGGGTAGGAAAACCAGCCAAGGCAGTTGCACAGTAATAGCAAATCAAAGGGAGAGGGGAATGAAGAACCCACGTGGATCCTAATGGAGGTACAGGCATATAATTTACCCCATTTCTTATGGAAAGCTGACAAGGCATGCCTAGAACTGGCAATCAGTTTTTCAATTTTAAGACCTTGGACATTTCTGCCACCCATTCCTGGTATGAGATTTCAGATTGATCTACCCAGTGGCGAAGAACTAATCTTTTGACAGCCATCGAAATGAGGGCCATGTGGTGTTTCTTTCATTAACTTTGATAGTGGAGTAAATTCCTAACACACAAATTTCGTGTAAATAAGTCCTGTAGGCCCAAAAGTGGATTCAAACTATCCCGAATATGTCTCCACAAAGGGGCAACTTTTTCACAAGCCCAAAATATGTGCAGAATATTCCCCTGGTCAATGCCACACCTAGTACAATTAGGAGAACTTGCTTTCCCAAATTTGACTAAATTTACCGGAGTGTAGTACATATTAAGGACTATATAAAACTGTGTGAGTTTATTTCTATCTAGTGAGAGAAATCGGTGTAAATCTGACCACACCTGATTCCAAGATAGGGGGGAGTTAACAAACAGTGTATCCCACACCTTGGAGCCAGATAAAACTTCAGGGGCTTTGCTGAGAAGGAGGTGTGCATAGAGTTTGGCAATGGAATGGGGTTCGTTGGCCCAGGACTTAAGCAAATCTAGAAGAGGTTGGATACTAGACACCTTTTTCACCAAACCAAAATCCTTGACTATGAGGTGTCTCAGCTGGAATACCTTGAATATGTACTGAGAGGGAATGTCAAATTTGGACATCAGGTCCCCGGAGGAGCCAATTGAGTCCTGAAAGTAGAGGTCATCTACTGCACAATCACGGATTTGCAGTAACCAAGATGGGAGCAACCAGTGTGAACCCAGCTTGATGTTGGGGTTGAGAACCAGCGGTTGGGCAGGGTCCTTAGAGTTATGTATTCTAACCGAGGTACAATACTGGTTGAAAACCTTGACTGAAGTCCCAATCACGGATCTACCTATTTGGGTAGGTAGAATTGAGAGATTGCAGTAAAAATGGACTGAGGGTCTATTTGTGGGTCTTCAGAAGGTTAATTTCGAGCTGCAACCAGTTAGGCCGATAAATATCATGGAGGGAGAGAACCACCTGCCCATTTTCGCCAGGTGGCTGGCCCAATAATAAAACTCAAAGTTGGGCAGACTAAGGCCGCCATTGGCCTTAGGCATACATAATTTGAAAAAGGCCTCCTTGGTTGCTTACCCTTCCAGATGAATTTAGTTACCAAGTGTGTATTTTTGAAAAAGGATTTAGGTAGCCAGATATTTAGTAGGCTTAAAGGGTAAAAAATACGTGAAGTATATTCATCTTAATTATGTTTATTCTTCCACCTATAGATAGGGGGTTTATCCATCTATTAGATTGCCTTGGACCCTGTCTAGCAGGTCATCTAGGTTGAGTTTCCTAATTGTGTTGATATCTCGGGCTAGGTAGATACCTAGATATTTGAGATGGTCAGGTGCCCATTTCATTCAAATGGGCTACGCCCACGTGAAATAGAAAAGGATTAAGCGGAATATTTTGGATTTAGTCAAGTTCAATTTATAATTTGATACCTCCCCAAAATGTATGATAATCTTTAGGACTTCTTGAATGGAACTGACTGGATCCGTGAGGTGTAACAGAATGTCGCCTGCAAATACCTCATATAGTGAGTGCTTGCGCCAATAAGACACCCGGTAATATCAATGAGGATTTGATATGCACTAATAGAGGTTCCAAATAAAGGTTAAATAAATCTGGCGATAATGGGCCGTTGAGCGAGTACCCGAGTATAGAGGAAATCTGGAAGAAGACACCCCATTGCAGTAAACTTTCAGAGGGGAGTTATAAATCGCTTTAACCCACTGAACAAATTGGCCGAAAGCCCATCTTATTTAGGTAGCCCACAAAATTCCCAGCTAACACGATCAAAGGCCTTTTCGCATCTAAGGCTATCAAGGCCATGGGGAATTGAGAGTCCTGGGCAGCGTAAAAATGTGCGAGAGTTCTTATGTGATCAGATGCCGATCTCCCTGAACAAAGCCTACCTGTTCCATACTTAGGAGTGTTTGCCAGATTGTCTAATTCTCAGTGAAAGAATTTTGGTCAGAATCTTGATATCACAGTTAAGCAAAGAAATTGGTCTATAGTTGGCGGATCTAAAGCAGATTTATTGGATTTAGGTATTAAGATTATAGTTGCTTCTAATAAGGAGGGATCTAAGGGTCCTGAGGTAAGAATGTAATTGAACAGTTTTAGCAGTGCAGGGCGAGTTCACTACAGAAAGATTTATAGAAATTTGGAGAAACCCATCTGGGCCAGGGCTTTGTCCAGGGTGAGACCATGGATAGCCTCTGTGATTTCCTAAGGTGATGGGAGCGGATAAGGCCTCACAGTGACTAACATGGAGCTTGGGAAGGGGGGTATTCTCAAGGAACTCTATTATGCTTGGGAGCTTCGAGTGGGGGGTCTTGGTCCCATACAGGTTCTTATAAAAGGCTTCGAAAACCCCGGCGATGTCCCTCAGGTTGGTTTTAATGGATCCGTCATTAGCTTTAATGCCTGGAATCAATCTCGAACTCTCTACTTCTTTAAGCCTAAGAGCTAGTAGTCTACCTGGCTTTTCACCTTGATCAAGATATTTCGTTTTGGACTTCAGGATAGTGTATTCTGTTTTCTCACGAATTAAGTCCTCGTATTCATCTTTAAGCCTGTATAGGTTTTTTAGGTTCTCTTGAGAATATGAGGTGGAAAGTTTCTCCTCGGCCACTTTGATCTGATTAGCTAAAGAATTGATTCTCTCCAGCCTCAATTTTTTCCGTCTGGATGATTCTTTAATAAATTCACCCCTGAGGAAACATTTCAGTGAGCACCAAACCAGATCGTACCTGGGGACTGAGCCTTGGTTAATCTCCAAGAAGGATGAAATCAGTACTTTGAAAAATGACGTAGTCTGTTCATCTTTCAAAATCTGATTATTAAGTTTCCAGGTAGTGTCACGTTGACCCGGAGGCCCTGGCGCAAGTTTGACCCATGTCATAGCATGGTCCGAAATAACAATAGGCTCAGTGTTGGTGGAGGAAATATTAGGCAAAAGGTTGGTGCTCACCAAGATGTAATCTATCCGTGACCAGGAGTTGTGAGTTGGTGAATAGAAGGTATAAGACTTAGTGGAAGGGTTCAGAAGTCTCCACGGATCCTCCAACCCCAGCAGCGAACATAAATCTGTTAGGGCTAGCTGGGCAGGTGGCGTGGCTCTGGTACAATTACCAGACCGATCCAATGCCTGTGAAGGAGCGATGTTCCAGTCCCCACCGAAAACAAAGTTAGATGGCAGGAAGGCACTCAGTAGGTCAGCCAGACCCATCAAGAATTCAGCCGCTTCACAGGACCATATATAGAGCCTAGGACAACCTCAGAGTTATAGAGCATTCCGTGGACAAAAACATATCTACCATTTGTGTCCTGAACACATTTCTTCAACATAAAGGGTATATTACGCTTGACCAAAATAGCGACCCCTTTACTGTTGGTGGACTGACCCAAAGCAAAGACTTGTGAGAAACCTTTAAATCGTAGCAAATTAGGTTCCTTTACCATAATATGGGTCTCTTGGAGAAAGAGAATATCCACCCCTGCTAATGTGCAATTGAGTAGAATCTGGCCCCTCTTGGCTGTTTCTCTCAGCCCCTCACATTCAGGTAGCAACTTAACTATGGTTTAACGCCATTATTACCAGTAAGTAACAGGCTCGAAAATAAAATTGAAAATTGGCACCTCCTGAGAGATTGACTGATGGCGACATCCTCCCCCTCTCCAGAAACAGCAGCTTCGACCAACCCCAAATGCCTGTAATGCATGATAATACTAGATACAGCACATAGAAAGGCATAACACCAACCAGATAAGCATAAAGTCATCAGAATCATACGCCAAAGCACCCATAATACAAAAAACACTGAGTTTACCCTATTAATCCCGAACCCACCCCTCCCTATCCCCCTCCTTAAACCAACATAACTATATACAAATCCCACCCATAGCAGGTAACATTGTAAAGCCATAGAAATCGCATCTGGTTCCAGAACCCCGCCCCTCCGATACCATGGCCTGGTCCTTGGTTCTCTGGTCATATGAAAGTGATCTGCATATAGGTGCCAGATGCCAAGGTCATCGGACATAGAGTATAAACAGTCGGATCTAAGAATATGGGTTGGCCATGGTATCCAGATCCCCCATCTACAGTCGTGAGGCAAGATCAGAAAGCAAGATTCGCCTCCCACTCCCCCACCCACCCACAACAAACCGAGTAGACAACTACCCTTAGAGGAAAACATTCTTGGGGAGACAGCTGACTGATCAGAGAAATGAAATACCGACTAGACCCTTCACTAATACGAGGAAGAAGCAAATACTAAATCAGATGGTAGCTGAGCCGAGCAGATAAAAAACAGGGAAAGTGGGATTTTTACCTGGAGAACGACCCCCAAGACGCGTTGGCCCGAAAATAATCCTCCGTGAGGCCCAGGCTCTAGGTCGGAATAATAAGGAGGAAGCGTGGGTCGGAATCACTGGGACGGACCGGGTGGTCCGAGCGCTAAACATTCCTCCCGAAACACGAGCCTGTACTTCAAGTTCCGTCCCACAAACGGAACCAGCAAACAAGGAGCCTCTTGATTCAGGCCTAGTTAACGCCACAGGCCTCGCGGCCTATCTCGGCCTCAATTGAGCAGCTACTCCAGGTCGGCCAAGACCATCACGGACCCAGGTAGGCCATACTAGTAACAGGCCTCATACAGCAGGGGGAAATTAAAAATCCCAGGCTAACCAAAAACGCTATATGCTAAATTATAAGCAGGCCCCAGAACCTAAGGCACGACTAATCAAGTCAGTCCCCTTTGAATAAGCTAGGGAGTCTCTTTGTAAGGTCAGCCAAAGCATGGTCCGGGTCTTCGTAGGACTGTCCACTGCCGTCCAAGGAAACCACCAATTTTGCCAGGTACACCATTCTGAACCTGATTTTGCCATATTAATTTTTAACAATTGGGTGATAGGCAGCTCTCCTCTTATGAACTTCAAAAGGTAAGTCTTGAGTAATTCTCAATTTAACATTATTCCATTGCAGAGAGTCCAATTCCTTGATTTTAGTTAAAACGTGCTGGCGTTCAATGTAACTCAGAATTTAATGATGAGTGGTCTGGGGAGAGCTCGGTGGGTGTCTGGGCTTCAGTGATCTGTGGGATCTCTATATGGTAGGATTGGTTAATCGGGAAGGACCGACCACTTTATTTAGAAAAAGCTGGACAAACTTGATGATCGTCATACCTTCTTCAGCTTCGGAAGCCCTAGAATAAGAACATTATTCCTTCTGCTCCGGCCCCTCAAGATCTTCTGTTTTAGCCTGCAATTTTGTATTTGTTGCTTCAGTTTGATGATCTCTGGGTCTGTTTTATTCCTCCAACGGTCCAATGAAGTAACACTGGATTCCAGATCCCCCACTTGCCTTGATAGGTCTGAGAAATCTTTCCTGATGGATTTGATCTCACTAGATATCTCTTGTAGAGTTTCTCTGAAGGGTAATATTTCTTGAAGAAAGCGATCTTCCGTCAGTAAAGTATTTGGAGATGCAGGAGCAGTTTGCTTGGAGGAATGTGCAGGGTTAGCATTCCTAGCCTTCTTAGAGGCCTTTTCAGGCGTTGTTGGTGGAGTGTGTCTCACGCTGGCTGACTTCATGTCAGCTTCCATTGTTGCAAAAACGCAGTGAAATCTTCAAGCGCCCTAAAAATCAGCCCAAAGATGCTAAAGGTAGACAGCAAGCCTTTAGGGTCGCTATTACTGGAAAAAATGTCGATATTTCAGTTGAAAAAAGCTATTTTTGTAGGTGGAGGAAGGGAGCCTGGGAGAGAGCTGCTTTCAGCCACACTGCATCACGTGACTCCCAGGAGGGGACAATTCTTGTTCTCCTCGATCTCTCTTCAGCATTTGACACGGTGGACCATCGAGTGTTACTTGACCACCTAAGGGAATTCTGCAGACTCGCCGGCTCTGTCATCTGCTGATTTGAGTCTTTTTTATCTAACAGGAGGCAGAGGGTAGTGATGGGGAATTTCTCCTCCTCCCCTAACCACCTGTTGTGCGGAGTTCCCCAGGGTTCGGTCTTGTTACCAGTGCTGTTTGCCGTGTACATGCTACCCCTGGGAGAGCTCATTAGGAAGTACAGCTTGGGTTTTCACTGCTATGCTGATGATACCCAGCTGTACTTTTCCTTTGGCCCTGGAACATCCTTGTGCAGTAGAAGTGCTTAACAGCTGCCTTGCTGAAATCAATGACTGGATGGTCTCCAGCTGGTTGCGACTGAACCCCAGTAAGGCGGAGGTACTGGTGGTGGAGTCGAACAGAGACGTGATAGGTTGGCCTCTGGTGCAGAGACAGGACTTGCCTTGGCTCTGTACCATTGAAGGCCTCCTAGGGGTGCGTGATCTGGGTGTTATTCTTGACAGCGGTTTGACACTTGAGTTTCAGGTGGCTTCCGTTGTCCATACTAGCTTTTATCATCTGTGGAATATCGCCAGGATCAAGCCCTTAGTTCCGCCACTGGACCTCCCCACTTTGGTGCATGCCTTTGTGACGTCCAGGCTTGACTACTGTAATGCATTCTATCTCAGGGTCTCTGGGGGTACCCTGCGCTGACTGCAGCTGGTGCAGAATGCGGCTGCGAGGTTGTTGACAGGACAGTCTAAATACTGTCATATTACCTTGGTGCTGCGTCAACTGCAGTGGCTGCCGGTTAGGTGGAGGGTTCTCTTTAAGGTGGGTTTGCTCACCTTTAAGGCCCTACACGGCCTGGGCCCTGGCTACCTGAGTGACCTTCTTACACCTGCTGTCTCGGTCCACTCCCTCCGCCCCTCTTCTAGGGGCCGCCTCGCGATTCCCAGGGCGAGGCTAAGAACTGCTGGCGACAGAGCATTTAGTGTCGCTGCCCCCGTCCCGTGGAATTCGCTTCTTTTAGTTGTTAGGGAGGCCCCATCTGTTGAGGTTTTTAAGGCCCGTCTCAAGGCATTCTTGTACGATCAGGCATTCCCAGACTATGTTTTATAGTTCATAGTTGTTTAAAAAAAAAAAATAATTTTTAAGGTTTATTTTAGTTTTAGAGATTTTAAACGTAGCTGTAGCTGAATGAAGCAAATTGTGTAGCAAATTTTGTTTTAACTTGTTTGGAGCAGTGTATTTAATTAAAGGAATAATGCACGACAGGGCATGTGTCGTGCTGGGATAACACCACGCCTGGGGGGAGTTGGGCATGAGGCCGCAGGCCAAGTGCGTCCAATGCCCCAGGTGTGGCGTTATCCCAAACGACACACACCCTGGAGTGCATTATTCCTATTATACAATGGCTCGTTGTTATATATAAAATAAAAAAAGAATGTTTTTATTAGTGTGGAAAAATATTTTTGTTTCTTAAGAGGAGATGCAAAAAAAGAGCTCATCCAGCTCCAAAAAATCATCTACATTGGTTCACAGTAAGGCTGAGACTAGACCTGTGGCGACGTGCTGGGATAACGCCATGGGTCCAGCCCCAAACTGACCAATCACAGTCCAAGATTCTTTCTTGCCATTGTATAATGATTATTATTGTGCTGTGCTGTTTTTATTTGATTGATGTATGGCGCTCAGAGCCTCCGGGATGGGTGTCTTCTTAAATAAAATTTGCCTTGCCTTGCCATTTCCTTCAGCTCTTGGGCCACATGGCAGCTTCTACAGCAGTGGTCCAAGGGGCAAGATTCCAGGTGAGGGACATTCAGTTCCATCTGAGGGCCTTTTGGTCCCAGAGGAAGGATCCCCTTACCAAACTGATTCCAGTGACTCGGACCCTGATCCTAGCCCTTCAATGGTGGCAGGATCAGGACAATTTAAGGCAAGGGGTCCCATTTGTCACTCAGTCTCATTCAGTAGTCCTTACCACGGATGCTTCCCTTCTGGGCTGGGAGCCCATCTGGGGGCCCTCACTGCCCAGGGACTGTGGTCCCCTCAGGAATCCCTTTTCCATATCAATCTCCTAGAACTCAGGGCAGTTTTTCTGGCCCTGCAAGCTTTCTCTCAGTCAGTGCAGAACAAGGTGGTTCAGGTCAGAACAGACAACACCACCACCATGTGGTACATCAACAAGCAGGGAGGCATTCGGTCTACGGCCTTGTGCACAGACACCATGAAGTTGTGGTCCCTGGCTTATTCCCTGCAAACCTCTCTGATAGCAGTCCACCTTCCAGGGAAGGACAATGTGCTAGCAGATGCACTGAGCAGGATCTCACAGGGCCATCACGAATGGGCCCTGGACCCTCTAGTGTTGAAGGTGATTTTTCAAGGTGGAGCACTCCAGAGATAGATCTCTTTGCAGCCCCAAACAATCACCAACTTCCTCTCTTTTGTTGCAGTCCCTTTGGCTCAGTCCCTCTTGATGCTCTGATTCTGAACTGGGAAGGGAAATTTCTGTATGCCTTCCCTCCCTTTCCTCTACTGTTCAAAGTTTTAGTCAAGATAAGGTCACAACCTTGCAAAGTGATTCTGATTGCTCCAGACTGGGCCAGACAGCCTTGGTACCCCCTGTTGCTATCTCTAGCAGTCCATCTTCCCCATCTCTTCCCAGGAATTACAACCTGTTAACCTCCTCTCAGGGGAGGATTTGGTACCCCAATCTTCAGTCTCTCAATCTCAAGGCATGGCTCTTGAAGAGTTAGAGTATGCAGATTTGCATCTGTCTCAGGGGGTTCTGGATATTCTCAAAGCCTCTGAAAAGCCCGCCACTAGAAAAACCTATAACTCCAAATGGAAGAGATTCAGCATTTGGTGTTCTAAGAAACATATTTCCCCAGACACTGCTGAATTGCCTACAGTTCTGGATTATATGGTCCATTTGAATGGCTTAGGCCTTAGACCAGCGACTCTCAAGGTACACTTGTCAGCTGTTTCTGCTTTTCTGTCAGTGGGGAAGTCTTCCTCACTATCATCTCATCCTGTGCTCTGTAAATTTTTCAAGGGATTGCTTCATACCAATCCTCCCTTTAGAGATCCTGCCCCTGCCTGGGACTTAAATGTTTGCATTGCTCAACTTATGCAACCTCCCTTTGAACCTATGACCTCAGCAGAGGTTAAGTACTTGACTTGGAAAACTGTGTTTTTAGTAGCCATTACCTCTGCCAGATGTATTAGTGAATTGCAAGCCCTGTCAGTGGAACCTGATTTTATCTCCTTTCATAGGGATAAAGTGGTCCTTAGAACCAATAGAAGGTTCTTGCCCGAAGTGGTTTCAGATTTCCACTTGAAATGAGTGATGCTCGGTTTGGCACCGCAGTACTTCAGAGCCCATTCCCAAAGTAGGTTCTGTTCCTCCTCCATGGAGGTACTGCTTGGTAGTCTGCAATAGTCAAAATACAGCAAGACTTCATGTTGTTTGAAGAAAAAATTACTCACCTTAGTAATTATGTTTCTTCTAATGGAGTCTTGCTGTATTCTGACCTCCCTCCCTGCCTCCCCTCTCAGAACCTGTTTTTGGGAAGTGGGTGGGCAGGTGCAGTGTTGCACCTCTGGGGTGCTTCTTTTACACCCTCCTCTCTTTGTTTGGGTGTTTGTTTTATTATTATTCTTATTTGAATTGGTTTTTGGTTTTGGGTTTCCTGACTTGAGTCTCCCTTGGGAATTCAAAACTCTTGTTGCCAGTTGGCTAGTAAAAATTTAACAATTTCCACATAGGATAGTTAGTGAGATTCAAGCACCATGAAGTCTTGCTATATTAGGACTTATTGCAGTTAGCCACTGCACTTGAACTGCCCCAGAGAGGAAAGAGTTAACTCCAGAGAATCTGGAGTTCTAAAGCGCGAGGGCGCTATACCAAAGCTCTATCTGGGCAGTTTCAAATGAAACTGTCAGATTCTTTACTCCGCTTCACTGAACAGTCGCTCCGGAGATCAGCTCCTTCAGCTCGGTTCATTTCTCGGTCAGCGAGTATTTTCGGTTCATTTGAACCGGCAAAAAGTAATTATTTTACCCATTTCGGTTAAAGCTCTATCTGGTAAACCGTAAGTACAAAATGTAAAGTCTGTGTGGAAATTTAGTTATCGGTTCGGTTTTGAACCGATCGGTTTGCTTATTTTAACGTTTTAAAGTTTTGGCTTTTAGAGTGCGGTACCCAGTTCTTATTGGTTCTAAAAAACCTTGATTTTAAATAGGGTTTTTCAAATACCAGTAAACGGTTATGAACGATAAAGGTGTCTTGCCTGTACGGCCATAAAGGGCAAGTTTTTGGTTAGGCTGGCATTATGTCTGAGAAACCCAAAAGAAAAACCGGGCCCACTGGTTTCAACACTGTGATGCTGTGGAAGCCTTTGCCAAGGCTGACCCACACACCACTTGTTTATTGTCTGGGGCTGACCACCTCCTGTCAGACTGCCAGGTGTTTAAAATTTACCTGCAGCCACCCTGAAAAAGAGATAGGGTTGGCTCAGGGAACTATTAGCCAAAGTCGCTGACCGGATGGCCAGCCGGTCCAGTACCCACTGGACCAGAGGGAGTGCCCTCTGACCAGGGCTAGACTTCCTCGGGCAAAAGGATGGTTCAGAGGAACCAGTTTAAAAAAAAATGAATATGACAGAGAAATCAGTAGGTTTGGAGTCCAAGATTGTCTCTCCAACTGCTGCAGAAGTAGTTAAGCCATACAGATTGTCCAGTCACTGTTTCTAGGTCCTGTCGAACCATCTACAGTTGGTAAAAGGTGGCTCGTTCAGTTCCAGTGGTTCAGGTTTATGATGTTGAGGAATTGTTATGAACCACAGGAGTGGGAGGAGGAAATTTGATCAATACATGTGTGGCTGGTAGGGTCTGGACATGCCCACTTAAGCAGACATTTTCTCCAGACAGACTTTTAGAATCTCCTCCTTTTCTGTCTGAGTCCTTTTCTCAGTTTATGTTTTACAAAAAGCTTGCAGAATCCCCCCAGCTTCGTTTAGAGGAGGCTATGGATGAGTAAAGGGGAGCCTGATTATGTAGGAATGATGGGCTAGGAGGTTGTCTTTCCTTTGCATAAGTCATTTAGGAAGTAAACAACAAAGATTTTATAAGATTCCTCTTTCTGTCCCTCCTGTAAGATAAAAAAATGGACAGAAGGTGTATTTCGTCAGGCTCTGTTACAGACTTCCTCACTGAGCAGTGTAGTCATGTAGGTGTGGTACAAGCTGCAGCCTGTGTCAAGGCTAGTTCCCCTGGCCTCACATCCTCCTGAATAGGATTCCAGGAGGATTGATGCCATGACAAGAAAACAGTATATGGCAGCTTCTGTGGGACTCAGACAGGCAGTTGTATGGCTTATGTGGCTAGATTTCGGAAATCTAGGTGGGACGAGTATTGCAGTTAGCCAAGCAGGCCCATGGCCAGCTGGCTAGCGGGTTGGAACAGGTGGCTGCTAATGGCACTGAAGCCTCTAAGTTGAAGTTCATACTGCTGTTGGTGTTAATCTTGTTTCTCTAGGATCATGACCACTTCTGTAGCTCAGAGGTTGGCATGGCTCAGATGCACTAATCTGTCCCAAGATACTCTGTCAAAGTCTATGGATTTGTTTCTTGTTGTGGGTAATTCTCTGTTTGAGGAACAAACAGAAAGCTATATGAAAAACAGGGATGATTACTACAAAGTGCCCAGGTAGAGGCTCAGGCCTCCTCTGCTTCTCCAGAGGGTCTCTTCAGAGGCAGAGATAGGCGGGGCACAAGTAAACCGTCCCCTCCCTTAGCCTAAGACTATTGCCAAGCAGGCACCCTGATGGGGTGCCCAGGGCCGATTCTCCTATACCAGTGGGCAGGTTGGTTTTTATTTCAGCCAGAACTCGGACAAGCGGGTTCTGGAAGTAATAGGTCTGGTTCTCAGCTTCAAACAGTTTCCAAAGATGAGAGCCAGACAGGTCCACCTGCAAATCCTTCGGAATCCCTTGCTTTGGGAGCAGAGGTTTCTTCTCCTCTGAACTGCAAAGCAGTAGAAGGGTCCCTCCTTGCCACTGGGGCAAGGGGCTGTACTCATGAAACTTTCTTACCCTATAGAAGGCAGGAGATTGGCGGCCCATCTCAGATTTAAGGTACCTGAACAAGCATCTTTTGAAAACAAAGTTAAAAATGTTAACTCTGGCTGAGGCCAGGGGACTGGCTAGCTTTCCTGGACCTCAAGGATGCCTATTTTTTCATGTTTTGATCAGGCCTTCTCACCGAAAGTACCTCAGGTTACCCTCAGGTCACTACCAGTTCAGGGCAATGCCCTTCGGCCTTACCTCTGCGCCAAGGGTATTGAAATTCTAGCTGTGGTAGTGGCTCTTTTAAGAAGGCAAGGGATTGCTTTGTTTCCTTTCCTGGATGACTGGCTCTTAGTGGGTCAGTCTCCAGATCAAGTAAAATCCCACTTGCAAGTCACCCAGCAGCTTCTCACCTTTCTGGGATTCCTGCTGAATTTACCAAAGTCAGTTCTCGAACCAGTTCAGGTACTAACTTTCATAGGGCAGAGTTGAAACAAAGTTAGCCAGGCATTTCTCCCTCTGAAAGGGTAGGCAGTCTCTTTGCCCTGGCATCTTCCATTACTCTACAGTCTCTTGACCAGCATAGCATTTGCTACAACTACTAGGGCACATGGCTGCTTCCACAGCTGTAGTGCAGGGAGCAAGATTCCAGATGAGGGACATTTAGTTCCATCTGAGGGCCTATTGGTCCCAAAGGAGGGATTCCTTTCCAAATTGGTTCTAGTGACCCAATCCTGATCCTGGCCTTACACTGGTGGCAGGATCAAAGCAATCTAAAACTAGGGGTCCTCCTCATTCCCTCACCACGGATGCTCCTGTGTTAGGGTGAGAGCTCGCTTAGGCGACCTGTCCACGAGGGAGTGTGGTCTCCTAGGAATCTCTGCTCCACATCAATTTTGGAACTCAGAGCTGTCTTCTAGCTCTTAGGAGTTTTCAGCTTCTGTCCAGAACAAGGTAGTTCAAGTCAGGACAGACAACACCACAATAATGTGGTACATCAACAGGCAGGGGGCCTCGGTCATCAGCCTTGTGCAATCAAGCAATGAAGTGGTGGTCTCTGGCTTACTCCTGAACACCTCCCTGATAGCAGTTCACCTCCCAGGAAGGACAATGCCCTGGCAGATGCCTCAGCAGGATTCTCAGGGCCATCACGATTGGGCTCTGAATCCTCAGGTGCTGGGTTCAGTCCCTTGCCAGATGGGGCTCATTTTCAGATAGATCTTTCGCAGCCCCAGATAACCACTAACTTTCTCTGTTTTGTTGAGGCCTCCAGTGCTGGGATCAGCCCCTGGACGCTTTTCACTTGGATTGGAAAGGGAAGTTTCTGTACACCTTTCCTCCCTTTTCCCTTTCTTTCAGGGTACTAGTAAAAATCAGATCTCAGCCCTGCAAAGCGATTCTGATTGTTCCAAACTGGGCCAGACAGCCCTGGTACCCATTGTCTCTGTCCTCGACAGTCCACCTACCCTGAGCTTGCCCAGAGTCCACGACTTACTGGCCTTTGCACAAGGGAGAGTGTGGATATCCAACCTCAAATTCCTCCTTCTCAAGGCAGCTCTTGAGGGTTAGAATTTGCTGATTTACACCTTTTTCAAGGTGTCGTGAATATTTTAAAGGCTTCAAGAGCTTTTCACTGGGGCCACTTACAATTCTAAGCGGAACAGGTTTTCAGTCTGGTGCGCTGAGAAGCAGATTATACCACAGTCTGCTTATCTGCCCATTTTCTGGACTTTTTGGTCCATTTTAAATTCCTTAGGTCTTGGGCCAGCTACCTTAAGGGTTCCTCTGGCAGCTGTCTCTGTTTTTTCTGCAAGCAGGGAAGCCTGCTTCCTTTTCTTCTCAACCTGTGTTTTCCAAGTTTTTAAGGGATTGCTTCACACCAACCCTCCTTTTTCGGGAACCAACTCCTGCATGGAGCCGGAATGTTTGCATTGCTCAGTTAATGCAAACCCCTTTGGACCTCTGTCCCCAGCAGAGCTCAAGCTTCTCACTTGGAAAATGTTTTTTTCTGGTGGTTTCACTTCTGCCAGACGCGCAAGTGAACTACAGGCCCTGGCAGTGGAAGAAGATTTTCTCTCCCCACAGGGATAAGACAGTCCCTAGGACTAACACTGGGTTTGTCCCTAAGTGGTTTCAGGTTTCCACCTGAACCAACCCATCTCTCTCCCAGGATTTTCACTGAGCATTCTTCCTCAGGTGAGAGGAGACTGCACAGCTTGGACGTCAAAAGAGCCTTATGCTACTATTTGTAACACACCAAGGGTCACAGGTTCGAATCCCTCCAACTCTTCCTTACCTAGGGCGAGGTTGGCAAAGGGAACCTGCCACTAAGAGGACAATTGCAAGGTGGATTGTCTCTTGTATCCATTTTGTTATCAAAGACTAGGTAGGAGAGCCCCCTCAGGACTGAGGGCTCACTCCACCAGGTGTACAGCTGCATCTCTGGGGCTGCTGCAGAGATATTCCCATTCTGGAAATCTGTCGAGCTGTTACTTGGAAGACAGTTCACACTTTTACCAAGTATTATTCCCTGGATTTCTGTCCAGGAGAGATGTTCGTTTTTGGCACAGCTGTGCTTCAGAGCCTATTTCCTAAGTAGGTTCTGACCCTCCTCCATGGAGGTACTGCTGTGTAATCTGCAATAGAATCCTAATATAGCAAGACTTCATGGTGTTTGAAGAAAAATTACTCACCTTAGTAATTGCTTTTCTTCTCATGAGTCTTGCATATTAGGACCACCCAACCTGCCCCTCTCAGAACTTCTACTGGGGTGGGGTGGCAAATTAGTGCAAGCACTGTGTCATGCCATTGTAGTTCTTCCTTCACCCTCTTTATTTAGGGTTAGGGAACTAGGGTTTTCTGTGTTGAGTGATTTGTTGGCCCTTCCTGGACTTGAGTCTTTGGGGGAGGGGGTCCTAATAGTGCTTGTCAGGGGAAACTAATAATACCATTATTCATTCTTATTATTGTTATTGTTGTTCCTATTGTTGTTATTATTACTAGTAGGTAGCCATTTGGCTAGTGTAGAGCTTTCCACACAGACTTGTTGCTTAGTGTTAGCTTCGTAAAGATCTGACAGTTTCATTTCAAACTGCCCAGATAGAGCTTTGGTATAGAGCCCTCGCGCTTTAGAACTCCAGATTCTCTGGAGTTAACTCTTTCCTCTCTGGGGCAGTTCAAGTGCAGTGGCTAACTGCAATAAGTCCTAATATAGCAAGACTCCATGAGAAGAAAAGCAATTACTAAGGTGAGTAATTTTTTCTTTTTGCTCGTAAGAATCTGACAGTTGGATTTCAAAGGGTTGCAGACAGAGACCTCACGAGCTCGAGCTCGAGCTCAGCATTCTATGCTCTGAATAGAAAGTTAACCATTTGTTTTCCGGGGCAGTTTAAAGGCTGGGGCTAACTGCAATAGTCAGAATTCAGCAAGACTCCATTAGAAGAAACATAATTATTAAGGTGAGTAATTTTTTTGTCTTTCCTCATAAGTCCTTCACTGCTAATTGGGAATCATTTTAGCTGCTCTCCATTTGATCAGCTTGACAGTCCTTGTCCTTTTTTAGATGAGGGTTCCAGAACCACGCACAGTACTGTACTCCAGGTGCAGTCTCTCCAAGGACCTGTTTAGAGGTAGGATCATCTTCTTCCATGTACTTGAGAATGCCCCCCCCCCCCCGTGCATCTCAGTATCCTTCTAGCTTTTCCATATGTTTTGTTACACTGGTGTTGAGGCTGGCACTAATTATATCCCCCATATTCTTCTCATTTGACGTCTGCTCTAGTCCTTACCTACTCCATCTAATATTTGGTCCTCGGATTCCTCCTCTTCTAATGCAGAACCTTGCACATTTTTATACTGAGTTTTGGTTGCTAAACCTTGGACCTCTGTTTCAATTTGCCCAGGTCTCTTTTCAATTCCCTCCTACCCTGCTCACTAGCCACTCAGTTGCATATCCCTGTGTCATCCCCAAGTAACCATGTCTTATGCTGGATCCTGTCTCCAATGTCAGACATGAACTTATTGAAGTGCACCAGGCCTAGGACCAACTTATATGGGACCCTGGCCTTGTAAACCCCTGACCTCAGTGCATGTGCCATTTAGTATAACCCTTGGCTCCCACCCCCACCCCCAATCAGTTCCTGGACCATCTATTGATTTTCTCTCAACTGCCCATTTCTAAAGGACAGCAACATTTCTTTCTCCACTTCTGGAGAAGAGGTTATGGATGCACTTGATTTAACAGTGGTGGTTTTCATTCCTTTCTAGGCTTCACAAAAATCAGGGCAGAGGGTCCTTTGTTGTCTTTAAATTCAATAAGGACAGAGGCTCTTCTTCACCACATATGTTTGGGAGGAGCATGCAGAAAAGGCAGGCTCTCAGCATGTGAACCCATGAGCTGATCCACAAATTATACATAATATTTACAAAGACTTGGATACTGATTTAAATTCTTTTTCTAGGATCATGAGTAACAATCTCATTGGCCATAATTAACAGGGGACCTTCTCTGTTTAGAACTGAGCTCTCAGTGTGACAATATAGGAATTAAGATCATGCTGCCAGATTAATTAGTCATTATTTTAATTATGCAGTTACTAATTTGTTACTCACATTTAGGCATCATGGGCAATTTATTAATTTTTACATGTTTTTGCAATTATTTTTAAGGGGTTTAGTGTTCCTTTAAGACAGTACTATAAGTTTGATTTATCTTCTAGTGGAGTCATCCTTTGAGAAAGCACAATTACTGTGAGAAATTTATTATGAGGTTTTCACAAATTTTATTTTTATTTATTTGTTTTACCAGGACAAGCTCCATTGAGTGATGCCCATTTGCAAGGAAGTCCTGGTTAGGACAATAACACTATAAAAAAATCACAGTATCACACATTAAACAATATGTAGCTTAATATGGAATTTACAAACAGCAGATCCAGAAGTATATAATATGAAGATGTGTATACTATCTGTGAGGGGGACTTATGTGTTTGTGTGGAGTTGTGCCTGTGAACATGCTACAAACTGAACTCATTTTTAATCATGGAAGTGTGGAGGGGCTGCATGCTGTTTGTTGTGCTGCATGAATAAAGAAAATGTTATGATCGGGTAAATCCTGATTTGATTATTTATTGGTATGGGCAACATTTCTATTGGTCTTGCTGGTGCTGACTTTTTATTTTAATTTGCACACAATCCATGTTTCAGGCCGTAGCACAGTAGTCCCTGATGTGGCTCATTCTCCCTTCCCATTGTATACATGGGGAGTATTCTATAAGGTATCCTGCAATGAGATTGTTGTCAAGTGTGAAATGTTGATGTTATTGTCCCCTTGCATGAATGGCTGAGTGAAGAAAAGCCAGGAGTAGAAGAGAGTAATAACATCAACATTCTACACTTTACAACAATCATATTTAATCCACCTCATAGAATATCCTGTGTATACCATGGGATTCTAATAATATATTGTAGCTAGCCGCTAGTAAAATAACTTAAAACTATTAATAAAATAACATGATTTTTCAATGTTATTTTACTATTAGCTATGTTGACAGGTAAAATAGTATATTTTATTCTGAAAACTTATTTGCCATCCCATGATAAACATATTGTATAGATATACTATATACAGGGGCCTATCCCTGGCTACCAATGTAAATCAAAACCCAACAAGATTAAAGGGACACTGTCAACCTCCCTTTGGCCTAAAAGTGTCCCTAGTTTAAAAAAAAACGTATGTTATGATTGTCCACATTTTGTAGAAATGGCTGCTGTAGATGGCAGTTTGATGCCTCGTTAGATAAAGTGATCGATTAATTGATTGATACTGATCCTTTTCTTCTTTTAAAAAGTGAAAAACAGACTGACCACCATACTGGTGTTATCACACAAAAACAGGTTTGTTTACATTCTTTGATCATCTTGCACTGCATCTTTCCTGGACTTGGGAACACCCCAGCACAGTTTAGCCACTCATGATGCAGTGGGAGGAGAGGGTACTACTGCATCATGAGTAACTTCACTACTTAGGGGTGTTCCTAATGTTCAAAAAGAATGCAATCAGAGTAAATCAGGGATTTGAAACAAAACAAGGTTTGGGTATAACCACACCATTAGCATGCATTTCAGTTCTACTAAGAAAGGAGGCAGATAGAACAACCAGCAACACCAATAAATTTTAGAGAAGTTATGCAATTATAAAATGTATGTTTTTAACCAGAAATAATATGATGCAAAAGGGGTTGATAGTGTGCCTTAAAGACTCTATTATATTTATGTTTGTAGGAAATGGCCCCAATCTCTATAATCTTATCTTTATATCTGTAGTTTTTGTAAAACAGTGACCATGACTAGCCCCAAATTGGTTTATTTATGTCTTCAGGGTTTCAGAAAATTCATGTCCAGTCTCCTAGGAAACCATGTACTGTATCTCTTTTCTTTTTGTGCCTGCTGTTGCCTCTCAATCTGCTACTCCTTCGGGCCGCTCTTCGTCCCTGTTACCCGCCGATCACACCCCTCTGCTGCTATCTCCTGCCACCTGATTCCCGCACTATACCCGCGTCTGGAGGATTTTGGCTATCCCTGCTAAGGGCCCCCTCCGCCAAGGAGAGAGGGGTAACAGGCCAGACCATTCCAGAATGACAGGCACAGGTGACAGGAGTGGTGCACCCAGGGGACTGCGGCATGGTGGGATATGGTGGCCATCATCTGGTTGGCTGAGGCAGTGATTTTCTATTTTCTGGGGCCCCACCTATCTCCCACATGCCCACGTCTGCAGTGGCATCCTTGGGTCAGGGTTTTTGGCAGCATGTGGTCACCCACACTGCCAAAAACCCATCTGCTAGGCAACTGCCAGGAGCTACTCCAGAAATGAAAAACCACGACCCACACTGCAAGAGGGAAGCATTCAAGGGACACACTGACTCCCTCTCTGCCAGCTTCCGCTCTTGACATCCAGGCTCAGGGTACAAATTTGGATCGCTATCATGCCAGAGCAATACCCTGTCGCTTCGCGCCACAGAGCCACCACCATATATCTCTTTAATGGTAAAAAGAAGGCACTGCACCCCACTGCATTTCTAACATTTTAACTAAAATTAACTCTTGATATTTTTTATAATCTAATTTAGCCAATAATAAAGACTGTAAGCTCTAGAAATTTGATTCCGATGAGCTCTAAAGCTAACTGATGAAAGAAGAGATGAAATCTGGAAGTTATTACTTATAGGCCATACAAGAAGGCATAGACACCCTTCAAGCATGCACTAGCTAAATAGATGTAAATTATATCAAACAGGTACAGTACGTGTGCAAGACCACAACTGTACCAGTTTCTGATTATCTTTAAACTTTTCCAAAAGTTACATCTGCCTCTAGAGCTGAAGAGCTCAGGCATACACAGGCAACATGTGCTAGTTAATTAGCTGTTGAAATGTAAAATTACACATGTACCTATAATGCGAAGTATTATATGAAGTATATGCAAATCTCAATGAAAGAATATAGACTGGTTCTGTTCTACGCAAGGGTGTACGGTGCCAAATGGCCTCTGACACATGCTGCAAAGGCTGAAAACAGAAGACACAGACTCATGTTTTGTCCTACACAGGGCTCATCAGTGCATGTCATCTGTAATACTCAGCAAAGGCTGAACACAGAAGACACAGACACGTGGTTCATCCTACACAGGACTCTTCACTTTGTCTCTTCTGTTACAGCCCATGATTTTTTTTTTATTTTATTAAACTCTAGGATTACAAATACCTTTGAGCAGGAACTGCTCATTTACAAAGGTTCCATATCAAAGGATGTAGGGTAACATACATACAAAGGTCAACAATGGTTACAGTCTTAAAAACACAAAGATGTCTAAGCATTTATTATACAGCCAAGAATGGAGAGAGACAACAAAAGCCAGCTTCAGACAAGTTTCAGGGTGAACAGTATATAGTTAGTATAGGGTAGGAGGGAGTCAGGAAGAAGTAGGCAGGCTAAAGGGCCATTGTCTGTGGGTGGCAAAATTGCGAGGTGGAGGGCCCCATATCTGAAAGTGCCATTAGAGAGGGGAGGGGGTGGATAAGGCAGTGTGGTGTAGGGGGGGAGGTAAGGGGTGAGAGTGGGGGAAACTGGTGCCAAAAAAGTGGATCTCTAAGGGAGGTTACAGGTCACCTTCGACTAGGGTAAAATGAGGAGGCAGTTACTTAGGAGAGGCAGTCACATTGAGTGGTACAGGCAAGAAATAGTCGGAGTTGCCTTTTAAAGGGACCAAGCGTCGCAGTTGTAAGTGATGTATGATGAGTGTGAGAGGCCATTTGGCACCATGCACTCTTGCTGAAAGTGATATAGTAATGTTCCAGAAATGCCTTTTTCACATAGTATGCCACTGCCAGCCATGCTTCAGCTGCAATTTGTTTTGTAAAAAAATCTGTCATAGTCATTTTTTTATGTTTTATCAGCATTTTGTCCTCCAGTTTTCTGTATGTGACCACACCTCCAGAATGATGTAATGCCAGGCAGCTGTCAATGTTTAACATACAGCAACAAGGAATTCTGGGTAATTTAAAATGTTGCCTTAAGTATGCCTTACTGAGAAGTACAATCCCATATGTTGCTGGTGGTGAGCACTTATATGTAAATGTACATAGCAAGGCGTTGTGGGTAAAATAAGGACCTGTTTTTCAATTTCCTTACTGTGAGATGCTGTCTCATATTTACGTAGTGGTGTCAACAATATAAGCTTTTGTGTGTTTATTTTCACAACAATGAATTGTGTGCACCGTATCTAGTTGCAAGACTTCTATACTGAGAGATGTAGTCTCCTATTTCTTCAGTGAGCACATAAATATAATGGCCTGTATACTAATATACACAATGAAGCTTTGTGGGTATAGTAGATAGCTGATCTGTCGATCTAAAACTAAAAAGTGACACTGTCCCTTTAGTAACTTTGTTTCCCTGGTATGATGTCACAGTTGGGTGTTGCAGCACTGAGAAAAATAGGTCAGGTTATGCAAATGAAGCAGAGCACCAAAATAAAAGGATTGTGTTCATGGAAAACAGCACTGTTTGGCAGTTTGAATGGCAAGAGACTGATTCACAACACCTGCAGGTTACTATTCCCATTTGTTATGGCACCACACAGGTAAATCCCTTTAAAGTGGAACCAGGCTAAACTCATTCATGGTGATTTACATCTACTTCCTATGATGCTTTGTGTTATGGGGATATGTGTAATTTTACATGTCAGTGAAACCTAGTTTTGTTGCCAGTGCCCTTTCTAGGTAACCCTTGCCTCACCGTGTTTGTGCTGAGGTTCTTTGACTTGAATATTACTTTCCTATTTTGGGCTCCACCATGACCCATCTTATAGATACGTTAAACCAGTGAGTCTCGTAGGATTAAATGTGTCTATGTCTTCTGTTTCCAGCTTGTGCAGAATGTGTGAGAAGCTGTTTGGCAACATACATTCTTACTTAAAGTGGAACTAGTTCAAACTCTTTTGTGGTGACTTGTATATGCTTCCCATGATACTTTGCATTATTGGGATAAACCTGATACAGTAGTTTGCTTCTAGCCAGCTCCACTGACACTGCCTTTGAAGCAGAGTGTTGTAAACAGTAGCCCACTTCACAGCACCATCTGTGGTGTCCCCACCTTTTTCAGTGGCATGGCTGCTTAAAAATGACATAACACTTTTACTGACTAGATATGCATGGATATATCACATGATGAAGCCAATCTAGTGCCTATGTCATGGTATATCCTTTTCTGTGACTTTTGATGCCTCTCACTTGATTCCCATCAAGAGGATGGTTGAACAGTCAACTAAAATATGCGCTGGAATTTCTTAGAACAGTACATTTTGAAGAATAATTCCCAATTGTTTTGAAACAATTTCTCGATATGTTTGGCATCTGAAAACATTTTATGATTTTTCTGTCAGAATAGATTATACTAGCAAATTATCTAATCCAAATATTATATTTCTTGTCTACCATTGCAGACACTTGATTCGTCCAGGATACATGGAAGCTAATAGAAAGGAATGCCAGGGTATAGGAATGGGATTTTATTTGTTTTTTTTTTTCATTGAAAAAGCAAAAACAGTATACTTAAGTCTCTGTTTTAGATGTAGCTCATGTTCCATAACTGATAGTGTAGAAGGGGACTTTTGTTCTAAAAATGATGTATCCTATGAGACTGAAGAATGAACTTTACCTGTTTCTGCATATAAATTGTTTATTCATCGAAAATAATTGCAGTAAAAAAAAAAGCCTGTCCAGAGCCAAAAGGGCTGCTGCTGAGGAATTTTCAGTAACAATATTGTAAATTACCAAAGTTACAAGCATGCAATTGGAAAATGGAACATAGGCTCATAAATGTGTTGTTTTGTAATATTTTTACACCAAATTTTCAACAAAGCCTTGTTATGACCCTGCCTCATGAAGACAGGCAGACAAAATGTTCAACTCCTGGCTTATTAGTATTTTTTGATGGGTTTTTTTCCGCTAAAGGTGTTTTTGTGCAGAGACTGCAAAATCAGCTTTCAGGATGCAAAAGCACATTTTGGGCAGGAGATGAAAAATGACAGCTGTCACGTTCATGAGATGCTGTAAAGAAGTGGCTAATTGAAATGGTGAAGGGTGAGGGTGTGCAAGGGTATAGGGTGCCACTAGAAGCCAGGGACTACTCAGGTCAGGGATGGTGTACGGTTGGGGTTGCCGGTGTACTTCAGGGATTCCTTGGCAGCACAGGTGGAGAGATGGCTGGGGATGTAGGGTGCTGTCCTAGGCATGCCTTGCCACAATAAATGTTTGCAGCTTACATTTAAATTTTAGTTGGTGCTTTTGTTTCCAGAGTGGTGAGTTTTCCTGCTCATTTCATGTTATGGGCTAGCCGCCCTCCTCAACACCACCGATCCATCGTTGTGTGCACGACTTAGCTTTTCAAAAAAAAAGGGGTGACTGCTGGGACTGGGAACTGACGGCAGGTACTGTTTACCATTAAACATATTGACCATGCCCCAGCACTGTCAATGTAAAGTACTGTGTATTTGTTGTAAAAGAGCTGTTGATGCCTTAGTGGAAACATTGAAAACCTTAATATTTAGACAAATGTCAGCATGTATTACGTATTGTTTTGTAGTTGCTTCACCTCATTACTTAATGCTGTGCAAATTTCTGAGAACAAGGGATCTCTATCTCTTAGCGTTCATCCATCCAAGCAGCTCATTCCCAACCTGAAGCCATAATCCTCTATTGTGACATTGTAATATGTTGCCATGGGTATGACTATGATGTCACAAGCAGAATATTATGAACTTAAGTGAGGAATGAGCAGCCGGTTCAGATGAATGCTGATAGAACAAAGATCATGTTACCATGCAAATGACCTCAGTCATAAATAATGGTCAGGCAGACCACATAACTACTGTGAAATATAAGCCAAACTGTGTGTTAACATGATGGGTTTCAAAGTTCTCCTAGAAGCATTGGTTGTTCTTTAAATTTCTTTTAAAAAATAAAGAAAATTCATTGTAAAAAAACAATTACCTTTAAGTTCTGGTTATGACTGAGCACAAAGCCTCAAAAGTAGAGAAAGAGCATGCTAGGGTACAGAGAATTCCTATGAGCCTTGGACAATGTGGTGTGATGTTTTTTAAGATTTCAGTGACTGTGAAACAGTATGTTGGCATTACCTTAATTTTGCATCTCTCCAAGCACTGGTGTGTGTGTGTATTTTTCTGTGCTCAGAACAGTGCCGAAGGTAGGTAACACCGATGCTGCATTGTGTGATGAGTCAAAAGTTGAGAAACAATATGCTACAGATTCATCAGGGCTCAGAAGACTTTGATTTTCCCTAACTTCGCATTTCCACACTACTGAGGCTTTGCACTTCAAACCTAACTGATAACTAAACATAGCTTTCTGCTAGGAATATGATATTACAATGAGCTGTTCTAATTTTATTCCATCCTACTTGCCATCCTTTACAAAAACAAATCTGATAAGGCTTTACTTAACCACTGAAGAATGAAACTCATTGTATTCAGCAAACAAGACTTCTGATGCCTGATGATGTCATTGGTTTACATAAACAAAATAGGCCACAGTACCACTTTACTGTTCTGAATCCCTATAATTTAAGTTTGGTTGACTTGCAAGTGACAAGCCAGGCAGGCTCCCTATTAAAGTGTGGAGCTTTACCATGGAGCTGAATAAATGGGAAGCCTGAGATTTGCCTAAACAGTAGCAAGCCCATAGACACAGACCTATAGGTCATACCAATATGTAGCTAATTAAAAGTCTCTGAATACTTAAAGTGTATCACAAACGTAATAAATATATCCCTGATTCCAGTCAAATTACCTTAGACGCTGGGCTTATTTCACTGAATCTTGCCATAGCAAGGTATTTAAAATTCTTGTCCAAAAACTATGTGGAAGACCTGTGATGTGCTTTGCATACAGTACTCACAGTTGGAGGGATGAGCTGGTGAGTTTACTGTTGCCATGGTTTTAATAAACATTGTTAGAACCAAATGAAATATAAACAATCTATGATGTAAGGGGAGCCCTATTTATTAACTAAAATCAAGCAGATTACATAGAGAATAAAGTATGGTGTGGTGTGTGTAACGCGAAGTTTACACACACACCTGAGGGGTTAGATACTGCTCTCGGGGTTTGTACATGCATCTATCTATTTATTTATTTATTTATTGTATAAGATCGGAATTACAACCCTTTGAGTCACAGACTCATTTGCAAAGGCCCCACGTCAGTTACAGGGGGTGGAGGGGGAAACATACTATAAGGATACATACGTAGAAAAGCAGTATATAAGAAAACATACACACTCATTTTGGACAAACAGTACTGGTATTACATACCAGGCTCTATCAGTGATATGCATAGGCAGAGTTGGGCAGTGTTCGTGGCACCATTTATAGTGAAAGGAGGTATAGTCGTGGGTCTAGCAGACCCTGTGTCTGTGATTAACGAGGTTAGGAAGCAAAAAACCGGGTAGAGCTAGCCACAGTCACAGGTTTCTGACTCAATTAGGTGGGCTCTGAGACCTGCTTTGAACAGGGAAATGCTGCGAGTCTGAGTGAGATGAGGAGGTAGAGCATTAAGCCACATGGGAGCATGGTACCGGAGTGATCTTTGACCCATAGATGTCCTACAGTGGGGGACCTGGAATGGGAGTCTAGTAGCGAGGCGAGTATTGCGTCTGGTGGGGGCTGTTTTGATTAAGGGGAGGAGGCCAAGTGGGGCTTTCTGGAGTTGTATTTTTTTTGCCAATATGCAGGTGTGGTAATGAAGTCTTTGTTGGAGATTTAACCACCGGTAAGGGCAAAAAGGTCGCATGTATGAGTAAGAGCGGTCACTGCGGTGACTAGTCGGCATGCTTTTTATTAGGGCAGTGTTAATACTGTGTAAAGCGGTGGGTTCAGCTGATCCATATATCGTAATCCCATAATCAATTAGGGAGAGGACTGAGGCAGAAACAGCTAGGTGCAAGGCCTGCAGGGTTAGACAGTGTTTAACTCTATAGAGGATTCCACTCTAGTGTTAACAGTGGTGGAAAGCAGTTTAATGTGGCTATGGTAAGAGAGCGGTATCTAACGGATACCCAGGTATTTGAAATTAGAGACGGTTCAAGGGTGGTTCCTTGTTTGTTTTAATTAGTAGGCCGAATGGCTGTGTGGGCTTTGACGGTGCGCAAATAACATGGATTTTGTTTTTGAGTAGTTGATGATCAGACGGTGCTCATCAAACCAAGATTCAAGCTCCCCAAAGAAACCCTGTAGGGCTTGTTGTAGGGCGCTAGGTTGCGAGTGTTTCCAGAAAAGTACCGCGTCATCCGTATAGAGAATCAAATGGCCACTGCAAGCTTTGGGAAGGGAGTTTAAAAAGAGGGAAAAGAGAAGAGGGCCAAGGATAGACCCCTGGGGGAACCCCGAGCCCACTGCTTTGTGAGAGGAGATGGTAGTATTTAACCTAACTTGCTGAGACTGGCCAGAGAGGTAGTCCTTGAACCAGGCCATTGTTTCAGGGACCACGTGTAGCTGTGGCATAACACGAAGCAACAGGTCGTGGCTAACCATGTCGAAGGCTTTGGTAAGATCCACAAAGATTGCACCTGCAATGTCTCCATGGTCAAGGGACTCATGTATGGACGAGGTGAGCTCAGAAAGAGCCGTGATGGTGCTATGGCCTGCCCGGAAACCATGCTGTGTGTGGCTTAGGAGGTTGAATCTAGTTAGGTGTTCAGTGAACTGGTCAGAGACTATTTTTTCCTGTGCTTTAGAGAGAGAGGAGGAAGTTTAGAGATAGGTCTATAGTTGCTTGAGATCTTGGGGTCTCCACTCTTCAGGATGGGAGTGATTAAAGCACTCTTCCAGGCTGAGGGAAACTGACCAAGGCAGAGAGAGAGATTGAGCATGTTAGTAAGGTGGGGAAGTATGACATCCAGAGTCAGCCGAAGAAGTTTAAGATCTAGTGAGTCATTGCTGTACCGGGAATTGGAAATTGCGTTGGAAATGTAATGTTTTGCTTCCAGATTGAGATGATTCTCAGTCTGAAGGATAGTGGACCTGGGCTAGAAGGAGTGACGGGGGACAGGGTGGAAGAATTTAGCGGGAGGATATGGGAGAGGTCCGAGAATGTGGTGTTGAGGACTTCTGCTATAGCGGAGGGTCTTGTTGACTTCTCCATCTATGGTGAGTTGTGAGGGGAGGTGGGAATTCCTATTTAGTTCCTTTATATTTCTCCAGAATTTTTCCGTCTCCCCAGGAGGAGTGAAGGGTTTGGTGGTAGTATGAGGCCTTAGCCTGCCGTATGGCCCAAAGTACATTTATTTAGCCCCTGGTATAATTGTCTATCATGTGTAAGCTTGAATCAAGGGCCTTATGCCAAAGGTTATCCCTTGATTGGAGCATGTTGAGTAGTGAGGGTGAGAACCAAGGGGTGGTTCTGGCTTTCCGTACTCATTTGGTGAGGGGTGCAAAAATGTTGCAGGCCTTATTAAAGGTGGTAATGAAGTGATCAAGCGCTAGGTCAACAGATTGCATGGTGTATATAGGAAGCCAGTCGCAGGTAACTAGATGGGCTATGAGTTTATGTAGACCCCCTCTTTTTAGCTGTCTCTGCATGGAGATTTGCGGGTGGGCAGGGGGGAGTTTGCCAGTCCACCAGCAGGTCACGGGAGAGTGGTCACTAATTGAGTCTGGGAGCACTGAGGCTTGAGAGAGGTTCTGAGGCCTATTTGCGAATATAAGGTCTATGAGGGTGGAGGCCCCAGATCTAGTGTCCCTTCTTGTAGGAGAGGTGACTATTTGGGTTAGATCATAAGCCAGAGTAGCGTCCTTGTAGCTGGACGAGGTAGGGGATAGCCAGTTGACGCTGAAGTCTCCCAATAAGATGAGTTCACTAGTATTGGGTAGGTTGGAGATTGTCCGGAGGATAGAATCAAAGGCTAGTTTTTGGTTTCTTGGGGGGATGTAGGCAGCAACTATATACAGCGTTTTTGTGCCCAGACTGAATTTCACTGCTAAGGTCTGTGTGCCATGTTCTGGCACAGGGGTGGAAACTTCTGTGGCGAGCAGTGGGGATTTAACATAAATAGCACAGCCACCACCTCTCTTGCTGGCCCTATCGGTCCTGAAGAGAGAATAGTTACTGAGGGGTACCGCATTATTGGGTATTTTATTAGAGAGCCATGTCTCAGAAAGGGCTAGGATGTCAGGGTATGCTGAGCAACCCAGTCTTGGAGAGGTGAGTTTTTGGGTAGACTGCAGATATTCAGTGTTGCTAGCAGTAGTCTACCCCTAGGGTGGTGTGAAGCGGCCTTTGTGCTGGCAGGTCCAGGGTTAGGGTGGATATTGCCAGATAATAGTAGAAGTAGGAGGGTGTGTCGTAGGAGGGCCAACCTGCAGAGTTTGGATGAGCGTCATTGGGATTGGCAGGAAGAGGGGCTTTTGTTATTGGAGGTAGGGACAGGGAGACTGTGAAATACTCCTGCAAGAAAGGCAAAGGAGGTGTGGGGGGCGGTTGTGGTGTTAGCAGGCGGTGGGGGTTGTTCCTTGGGCTGAGGAGAGGGAGCGTTGAGGTGCAGTGCAGCATATGAGGGTGTGAGAGCTAGTGTGAGGGCATAAGGGTAGGCCAGCTGGCCCGATTGGTTAGCATGAGAGGTGCTGCTGAGACAGCGTCCTAAGGTCAATACTGGTGAGGAAGTAAAGATGGAAATGTTATGGCACTGTGGTTCTGGTACCTCCAGGGGTGGGTGTTGATCATAGTGTAGGATCCAGGAAACCAGGAGGGCAGTTAGTAGCAGGGAAAACATACTGAAGTTGATAGTGATGGATATAACTAACAGTGGCCGCTACTGGTCACCTTGTATAACCTGCAGCTGGAAAAGTGAGCTGATCGGTTATTTCAGCTCGTCACCTGAACACCCCTTCCCCTATAAATCCGAATGCTGACCAAGGGTGGCGGTGGGGAGCCGAGGGGCCAAGCCTTGGCACCAGACTGCTTAGATTTCGGCCGTGAGGAGGGGCGCAGGCAGCCGTTGATTTAATTAAAAAAGGCGCCAAAGTCCAGGGAAGGCAAGCTGTTTTCCTCCGGTCGCGATTGCTCTGATTTCAGGTAAAATTACCTCATTTGTGCTGCAGGGGGCTGGTTTTGTCCTTGGCAGGGAGGGCTTCAAACAATGGCCCTCGCGACCTCCGTCCTCGGGGGAGGGGGTGTGGATCTGCAGAAGAGGGAGAGACAGGGAAGGTTAAATAGTGTGTAGCACGTATGCACAGGTGCGGGGGGGGGAGGGCGATCGGACTACAGGTTGAGATAAAAAAAGTAAAGCGCTTAATTCAGGACTAATGGCTATGCAGAGTCAATTTATACACTCTTTACAACTATGTCCTACACACTAAACAACTATGTCTGCTGGTTGGATTAATTTTGAAGCTACTATCACAATGCTCAGAGTAGTCCCTTATTACTGCTAGCACAGACCAATACAAGAGGCCTCGGTCTAAATACTGCACAAGCTCAGCTACATAACAAAGCTATCTATAATTAAAATAGCTGAACAGTGCTAGCTAGCTATAGGGCAAATGGAAGCTTTCCCAATAAGGTTCAGTTCAAGCCTTGGCACCAGACTGCTTAGATTTCGGCCGTGATCTAACCCTCAGGGGTGTGTAAACTTGATTACATACACACACATATTTTTTATATAATTGCTGGGTGTCCCTTTTGCCCTGGCAATTATATAAAATACAGTGCAGTCGCGCTCAGTTCGGTTTTAATCCGGTTCTTACATTTAGATTTTTGGAGGTTTCACGGTGTTTTTTTTACAGATGCCCACGATCGGCGACAGTGGTCTACTGGACCACCAGGGATATTGGGGAATTCATTTTTTTATTACAAATGCCTGCGATCAGGCATGGGGGGGGCGCCACCAGATGCAGCCGGAACTCGGGTGGCCACCCACAGGTGGCAGCTGCCGTGTTGCGCCCTGCAATGCAGCAGCTCACCTGTGGGTGGCCATCAGTTGTTCCTCTTTTTTTTGGATCAACTTTGTGCTGGCGCAGGTAGGGGTTGTGCATGCATGGCTCTGCACATCCCTGGCTGAATATCAGGCTATGCAGGGTATGCATGGGAACACCCCCGCCCCCACCTGCACCTGCATACATTACTGATGCACTCCGACGCATCGGGATTTGTGCTGCACACTTTTCCCTTTTGAATATCGTGCCTGGGCGCAACCATTTTGAATATCTGGGCCTAGACTCCATGCTGTACCCTGAAATAATTTGTAGGCCTCCTTAGAGATCATGGAACATTACTACATAATATATGATGACCTTGCCATCTAATAATAATTAAAACTAATATTTTGGGCTCTTTGTTTTCAAAATCATGTATAATTCATTTTAACTGTATTCATTTGTTGCTATAAAGATAACATCTTTTCTTTTTAAAATGGCAGTTTTTAACTATTCATGCAACTATTCAGTGCAAACATTAAAAGCAATCATTGGCTTAAGACAAGAAGCAAAATATTTTATTTCAAGTATAAAAAGTGAGAAAGTCATAATTAGTTCATTTTGTCTGGTACGGGTCCGTGCTTTACATTGCACAGCTCGTGCGTCACTTATTCCACTGGATAGTGAGAACGTGTAAGTGCATCACTAAGTACCACTCTTCAAGGCATTGAAATGTACAGTTGCTATATTATGTGCATTCAGCATTTCTCGAGAGCTATGCCATACCATGAATCTGATATCTTTATGGACTTCCAAGGCTTTCCACTGATAAGGAAATTTAGTGCAATTATTCATTTCAGCCATGAAGTGTTTTTGATTCTTGCTTTTAAACAGAGCATTTATAAGACCATGTTTGTAATGTTGATAATCTTAAGGTCCTTTATCTGATCTCATGGAACTCCAGATGTTACAGTTCTGACTGAGCACCTTGTGTGACCATTGATAAAATGTAGATTGCAAAAGGAATTTTGTGCTTTAGACGTTAAGACCATAAATAAAATTTACATTTCAAGATCCAGATTGTACAGAAATGTCCCTTTTGTTTAATAGCACAAACATGCCAGTCTTTAAATAGTTGGGAGGTTAGTGAAGTCATCAAGTGGTGGCAGTCCTCATCCATTTGGGAATTACAGGATGTGGTAGGAATGAAGCAAATACACAGCTTAAGTTTAAAACCAGGGTCATTTGAGGATACCTCTCCTATCATGATGATATGCCCGCCTTGCGCTGGCTAGAGGTGTGTTTCCCCCCGGCCTCTGCTATGGGCTCCTCCTGTTTGCTCGTACCTCCAAAGCCCACCTCTGTAGGTGGACTGTCGCCTACAACAACATTTGCTGTTTTGCCCTTGCTGCCCCTCATCTCACCCACCACCGTGACCTGTATAGTAAGCTTAATTGGCTATTCCCGCCCAGTTACTTAAATTTTGTCCTGGGCTGTTTCACGAGCAAGGTCCTTGTACTGGCACCCCCGGATTGGTGGAGCTCCTTGTGCTGGCTGCCTCCTCCTCATACTCCCTGAGATTCCTGGGCCCTGCTGTTCTTAGGATTCCAGCCACTCGCACTCAAATGGGGGACAGATATTTTGCCTCATGCGCCCCAGACTATGGAACTCCCTTCCTGCCCAGGTCCACTCCTCCCCCTCCCATGCATGCCTCCAAACCTCCTTGTGGAATCATTTGAAGCTCTGCTCAGTGTGTGGTTGTCCCACACCTCCATAATCTCACCTGGCCCCCTGCACTGAACATCCTTCCTAAGGTATAGCCTGCCTGCATGGTTTTTGTCCTGTACACATTGTATACACCCTATGTATTAGGTATTGCTCTGACTGTGTCCCCACTTTTTTGGGGTCCTCTACCTATATAATTTGTATATAATGCGCTGCTCACAACCTTGGTGACTTGATGTATATGCTCAGACCATTTGTGTGTACCTACTGACTATGTGATGCATTTGTTTTCCCTGACTCTGTGTAACTGCCTAAAGTGTATCATGTTGTCCTATGGTGTATTTCCGTGTACTTTACTGGGTCGTACCTGAAAATAGGCAAATGTCTTGTCTAGTGTACTTACCTGTTTAACAAAAGCTAAATAAATAAAATGGGAGACAGAGATTTCGCCTCATGTGCCCCAAGATTATGGAACTCTTTTCCATCCAGGTCCTGCTCCCCCCCACGCATGCCTTCGTACCTCCCTGTGAAATCACTTGAAACTCTCTGCAGCATGTGATTGTCTCAAACCTCCATGATTACTCCTGGTTCCCTGCACTGCACTCTCGTGTACCACTTTCTGAACTCCGGCGCAGGTCCTGCTGAGGTAACCTGCCTGCTTGGGTGTGGCCATAACTCTCTCTTTCAGGCATTTGCTTTGACTGCGACTCTACTAGTCTGGGGTCCTGAACTGTATACATTTGTATATAATGCACTGCTCATAGCCTTGGTGACTCCGTGTATATTTTCTGTCCATTTGTTTAACTGTGATAACTTACTGAACATGTTATATTTCCCCTGATTCTGTGTAACTGCCGAACTTGTATCATGTTGTCCACTTTATTGAACTCATATTTCCTTGTACTCTCCTGGGTCGTACCTGAAAATAGGCATATGTTTTGTCTAGTGTACTTACCTGGTTAACAAAAGCTAAATAAATAAATAAATGTTCCACATTACAAGTGCTGTAAGAGGACATGTGTATGTGTGCTGCTTATATTAGACGCTTCCAAACATATCCATAGAAAGTTGCCATGTTCACACCTGATGAAGTGCAGCTTGCTTAGATTTAAAAGAAGTCAGATGGCAAATGGGTTGGCCACTTTTGTATGCAACACTTTAATGATTCCTTACTGGATTGCACTTTCTTATGGGCATACAAGCACTACTTCAGTTGACCAGCTGGTGGAAGATGTCAGCCAATGATTTCACTGGGACTTCTTGGCAGTCAGTTCATCAGTCAACAGAACTTCTGTTGCTTTTACTGTATAACCTTAAAAAGACTGCAGCTGCCTTCAAGATGTTGCATTTAATTCAGTTACTTTTGAAATCTAAGTGTATGTGATATGCTAAGATCTTCGTGCAGTCCATAAGTGCCATCCTAATGGGAAAGTAGGTCATTTTCCCCAAGCTATCAAGTCATAATGACTTTTGCCAACATTTGCCTGATGGATGGTATGAAAAAAAAAACATGTAGAGTTTCATTAGTCTAGAAATTGCTTTTCAGAATCAAGCACAGCCACATTCTTCCACAATCATGTTTGGAACGTCTCTTTTAACTATGTTGCACTCATCATCAAAGTAAAGCATTGACAGGGCACTGAGTTTTGTGGGAATACAACAAGAGTTTATGGATCCAGGGCTCATCCCTCACATTCTGTACTGATTGGCTACTGCAGTGTGAAAATATGAAGCTGACCCTAGGACTCCAGCCATATAGGCTGGACAGTTTCCCTCGCAGTAGTTCCCATAGCAACCAGATGGTGCTGTGATCCAGTGATTCCATTCAGTGAGTCTAAAATCAGTGTAAAACAGCTGCCTGCAACACAGATTGGTCCTGCCATCATACTCCAGTCCTCTTTTTCTAATCCTGTGCTTGTTATCTGCTGCTCGAGCTTGGACCACCAAAAATGGTCTGTGGGATTCATCATCAGGATCCACAAAGACTAGAACTATTGAAAGGGCATCACAGCCTTCACAATGAATGTCAACGTTCTGTATCCTTTCTCCGTTTTCAAAAAGACCCTGGATTGCCTCTGTCATGGGGAAAGTATGCCAACCACTTCTCTTTAGGTCTACCCTCTTTTCAACTACATTCAGTTTATTGCTTGTTTTTGGGTCTTGTAAATAGATTTTTAATGTTACTTTTTTCCTGGTGCCCTTCTCTGAGTTGGAAGGCAGCCCTTTTAAGTAAAGCCACAAATTGGCTTGTGTGACAGAGAATCTGTTTCTCTTCATTTGAGATCAAAACGTAAAGGCGTGACTTAGATGATGCCAGATCATCTGCATAAGAAAAAGAGGAGCATTAATTCCCAGTATGAGCATTCTCACATAAACTAGCATAAAATAATGCTGGAATATGAACTATACAAAGCAGATACTCTAAAAAATAGCATTACCCACAGCAACTGCATAGCAATATAACAGAGTCCTGCACGGAAGCAGAACACAGAGATGTAAACATAAAGATCCAGGTTAGAATCCCACAGCTGCTATTTCCCCACTGTGTGACCTGGAGCAAGTAATTTAACCTTCCTATGCCTACCCTCTCTGTTATCTCTCTCTCTCTCTCTCCTTCCATCTCTTTCTTCTATTTTTGTGCTGTTTGAATCTTCCAGTGTGCCAACGCCCCCCCCCATTGTAAATAACTTTAGGATACAGTTTATATGAAAGGTACTATGCTATCTAAAACTAAATTTCACCCTTGCTGAAGCAGCTCGGGTTGGAGCAGAAATACTAAGCATAGTAAGGCACAGGAAGCATGTAGTGCTAGACTGTGCTTATGGACAGATGGACAGGTCATCTTTATAAATCAGAGTTTTGCCATTTGGTGGTGATATTTTGTTTTTCTTGACAACTGGCAATCTGGCAGGCTTCTTGTCAAAAATGATAAACAACTAATTGGCTACATTTTCTGACCTTTCATGTAAAACATATAAACTTATGGTATTTTTTTGTTGGGGGGCTAGTTTTGAGAATTGTTCTTTTGCTAAAATGAGGATGGGGCATACTTTATGAAGGTAAAAAATTATAATCATGCAGCTTGACAAAGGCTCTTCTTTGACAACAATTTCTAACCAAAAAAAATGGCAAAATGCCTTACAGTGTTTTCAACCATTTGCTTATTTTAAACATGTTGCTTGTGTTCCTCTGCTGATGATCGCTATGAATAAAGACGTGCATGCTATACCGAAGCATGAAAGTGAACCTCTGCTTTGTTTCTGGACAGATACAAAAACATGGTATGCCAAATGAGAAAGCAGAAAGAAGGCACATACTGACAGCGAGTTCATTTTTATTCAGTTAGAGAATTATTCAAATTAGATGGCATAAGTATTCCGGGTGATGACTTTTACCTTTACTTTGCAAAGTACAATGTTATTATGGTCTGTTGTTTCTGATTTTTGACAGTCAGCTGTAGGAGGTATATTTCAAAATTAAATAGTGCTGAGAAATCCTTTTCTCTCATATCTGCACAAACTGCTTTACTGTTTTCATGCAGTTTAGTTCTTTGGCAGTTGTTACTGGCCATAGGGTTGCCACCTTTGGATGAGGCAAAAACCGGATCCTAAGCTCCGCCCCTAGCCCCACCCCTTTTCATGACTCATCATGCATTGTTCCTCCCAGAAGGCCATTTGTCATATCAATAAAAGACAACACTTAAAGCAGCAGTTCAACAAAAATGTTAAGATACTGTACTGTGCCTGTTAAAGTTACTTTCCTAGGTTCTTCCTAATTATTTATTTAATGATGTATTTATTTATTGACATTGGTTAACCAGGTAAACATACAGAGATAAAAGAAATCTCATTTACAGATATGATCTGGGGAGAGACAAGGGAAATACTGTAAATAGCATACAACAGTACACATGCTTTATATATTTTTCTGGCTCCATTTCCTGTTCTTGTCCACAGTACTATTTCAAAGCCAAAGAAGTGACCATACTTATTTCTTGAGGAGAAAAATAATTTAAAACATTTAAAAATGCCTAAATTCTGTTAGAGATGAAAATGTTTACCAGCAAATGAAAGTGGAGGACAACTGGCTCTGTTACTGTTACAAAAGGTGGGGGCAGCTTTGCAGCAGTGGAAAAGATTAGGTTAAGTAAGTGCCTATGGTGTTAATGGCCATACTTTACACCTCCCAGGTTGACTGCTTTCACAAACAAAGGGCTATATTGACAAGAGAACTTGTTTGTAACCTGGACATGTAGCTGAAACAATGAATGATATGACAAAATGTGTTTCAAAAGTATGTGAGCACTCAAAATGGCTCAAAAACCTGACCAGCACAGAGCAAAACTGGATTACCTGATAGGGGCCCTGAAAACCTGATCACCAGGTGAAAAAACTGACACATGGCAACCCTTATTACTGGGTTTTCTATTTCAGTCTCATCTTCATCTGTCTCAGGCTCTTATTAATGTTTGCCTCTGGACTGAGTCTCGAGCAGATCTCTGTTTTGCTGACCAGCCCATTTGTAGATACCTCAGTATCACTGAGGTACAAGTCAAAGTCCTTGGCCATCATGCTAGCTGGTAGAAGTGGTAATGGGAGTGTTTCATCCTCCAGAACGTTCACTGGCTGTTCATCTAAGTGAGTGAAGCCAGCTTTTTTGTAACAATTCACGATGGTCTCTGGCTTCACTTCGTTCTAGGCACTGTTGAGAATTTGAATATCATCCATCATCAAGACCTTCTTGGCCAGGTCTGTAATGGAAGCTTTTCTCCACCATCTGTTACAAAAAAAAAAAGGTGAACACTGTTATTGACTAAGATGGGGTAACAGAACAGGCAGGCACATGGAAAAAGAAACCATTTCTTGCCTTTCAGCACTAATAATGTTTAAAGTGACAAAGTATGCCCTAATACATTGGCTGGATGTGGGCAGTAGTGTTTGGGGGGAGTAGAGCTTAACATTGGACAAAGTCAGGCTAGGTTGTGCACTGCAGTTATCTAAAATCAGTACTACCTTACTCCTACAGCGCCACATCTTTGGTTAGAATAATCTCATTTGTCATCCAAGAATTGCTGTTAGCTTCATAGTCCACTAGTAAGGCTGACATAGAGACACACTGGCAAAGCATCTCAGCTGCTTTGATTTGTCGATGACAACTGGCTTCATTTTGTCTAACCCGTCCACGTTGCTACATTAAAGAACTGAAATCCTCTCCCATTCTTTTTTTTTGCCACTGCATGGAAGAAATGGGTAAATGCTAGAGTTCCCTCTGGAGTGACACAAAAATATAAACCAGTCTCGTTACAGTTGTACACAGATTCAGGGGGACACTCTTTTAACATCTCGGGTAGCTGCTTAGCCACTGATCTGCTGAGTCACCATTGGCATCTTTTCTCTGTCTTTGGCAATGTTTAAAAACTATCCCATTCTGCTTCTTCCACCGACATCCACCCATCTGTGGCATGAAAGGGCTGCCCCATGAAGGCTGCAAGCTGTTCTGCTTTTTGTAAAAGAACTGGACTGCTTATTAGTGCATCCACTGCCCTGCTCCCTGTGAATCATCGGAAGAGGGTAGTCTCCATAGCCTTGCACTTTTCTGTTCTTTTTCACTGTCTGCCACTATCTTGCTGCTCTCCCACTCTCGAGATGAGAATCTTTTCTTTGTTAGCAACAGTGTGTGACACAGTGGGCACACTGATCCCATACTGGCTTGCCACATTGGATCTCCTGACATCGGGCTGCTGTAAACAATGTAGTTGCTGCACTATCCCATCCAAAATCAAGTTAATCCTTCGTTTCTCCATTGTGTGCTGTAAGTTCTCTGAAGCTGATTGTCAGGCTAAGTACAGGGAGCAATTATTGCATGAGTGCAAGTGAGAATTACATGCTGAACACCTGAATGTGCACTTAAGCATGCAAATGTTTACCATTAGCCCCAAAAAGTATGAACTTAACCACAGTTTGCACTTATCCATTGTGCTCTTATCCGGGCTAAATAACATAGGTCAGGGGTTCTCAAATGGTGAGGCCAGCCTCCCTGGGGAGGCCCCAACCTGTTCCAGGGGAGGCTCAAGCAGGTCTGAGAAAGTACTGTATTTAAATTTTGAGTTTTATATATTTTGTGTGAAGAGAGGAAGCAAACTGAAAGAGGATAACACTAGGTGAATTTTATATGTTTATTTACTAATAGGTGACAAGGGAAGGTGAATGAGCCAAGACACATTTCAAGTGAACCCAGGGAAGGGTAGGGAGTGATTTCATTTCAAAAGGTAACTGCAAAACAATCAGGAAGTACACAAAGAACAATAGTGCAAACCAATATGAACAATAAATAATGAGTGGTGGTAACTGATCAGTTTGTAGACTGATGGCAGAACAGCCCAAATACAAGGGTTGAGCAGCATATAAGTGCTAAGAGCAACAACAGGAAGGAGCAAAGTAATCCCAGAGAAGTTGCTTAGGAGCAGGGAAGGAGGGGGGAGAGGCAAAGTATATAGGAAGGTTATTTCATATAGAGAGGAAACAGAGAAAGTAGTCTGACCCATGAAGGTACTGCAACAAGGGGTAACAATAGTTCAAGAATGAAAATAGCGGACCAAGTAGGTTGGCCTGTGGGGGGAGGGGGTCTTACAATAAGCTGAATAATAATATTTGTTTTTTTTATTTATTTGTTATTCAGATAACACCTTTGAGCACAGGAGCTCTTTTTCAAAGGTCCCACGTCAGTATAAGACAAAGAGCTGAATGTGACCCAAGTACTCAAAGGGGTTTAAATTTATTCATGGTGTACTGCACAAAGTACAGTATGTTATTTTCATTTGGGGAGGCCCAAGATTATTTCAGTTTTTGGGGGAGGCTCAAAATCTTTTCCATGGATTTGGGGGAGGCTCACTGTGACAAACTCTAAGAACTATTGACATAGGTGAACAGATCAAATAAAACAGGAAATGGAAAAGTTATGAATTAAAATGGAATGTGTACTTACTGTTCTATTTTTCTATGGAAAGACAATATCAATATTATTTTTTTTGTATAAACACGTACCATTACATGACGGCTTTAAATTTTTTTTATAAAAAATAATTATTTTTTTACTTTTTCTGTATTTTGGTCATACTACACTGCTACCCTGAGCAGTATGTCGAAAAGGGTATATACGGTGAGGGAAGCTAGGCATTAATTAAGAGCAGTAATTTAAACCTACAAAAACCCTTGTGGCAAGACAACAGAAATGCAAAAGTAAGCCCTGAGGTCTGTGCCCATCAAACAAAGCAACGACTCCCTCCCAAACTTTTTAAAATCCTCCCTAAGCAGTCTTGCACTTCCACCTCCCCTGGATTTGATTGTATAGGGGCTCAGGAGACTCGCTCCTACACAGTCAGTCACCCCTTCACCAGAGGGACTTGCAGCCTTTAGGGTACAGTGCAGAAAACTGACAGAGGTAGGAGGGCAGAGGAGCTGTAAATCAGCCCTCTCCCTGCAGAGGACCACACAGATCAGGCGGTGTTTTGAGTTAAAGAAATGTTCATCGGGTCTGTATCGATGCCCATAGAAATCACATTGGCATCAATGTGCAGTGGGTCTAAAGTGTTCTGGCTCATTTTCTCTGTTTTAGAATGAGAGGCAGAGAGTGAGAGGCAGATAATTCCCCATTCACAGTTATTTTGGCCGAGACAGTGAGAGGTAGGATTAAATCTGCTTTCAGCTGCTACAAGGAGCCCTGCAGTCCTCTCACTAATTGTCACCGGAACCTGCATCAGGGGTTGTTAGGGCTTGGCAGATTGGTGATACTGAAGAGCGACAGGCACACCAGCGATTTGTGCATAGCTTAAAAGCTGTAGGAGTGCAGCTCATAAATGTTGCCTCAGTGGCTCATGCACAAATCTCTGGTGCATCCAGCACTCTTCAGTATCACCCCTAAAGTTAGTTAATGCTGAAAAAAAAAAATGAGTTGGGGTGACTGGAGTCCTGACCCACCAGCCCCCATCTCTCCTCAGTGCCACTGCTCCTAAGCTTAGTTTCTGTGTTTCACTCTGGGGGAAAAAAAAATTATGCAAATCTGGGAGCGCAATAATGCCAATGTCCAGAGGTTCGGAAGTGATCATGTTGTTGGTTCACAAGGAATGCGGGAGTGCTTTTCTGCTAGTTCTCCCAAAAGGACTGCAGGGCTCCCACCCTTGCAGCCCTAAGCTGTAGATACACAATGCTGAGGAAGACAACTATATTATACCAATTAGTTTTCTGCATGCAGAGCATGGTATCCATCTGCCCGTTTAAATAATTCAGGTTCACCATAGCTGTATAAGATGACTATTATTCATCCTACTTAGAGGGTAGGTCTCAATCAGCCCAGATAAGCAACTTCCTATCCCCCTTCCCTCATTATTACTGGATTGCCATAGGGCTCTGTACTCACCCTGCTTCTATTCTCAGTCTTCTTAAATGACCTTCCCGCTGCTTGCATCTCCTCTTCCATTCACATGTACATGGATGACACTGTCCTATACACCTCTGGCTCTTCTCCCTCAGATGTGGCAGCTAAACTCCAGCAGGACTTTAACAGTGTTCAACTTTGGTTCCACTCAAATCAGTTGTTCCTAAATACCAAGAAGACTGTCTCCATGATCTTTGGCACAATGCAGAGTCTCTTTAGGCTCCATCCCTCCCTTTTCTTCTACACCCTGGACAGGAAAATTACAGAAGATATTACCTCCTTCAAGTACCTTGGGGTCTGGCTTGACCAGCACCTGGACTTTTGTATGCATGTGAATGCCATCCACAAGAAACTGAACCCCAAGCTTGGTGCACTATATAGACACAGTGGGTGCATTCTCCTGCTGGCTCAACATGTGATTGTCCAGAAAATGATCCTCCCTACCATCAGCTACAGTATGGAGATGCAGTCTACAGTGCCGCTTCCAAGTTCTCCCTAGCCAGACTGGATACCCTCTTTCACTCATTCTGTCACTTTGCCCTCGCCTGCCCATCCCAGACTCATCACTGTGATTTTCACAAATTCCTCTCCTTCCCCACCTTGATGATAAGTGTCTAGCCCACTGTGATAGCTTTGTAGCTAAATTGTGGTTCAGATCCCTACCATCTTACCTCACAGCTGCTCTCTCCACCCCACCCCCATCCTCATACTCCCTTCGCAACACCGGTCCCCGAACCCTTTCCCTCCCTCCGAGGTCCACAACTGCTGGCCAGTCCGCCTTCTTGTTTCAATGCCCTAAAAGTTGGAATGCCTTCCCTGCTTCCATCCATAATGCTAACACCCCCAGATCTGCTTCCTACCTGCTCCATGATTTCATCTCCCCACTTTGTAACTGATCTTCTTGGACTAAAAGTCTCCACTACTCATTCACACTAATGGGACTATGCCAGAGGCGCTAGGACCCCGTGGGAGCCAAAAATCTTCAGGAGTGCCGGCGCCGGGATAGGACAGATGAATGCATGGCACCAAGAGACTAGCTCACGCCGTATAGGCTATCTCAGCGTTGACCCTCCAACCGCCTCAGTTCCTTTTCTCCCACTGTCGAGTGCACTTCGATGACAATGTCGCTCGTCTGCCGCGAGTCAAGTTTTCGTCTATACGACAGCAGCTATAGCCATTCAGTATTCGATCCAATTTACTACTTTTAGTGTTCTTTTCTTATTTTAAAAAGAAAAAAAAAAGAGAAGAAGATAACCAAGAAGAAGAGGAAGAAATTCTTAGCCTGCCTTCAACAGAGTCGACCTTAGACAGTAGCGATGATGTTAGGGAGACTTCATTTGAAAGCTGTGATGGCACTGGGGCTGTGTCCGGTCCGCTGCCCTTTACGGAGGGTCCAACCACAGGCAGTCCGGTGTTCGGAAGGGGTCCCAACAACAGGCAGTCCGGTGTTGGGGGGGACAATGCGCCCGAAGCATAAAAGCAGTGGACCCATTCCTGACCTTGATCAGGGACCTGGCTCCGCTCAACCTTGAGCTCTTCTTCCTCCTGTCAGTGAAAGAAGAAACGGTACCACTCAAGGTCGCCCTCTGGCATGTCTGCAGGGGGATCATCACTGGTGGAGAGCAGTAGGCCCGACCCAACTTTGGTGGAGTCCTCTTTGGCTCCGTTCTTAACGGCTGTTATCTTCTACAGCAGGCCCGTCTCTGTCCTCAGTGGGGCTCCGGTAAACAGTTTGACCTCTGGGATGCTCTTTTAGAACAGGGGGTACGACGTCTGCCCAGTTGATTTGGCCAGTGGACCCAGTTCCGGGCCTTCAGGCCTCGGAGCCACTGGGCCACGGCTGAGTCAGGCAGGCAGGATGTGTGTGGTGCCTTTTCTGGTGCCAGCACCATTGATGCTGACCCCACGTGCCTACCCCTCACCTTTTCCTCTGCAGGGGCCAGCGTGGGTACCACTTTCTTTCTCCCCCTTTTTTTCTTCAGGTCTAGGGCCAGTATGCCTGAAGCTGTATGTGGTGCTGGTGCTGTGAGTGGTGCTGGCACCACAGGCGATGCCTGTGCCATGAATGGTGCCAAACTCCTCAACGCCATTCTGGGTGGCAGCATCTCTTGTGATTCTGACCTGGACCTGCCTTTTGGTTGTTCTTCTGGGGTAGAAGTGGATCTGGATGAGTCTCTCCCTGTCCTGCTTTGTCAGAGACGCAGTGGATGACTCCTTTTAGAGGCTGGAATGCAAGCCTTCTGTATCAGCACAGCCTGTGATGGAAGATCTTCTTTTCAGTTTTTCCTCAGGGATATGGGGTCCACCATAATATTTCAGACTTCATCTGTGGATCAAAGCAGACTTCTACATCTGGAGTTCCTTTAGTCCTCAGTACAAGTACACCCTGTGGAACACACTAATTTAGTGGTCAAGAGCCTCCCAGACTCAAACGCTCAATTGATAGGGACATATAGCACAATAATCAGCTAAAAGCTTTATGGACCCCTATGACACTGCTCCTAGGGTGGCTACCATTGGCAGCAGGTGATTAACATCTCCTTGGCAGTGATTATTGACTCGGTCCTCAGATTGAGCTCTGGAGGGTGCTCAAACTCCTGCAGCCCCTCAGAGGGACGGCACCATCGTCATTCTTGTAACAGGCAGTCCTTTCAAGGCGGAAGCCTGGAAGCCTTTGTCAGGAACCAACTCCTCAACTGCAAAAAAAAAAAATCTCAGCAGAGGGCACAGGGCCCAAAAGCACCCCGGCCCAGGTCCCACCTCAGCTGTCTGAGGTGGATGCCTCTCTGCGGTAGTGGGGGGCACATGATTTGGTTTTATAACTAGTGGAATTCCAATCCAGCAGACATATGGGTCATCAGGATTGTCCAAGAGGGACACTCTCCCAATTTCACAGAGATTTTTCCTAGACAAAGGCGGCAGCTCAATCTGTTTGCCTCTCTGTCAGACCCTCTTTCCTGTGAAAGACGGGGCCTCAGAGCAGTAGAAGTTGTTCCATGGTGAGTCGGAACACAGGTTCCTACTTCCCTTGCTTGGTTCCAAGATAACAGGTGGCATGCACCCATTTCTCGAGCTTGAAAGGTTAAATAAGTACCTGTTCAGGGAGGAGTTCACTACAACCTTGGTATTCAAGCCTTCACTCCCCAGATGTTTGGCTCCAAGCCAGCCCATCCTGGCTAGAGTCTCAGGAAGCAGTTGTCACAGCTTCCTCTTCCAGGAGGGGTTTTCTGATTCAGAGGAAGGTGCCAGATTCACCTTCCCAGCAGCTCCTTTTCTTATGAGCCTTCCTGGATACCTCCAGGCTGAGGGTTCTTACTTCTGGAGAACGGAAGACACAACATCTTCAGATGTCTCGTTACTTCATGGAAAGTGACTCTGTCTGGGCCCTTTTCGATGCAGCAGATGGTGGGACTTATGCCTTTGTCAGCAACAAATGGTCTCCGACCAAGCATCCGCTATCCTCCTGTCTCCTACCACCCTACTCGGTTGGGGTTTTGCTTGGTACTCTCCCATTTGTGTGAATGAGTGGTGGAGACTTTTAGTCCAGGAAGATATGGAAATTATGCACTTACCGTAATTCTTGATCTTCTTGGATGAAGTCTCCACTACTCATTCACACACCCACCCACCATCCCCCGAGTGCACTCGTTCTGCCTTGGTCTTCACTTCCTTGTTCAGGCTGTGAGGACATTGTTGAATTGACCCTTTTTACTTGGGTCATCCAGGTCTTTACATGCCCAGAAGTTAGGGTTAGGTTTTCTTTCGTTAGTTAATGCTGCACCTCATCAGTCGAAAAGGTACTGAGGCGGTTGGAGGGTCAACACCGAGCTAGCATATATGGCGCGAGCTAGTCTTGTGGCGCTGCGCATGTGTAGTCCCATCCTGGCACCGGCCCTCCTAAAGATTTTTAGCTCCCGTGGGGTCCTAGCGCCTCCAGTGTAGTCCCATTAGTGTGAATGAGTGGTGGAGACTTCATCCAAGAAGATCAAGAATTACTTTAAGTACATAATTTCCATTTCTTAGCTTCTACCCCCCACGTCCTCCATCCCCAGTGGGGGTTATGCACTAGTACACTGCTGATGCTATTGTCTCATCCCTCATTAAGATCTATCCTAATTGTGATGAATGCAAATAGTCCTATGTTTTCATATCAAATTACGTATGACCTGACCTGTATGTACACTCATTTATAGTAAATTGCTGTACTCATCTAGCTATGTCTTCTACTGCCCTGAGGCAACTGGTACCTCTGTATGTAACTGTAACAAACCCACTGCTCTTAAACTGTAATCTCTGTATTATTTGCAACTTTGCTGTTCCACTGTATGTAACTGATTTGTACCCACTTGCACTTTAACTGTAACACACTGAATTATTGTAACTGTCCTGTAATGTTGTCTGCTCCCCACCCCTTTCCCCCAGGACGCATCTGGGAACGAACAATGCTGCTCCGTATGCCTTCCTGGTGAAACTTTTAAATAATGTAGTAAAAAGCTAACTACAGTATCTGTAGAGCATTGCACAGTGTTTGTAAATGTGAGCGTAGGAATTGCATAATGCAGTAGTCTACCAGCTCGAAAATACTAACATACTAACATACTATTTGCCAGCAGATTAGGCCTTACGGTCTATCGAGTCTGCTCGAACCTCAGATCCCTAGTTGGGTGCCGAGACCCTCCCCTCCCTTGTGTTCCAGAAACCCCTATCATCCATCCCCACCCCCCCGGGACAGGCCATCATCTGATAAATCCACTTTCTGTGTCTGTCCCACCCGCTCTTGAAGCCCTCCACTATGGATCTCTGAACCAGCTCGCCAGGCAGTGCATTCCAAGGGTCCACCACCCTCTCAGTGAAAAACCTCTTCCTCTTCCCCCCCTCACCCTTCCACCTTCCAACTTCAAACCATGCCCTCTGGTGATACCTCCTGCTTTAGTCTAAAGATCCCTCCATGTTTACCCTATTTATTCCTTGAGGTACTTGAAGACCTCAATCATGTCCCCTCTCTCCTCTCCTCCAATGAAAACAGGCAGAGCTCCTCAAGTCTGTCCTCATACATCAAATCCCTAGCCCTCGTATCATCTTAGTTGCCCTCCTCTGCCTACCCTCTCCAGGAGCTGTATGTCCCTCTTCAAGTGTGGTCTCCCAGTACTGTACACAGTACTCAAGGTGTGGTCTAACTAGTCCATTGTACAGTGGCAGAATCACTTCCTTGCTCCTAGAGAGTGATCCCCCACGATGAACCCCAACATCCTGTTTGCCCATAGCCGCTTCCTGCACTGCCAGAGTTATCTCTTCGTATATGCATCCACCATGACCCCTAGGTCTTTTCTCCTATTGAGGCCTCCAGCGCCTTCCCTCCCAGGGTGTACCTGTGTTGGATTTCCCGCCCAAGATGCAACACCTTGCCCTGGTGATATTGAAATTTAATTTCCATTGTGAGCCCAGCTTTCCAGGGTGTCCAGGTCCCTTGCAGGGCCAACTTCCCTCTTTCTCCCTCAACTACTGCTCCCATCTTGGAGTCATCAGCGAAGAGACCCATTTCACACTATACCCTCCCTGATGTCCGATATGTATGCATTAAACAGGATCGGACCCAGGACCGAGCCCTGAGGTACCCCACTACCAACCTCTGTAGGGTTCGAGAGCTCCCCACAGACCACTACTCTCTGGGTGCGTCCAGCAAGCCAGTTTTCAATCCATCTGACCATCAAAGGGCCTACTCCTAACCCCATCAGTTTCTCCACCAGACCATTGTGGAGGACAGAGTCAAATGCCTTGCTGAAGTCCAAGAATAATACATCCACAGGCTTTCCCCTGTCCAGTTCTGATGTTACCCATTCGTAGAACTCCACAAGATTGGTTTGACATGATCTACCTGGCACAAATCCATGTTGCCAACTATCCAGACCTCCCACCTCCTCCAAGTACACCCCCAATCATTCCTTTAGTATACTCTCCATTAATTTTCCCACCACCGAGGTCAAACTGATGGGTCTATAGTTACCTGGTACTTCCCTTGACCCCCTTTATGGATTGGCACCACATGTGCCTCTCGCCAATCCCTAGGTACCCTCCCTGTCTCAAGTGACCTGTTGAAGAGCTCCGCCAGGGGTGCAGCCAGTATGTCCGCCAATTCCCATAGTACTCTCAGATGAATGCCATCTGGCCCAGGAGATTTGTCTTTCTTTAGGGCCTTGAGGGCTAACCACACCCTTTTGGCAGAGATAGCATCATCCGTCCCCTCCACCTTACTGGCCTTTTTATCCTTATCCAGATGTGACACCCCTTGGGTACCTCTCCCTCCCTCTTGCTCCATTTCTATTGCTCCCTGATCCCACTCACTGCTGCTTCTATCCCCATCGTGCCTTGCTTTGTAGATATCCCATCCCCCTCCCTAGTGAACACAGAGGCGAAGTACTTGTTAAATACCTCTGCCTGGTCCCTCACCTCTTCCACCCACCCTCCTTCTGATCTCAATCTGCTAAGATAGCCCTTAGTTTTTCTCTGCTCCCCAGTGTACCGGAAGAATCCCTTTTCCCCTCCATGTATCCCCCGTGCCAGCCGTTGCTCTTTACTGAACTTTGCTCCCCTCACCATCCAGGTGACTTTTCTAGATGCAAGATGGTACATTTCCTTATCCCTATCCCCTCTTGTTGTTTTATATTTTTTGTAGGCCACCTTCTTTTCTCTGACCGCTACCTGGACCACCAGCATGGTTTATGTGACCTTGCTCCCTTACGTTTCAACTTAGCGCAGATCCTGACTGCCTCATGAAGTCCCCGTTTTATGACCTCCCATCTCTTTTGCACACTTGTCATTGATGTAATCCCCTTCAAGTGATCCTTGAGAATATTTCCCATGCCCACAAAGTCTGCCCTCCTGAAGTCCACTGCCAGTGTCCTAGATCTCACCCCCCCTCCCCCATGCTTATTTGAAACCAGACAGTATTGTGGTCGCTCCCAGTCAGAGGGTCCTCTACAACAAGGTCCCTTACCAGATTCCCATCTGCCAGAACCACGTCCAGGACATGCCGCTCTCTTGTGGGCTCCATCATATGCTGTGTTAAGAACACATCCTGGAAGCTGTCCAGCAGCCTCTGCTCCTTGGCCACCTTAGAGGACATGGTTCCCAAGTTTGTACCTGGCATATTAAGGTCCCCCATCAGCACCACTCCTTCCCCTTTTGGTCCACACTGGGCAATGATGTAGTCCAGCAAACCATCCTCTAGAACATCACTCATCCCGGGGGGCCTATATACTACACCCAGCTTGACCTTATCTCCTGCTGGGGATCGTAAGGTGACCCATAAGGCCTCCACGTTTCCCTCTGCCTCTTCTACCCTAGCAATTTCTATGTCATCTCTAATGTACATAGCCACTCCACCCCCTCTGCCCTCCTTTCTATCCTTCCTAAGCATAGTGTACCCCGCACGTTTAGGTCCCAGTCATGGTTTGTTGGCCCACGCCTCGCGACCGCCGCCACATCCACCCCCAAACAGCATGGCCTGGAACTCTGGCAACTTGTTTCTCAAGCTTGGCATTTACTAACACCAACCCCACCCCTTATCCCTGATCCTTTGTGAACCCCACCCAGGTTCCTTATACTTCCATCCTCCTCTGCTCCTCCTGAAGCCTCCACCCCAGTCTGTTCCCCTCCCCTTGGGTTTGAGGCTACTACCCTCATCTGGAGGAGAGGGCTTCTGGTCAGCCCCTCCCTTATCCCTTCCCCCCCTCACAAGTTTGAACCCACCTTTCTTGAATGTAGTCAGCCATCCCCTGTTTAAGGACTTCCTTCCCTAATGGGGCAAGATGAAGCCTGTCCTTGGCATATAGTCCCTTATCCTCCTAAACTCCATTCCAGTTCCCTAACACCCCAACCCACTCTCTTCACACAACTTCCTGAGCCAGTCATTAACCTCTGTGATCTTCATTTTTTTCTCCACTGAGGCCTTTGGTACTGGCAATATCTCCGAAAAGGAAATGTTGCATCCGTTATCCCGACAGACTCTGGCAAGTTCTTGGAACCTTGCTTGGATTTCCAAAACGCTATTTCCCTCTAGATCGTTAGTTCCAAATGCGCAAATCGGTTTCCCTCCACAATCAGCCGATTCATACACCATGAACTTTGCTCTGTGCACTGTCAGCCCAGAGATACTCACTACCTTCACCTGGCTATGGCATCCACCCCCCTGTCTCTCCCACTGCATACCCCTAATCATCAAGTCTCCCAATAACAGAACCTTAGCACCGCCATCATCCTTATGGTTACCTCCACTATGCCCTCTCAGCCCCCCATCCCCCTCTTTATTCGTGATCTCAATTCCATGGGAGTCTTCCTGCCTTATTAGAGACCCCCTTGTCACCCTCCCCTTTCTGCCTCCCTCGTTATTTTGCCCACTTAACTCAGATCCCCTCTGAATAGGTGTCCCCTTTAACCCTCTCTTATCTGAACCATTTATCCTGGCCCTGATGGTTTCCCCTTCCCCCACACTGCCATCCTCCCCTCTGTAATAGTACCACTGCCTCCAGAGGCTCTCTGTGGAGTCCCCTTTAGCTAGGGCCCCATCCTTAGTGCCAGCCCCCTGCTGAGAGGGGCTCCTCTCCACCTCCTTGCCTCCCAGTTTCTCTCCAGTCATGCTCTCCTCCCCTCATGTCTGCAATATGTTGCATCTCCCCCATCTGCTTAACATTTATGTTTCCCCTTCTCCCTCTGGGACTATTTCTATCCTTTCCATTGCTGGTCTGTGATGCCCTATGGGTATCTGACTCCCTCCCCCCGGCCTCTGTATCAGTTTCCTCATTTCCACCAACCCCTTCCTCCCCCTCTAGGTTGCTTAGTAGCTCAAATTTATTGTGACACTCTATGTCAGCCTCCATCAAGTAACCTGAGTTTCCCTGACTGCACCTCTAAACTGCCCTCTTCTTCCCTCTTGCTCTGTTCTCCTGGAGCTCCTTCCCACAGTCTGCTGTTTTAGGCTTCCCCACAACAGCCCCTCCCTTCTCAATGTCTGCTCTACTAGGCTTCCCCACAACAGCCCCTCCACTCTCTTTGTATTCGGAATGTTCACCCCGTACGCTTTCCCCTTAGAGTCAACATCCCTATCTAGGGGTCCTCTGTCCCTAATATCCCCCCTCCTGCTTGCTGTAACATAACGTCCTGTAATTTCAGAGTGTTGCCCCAGCCTCCCCTCCCCTTCCCTTACAAAAATAGAAAGCACTGTATTAGTCAACAAATTCTGCAACAGTAGATCATTTCATGAATAAAGGGGTAACAACTGGTACTTTTCTGCCTCTCTTAATCTGATTTTAAACTTCAGCACCAGTTGTACTTATTCTTAAATGTGACAAGATGTTTCATACAGATTTAAGAAATATAGGCAAGAATATTCAAAAGAATTTAATGGTCGCTAAAGGGATTAGTGACTCACTAACACCACATTGTGGGCCCAATGCAGGGAGGGACCACAAAATGTCATATTAGATGGCGTGGTTAGCAAGTCACTAACATTATAATGATTGGCCGTAAAATTTGCTGGTGCGAATATGCAAAGCGGCTGATAGTACCTTGCACATAGGCACACCATCATATTGGCAGTTTTGGGGAGGCAGTAAGTAGCTGTCAGTGCCGTGCTAATTATTGTGTTCCTAACCACAGCTCCCCATTGCCCAAACAACCCCAACTCTCATAGTTTCACTATCCCTTTGTCAAGTGGTACCCTCTGCCCCCGATCAACCACCCGTAATATATAATGCATTTCCCTGGTGTCCAGCGGTCCCTCTGACTGCTGCTTGAGCAGAGTGAAATCATAAATTTCTTAGTATCCAATGGTTCCCCCTACTGCCCAAATACCCTTCATGTATATATCTCTAGATCTATAATCCCCATGGCTAATGGTCCCCCCATCCCCTGCTCCTTGGGTTCGAATCTCCCTGCCAGCCCTGTCCAGGCACATCTCCCCGACCAGCCAGTAAACAACCCCCATGGCTAGTGGTCCCCCACCCACCTGCTCCTGGGGTTCGAATCCCCCCACCAGCCCTGTCAAGGCACACCTCCCTGACTGGCCAGTACTGCTGTCCCCTTGGTGACCAGCATAAACCCTCCACTCAACTCCATGGCCGGCCACTGACTGACAGTTCATGATCATGCTACTGAAATCAGCTATCCTTACAGTACAGCGATTGCGAACTGTCAGTTGGTAGCAGGCCGTGGTGGTGAGCAGAGCATTTCTGATGGTTGCTGAGCTGGGGATGGCAGTACTGGTGGGCCAGGGGGGTTGTCAGACCTGAGGGGGGCATGCTGGGACAGGGTGGGTGAGGAGATTTGAAAATGGGATGGGGAACCACCAACCACCATGGCAACTGTAGATATATGAAGGAGTATTCGGGGACGGGGATAGTTACAGATCTGTGAAGGAGTGTTTGGGCTGGGGGGGACCTCTAGACACCAAGGAATTTACGATTTTACGTAGGCAAATTTCAGGCAGGAGGGTCACTGGACGTAAGGGAATGTATGATTTTACATGGATGGGTGTTTGGGCGGTGGGGGGGGACAGTGGACACCAGGAAAAGGGTCACGTATTATGGGTGGGATTGTTTTGGGGTGGGGGCTACTAGAGATTACGGAAAGAGTATTTGGGAATTTACAGGCAGCCTTGACAAGCGTGGGGGGTTGGGGATTGCAAACTCTGTTTGCTCCTGGCCTGTAATGAGGCCATAATGAGATGCAAATAACCCCACAGTGCTAGTGCTAGTGCTAGGGTTCATTTGCATCTTAAGGTACTAATATGGCAGCTTGCTCCCAAGAAGCACTTGCCATTAGTGGGCCCTACGAGCCTGATTGTGATCACATTCCCCATAGCACTGTATCGGCCATATACCTCCTGTGGCCAGTAAGAGGCTGGGGTTTGCAATCAAAATCTGGTTAGTGCCTGGCTAGTATATTGGAACATGCCTTTAGCATTTGCAAAGTGCCCTACATGTTCCAATATACCACTAGTTTACTCCAAGCACCAATTGCTCCTGGAACAAATTTTTAGTGGGCCCTAATCTGAACCTAGGAATACCCTGGCCATACTGTATGGCATGGTCTGCAGTGCATGGAAGACTTGCATCGGTATGCTGAATATGTTTTTTTCCTCACACACTTGTAACTATATCAGAGATAATGACTAATATACAGAATGATAGGCTTTACATTAGGCTCATGTCATGCAAATTAGCTTAACTCATCCCATATCCATTTAAAATTAATTACAGTAGGGACATCACTGTTTTGCTCTTCCAGCATTCACAGTGAAACATTTAAAGGACCAATTAGTTTGTCAGCGATTTGACATTGCTACCTTATTGCAGCTGATTAAAGACAGTAAAAATTGATTTTTAAAAAAGTATGATGTCAGTGCAGGTTAGCTGAGTAAGTCACATGTTACCTTTGAGTCAAGAGGAGCTGTTTTAACAGCAGGGGTCGGCAGAAAGGATTGAACAGACTAGACCTATTTTTTACATAACTGTACTCTGATGTAATTTTCCCAACAAGATGAAATAATTTACACTTTAAAATGTACGTGTCTTTCTGAAACCAAAATCTAATTTATAGTACAGAGTTTAAGAAGTCCTGCCTGTTGTGGACTTGCAAACTTCATATTATTAGTTGACAATGTACACTATGTCTCAGACCCCCACAACCACACACACACACACACACACACACACACACTTTACAGATAATAGTATTTTCGTCAACATTAGGAGTAGTACAATTTTAGCCCAACTGCACCAAAATTTAATGAAAAAGAATGAATTTAAATATCTCAGCTAAAATACAAGTCCAAAATCAAATAATGTATTTTCATTTCAGTCAGTGCTATTTTTGATTAGGGATTTCTTGATGTGAATGTTTGTGCGTGAGGGCCAGGAGTGATGCTGTCAAGTATCCTCCATTTTATATTTCACAACAAAAATGATTTTACAGTAAACCTTTACTTTGACTGCGCCTAGCAACACTACTGCATATTAAATGACAGGACAGGCTGGGCTAGGAGAGACCAACTGATACGATCAGCATTCTGGTTGATACAGATCTTCTTGATTTAGTAGACTACGCCCATGGTTCAGTGGGACAGCTCCGCTCCAACGCCCCTACCTAATGCAACTTAAGCACCTGCACCAGCATCCTTTTAACTTTCATTTGTGTTGCTTTCTCCCCTCCCAAGCTTGGGCCTGTTCCACCTTACCTCTTCTGTTTCTTCAATCTCTGATCCTCTTTCTTGCTCTGTGCACCATTTCCTCTATGCTCTTCATGCTGTTGCTTGATTCCTACTCTCCGCTACTCTGGGTCTGTGCCCCTCACCCTCCCACTATCATGATGTGTGCAACTGTTTAGCCAATTGTGGGCCGGGCGGCAGAGCCGGGAGGGGGGGTCACTGGGGTCAGGTGACCCCTCACTTTTGTTGCTGAAGGTCAGATATTGAATTGAACAGTGCCCTAGGCTGAGGTGTTCTATGCAATTCTGATCCCCCCCCCCACACACACACACGTTTTGGTACACTCCTTCGCCTTGAGGCAGTTTCTGCTTTCTGGTTCTTTTTTTTTTATTGTGAGAGAATGCAAGGTACGGTACAATATAGCATATTCAGACCAGTAATATATATGTTTACAGAACCATTGATCTGGATGCAAATCTAATACATTACCAATTCTATATAAGGAAGGTGCAATTAATGAGTCCAAACTCTAGAAATATTCAGATATCATAGTACCATGTAGACCTTCATAAACAGAATATAATGCAATATAAGAGAAAATATGCATCAAATATACAACACATCATTTAAGAGGGCCACCAATAATCTAATTCGTGTCTTTTTTCAGCACTCTTCAGGACCCTTGTAGACTCATAGAGGGGGAAAAAAAACCTATTGCTTTCAGGGTGTTTGAGTACCCTGCTCTTCTGCACTTGCTGCTGCTCCTTGCTGTCACTCTTCTTTTGGGTTCTCCTCTGGCTTGGGGTCTGTATCTCTATTTCCTACTTCTGCTGTGGTTTGTCAGGTGCATTCCACCCACTTTAGTGTCCTGCTGCCAACCCAGTCTGTTTCTCCTATGGGGCCTGATCCTCCCTCCTCTGGCTCCCTCTATCTGGTATCCTGTTGTGGACTGAATTGTTGCTTTCAGGCTTGGGTGTTCCCCTTGTCTCCTGCTGTTTCTTGTTTCCACCGTTCCCTCCTCTTGCTGCCCTTGCCTTTGGTGCTGTTTTCCTGCTAATGCCTGTGTCTTCCTGCTGGCTGCTTGTTCATCTTGCTGGACTCCCTTGACCATTGCCTGCTACCCCTTCCATCAGTGCTCCTCTTTCTTGGGTTTGGGGACAAGCATTTCATCATGCTTCCCATCTCCTTTGTGCCCTCCTGTCTTCTCCTTGGAAGGGTCTGCAGCACTACCAAGGACTCCACACCCTGAAATTCCCGCAAACAGCCTGAGATCCATGCCCCACAAATGACCAGGCTTCTGTGTCTCACAAATGACCTTCCCCCATGCTCCACACATGATTTAGGATTAATGCCCTACTACTGAGCTGGGCTCAGCATTCTGCAAAGGACCTGTGCTCAGTGCTCTGCACAAATCCACAAAGGCTCCATGCCTCACAGACCACAAGGGCCCCTCACTCTGCAAGCATCAATCTCATCTTTGCTCTGTCCAGTCTTGTCCATTACTCCATCACAGATACTTGTACTCATTCACTGCTTAATCTTCCTCACATTCTCCTGTCAGTCTGCCTAAGATTATGCCCAGTCCTGACCCACCCCCTCCCTTAAAAAGGCCAAAACATTTGTTCATCAGTGGGTGAAGCTCTCACACAGTTGGTGGTTCATTTAGTTATACTGACCAAGCTCAGCAGCACTTTTTGTAGGTTAGACCCCTCAGGCTGGAGGCAGGGCATTCTTGCCATTCAGCATCTCTTCACTTCCTTCCTCCCAGAGGCTCCATGTTCTTCTTGTGCTTCAGCTGCTGGAGGCCCCTCAGCACATCTAGGTGTGGGGCTCTCACTAGGTTGGGAGCCCTTTTAGTCATACTGACTGGCTCTGTGACACCAGATTTAGGCAGTCCCATTAAAAGAACAGAGGATGAGTTAAAACTTGAGATAACTTGGGACTGTAGTGTAAGAGCAGGCCAATATAATCCTTCGAGGTTATCTCCCACTTCTCACTGGTAGTAATTAGGTAGATACAGTATCATGCTGAATTAACTTGTGTAGTCAATTTTTGAAAATATTTGGATTGGGCTGTTAATTAAATGTTTCGGCTGCCTATTCTATGTGCCAGCCACCCTCCAGTGAAGTAACATTTCCTTTTGATTTTTTTTTTTTATTTACCTAGCTTGATTTGTTTTGCATGCCCCCAAGTGTCAGTTCCACTATCCTTAAGTTTCAATCCCATACTTTTTCAGAGTTCTATTTCATTTATGATTTTGTACCTCAGCTACAGATCTTCCCTTCGCATTCTGGTACTCAGATCTATAAGACCAGTTAGCCTTAGCCTTTCACTGTAATCAATATCTGTCAAGCCTCTAAACAACTTTCTGTCCTTCTTGTTCCATTTCAGGCTGTTCCCAATGAAAATGTATGCAGCTACAGTAGTTTCATTACTGTGCTGAAATTCAAGCTGTATTTTGGGCTCTCATTTCATCTCTTGTTGAGCTCCACAAAGCTGTTCGTGCAGTGTTTAAGGGGTTCATTCTGTTTCTGTCATTCTTCATTGACATTGGGCTAGTCATTCTCTGCTCACCAGCTGGGGTTAACACACTCCAAAGCTGTGACATCATCACAAAACCCTTAGCACCACACCATTTCATGACAGTTAGCCTTGAATTATCAGTCTTAAAGCTGCACTGTCAGATTTTTCTAGTAATTTTGATTTCACTCACCTTTCCAACTGTAGGTGCTGTTCTGCTCAGTATTTCTTCCGTTCCACTTTCTTCACGTTTTTTTGGGACATTCGTAAATAAAATGACTTAAAAAAGTGTGTGATCTCCAGGGGTATCTCAGTCATCAGGTACCACTGTAGGAACTTCACTGTCGGCGAATGGCTATCCACACGGAACATTTTCAGCAGTACAACTGGAGCTGCCCATGCCATTGGCATCAGCTGACATCATCAACCCTATATAGGCGTAGGCAGCCCCATGCCCTCCTCAGTTCTTTCCTGCCATTGACTTGCAAGCACAGTCTCCGGGGAAGAGCTCTCGCAATGTTTGCGCCTTTCTTGACTAATAGCCTATTTTTCTACCAACCCTTACCTAAATCTCTTTTAGAGATTTATTTTTCCTTTTTTTTATTTCACGAGTTAAACCTTCTACATCTCTTTTCCATTGCTGCCACTGCAGAAAGAAGATTGCCTTCAATGATGAGCACTCCCTTTGTGTTTGCTGTCTTGGACATAACCACGATGCCTCGGATTGTGAGCTCCGCCAGCAGTTTAATCAAACCACCCTTAGGTGATGCAGGAAGGCTCTAAAGATCTTCATGGAACAACAGGTAGCCATCTCCGGGTCGCTATCCTCTGGGGCACCGGCTGCCCAGTTGCGTTCCAGTTCCAACAGCTCCATGGCCTTTCAGGTCAAAGACAGGTCCTCAGGGAAAAGTCATAGAAAACACTGGGATCATTCACGACCGCTCCCCCCCGGTGGCCATCCTGCTCCCCATTGGCTTCACTTTCTTCGGGGGGGGGGGCTGCTTATCATTGGCAGCTGCTGCAATGGAGAGACCAGCTGTCCAGGTCTCGGTCCACTCCAGGCCCATACCAACACTCCTCCACCCAACACCCAGGGCACTTGGCCATCAACCTCTGGGTCTTCAGCCCCTCCTCCATCAATGACAGACTCATCATTGACTACTACCCCTTCAAAGCCTGCTCCTTCTTCTCCAAAGGCTCTGGGCTTGTGGGGTCAACCGGCTGGGTCATACGCCAATGTGCCGCTGACCGCTCCTCCATTGTCAGCGTCAGACTTGAATGGCATTCTTGTTCATTTTTCTAATGTGCTGGTCCAGCTGGACTGCTGGTTTTCTGCCTTTACCAGGCCATCATCACTGGCTCTTTCGATGCCAGCATCATCTCGGCACCTGTTCATCAGCTCATCGGGGTTCGTCGATGGCACATGCATTCGGCAGATCGTGAGGAGGATGTCGACGATGAGGAGGAGTACCGCCCTGACCTTATCCTTCCAGAGGAGATGGAGGAGGAAGAGGCGGAGGACCAGTACCTCACTTCAGACAAATCCACTGCCTCTTCAGTCAGTGAAGACTCTGTTAAACATACCCCCAGGTCCCCACCTGAGGATGCTGCCTTCTTCAACATCATGAAGCAACTGTCTTCCACTATGGGGTTTCAGACAGAGGAGGAGGATGCCACCAGAAGGGATCTGGTGGACTACATCAAGATCCCAGAATCTCCCACTAAGATTATTCCTCCCATGCTTCCAGCACTCAAGAATGCTACCATGGCAGCCTGGCACAGACCAGACATGATGGCAGCTATGCCCCGTAGGGCTTACAAGGTCTATAAATCCCCTCAGGGCCTTCCTCATTTTGCTGCCCGGGCGGAAACTGACTCAGTAGTCATTAATGCAACACATGTCAGGTCTAAGGTGCCCAAACACCTTAGTTCCCTACCTCCCAAACAAGGAGTCCCGTAGGATTGATCTTTGGGGGAAAAAGGGTGTGTGCCTCCTCTACTTTAGGTTTGAGGACTACTACTTACGTGTCACACATGGTGAAATACCAGAACATCATTTGGAGAAAGGGCAAGGCTGCCACCCAAGCCCTTCCTGATAGTGCCCTGAAGCAGGAATTACTTCCATGCTTCCAAACTGCTGAGGACATTGGGCAGCATCTTCTAGGAGCCATTTATGGCTTGTCAGATACTATGGCCAGGGTGGCTGCCACTGGCATATGCCTTCGGAGGCATTCATGGCTCTGAGTTTCTGGGTTTGGAGCTGATGTGCAAAATAAGGTGCTCAATGCCCCTTTCAGTGGCACCAAGCTGTTCAGCCCAGATGTCCAGGACCTTATAAATGATTGCAGGCATCAGGCATGGCCCTGAAGTCTGTCCAATCCCTCTACCATACTCAGCCACTTGGTAGGGGGGCGTCCTAATTTTCATACACAGGCAAATAGGCCAGGCTCGGGCCCCTGTACCCAGGGTAAACGTAGAGCCCAGTCTTCCTTGCCTGCCCCCTCCAGTTCTGGAGTGGCAGCCAAGCATCCCAGAACTGTGGGACCAGCTTCCACAGCTGGACCCACCTCAGCTTGATTTCTTGTCGGCCCCCCCCCTCCTCAGGTACAAACCCCGGAGGTGGTGGTTGGCTGTCGGTTCTCCCTCCATCTGAATTAATGGAGAACATAACTTCAGTTGCGTGGATCCTGCAGATCATAGAATGCAGTCATATCCTGGAGCTCATCCAGCAGCCTCCAGACACCCCACCACCACCACCCTCAAATTACCCCCTAGCTCATCTACTTGTTCTCTGGGAGGAGGTTCAGTCTGTTCTGCTCAAGCAGGCAGTAGAGCAAATGGGAGTCCCCCAAGGTTCCATATTAGGTCACTTGCTATTGAGCCTCTTCCTAAACTGCGTCCGCCTCATTTGCCAGGACAAAATCCTACTCTATGCTGACAATGCGGTTCTCTTCTCAAGCAACTCTAAACCCTCACACCTTGAAAAGCAGCTTCAGCAGAACTTCACTAACATAGAGGAATTGTTCCTTAAACATAAACTACTTCTGAACTATAAAAAAAACAAAGTCATGACATTTACATCCCTTCACAATAAACACAGAACATATCAGCTCACAATCCATAATAATCAGAACCCTCCCCCCCAACATGGTCCATGCATTCAAATATTTAGGGATCACATTAGATAGCACCTTATCCTGCACAAACCACATGGCACAAGTTGCCAAAACTGTAAATGCTAAAATAGGTTCACTCCACAGCCATAAACATTGCATGACTGCTGAAGCACTTAGGCTGGCAGTCACCAGCTCTTTACTCTCCATAATTGATAATGGGCTGGTTGTATATGGAGCAGTGTCTGACTCTACCCATAAACGAGTCACAGTAGTCTTAAATAAAGCCTGTAGACTACTCACAGGGGCTCACTGACACATGCACACATGTGTACTTTATGCTCAAACTGGCTGACATCACCTGAAAGGCAGACTGCATTATCAGACTTGTCTGCTGGCCCAACAAAAAACACCTTAGGCCTCACCTCTTCAGGTGTCCAGATCCTCCTAAGCCACACGACAAACCCGCAAGTCACCAGGGGAACACACAACCGGCCTTTTAAAGTTCCCTTCTGTCACACCTCGCAATACCAAAGATCCTTTGTGTACCATGCCCCTAAGTGGCTCAACTCCCCTCCATAATGACCTTCTGACCGAAACGAAGTTTGTCCCTTTTAAGTGGAAACTACCACTGCATCTCACTGCTCTCTGTGGCTGTGACTGCCCCCCATAAACAGATTCCATGCATACCCCATCCACGCTGCTGTACCTAGCTCCTGCTCATATGTGAAGCACTTGTCCCTCTCCCAACTCCTACACCCCCTACTGCCACCCACTCCCCTTCCCCTCCCCTCCATTGAGCCTACCGCTGACAATACCTTTTTGGCTGCCTTAACGTATAAACAATGCTTATCTCCTCTCAATGTACCTATGCACTGGAGCACACAAATTTTAACTTAGCGCTACTATTTATATAAAATCTGTATTATCGCTGTATGTAGCTCTGTATAATGTCAACTTTGCTAAGCCAAAATTTGTATTTGTTCCCCTTCTCAATGTGTATTAATCTTGTTTATAAAATGGACATCGCAAATCCAGTAGTCTGATTGGCTAGTACATCTTCTGAGCTGTGTCCTTATCAGAAGATATAGTAGCCAACCTTTTGTAAACTCTGAGCTTAACAGTCAACCATCCCAAGTCTGTTCTAGTACTGACCCAAAGACTACAGTGCATCAGGGTGGTTCTGGACTCCAGGCAGGGAAAGGCCTTCTTAGCCAAGAATAGGGCCACATGCCTTATAGCTCAGGCTCAGATAGTAGCTCAGAGTTGCCACATTCCTGCCAGGCCATACCTCGGGCTCCTGGGCCTAATGGGCACAGCCATTCCCACCATTCCACTGGCCAGGTTTCATCTCCGCACCCTTCAGTGGACCCTCTGGGTGCAGTGGGACCAGCGCTTGAATGAGTTAGATCATCTAGTCCTGATCTCCTCCCCTCCCCAGTTCGCAAAGTGTTGCAGTGGTGGATGGATTCCTCAGACCTCCTTCAGAGAGTCCCTTCCAAATTACCTCAACACATCAGGTTTTAACCACGGATGCATCAGATCTCGGCTGGGGGTGTGCATTTAGGTCCTTTTCAAACCCAGGGCCCCTGGTCCCAGTGTGAGGCTACTCTGCTTATCAGTGTCCTGGAAATGAGAGAAGTGCTCTATAACATGCAGGTTATAGAAACATAGAAGTTGATGGCAGATAAGGACCACAAGGCCCATCCAGTCTGCCCATTTCTTTTTCTAACTTATAAATGTGCCATCGGCCTTTGATCTGTCAGTGGCCTATCTATTCATACTCATTTGTATTGCTCCCTTATACCTATCCCATGCCTGTTTGAAGCCCTGCACTGTATTCATAGCCACCACTTCTTGAGGTAGGCCATTCCATGCATCCACCACCCTTTCTGCGAAAAGAATTTCCTCACATTCCCCTTAATCAGCCCCCAAATCTCATGCTGTGTCTTCTTGTCCTGCTGTTTTTCTTATATTTAAACATGTTAGACTCTTTCACCTTGTTAATGCCCTTAAGGTGTTTGAATGCCTCAATCATATCACCTCTCCCCTCCTTTGCTCAAGGGTATACATGTTGAGCTCTGTTAATCTGTCCTCATATGTCTTCTCATGCAGTCCCTGCACCATTTGGTTGCCCTTCTCTGGACTGCCTCAGATTTGGTTAATGTCCTTGTGAAGGTGTGGCCTCCAATACTCGCGCAGTACTCAGATGGGGCCTAACCAGTGTCTTGTAAAGAGGATTATTACCTCCCTCTTCACGACTTGTATTCTACTATAATACCCTAACACCACTAGCCTTACCTACTGCTTTGGTCTGCTTGGATGATTTCAGGTCATCAGTGATGATGATGCCCAAGTCTCTTTCTTCCTTTGTGACTGCTAGCAACTCCTCTCCAGCCCTATAGGTGGCTTCAGGGTTTCTCTTCCCTATGTGCATGATCTTGCACTTCTTTGCATTAAATCCAGTTGCCACTCTTCTGACCATTTTGCTGGTTATCCAGATCTCTTCTCATTCTGCCCACCCATCTGGATCATCTACTCTGTTGCAGATCTTGGTGTCATCTGCAAACAGACCATACCTTCCTCTAGTCCATCTGCAAGGTCACTAATAAAGATGTTGAAGAGGACTGGCCCCAGGACTGATCCCTGAGGTACCCCACTTGTGACTTGCATCTCTTCTGACTGTATACCATTTACCACCACTCTCTGTTTTCTGCCCGTCGACCAGTTTGCCACCTAGTTGACCAACTTCTGACCCACCCTGAGCCTACCCAGCTTATTTATCAATCTTCTATGTGGAACAGTGTCAAAAACTTTGCTGAAGTCAAGGTAGGTGACATCAACTGCTCCCCCTTGGTCCACCACTCTGGTTACCCAGTCAAAGAAATCTATGAGATTAGTTTGACAGGTCCTTCCTTTTGTAAACCCATGCTGTCTTGGATCCTGTGCCCCTATGGATTCCAGGTGTTGCACTATCCTTTCCTTAAGGACTGCCTCCATAATCTTGCCCACTACTGAGGTAAGGCTGACTGGTCTGTAGTTCCCCGCCTCCTCCCTGCTACCACTCTTGTGGAGCAGGATGTATGAGCCCTTCTCCAGTCTTCTAGGACCTCTCCTGTGCTCAGAGACTCACTAAACAGTTCTGCTAATGGCTCTGCTAGTTCCACCTTTAGCTCCTTAAGTACCCTGGGATGTATGCCATCAGGTCCCATTGCCTTATCCACCCTGAGCTTGCAAGCTCTTGTAGGACCCTTTCTTTTGTGAAGGGACTAGTGCTCACCTCCCTCCCCCCTGTGTCCATGGTGCTGAGCTGTGGGTCCTGCCCTACCTTCTCTTCAGTAAATACTGAGCAAAAGTATCTATTTAGGATAGATGCTTTTACATGGTCCTCCACCTCACATGCTCCCTTTTTCTCCATTAAGCTTAGCAATACCCACTCTGGACTTTCTCCTTTCACTAATGTATCTATAGAAAGTCTTGTCACCTTCTTTTACTGTTCGTGCTAGTGTTTCCTCAGTTTGGGACTTTGCCTACGCCTTCCCTGCTTCCCTTAGGGCAGTTTGGTATGCCTCCCTATCTTCATCCCGCTGTGTTCCCTTATATTTCCTGAAGGCCAGCCTTTTGGCTCTGACCTTTTCTGCTACTGTATTTGAGAACCAAAGTGGTTTCCTTCTTCTTTTGCACTTCCTTTTCTGTCTAACACAATGTGATGTTGCTTCAAGTATTGCATCCTTAATGCTTGCCCACTTTGCCTGTACCCCCTCACCTGTGTTTCTTTTTGCCAGGGCTAGCTTAACTCTGTTGGCCATCTTGTCAAAGTCAGTTTCTCTGAAGTCCCATACTTTCTTTCTAGGTCTTTCAAGAGTACCTAACCCTGAGTCAACTGTTGGTGCAATCGGACAATCTGAGTGTGGTCTACTACAGCAACAAGCAGGGCAGGACTCACTCATATCCCCTTTGCAGGGAGGCAATGCGATTGTGGTAATGGACTCTGGAGCACAGTCTAACGCTCTCTGCTGTCCACGTACTAGGTGTCCTAAACATGCTTGTGGACAGTCTCAGCAGGATTCTGTCTAGCATGCATGAATGTGAGCTTCTCTCATCCATAGCAAAAGATCTGTTTAATAGTTGGGGTCATCCAGAGTTGGACCTTTTTGCATCCCCACACAACCCAAAACATCCTAATTTTTGCTCGCTAGATCCAGGGCCTGGAGTTTTCTGGCAAGACAGGTTGTCCCTCTCTTGGAGCAGGAGGTTTCTATACGCATTCTCTCTATTTCCACTAATACAGAGGGTGCTGCTCAAGCTGCAAATGGAGGGGGCCAGCATGATCCTGTTAGCTCCATTTTGGCCCCACCAGATATGGTTCCCTCTGCTTCAGCAGCTGGCAGAGGAGCCTCTGGTTCCCCTGCCACTCAGCAGGAATCTTCTGTCCCAGGATCAGGGGACCCTGGTCCATCCAAACCTCAGGTCCCTCCATCTGCATGAATGGCTCCTGGGGACATAGCCATTGCCAGGTTTGGGATCTCTAAAAGGGTGGTGGATGTACTAGTGGCCACCCATAAGCCTTCCACCCACACCACTTATGCCATGAAGTAGAAACTGTTTGTCAGCTGGACTGCCCAGCATTCCCTTGACCCTTTCACCTGTCATGTGAAGCACATCCTGGACTACCTGATTTCTTTATCTGACTCAGGTCTCCGGTGTTCAGCCCTCAGGGTCCACCTTTTGGCCATTTCAGCTTTCCATGAGCCAGTGGATGACTGGATTATTGCTCAGCTGGATGTCTCCCGCACCTTCCTTAGGGGCATCCTGCATCTGAAACCCCCAATCTGTTCCCTTGTCCCGGCTTGGGACTTGAATTTTATTTTGGAAAAGTTGACCCTGTCTCTTTTTTGAACCAATTGTGACTCGCAATTTGTGCTATCCCTTTTGGAAAGTGCTCTTTTTAGTTGCCATTACTTCCGCTCAAACAATTTCAGAGCTTTAGGCCTTCTGGTGTGAGGAGCCTTATTTGATTTTTCACAAAGGCAGGGTATCTTTGCGCACAAATCCTAAGTTTCTTTCTAAGGTGGTTTCTTAGTTTACATTCAATCAGTCTATCCACCTTCCTGTTTATTTTTCCATGCGTGCCAATCCAGGGGAAGCTTACGTTACATGTGCGTAGAACTTTGAAGTATTATATACTCAGGACTAAGGAGTTCAGAAAGTCTAAGCAGTTGTTTGTTTCTTTCATCCCAGGTAGAGAGGGAACCTCGGTTTACAAGCAATGTTAATCTAAATGGTTGGCAAACTGCACTGTGTTCTGCTATGACAAGTACTGCAAGGAAGTTGCCTGGTGCTGTCAAAGCCCATTCATCCAGAGGCATGGCTACCTCAGTGGCTTGTTTCAAAGGAGTATCAGCTGCTGATATTGGTGTGGCTGCCACCTGGAGTACAGTCCACACTTTCACCAAGCATTACAGTCTGGACATTGCCTCTAGAGCCCATGCTGCTTTTGGCAGGGCTGTGCTGCAAGGACTCTTGTCTTACGCTTATAGAGTCCCTTGACAGGTTCAGTTTGCAAGGTCTTCTGTCTTAAGTTTAAGAAGATCCTTGACTGGGCAGGTTATTTCCCATCTCCTGTTTTAAGTTTATGGAGTTCCAGCCTCCCAGCTTATCTGTTCCTACCTGTCACTGCTTGGTACTAGTTCTTACAGTGGTACCTGATGACTGGGATACCCCCGAAGAAGATAGAACAGTTATGTAAGAACTTACCATAGCAGTTATGTAAGAACTTACCATAGCAGTAGATCTTCTAGGGGATCTGTCATTAGATATGTTTTCCCTCCCAACGTCCTCCCTTCTTGGGGCTCCTGTTCAGGACCTGGTCATCTGTTGTTTCAATCCTTTTATCTAGAGCTGGGTCCCTCTGTCTCCTTCGGTTCCCCAGGGTGTGAGCATTGCTCCCTTCATCTCTGGGGGGAAAGAACTGAGGAGAGAGCGAGGCCGCCTATGTCTATATAGGGTTCGTGATTTCAGCTGACATCGACAGCGTGGGCGGCCCCAGTTGTACTGCTGAAAATCTTCCATGTGGATTCCCATTCACCAACGGTGAAGTTCCTATGGTGGTACCTGATGACTGAGATCCCCTCAAAGATCTACTGTTACGGTAAGTTCTTACGTAACTATTCTTTCTGTATGCATTGTTACCCCACCTTTGTTCAAAGAAACCGCGCTGTGGGTAGCGTGCACATTTACATTCCAGGCAATAATCTGGTGAGGGAGGTGCATGCCCACTACCAGTAATTAGAAGCTACTGCCTTCCTGCCCTAGCCCCTTTATATTTTGGTCCTGATCACTCTTCCCTCACTTTTCTGCCTTACAGCTGTTTCGAGCGTATCCTTCAATCAGACACCTGAATTCCAAATTATCCATTGAATGGCTAGAGAATTCGTAATATCAGCATCTCTATATGCTGACAATTTTTTCTATATCTACCCTAGTAATGTATTAATTTGTGAAACATTGATGTCCAGCTGTCTCTAATTAATTAGTGATTTTACAACTTTCTTGGTGAGCAAGGACTTTTCAATTCATTAGTGTGGGAAGCGTGTATTGTAACTTATGATACCTAAACATTTTCCCTAGTGTTCACAAGTTCATTGGTCTTGGCAGCTCCCGTAGCATGTATAATTTTCTATGATAACTCGAAGAGACCATGCTCATCTCTGTATGGTTTAATTTTGCAGCATTTTTGTGAGGTGCTCCATATGTCAACTGTAAAATACGTCTGACACATACTATGCCAGTAATATTCTGAATACATAAATTTTCTCCTTATGTTCTACATAAACGGCTAGTGTGCATATGTGTATTATATGGTTTATGTGGTGTCACTCTCTCATTCCCTCCTTATTTGGTATATTGTATTGGAGTTTCCCTTATTTCAAGTGCAGTGGTGTTTTTTGCCTGAGCCGCTAAGGAGACTCTGTGGCATTCGCACACAGTTACTCAGTGTTTTTTTGTTTTGTTTTGCATACTGGTACTGCAATTGTTAGCATTCGTTAGCAGGTGTCACTCGCTCATACTGTGAGTATTACAAAATTTATTTAGAAATAAAGGTACATTTGGCCCAAGTCATGATGGAACTGTTTATGTTCACCCCATGTCTGTCTGTGCCACTGAGTACAAGTAGTAGTATGACGCAGCAGCAGCAGCCTACTCTACCTTCGTATTGTGTATTCAGGCAAAGGCTCACAAGATTCACTGTTCCTTCTACTCATTCCTGAAGAACTAATATACATCACTATAATAATTTTAACATTTTCACTAGATTGTCAAGCTGGATATTTCTGCTAAAATAGTGTTATAGTTAAATATCAGAAGCATATTGACAAACTGCACAGTACAATGACAACTAAACCAGTTATGAATGACATTTAATTAGTGTATTTATTCAGGACACATCTTTAAAGGCTTGTAAAAATTGGGCACATAGTAAGACAATCAGGCAAGCAGGTGCCTACTTTATTCTAAGTACCCACATCCCTCATAGATACACTGCATGCCTCCCTCCCAAGCAACCCAGCAAAAACGAGTGTTGACCACGTCATTACTGTATTTATGCAAAATGAATTTTAAAAGCATTTAACATTCTGACATGTATTAAGTTGAGGAGGCAAGATGGTAGCTACTGTACTATAAGCACCTGCACCCTCACACCCTCATCCCTTCCAGACACACTGCATGCCCCCCACCACCCCAGTTACAGTGCAACAGACAACATTTTGCAAAGCAGTTTTAAAAGTAATACTTGTAAACTGGACTGTGCAAACCAAGACCATCATATTATATAGTGAAGTAGTTAGATAAAAAAAAAAAAAAGCACCCACCAGCCTCACAGACTGCATTATAAGCACCCACACCCCCATCCCTCTCAGACGCAATGGATGACTCCTATTTCCCTCCAGTTACTGTGCAACAGACAGTATTTATCACAGGAATTTAAAAATCAGTACTTGTACAGTTCAATCTGCAAAGCAGGAGCATCATTTTATAGTTACATAGGTATGTTCCCAAAAAAGCAGAACCCACAACGCTTCCACACAGACACACTGCATACCTCCAATATCCCCTTACAGTCTCACAAACAACATTTTGTAATGTAATTCTTAGCAGATTCACTGACTGACTGTATTACAGTGTATGCCTCAATGGTGGTGGGGGCACATAGACAAACAGAGTCGTGAGAGGAGGGAAAGGCATTACACCAGGGGTCAACCTTAACCTTTTTTTGCACTAGCCAGCCAGGCCAGTGAATCAGAGATTACACTAGCCCGAAGAAGTCTGCAGTAGCCTGCAGTCAGTATGGTTAACAGTGATTTATTAAACGAAAGACAAATAAAATCTCATTTGTCCTGCCAGCAGTCTGAACACCTACCAACTGATTTTGCACTATGCCTTTAACTGCAAACCTCACTTATACTGTCTCAGCTTCTGTGACTGAGGAGTCAGTGGTTCTGTCACTGATGACTGAAATGAACTTTGTTCCCATAATTTTTTCTCGTAGCACCATGTGTTCAACCTCGGCTACATAGTGGATAAAGTTGCAGGCATATTTGTCCTTCTGATATGCTGAACTGATATCTAGCCCTTTCATATCATCAAGGCTGCACATTCACACAGTCTGTGAAAGGATGTCCTTTCTTAGAAGTTGCATGGCATGTGCAAAACAGTTTATCCAGATGGTTAAGCGTTGTTTCTTTAATGTTCTTCAGCATTCCCTCCACACTACTTGTCACTGGAGTAGCAGTGCTGGCATCCTCCTTTTCCTTTGCCCTAGCATGAGCTTCACTGATATTATGGGACGAGACAAAGTCAAGCCGGAAGTTATCTGTACTGAAACGAAAATTATTGTTGTTGCCGCCTTACCCAACTGTATTTCATGTTTGACACACAAATGACAGAATATCAGATCTTTTGCACCATCATACCCCAACCAATCATATTGTTCTAGCCAGCATTGCTGGAACTAACGACTTCGCTTTATCCTTTCGGACTCATGATCTTTTATTTGTTTGTCTTCATCAACATGCTTTCTATTAATGTCAGCTGGGTTACTAATTTCTTTAATATATTTCCACATTTCAGATTTGTAGTTAATAGCTAATAGTTCATGGGCAGACTAAGTGGGCCAAGCTGTCCTTATCTGCCATGAAATTCTATGTTTCAAACAACATGAAGTCTTGCTATATTATGACATATGCAGTTTGTCCCAGCCTTAGAACTGTTCCGGAGGTGAAAGAGTTAACTTCCATGCCAGGCATGTAACTTAGAGCTCGAGCTCGGTTGAAAATTCTATCTGTTGTTCTTCAAACTTAAACTGTCAGATTCTTTACTCCGCCTCACTGAACAGTCGCTCCGGAGATTCCTCCTTCTGCACGGTTCATTTTGTCGGTTAAAGTATAAAAGTTTTGGTTTTTAACCGAAATTAAACCGCAACCGGTCGGTTCAAGCTCTATCTGTGGTATTGTAAGTACTAGATAGGTTTTACATTTATTTTCTGTGTGGAACTTGTAAACATTTTAATCGGTTCGGTTTGAACCGATCAAATTACTTCTATTACATTACAGTCTTTTAGAAGTGCGGTTCCCGGTTCTTATCGGTTCTAAAAAAACCGGATTTAATTACGTTTTTTTCCACGACCCGTGACACGGTTGGGAACCGATAAAAGTCTTGCTTAGCGGACTGCCGTAAAGGGCAAGTTTTTAGTTAGGCTGGCACTATGTCTGAGAAACCCAAAAGAAAACCGGCCCACTGGGTTTCAGCATCAGTGTTGTAGGTGGGAAGCTTTGTTAAGGCTGACCCCTACACCATGTGTTTATTGTCTGGGTTGACACCTCAATTCATACTGCCAGATTTGCATGGGTTTTCCTGCAGCTACCCTGGATAAGAGTTGGTAGACTCAGGAATGGGAGGCCATAAAGTCCGCTGACCCGGATGGCCAGCCCAGTTCGGTTTCAACCGAACCGGAGGGAGTGCCCTCTGACCAGGGCGATACTTCCTCGGGCAAAAGGAGAGCCGACTCTGAGGAGTCGGTTCCAACAAAGAAATCTAGAAAATCAGCTGGTGCGGAGTCAAAACTTCCCTCTCTAACCGCTGAAGAAACAGCTAAAGCATTAAAAATTGTTCAGTCTCCCCAGTTGCGACCGAACCGGCATCATCAGGTAAGCGCTCGGTTTGGTCGGTTCCTCTGGTTCAGGAGTATTATTTAAGGGAATTTTATGAACCAGAGGAGGGGGAAGAGGAGTATGAGGAGAGTGAATGTGGTTTTGAAAGTCTGGATGTGCCCATTGAACCGGACATCTCTCCAGACAGACCTTCAGGAGTGTCTCCCCCTAGGCTTTCTGAGTCCCCTTCTTATTTCATGTTTAAAAAAAAAAAAGTGGCTGAAACCTTCCAGCTCCCTATGGAGGAAGCTGTGGATGATCAGAAGGAGCCTGATTTTGTAGAAATGCTGGCTATCCCAGAGTCTAGGAGACTGTCTATTCCTCTGCATAAATCTTTTTGGAAATAGACAGTAAAGATTTTAAAAGCTCCTCACACTATACCTCCTGTTGATAAAAGAATGGACAAAAGGTATGCATTATCAGGCTCTGATATGGAGTTCCTTACACAGCAATGCATCCATGTGGGGGTGGTGCAGGCTGCAGCCTGTGACAAGGCAAATGTTCCCTTAGCCTCTCACCCCCCTGACAAGGAGTCCAGAAAGATAGATGTCATGGCAAAGAAACGGTACATGGCAGCTTCCTTAGGACTCAGACAGGCTAATTATATGGCTTATGTTGCTAGATATCAAAAATCCAGATGGAATACTGTTTTAGCTCTAGCAAAGCAGGTTCCTGGCCAGCTGGCAGAAGAGCTGGAGCAGGTGGCCCCGATGGTATTGAGGCATCCAAGATGCAATTCCATGCTGCAGTGGACTCTAATGATGTATCATCCAGAGTCATGGCTACATCTGTGGCTCTCCATAGAATGGCTTGGCTCAGATGTACTAGCCTGTCATAGGATACCCAGACTAAGGCCATGGATTTCCCTGTGGTGGGCAACTCTCTGTTTGGGGAACAAACAGAGAATTACATGAAGAAAATGGATGAATATAGGACCACCTTTAGGAGTGCACAGGCCAAGGAAAGGCAAGTCACTTTCCAAAGGCAGCCTCTCAGGGGCAGGAGTAGGCCTTTTCATAGGCCTTTTTACCAAGCCCAGGATTCCTCTTCAGCTTTTGCACAGAAGGGGTTCTTTAGAGGGAGAGGCAGACGGGGTGCAGGCAGGCCTGCTTCCACCCCTCAGCCTAAAGCCCCTGCCAAACAGGCACCCTGATGGGGTGCCCAGGGCCGATTCTCCACTACCTGTAGGGGTCAGGCTGGCTTACTTTGTCCAGGACTGGGAGTCTCTAACATCAGACAAGTGGGTCCTGGAAGTAGTAAGCCAGGGACTGATTCTGAGCTTCAAAAAATTTCCAAAGATGAGAATCAGATCCTCTCCACCTGAAACTCCTTCAGAGGCTCTTGCCCTGGAGGCAGAAGTCTCTACTCTCCTGGCTCTCAGAGCTGTGGAAAGGGTTCCACCCCTACACCAAGGCAAAGGGTTGTACTCCAGGTACTTCCTTACCCCAAAAAAGGCAGGAGAATGGCGGCCCATCCTGGATCTCAGGTATCTAAACAAACACCTTTTAAAACCAAAATTCAAAATGATGACTCTGGGAATCATTTTACCCTCTTTAAGGCCAGGGGACTGGCTAGTGTCCCTGGACCTCAAGGATGCCTATTTTCATGTTCTTATCAGAAGCTCCCATTGAAAGTACCTCAGCTTCGAACTGCCCTCAGGTCATTACCAGTTCAGAGCAATGTCCTTGACCCTTACATCTGCCCAAGGGTATTCACAAAATGCCTGGCAGTAGCAGTTGCCCATAAGAAGGCAAAAATTGCCATCTTTCCTTACTTGGACGACTGGCTCATAGTAGGCCAGTCCACAGACCAAGTCAGGTTACACCTTCAAGTAACTCAGCAACTGCTAACTTCTCTAGGTTTCCTTCTCAATCTTCCAAAGTCAGTCCTAGAGCCTGTCCAGCTTCTCACCTTCATAGGTGCAGAACTGAACACAAAAGAAGCCAGAGCCTTCCTTCCTCTGGAAAGGCAAGTACCCTGATTTCTCTGGCTTCCTCCTTCACCCTCCTGGGTCTCGACCAGCAAGGCACTCTACAGCTCCTGGGACACATGACTGCTTCGACAGCAGTAGTGCAGGTAGCCAGATTTCAGATGAGGACATCCAGTTCCATTTGAGAGCCTTTTGGTCTCAAAGAAAGGACCCTCTAACCAAATTAATTCCAGTGACTCGAACCCTGATCCATGCCCTTCAGTGGGGCAGGACCAGGGCAATTTGAGACAGGGGGTTCCCCTTACCCCTCAGTCTCACTCCTTAATCCTTACTACAGATGCATCCCTATTGGGGTGGGGAGCTCACATGGGCGACCTCACCACCCAGGGATTGGGGTCCCCTCAGGAATCTCTGCTCCACATCAATCTGTTGGAACTCAGAGCAGTTTTTCTAGCACTTCAAGTTTTTTCCAAATCTGTTCAGAACAAGGTTATTCAAGTCAGAACAGACAATACCACCACAGTGTGGTACATCAACAAGCAAGGGGCCACTCGGTCTACGGCCTTGTGCACCGAAGCAACAAAGTTGTGGTCTCTGGCTTACTCCCTGAACACCTCCCTTGTAGTAGTTCACCTCCCAGGCAAGGGCAATGTCCTGGCAGATGCTCTCAGCAGGATTTCCCAAGGCCATCACGAATGGGCTCTGGATCCCCTAGTTCTGGAGGTGGTATTGCCAGATGGGGCACACCCCAGATAGATCTTTTTGCAGCCCCAGACAATCACCAACTTCCTCTTTTTTGTTGCAGGCCCCCAGTGTTGGGCTCAGTCCCCCTGGGTGCCTTCCTTCTCAGTTGGGAAGGGAAGTTTCTCTATGCCTTTCCACCCTTCCCTCTCCTGTTCAAAGTGCTAGTTAAAATCAGGTCTCAATCCTGCAGGAAATGTTTCTGATTGCTCCAGACTGGGCCAGACAGCCCTGGTTCCCACTCCTTATGTCCTTAGCAGTCCACCGTCCCCTGTGTCTCCCAGGAATCACAATCTGTTATCGTGTGCTCAGGGGAGGGTTTGGGTACCCAAACCTCAAATCTCTCAATCTCAAGGCCTGGCTCTTGAAGAGTTAGAGTTTGCTGACCTACACCTTTCCCAAGGTGTATTGGATATTCTGAAGGCTTCTAGGAAGCCTTCCACCAGGGCTACTTATAATTCCAAATGGAAGAGATTTTCCATATGGTGCTCTGGGAAGCATATTTCCCAGAATCTGCTAACTTATCCGCAGTCCTGGATTATATGGTTCATTTAAATACTTTAGGGCTGAGACCAGCTATCCTAAAAGTGCACTTGGCAGCCGTGTCTGCTTTCTTGTCAGCAGGCAAGCCCTCTTCTCTTTCAGCTCATCCTGTATTCTCCAAGTTTTTCAAAGGGTTGCTTCACACCAACTCCCCATTTAGGGATCCTTCCCCTGCCTGGGATCTTAATATTTGCATTGCCCAGCTTATGCAACACCCTTTTGAGCCCTTGTCTTCAGTAGAGCTCAAGTACTTGACTTGGAAAACTGTGTTTTTGGTAGCCATCACTTCTGCCAGGCGCATAAGTGAGTTACAAGCATTGTCAGTGGAACCTGATTTTATCTCCTTTCACAGAGATAAGGTAGGCCTCAGGACTAACGAAGTTCTTGCCTAAGGTGGTCTCAGATTTCCACCTTAATCAATCTATATCTCTCCCTGTGTACTTCACTGGCCATTCCTCTTCTGGTGAGAGGAGGTTGCACAGTTTAGATGTCAAAAGATCATTTAGCTACTACATAGATCATACCAAAGGTCACAGGTTTAACTCCTTCCAACTGTTCCTCACTTATGGTGAGGTTGGCAAAGGGAAACCTGCCACTAAAAGATCCATTGCCAGGTGGATCGCGTCTTGTGTCAATTCTGCTATGAAAAACTGGGTAAAGTTCTCCCTCAGGCCTGAGGGCTCACACCACCAGAGGTACAGCTGCGTCTCTGGCTGCTGCCAGGGACATCTCTATCCTAGAGATATGTCAAGCAGCTACCTGGAAAAGCAGTGCACACTTTACTAAGCATTACTCCCTGGACTTCCAGGCTAGGAGTGATGCCGTTTTAACACAGCTGTGTTTCAGAGCCTATTTCCTAAGTGGGTTCTGTCCCTCCTCCATGGAGGTACTGCTGTGTAGTCTGCATATGTCATAATATAGCAAGACTTCATGTTGTTTGAAGAAAAAATTACTCACCTTAGTAATGTTGTTTCTTCTAATGGAGTCTTGCTATATTATGACCTCCCCCCTGCCTGCCCCTCTCAGAACCTTACTCTTGGGGATGTGGGTGGGCAGGGCAGCGTTGGCACTTTTTAGATGCCCACCTTGTTTTTCACCCCTCCTTTTGGGGTGATCTTTGTTGTGTTGTCATTTTTTGGGTCTCCTGACTGGAGTCTTCTTTGTGGCACCAAAAAATGTGTTTATTTATTTAAGTAGCCAGTTGGCTAGTGTAGGTTTACAGCTTCCACACAGAGTCTTAGTGAGTTTTTGCTCGTAAAGATCTGACAGTTTATGTTTGAAGAACAACAGATAGAATTTTCAACTGAGCTAGAGCTCTAAGTTCCATGCCTGGCATGGAAGTTAACTCTTTCACCTCCGGAGCAGTTCTAAGGCTGGGACAAACTGCATATGTCATAATATAGCAAATCTCCATTAGAAGAAACAACATTACTAAGGTGAGTAATTTTTTCTTCTGTGTTTCTATGTTTCTTAATAAAAGTTGCGTCATGAAAAGTGTGTGTCTTTTTCTTCCCTTTTCCTTCCTTTTCCCACCCTGGCCACATATCGCACAAATGCTTGATCGTTCCAGTTCTATTAAAAAATGGTCACCCAAAAAAAGGTAAGGATAAATTCAACAGTATCAACCCATACTGTTCTTTATTTTTATTCTTTGGCAACCAGGTAAATCCCATAGGGCACAAGACCCATTTACAGGGGTGGCCCAGGAACACATGGAGGTCAAGTGACTTGCTTAGGGTCTTGCAGTATGCAAGTGGAGGCTGTAGAAGTTAAAACCCAGATCTGCTGGATGTACAAAGCCCATTCACAACCTGTTGCTCTCTCTCTGTTAAACACTGTCCAGTTTTCCTTTCCATGACAGCCATGTACTCTGATATGCTTTGATCACCTTTTTAATAATTGAACTATCAGTATTTGTGGTATCCTCAATACTACGCTGTGTTCCCTTTACCTCATCAGCTACTGCTGTTTCTTTTCAAATGTCTAAGGCATCCCATTCCATAATTTCAGACACACCATTCCTTGCTATCTATTCCAATGGCCTGTAAAGGTGTAGCTCATATCACAGAATGTTCAGGTTGGTAGTATAAAAATAAGAGCAGCAGCTGCCGAGAACTTAGGAGAGAAATAATCAATACAGCGACAAAAGCAATAAAAATGTGAAAACTAATTTGAAAAAGTGGGTCTAAAACATATGAGACTATAGGAAAAACAAAAAGGAACTCATTACAGCACAAAAACTGTTTCCTATCATGGCAGTAAATAACCATACTTAAAATTTAGAGTTGAAAAGATTAGGTTGATTTACTGCTAATGGTCTTAATTGCCTTAATGGCAATACTTTACACCTCCTAGACAGACTGGTTTTACAAACAAAGGCCTGTGACTATAGAAACATAGAATTTGACGGCAGATAAGGACCACTTGGCCTACCCAGTCTGCCCATTTCCCTACCTAATGGATAAATTGCAGATCCTAGTTAACTAGCAGCCTACTTCTTTCTACCCCCACCCCCTATAATTGCCTTATGGCTGTCCCATGCACGCTTGAATTCAACCAGTGTTTTTGACTCCACAAACTCCTCCGGAAGGCCATTCCATGCATCCACAACCCTCTCTGTGAAAAAATACTTCCTTACATTACCTCTGAGCCACCTCCCCATCTTCAAATTGTGCCCCCTTGTTCTTGCACACCTCTTTTTTTGAAAGATGCTACCCTCTTGGACTTTGTTGATTCCCTTGAGGTACTTGAACGTTTCTATCATGTCCCCCCCCTTTCCTCGAGGCTATACATATTAAGCTCCTTTAGTCTCTCTTCATATGTCTTCCGGTGCAGACACTGCACCATTTTAGTTGCCCTCCTCTGGACAGCTTCAATCTTGTCTATGTCCTCGCGGAGATTGGGTCTCCAGAACTGCACACAGTACTCCAGATGGAGTCTCACCAGCTGTCTGAACAGAGGGATAACAACTTCTTGTTTTCTACTGGTGATGCCTCTCCCTATGCATCCCAGTATCCCCCCAGCCCTCCTTACTGCCCTCTCACATTGCTTGCCCATCTTTAAGTCATCTGATATGACTACCCCCAGGTCCCTTTCCATTTTTGTTGTTGTTAGTATCTCACCCCCATTGTGTACTCTTCCCGTGGGTTTTTGTTTCCCAGGTGCATTACCTTGCACTTCTTAGCATTAAATTTAAGCTGCCATACATTTGACCATTCCTCTAACCTTGCCAAGTCCTTCTCATCCTTTCCACCCCACCTTGTGCATCAACTCTGTTGCAGATCTTTGTGTCATCTGCAAAGAGACATACTTTCCTTCCAGTCCTTCTGCAATGTAAACACAAAGGCATTGAGGGACCAGTCTAATACTGAACCCTGCGGCACCCCAACAGTAACCCCCCTTTCTTGAGAGTGGACTCCATTTACTATTACCCTCTGTGTCCTATTCTCCAGCCAATTCTTTACCCAGGCTATCATCTTGGAATCCACTCCCAGGCTGGCTAACTTGTATATTAATCTTTTGTGTGGGACTGAGTCAAATGCCTTGCTAAAGTCTAGGTAGACCATGTCCACAGCCCCTTCCTAATCTACTGCTTTGGTCACCCAGTCAAAGAAATCTATTAGATTCATCTGGCATGACCTTCCTGCTGTGAATCCATGCTGCCTTGGGTCCTGTGCCCCTCTGGCCTCTAGGTACTCGACAGTTCTTTCTTTCAGAAGTGATTCCATCATTTTCCCTATCACTGAGGTTAAACTAACTGGTCTGTAGTTTCCCGCTTCTGCCCTGCTCCCATTTTTATGAAGTGGAATCACATCTGCCCTCCTCCAGTCCTCAGGTACTACCCCATCCTCCCATGATTTGTTAAAGAGGGTAGTCAGTGGTGTCACTAGTTCTACCCTTAGTTCTTTTAGAATTCTGGGATGAATCCCATCAGGCCCCATTGCTTTGTCTACCTTTAGTTTTAAGAGTTCTTTCAGAACCCTTTCTTCTGTAAATGGGCTGGTATCAACTTCTGTATCCAGAGTGTTTCTTTTGTTTGATTTAGGTACCTCCCCCTCTTCATTTGCAAATACTGAGCAAAAATATTTGTTTAGTATCTCTGCCTTTTCACAGTCACCCTCTCCCCACCACCCTCCCCTTTATTAAGGCACTCACTATCCCTCCCTTCGTCTTCCTTTGCTCCCTGATGTACCTAAAAAAGGTTTTATCCCCCTTCTTAACTGAGTTGACTAGTGACATCAGAACTTTTTTGTAACCTGGACATGCATGCTACAGTGAATGATTTGAAACAATCAGTTTTAATACTTTCTGAGCACTCAAAATGGCCCACAAACTAGACTACATTTAATCAAAACTGGATGACCAGATAAGGACCCTGAAAACCGGATTATCTGGTCTACAGCTGAACAGGTGGCAACCGTAGAACTGTGCTGCTCCTGGACACAGTCACAAATCTGTCTGCGATGAATACTGAGCTAAACAAGGAAAGGAAACAGGAGAAAGGATCTTTACCAGCAAAAAATAAAAGCAGTACTTAGTATAAAATGAAATAGTTTGCAAATGCACTATGCACATACATCTATTTTTTCATTTCACTAATGCTAAGGTAGCACATAGTTAAACCTCCATGAAAAGAACCTGGCTTTAAATTAAATATTAGTTATATTTATATATTTATTTGTTTGTTTGACATCCGGGTTGAGAATGGAACTTCAGCTTTCCACAGGAGGAATTGCACTAGCCCAGCTGGGCAAGTAACATAGATTCTGCACTAGCCCACAGCAATCTGCACTAGTACATAGAACATAGAACATAGAATTTGATGGCAGATAAGGACCGCTTGGCCCACCCAGTCTGCCCATTTCCCCACCTACTGGATAAGCTGCAGATCGTAGTTAACCAGCAGCCTACTTCTTCCTACCCCCAACCCCTAGAATTGCCTTATGACTGTCCCATGCATGCTTGAATTCCACCACTTCTGTACCTGGGCTAGTAAATGAATGTTAAGGTTGATCCCTGCATTACACTTTTGTAATATGCCTTTGATCAGACTTTGACTCTTTTTCCATAGAATAAACATTTACTGCACAGCTCTGTAAATTTGCAAACTATACCAATGGAAAAAATTCCATGAATGAATGTTGCATGTCTGCACCCGCAAATACCCCTTTGCTAATGCCCTCACATAAGCACCACAGACTCCAGGTCACTCCACAGCCATAGAAGCCCATGCAGAGTTGTCACTTGATCAGCACCCAAAATTACAGTATGTCCCCACAGTATACAGTATACCCTTTACTGATGTTAGTGCTACCAGAACTGGTGAGTGGTGGCGCCAGTATGAATAAGGCAGCAGATGGGGATGCAAGGTTATTAATAGCCATCATCAGTATGTCTAGGACGTCGGGACCATGACAATTTCAGCAAGTAGATATATTTGTTCTACAGTACTTCAGTGAGCCACTATTGTTCTAACCCCAGCAATCCACTAATATTATTACTCTTGCAGTGCTCCTTTAAATCAGCACTGCCCCAGAGCCAAATAGAATGCTATGCTAATCATGGAATGTTTAGCTCGTGCATCAGTTTTCAAACTGCCTACATTCTACCTCAAATTTCTTCTCTCTGCTGCAAAGTTCAGATGCCCTTGAGATCTCTCTCAATCAAGACAGATTCCTGTAGTGCATAGAGCAAAAAAACTTAAGTATTTTTGTTTTATTTTTCATTACTGCCTAGTATCATTGTTCTTTAGTGTTTTATACCTCATAGTTTAAATTTAAAATTGTTTATCGGTTCCTCGCTGTTCCTTTGAACCGATGGGCAACCGACCTTCTTTTGTATTTAATTCGAACCTTTTTAGAGGGTTCCGGTTACTTTATTCTTTAACTTTATTTAATTTTAACCACTTTTGAACTGCGGTTTATCAGTTTCCACAGTGGTTTCTTGGTTCCGGATCTGATCGGAACCGATAGTTTTTTCACTTTATCGGTTTCTGAACCAACCATTAATTTCTATTGAAACCAACCGCAAATATTTAAATCTAGTCTATATTTGGTCAATTCCTGGTTCCTGTTTTCTATAATGTCAGACAAACCTAAAAAGAAAACAGGACCCCCTTGGTTCAAGAATTGCTTGAAGTGCGCAGAGGTGTTTGCCAAGGCAGACAAGCATGATCTTTGCTTGATCTGCCTTGGCCAACAGCACTTCATTAAAGACTGTGATATTTGTAAGTATTTCCCTGATAAGACAGTGGAAAAATGCAGAGAGAAGCTTAAAAGAAAACTAGAGAAAGGGTTCATGGGCTCAAACCAGTCAACCCCCTCTGAGAAAGTGGCAGTTCCTTCCAGAGCTTCTAAATCCACCCCTGATACGGGTGAGGGCTCTGGCAAGAGAGGCAATCAACTATCTGACTCCTCGGTGCCTGCCAAGAAATTAAAGAAAAACCAAACACACTGACACCCTGGCTGAAATGCCTCAAGATGTCCCTCAGATGCCTATTAATGCTCCTTCTCCTGCTGATTTGACTCAGGCCTTAGCCTTACTCCAGGTGCTACAGGGTTTATTACCCCTCAGCAGCCTGTGATTACTACTGCTGAAAAAACAACTGTTGTTTCCCCTCTTTTGCCTACTGCTACAGTGGCATATGAGGAGGATGACCAAGACAAAGAGGGAATTGAACGAGGTGTCACCAGAACAGGGTTAAGGCTCCCCTCCCAGACCCCTCAGAGGACTTCTCTTCCCATTTTTCTTTTGTTAAGAAAATGGTAGAGACCCTGTATCTGCAAACAGCTTAAGAGATCCAGGATGAAGAGGAGGCACAATACATGGAGCTTATGCGGCTGACACTCTCAAAAAGGCTCCTTCTGCCTATTTACAAATTCTTTAAGAAGGATGTTTTAGAAATCGTCAAGGCTCCCAATACAGTCACACCCACTGACAAAAAGTGTGACAAGAAATATCAGCTAGAAAGAGCTGGTGCTGAGTTTCTGTTCAGTCACCCAGACCACCAGGGTATTGTACAGCAGGCTGCCTGTGAGAAAGCCAAACCTTCCTTATCCTCTTACCCTGCTGAGAAGGATTTGAGAAAGGTGGAAGCATGGCAAAAAAGAGGTTGCTTTCAGCATCCCTGGCAATACGTCAAGCCAGCTACCAGGCCTATGCAGCCCTCTATCAAAAAGCTCTCTGGCAGTCATTAGTGGACAATGCTGAGGCTAACCCCTCTTTATCAGTGTCAGAGCTGCTGGACACAGCAAAATTGGGCTTGGAGGCTTCCTGATACCAATTTCAAATGGCAGCTGACACTAATGATGCAGCTGCAAGACAGATGGCTGGTACCATAGCACTAAGGAGATTTGCCTGGCTGAGGGCTACCAACCTCACCCAGGACACCCAAAGTAAGGCAACGGATTTCCCAGTCGAAGGTCATTCTCTTTTTGGTGTCCAGCCTGACTCATATATGAAAAAAGTAGATATATTTGTTCTACAGTACTTCAGTGAGCCACTATGGTTCTAACCCCAGGAATCCACTAATATTATTACTCTTGCAGTGCTCAAATATAAAGCTACTTTTAGTAGCAACTTGACCGGAGACAGAGCCTCTACTTCAACTTCATCTTATTCTAGGGGAGGTAGGGGCTTTTAGGAGGCCTTTCTTTCAGGTACAGGCTGTTTCCCAGCAGCAGTACCAACCACAGCAGACTGGATTTTATAGAGCTAAAAGTAGAAGGGGTTCTCGGAGAGGATCACAATCTGCTCAGCGTCAGCAGCAAGCAAAACAGAATCCCTGACTTTTCCCTTCAGGCTGCCTCTTCTCATCCTGTAGGGGGCAGACTCACCCACTATTTCCAGGAATGGTTAAAAATAACCACAGACAAATGGGTCCTGGCAATAGTGAGTCAAGGTGTCTCTCTTTTCATCAAGTCCCTTCCTCCTCCAAGGTTAAAACATTTTGCACCAGCTCCCTTCTCAGAAAGAAAACTACTGGAGCAGGAGGTGCAGGCCTTACTGCTGGCAAAAGCAGTGGAGCCTGTTCTCCATGACCAAAGAGGTAAAGGGTTTAACTCAAGATATTTCCTTACAACAGAAAAGAATAGAGAGTGGTGGCCTATACTAAAACTCAGACTGCTAAACAAGTACCTGGTAAAGCCCAGGTTCAAGATGGTCACCATGGCCATGATTTTGCTAACTCTGCAAAAAGGGGTCTGGCTAGTCTCCTTGGATTTAAAGGATGCAAATTTCCATATTCCCATTAGGAAGTCACACAGAAAGGATCTCAGATTCAGACTCCTCTCAGGCCACTATCAGTTCTCAACACTTCCCTTCGGCCTCACTCCTGCACCAAGGGTCTTTACCGAGGACATAGCAGTAGTAGTGGCACACCTAAGAAGGTTGGGTGTCACCGTTTTTCCTTATCTGGACGACTGGCTAATAATGGGAAAATCCCACCACCAAGTGTCAGACCACCTTCAGGTAACCCAGGACCTGTTGTTCTCCCTGGGATTCCTTCTCAACACCAAAAAGTCAGTCTTGACCCCCTGTACAGGTTGTGCAGTTCATAGGTGCAAAACTGAATACAGCAGTGGGAAGAGCTTTTCTCCCTCAGGAGAGGGCAGAAAGCATTCAGCTTTTGGCAGGCTCATTTGCCCTGGGCAGGCCAAAGCCAGCAAGACAGTTTCTTCAACTGTTAGGGCACATGGCTTCAGCAACAAGCACAGTCAGAGGTGCCAGGTTTCAGATTAGAGATATTCATTTCCACCTCAAAGCACATGGGTGCCAAAGGCAGGACCCCCCCCCCCAAAGCCAGTACCAGTCACAAAAACCTTATTGCAGGTCCTGCAATGGTGGAGGGAGTTAGAAAATGTAAGGGAAGGGGTTCCATTTCTATAGGATCCTCCCTCTCTGGTTCTCACAACAGATGCATCCCTGCTAGGATGGGGTGCTCACTTAGGGGATCACACCATCCATGCTACCTGGGAGAGTGCAGATTCACTCCTGCACTTAAGCTTGCTGGAGTTAAGAACTGTTTACCTGGCCCTTCAGGCCTTCTCTCATCTCATACAGGGAAAGGTGGTACAAATCAGAACAGACAATACCACAACAATGTATTACATCAACAAACAAGGAGAGACAAGGTCCACTCCACTGTGTACAGAGGCAATGAACCATTGCTTACTCCCTAAATGCCTCTTTGCAGTCATTTCATCTGCCTGGCAAGGATAATACCTTGGCAGATGCTTTGAGCAGGATACACCAGGCCCATCACGAATGGGCACTGAACAAGCGGGTGGTGAATGCTCTATTCAGGAGGTGGGGGACCCCAGAAATAGACCTCTTTGCTTCCCACCAAAATCACCACTTACCTGTCTATTGTTGCAGGGCCCCAGTGAAAGGGACAGTTCCCATGGATGCCCTGATTCTGGATTGGACAGGCAGGCATCTCTGTGCCTTTCCTCCCTTCCCACTGATACTAAGAGTGCTCATCAAGCTCAGGTTACAACCAGCTTCAATGATTCTGGTAACCCCAGAATGGGCAAGACAGCCTTGGTACTCCTTACTTCTCTCAATGTCTGTGAGCTTGCCGATTCACCTCCATCAGAGGTACATTCTATGACTTCCTTTCAGAGGAGGGTAGTGTACCCCAATCTCATATCTTGAGGACTTAGAATATGCAGATTGCCAATTCTCTGATGCAGTTTTGGAAGTCCATAGGGGTTACAGGAAACCTTCCACTAAGAAATCCTTTGCCTCTAAATGGAAAAGATTTTCCATTGGGTGCAGTGACAGGGGTATAGTCCCTGCCCAAGCTGGAATCCTAACCCTTCTGGATTACTTGTCTCACCTGCACTCCCTGGGGTTGCAGCACTCAACTCTGAAGGTGCACCTGGCTTTAGTTTCAGCATACTTTTCAGCTAGAAAGAATACCTCCCTGGCATCAAATCCTATATTCAAAAGGTTCTTTAAAGGGCTCTCTCATTTGTTTTCCCCTCACAGGGAACCAGATGTACCATGGGACCTTAATATTTTTGCATTGCCCAGCTTATGCTTCCACAATTTGAGCCTATGGCATCTGCAGAGCTTAAATGTGTTACCTGGAAGGTAGTCTTTCTGGTAGCAATCACTTCTGCCAGAAGGATAAGTGAGTTTCAGTCCCTTTGTGTGAAAAAGGACTATGTTTCTTTTCACAGGGACAAGGTAGTGTTGAGAACTAATAGGAAGTTCCTCCCTAATGCGGTTTTTGACTTCCATTTGAACCAGTCTATAACATTGCCAGTTTGCTTTACTGTACAATCTAGCTCAGGTGAGTGTAGATTGCATAGCCTGGATGTAAAAAGAGTACTGAGTTATTTCATGTCTTATACCAAAGATCATAGGCAGGAGAGATAACAACTGTTCTTCACCTGTGGGGAAGTCGGCAGAGGTACTCCTGCTTCAAAGAGAACTATCTCCTGATGGATAGTTCAGTGTATTCAGTTTTGCTACTCTAAAGCAGGTAAGGCACCCCCTTCAGGTCTTAGGGCCCACTCTACAAGGGGCACAGCTGCCATTATTGCAGCTGCCCGAGAGGTACCACTGATGGAAATATGTAAAGCAGCTACCTGGAGGTCAGTCTACACCTTCACTAAGCATTATAGCCTGGACACTCAGTCCACAAGCGATTACAGTTTTGGCACAGCAGTCTTGCAGAGTCTTTTTACTAAATAGATTCTTGCCCACCTCCTTGAGGTACTGCTGCATAGTCTGCAAGAGAGATAATATTAGTGAATTCCTGGGATTAGAACAAAAAATTACTCACCTGTAGTGATCTTGTTTCTTCCAAAGGGATCCACTAATATTATTTTTCCCCGCCCTTGTCTCCCCTTCAGAATCAATAACTAGAAAAATCTTCTCCACAGCTGTTAAAATGTATGGTTGGAGTGGCATGCCACATACTGGCATCTTCTGGTAATGTCTTTAACTTGTAGGTTCTTTTCCTAAGGCATATCTGACTTCAGAAAAAAGGGACATTTATTTCTCCTTGTCCTCTGGTTAATGTTGCTTGTTGCCCCAGTTGGGGCATCATCATTATTTTTCTATAGTTATTTAATTGTTTACTTAGATGTTGTTATGTCCTCTTTGCAGGCTTCTCAGAAATCTGAGGTACAATGTAGGCAGTTGACACTGGGCAGTTTGAAAATAGATGCACGAGTTAAACATTCCATGATTAGCATAGCATTCTATTTGGCTCTGGGGTAGTGCTGATTTAAAGGAGCACTGCAAGAGTACTAATATTAGTGTATCTCTTTGGAAGAAACAAGATTACTACGGGTGAGTAATTTTTTCTGACCTGCCCTCTATACCTTGATGTGTTGAACTGGTGACTTAGTAGCAGTCAGCTTTGACACGGTTTATGGCGTACCTCTCTACTGCATCCCGATAGTCAAAGTCAGTGGTTCAAGTGTATATGCAAAACAGTTACCCCTCAATGTACCTCTGGGAACCATACTTGACCTCCGGCTATTTAGAGTCATTGTGTGCCCTCTCTGAGCTGACTCTTACTGCTCTGCTGGTATTCATCTCTACGAAGATTACTCCATTATATATGCAAAAACCCAAACCCATGAGGGACTCAATACTATTAGCCTCCATCAACAAAGCCCAGGACTGGATAGCACCAGTTCACTGCAGAGGAGTCCCTTCATTTTAGTATAACGTTCTCATATGTTGTTCTCTGTCTGGTACTGGTTTTGCGTGACACAGCTGGCAAGATGTAGATGCATACCCATCCGACAAAGTGCTGTCACTTTCACGGAAAGGGGAAGGGGAAGGATAAATTATTTAACCAGGAAAGGCGCTCTAAGCTAGTGACTTGCCCAGGATCACCCAGTATGCTATTGGGGCTGATGGGATTCAAACCCAGGTCTCTAGGTTTGTAGCTCAATGCCCTTAACCACTGCACTATACTGCCTGTACTTTCACTGCTTAAGTTGCTTTCTCTGCCAGTTTGTTTTGATCAGTGCTCAACACTGGGCTTCTCTGACCTGCAGGTATAAAATCTAGGCATATGTGGCAGAAACATAAAATGGTACTAGTAAGCATATTCAGCATACACAAACAAATGAGTCACTATTCATTTGTGGAGGTGTGGTGATTACATTGATGTCTGCACAAGGATTCCTGCTGTTCAGCACTGCACAAAATACAATGACAGAGAAATCAACTTCAGTTGTCAAATTGACAGGACTTCATCTGATGTCTGTGCATTTCCCTCTTGCTAGTTATCATTCAAAACCAGTAGCAGACAGAGTACAACGTATGAGCGTTTTTCATTAACAAACTCCTCGCCTGTGAACAGCACAAAACGTGCATGCAATTCCCTGCATAGATGACACCACACTATATTAACCTGTTGCTCAGACTCCTACTTTCACTGAATGGCACAGACAGAAATCAGGTCCAAATGAACTGTTTCCTAACTCGTAGTGAAAATGTACCATTTTTTTTTTACATTGTACTTTTTCCTACTTCCAATTGGAGTGACTGTTACCTGCTAACACTTGCTGTGCTGCTATCAAAAGATCCCCAAAGTAACTGGGGACCACCGCCACAGAGTTTCCTCTGCGGCTCAAGGAAAAACACTCAGAAATAAAGGCTCATGCAATGTAATCATGCCGCAGTTGTCAAAGGATGGCAGTAAAGCTCATGTAGTGTGGGTATCAGGAATATTACAGTCAGAAGAATGATAAAATGACCTGTTAATGCCTGACATAATAGTTGCCATAATATAACGTTGTCCAGTGTGTCAGAATCCATGACAGAGCCAGATATGGACACAATCTAAGGTAACCATGACATAAATAAAGCCATTAATTAGATGTTGGCACACACAATGCATTCACATTTTACTCCTCCAGACACAGACGAGTGCACAGTTCTTTATTTGGCCCCTTTTGCCCTCCTGCCTGTTCCTTGGCTAGCAAGGTTTTCGTCTGTACTCTATGAGGAATGTTAATGTGGCTGATAACCTTCCTTCTGTAATACACTTGAGATTTTGATTATGATTTTAGTTCCATGTTATATCTAACCTACCTTTGATCACTAACAAAAAATATAGCCATATGGCAGCAAACTCATGATGTACAACGTCTAAAGATCATGAATTGTTAACAAGCTTGCTTGAAGTCCGTATTGCACAAGGTGTACTTTATAAGGCTGATCAAGGACTTTACATACCCCAGCTATTTGAAACAGTGAAAACTGGCTTGATGTAACCCTCAAGCATCCTTACTGACTGGCAGCAGCAAGGTAATAATAAAAAAGTGTGTCCAACAGAAAATGAAAGCACCAAGAATTATCCCTAGGGTTTTGCTGTCTTTTGTCTCTCTGGCAGTTATAATCTTTTTTTTTTTCCAGCTGTGTGTCTCCAACTTTGATCTTTATATTATTTACATAAACAGGAGACATGTAATACCTTATTGTGTATAGTAGATTGTTTTTTTTTATAGCATTCCATTCCTTTCAAAATGCTGTTATACCACAGTTAAAAGGTTGTATACTGTCATTATACCCTTCTGTGGTACAACAGTTTTCTGGCACCTCTGGACAAATCAGTTTTGTTCTGAAAGCACAGCCGCATCCACATTTCACATAATACTATGCACTGTAAACAATACAGGATGATCAACTGTATACACAACCAGTGTTTTCTTCCACCTGAGGGGTCATATTCCCATGTACCTCTCGAGCTTTGCTCTCAAGGACAGAAGGAATTAGAACATCTCTGTGGCAGAACACACTGTTTGTGCATAGTTGCCTATCCTGTATTCTCTATATTTGCATTCTATGTATGGTTCATCATTAGGCCAGACATGCTTAGTTCCCCAAAATGACACGATTCTGCAGTTTCACTTCCTCTTAAACTACAGGTAAAGAAAAGCAACACAATGAAATATATGATCTTACTTCGAGAGTGCTCTTGCAGTAGGTAATAACCATTAGAACTACACCCCCTGGTGTCAGGACCACACGGAAAACTTTAGCTAGCAGTGTCTAGTTGGAGATTGCCCACCGATGTCACATGACGGACTTCAGCGTGACCCTATATAGTGGGTGGCCCCCAGCCCACCCTCCAGTTCTTTCCTGCTGTCGACCTGTACGCGCATCGGACCTCACAGAGAGCGCTGCTACAGTTCGACTGCCATTTCGGATGAATATATTTTCTGATTATTTCCAAATTATTTTACTGACTTTTGTCAGTTAATCTTCGTGTATGTCTTCCCCGACACCTTCCGAATCACGTAAAAATAAGTCCTGCGGCATGCAACTCTCACATAAGGATGACCATACTCTCTACCTGTTCTGCCTGGGCCTGGAACACCAGACTGCAGATTGTGAGCCCTGCCTGAGTTTCAATCAGGCCACACGGAAACTCCAGCAGAAGGCCTTTGAGGCCCATCTTTTGAAAGTTCAGTAAAGAAGGAGTTACAGAGGTTACGTAGTGCCTCTTGCTCACCCTCATTGGATTCACTCTGTCACAAAAAACGGAAGGACAAGGAGAAGCATCGGGGCCAGGAAAGGTCCCCCTCCCACCCGTGACTCCCTCAGGGGACCGCGGACAATCAAAGACTCTCTTCCTCTGGGAAGAGTGCCTGTGCGGACAAGGCTGCTTTGGCTTCCCAGGAGCAGTCCTTGGTCCCCCCAACCGCCTCTGGCCTAGGTGGCGGTGGTCGCCTTGGTAGAGTCTGAGGTTACTGCCACTCTTAGACCTCTCAAAACCTCAGGTTCTAAGCCTGCTGGCAGGGCTGATAAGTCGCTCATTGAAACCTCTGAAGAGCGCCCAGCCCGGGCTGATAAGACGGGCACCAGGGTCTCCAGTGAATGCCCAGCCATGGCTGATAAGCTGAGCGTCGGAGCTTCCGACACCAGCCCAGCTCAGGCGCTTCCATCAGGACCCAAAGGGTATCCTGACATTGACTCTTAGCACCTGTTACTGTATCATCAGCAACATACCCTGGCAGGCTTATCCAACTAGGGTCCCTTCCCGCTTCTGGCCTCCCCCAAATGCCTGGAGCCGGAGCCAGAAGGACATCAGCCTGACAATGCTGCTACAGGGTCACAACTGGGCATCAGTACGAGTTTCCCAGTGGGCCCTCAGGACCCTTCCCCAGTGACTCTTCTGGCAGGGCCTTCTGTCCCTCCACCTCTGTCAGAGGGTTCCTTTGGGGTGACCTCTGGCTCCCCCCCCCCCCCCAGCGGTCTGATACCAGACTATCGCCCCTCCAAGTCTTCCAACCCATCTTTCAGGCCTTCTGATGGACCTCCGTCTGGCCCAAGGGCTCCTCCACCAACACAGGTGCCAGATTTTTAGATGCCAGGCTACCAGCCGCCGGGCTACCATACCCGTGGATATCGTCTGTCGGGGTACAGGCACCAAGTCTCCCTTCGTCGGGGTACCTGCCACCGGGCTTGGTCCACACTTATCATATGCCTGGCTACCCATCGTCCAGGTACAAGACATCAGAATACCTGACTATGGGTCATGGCTCCACTTTTCTGCTGGTCTACCAGCCTTCTTCTCCCCCTCCTCCTGTTTGTCAAAATGGTTAACAAACTGCATTTTGTTCTGTTACCAGAAGTACAACAAAGCCTTGCTGGGGAAGTCAAAAGGCATTCTACCAGAAGCATGGCTGCATCTGCTGCTTGCTTCAAGAATGTGTCTGCTGCTGACATTTGTGCAGCAGCCACTTAGGAGCTCCATCCACACTTTCACAAAACACTACAATCTGGATATCACTTCTTGGGACAGGGCTTGCTTTGGACTAGCTGTCCTTCAGGGCCTCCATTCATGATTTTTCCTGCGTCTCTGCAGATCTTTCCTGCTTCCTGTGCTTTAGACTTGTCTGATTTACACTGCTTGGGACTCAGTCCTAATGGATATTACCTACTACAAGAGCCCTGTCGAAGTAAGATAGTGCAGTTACGTAAGAACTTACCGTAACAGTAGATCTTTGAAAGAGGCTCTTACAGTAGGTAACATTCCCTCTCACCTTCCCCCAGCTTCTGCTACTGCTTCTTCTAACCTTACCTAGGCTCAAGGAGCTCACTCCTTTCTCCTGTCACTTTGTTCTGAAGTTTCTGGCAGGAGCACTGGAGGGCGGGCTGGGGACCACTTACTGTATAGGGTCACGTTGATGCCCGTCACGTGACGTCTGGGCAGTCCCCCGCCAGACACTGCTAGCTAAAGTTTTCTGTGTGGTCCTGACACCAGGGGGCACAGTCCTAATGGCTATTACCTACTGCAAGAGCCTCTCTTGAAGATCTACTGTTACGGTTAGTTCTTACGTAAGTATACTTTGTGCATGCTGTTTTGATTTGAGTGAGTATTCCCCGTATGTACTTCCCTTCTTTTCTATATATACATTTTTCCTACATTTGTCTAATAGTTTTATGGAGGGAGAGGGGGGACATGATAGAAACTTTCAAGTACCTCAAGGGAATCAACAAAGTCCAAGAGGGTAGCATCTTTCAGAAAAAGAGGTGTGCAAGAACAAGGGGGCACAATTTGAAGATAGAGGGGGGTGGCTCAGAGGTAATGTAAGGAAGTATTTTTTCACAGAGAGGGTTGTGGATGCATGGAACGGCCTTCCGGAGGAGGTTGTGGAGTCAAAAACAGTGGTGGAATTCAAGCCTGCATGGGACAGTCATAAGGCAATTCTAGGGGATGGGGGTAGGAAAAAGTAGGCTGCTGGTTAACTAGGATCTGCAGCTTATCCATTAGGTAGAGAAATGGGCAGACTGGATGGGCCAAATGGTCCTTATCTGCCGTCAAATTCTATGTTTCTATGTATGTTTTCTATGGTCTCTCCAACTACTTTTCTCAACTCATGGGATCTTAATGTTACCATGGTATATTGCTCTTCTTTTCCTGACAGTGTCTCCAATCCCATGTAACAGCGATTTGCCCAGGACCATACATTCTTAGATTCTGCAAGTACTGGTTTACAGTTAATGGTGCATCAGTCAAGCTGTTATTTTAATAAGTCACTTTCTTTATCCAGTGGGCACTGATGGATACGTATACAGATTATCAAACACTTGAGATCTATTTGAGTGGGTATTCTGTAAGAAAACATCTGCAATCTTTAATGGATGGCCATTTTGTATCAGGTTAAGCAGTGGATGGTTCGGACTTCATAGGGAGCTATTGGAGGTAATAGGTTGTGTGCTGGCTTTAGGGGAGGCAGCATTGCTAGAGCTCTTTTGCCTGAGGATTTCCTTCTCAAATTTTAGAAAGTTTCAGATGAAAATCTAGTTTGTTTTAACAGACATAATTTCTAAATTTATACTGTTATTTGCTTAATTGTTTCCTGTTGGAGACTCGTGTGAGCCATGCTGCCTGAGTTCTACTCCAAACTCTTCAAGGGTGTTATATAAGGGATAAAGGTCTAGCAGCTGTAGTCTGCATTTAGTTTGGTGCCTACAGTAGGTTAGCCTTTTTATAATTTTCTTCAGAACAGGTTTCCCCTCCCTCCTAGGAGTCATTTGCTTGGGAATTGTCCCCAGTGTAGACTTGCTTGAGTTGCTTTTCCTTCCATTTCTGATAGTTGTTGACACCCCTCTATGGTTGTTTGATGTGTTTGAGGCTTAGATTCATTTTTGTGTTTTGTTTGCTTTTCAGTGTGGATGACACAAAGATCTGCAACAGAGTGAACACGGGGTGTGTGGAAAGGATGGGTAGGGATCAGGAAAGACTGGAGGAATTGTCAAGGGCATGGCAGCTGAGTTTTAATGCAAAAAAGAGCAAAATAATGCACTTGGGCCGTAGAAACCTGGGAGCGGCATACAAAATGCGCAAAGTGATACTAACAAAGACCAACCAGGAAAGAGACCTAGGAGTAATCATATCAGATGACCTAAAGGTGGCCAGACAATGTGACAAGGCAGTCAGAAGGGTGAGTAGGATGCTGTGGTGCATAGGAAGGGGTATCACCAACAGGAAAGGGGAGGTGGTGCTGCCCCTCTATAGATCACTGGTAAGATCTTACCTTGAGTACTGTGTCCAGCTCTGGAGAACACATCTCAAGAAGGACACAGAGTGAAAGCTGTCCAGAGGAGGGCTACCAGAATGGTGCAGGATCTGCATCAAAAGCCCTATGAGGAGAGGCATAAGGAGCTAAACATGTATACCCTGGAGTAGAGGAGGGAGAAGGGGATATGATAGAGACCTTTAAATACCTAACAGGGGTTTATATAGTGTAACCCCTAGATGGCGCTATCCCAGGGGCTACTACCCCTGCCTGATTTGTCACTAACAGGTTGAGGGGCCTGGATCCGATGGCGGGTGCCTTCACCCAGAGGTCAGGGTTTGCAATAGTTAAACTAACTTGGTCACAGCCCTCTGGGACACTGCAACCCTTTCTTCCCACTAGTGGCCCACACAATATATCAGAATTACCTTCACAGTATACACTTACCCCAGGACTGGTTCAGGCACTGGGACCTCCTGTAAAATAAGATACAGTGCAACAATCACAGTACAATACTTTAACATAGACAAATACCTCAGGCAGTATAACTTTGCTGAAACAAGCAGCTCTGATTTATTTAGGGGATATAACAAGGACAGGGGAATCAGGTTAATTAGCTTATCACTTTACTCATCTACCTGTGGCTCTGTGCACAGGCCTATGCCTACCAGTTACTGTCCCTGGGTACCCAAGCCCTAGTGGCTAGTCCAAACCGTGGCAGCTGGTAAGGGCCCTTTCACACAGAGAAAAGAAAACTTAGTTAAACAGTCAGCAGTACAGTAATTCCATTTGGATTCAATGTGGCAATTCAACAGGGAGCGACCCTGAATTAGTACTCACGACCTCCAAACAAGATAGGGTCCTTCAATGTCAGCAGGGCTACTCTGAGCTCACCTGAGACTCCTCACACATTTATATGGCAAACTGCAACAGGCAAAAGTCCTTAATGGCAGCAGGATTCACTCAGCTACACAAGCCTCCTACACATTTATATGGTAAACAGTCACAGGCAAAAGTCCTTTAATGGCAGCAGGATTCACTTGAGCTACACAAGCCTCCTCACACATTTATATGGTAAAAGAAAGTACTATACCAGGCAGGCTGCTTTCTATCCCGATCGTAATTACTGCACAATACCGGAGAACACACAGCAGATTCAGTTCCTGACAGACCGAGTGCAATTCAGCAATTTCTCCAGTCTTCTACAGGGTGAGCCTGGTTTCTACTCTTCAGATATCCTTTGATTCTCTTCACAGGACGGATTCAGTCTAACAAGCAGTTACACAAGCTGCAGACCAAAACTCTGGGCCTTACACACGTTCCCGACTAAAACTGCACACGAAAAAGCACAGGGCTCCTTCCTCTTCACTGCCAGAGCTCAACTGAAACTCCAGCAGACAAAACCGGCACTTACTTTGAGTTCCTCCTAGTTCTTGGCTGGATTGGCTGTCACCATAATAGACTGCCCCTGTTGGTCCAAAAAGGCGCTCAAGTCTAAACTACATCTCCCAGAGTCACTGCCCATAGAATCCTCTTGTGGCTGGCTCAGATTATGAGTCCAAGTTCTGATTCGTCCAAGGCACCATTTTAGAGCTACCTTAACCCACACTGATTGGTCCAGTTCAGCAGTTCAAAACTAGAATGGGAACTAGGCAAACACAGTTCTGACTGCAAAGAAAGCAGGTTAGACAAACTGTAATTTCATTATTACTCTAAATGATTTCTGGCAAACAGTTACATCTTTCAGATAGGTTCCCTTGCACTCCCTAGTGACTGCAAAAATGGAGTGAATTGGCAGCAGCTCGAGTGGTACTCAAGCAGAGAAGCACACAGTCCCCATACAAAACTAATTATGTCTGCAAGCAGACAGCTCTTAAAGAGACAGTACCAGAGGCTCTAAAAACACTCACTGATAAATGGCTTAAACGCCAAACACCATTCAGGCTTGGAGCATTCAAGCAAGCTCCTGGAAGTCTTTTGGGAACCCCCATATGCAGGGGGGTTACAATAGTACAGGAGGGGAGTATTTCTTTAGAGAAAAAGGTGCTCTAGAACAAGGGGGCATGCTATGAATCTGGAGGGGGGTAAATTCAGGAGGGTTGTGAGGAAGTATTTCTTCACGGAAAGGGTGATGATCCCTGGAACAGCCTTTCAGCAGAGTTGGTGGGGGCGAAAACAGTGAAAGGGTTCAAAATGCCTGGGATGCAAGGGAATTGTAGGGGTAAGGAAGAGAGGGGGGAGGAGATGATGCTGTAGATCAGGTGAGGTCTGCAGCAAAAAAAAATGAAGTTTAAAAAAAAAAGATAAAATGGGCAGACTAGGTGGGCCTGGTAGTCCTTATCTGCCATCACATTCTATGTTTCTATGTTTCTATTTTTATTGACTCCTTTTTGACACACTTGTGGTCTTTTTTTACCTATTCGCATAATTTTGATAAGTTTTGAGGCAATTGGGAAAAAATGTTGATGCACATGTGAAAGAACTGATATAACTGTGGAGTAATTTATAGCAAGTGTGAAACTATGCAAAAATTGATGCAAGTGCGCATGCAGAAATTGCTGAATTGTGCAGGAAATTTGACACAAGTGGCCTAGCCCATGACTCAGATCCTTCTTGGTAGTTTTGGCCGTAAAGTAGTTTTAGAAGTTTATACGACATTCCCAGGCCCTTTTCAACTAATAAGAAATGCAAAGCATCTCATTAGACCTTGAGGCAGTCTCCATAAGGGATGTTCTGTCTGTTCTGTATTAGTAAGGTCGATGCTAATGTTTTGGCACCCACTCCCAAAACTGCGGGTGGCTTAGGTGAATGAACATCTGGTTTTATGTTGGGGAGTGGCAATAGAATGTTACACAGGTCCCTTCTTTGTTATCTCAGTGAGTTCTTCTTATTTACTTTATTTATTTATTAACATCTCGGATTAAGACCTTTGAGCTACAAACTCATTTACAAAGGTTCCACGTCATCAGGGAACAAATACAGACATAAAATGTTACAAAAAATACAGACAGAAAAAATAAACATAATCCAAATTCTTATTTGTTTAACAGACAGGTAGAACTAAGTAATATTACCAAACAAATTACTTGGGAAGGGGAGGAAGGGCAGGGCAGTGTGGAGAATAAAGGGGGGAGGGTAAGAAAAGGGGAAAGAAGTTATAGGGGTAACAGAAATGAGAGAGATAAGGGGGCAGGGACAATGGGGGAGGAGGTTATAGAGGAGGCAGAAGTGTAAGAAGCGAGGCGGAGGGACAAGAGGGGGGGAGCAGCCTTAGTGGACCTTGTCAGTTTGAAGGAGAACAGTAGGCAGTATACTAAAGAGGGAGGTATGGAAGGGGTGAAAGGAGAGGGATTTGAAGTTTGGCCACATGGGGGGGTAGTAGGCTGTTATCTGAGTGGGAGGGTGAGGAGGGAGGGGCAGGTGGGAAAGGGTGGCATTGAGTAAATGCTGCTGATAAGGAGGTGTGCTAGGTGTTACAGTCGCATGTAATGGCAGCAACAAGATGTGCATGAAGTTGGGATTTGAAAGGGCCCAGTTTTGGTATAGATTGCTGGTGATCAAGTGACAAGAATGCAGAAGAGCACTCCTTCTCTTACAAGTGATTCAGAGCAGACTCCTTCCTTTGTGGATACAGGACAGGCACATCCAGATGAGTTGGGACATACATCACAGAACTTGGGTGGAGAGGATGTTCTTCCAGATCTGAAAGCATCCACATATCTGTCCAGGCAAGGTACCATCCCTCAACTACTGTAGACAGCCTACAACCACCCTTCAGTCCTCAGTAGAAGAGGGAGACTCAGCTTTGCCCCACTTTCCCCCAGATGTCAACGTGGCTTAGTTGGAAGCACATCCACCGCTGAACCAGAAGGTCATGGGTTCTCGTCCCACACTGGGGACTTGTACCTAAATGCTTGCACCCGAGTGCAATATTAGGGGGGTGCTGTACTATTGGGGTATGCCATCCTTCATATGAGACGTTAAACCGAGGTCCCTTCTACCCATCCTGGTGCTGTCCTGGTGGGTGTCCAGGTGGAAGTAAAAGAACCCAAGGTATTCTTCACATAGAGTAAGAGACATTCCTGGTGTCCTGGCCAATATTCCCATTCCTATAAAACTGGTTCATGCAATTGCCCAGGCTGTGTGTGGGTGTGGATGTGTGCTATAGCTGCCACTACACATTCAGTCACTTCACTACCAGGCTAGCATTGTTTGTAAAGTGCTTTGAGATACACTGTGTATGAAAAGCGCTATATAAATGCCAACTCTTCTTTTTTTTCACTTGCAGCATTATCAGTGGGCTGCTCAGTTGGCTTATTTAGCCGATGATGGTGTGACTGGCATGTTGCCATGGAAAATGTTGGACATGGCACAGGTGGAAGGAGAATCTGTGTTGAGCTCTGTGCTGATCCCAACTTTTTGGGAAGCGGCTGGACCAAAAATTGATAACCTACTCACCAAAGCATTGGTAACAGTCTGGCAGCAAGCCCATAAGTACATTGGGCATGTGGAGGTTATTTCACCTAAGGCTGGGCTAAATGCTGCCTTTAAAGGGCAGAAGGGGTATACTGTACTTGTGCATCAAGGCCTGCTTAAATAAGGGAAGTTGGGCCTCAGAACAGTGGTCGATCTTTTTGAAGAAGCCACGCTGGCCACCTTTGCCAGTCTAAAGAGGAAGTTCTCCCTGCCCACTACTATTTACTTTGTATACTTCTGTGTCAGGGGATTATTGTGTGGTGAGGGAAGGGTAATATCCACTTTGAGTGTGACTCCATTTGAAAATATAGTGGTGGCTCCCCAGCCACATGGCACATCTCTTTCTGCATTTTACAAGCTTATCTTGGGAGGGAGGACCTTCAAAACACAGAGAAATCTGTAGTAGTGACTTATGGGTAGAAATGAACCTGGATTTCTGGAGTTGGGTGATCAAAGAGACGGTGTGAGCAGTATAACAGGCTGAGTGAGATACAGTGCAGTATAATGTAAAGGTCTTACTTTCCACCAGTGAAGGTGCACAAACTAAACCCAAAGGTGACTAAACTATGTCTCAAATACAAATGCACATGTACTTTTGGACATATAATACTCGCATGTCCCAAGATCATTTCCTGCTGGGGGAAAGTACACACTATAATGAAATGTCTTTTATGTAAACCCCTGCCTGACAACCCATTGGAATGATTGTTGGGAGCTGACTCACAAAATAAGAAAGTGGGAGACCTTCTTTGGCAATTGGCCTTGATTAATGCAAAAAAAAAAAAAAAAAGCTCACTACTGGGGGAAGGCACGTGCACTACCCATTGGCTGACTAATCTAATTGATTACATGAAACTGGAGAAGGCTCAATTGGAGGGGAATAAATTTAGCATCATGTGGCAACCCTTGTTGGAAGCCATGGAGAATGGGACCATTTTTGTTTAGAGTGGTGTGATATTGAGAGATATGCATAGGGAGAATAACTCTAATGGAAGGACTCTTGGCCGTTGAATGAGCCAGGAGCACAGGAAAGTTTGATCATGCTGCCCTAATGTCTTACTGTCTGTAGTACAAGTCAACATATGCATAGTATGAGTCAACATATGCAGTGTTGTATTAGTTATGGATATGCATAGGGTTAACGCATTGTTACTTGCATATGTTGGGAGTATGTAATATGTTTTTATTATACTGTCTGTATGCTTCTGCCAAAAACTGAAAATAAAATCTAAAAAACAAAAACCAAAAAACAGAGAGCCTGGAAGACTGTCATGTCAAAACAAATCATACAGACCCTCAGGATCCAGAGGACCCTCAGGATGTCAGAGAGGAGAGTCAGCCTTCCTCTATCCCATCTCTATGTGACCATAAAGGTAGTTCCTTCCGGGTTAAGACCTATAGGATTCTGCAGATACTGGAGACACAGTCTACTGTGATGCTGAATGTTTATCCCATCTTGTCCACTATAGGGAACAATCTCCAGTGCTTTCCTGAGTTTGAACATTTTGGTGCAGATAAAAAATTAATGGGAGAATGTGCAGTTTTCCAAAGCATGGGCCAAATGCTATCTGTTCCTTGATGCAACAGTGAATAAATGGATGGCATCCCTGATTTAACAGGCATATGCAGAGTAGTGAGAAGTTATGCCTGTGCAATGTTGTTGATGGTCTGAAGGCAATTAAATAAATGTGCTGTTGACTGTCATACATGGATACTTTGGCCATCTGCAGTCTCTGTCCCATGGGGAACTATCACCCTACTGGAGTACCGTGAAGGCAAAAGAACCCTCTTGAGGATGGTTCCACCACAGAGGTACCTTGAAACATAATTCCTTTAGGCTAAAGGTACCTTAGGAAGACGCCCCAAAGAAACAGACATGCCACTGAAGGAGGAAGGGAGGATGGCGGAGCAAAGAAACAATGCTTCTGAGTGAGGCTGCAGGAAACTGGCTTAACTAGCTCAGGAAGGGGGCATGGCTGGTTGCTCCTGCCCACTGAACTGCAAGCACAGTCTTTGACTTCAATGGGCGTATGCAACTTAGTGAGGAGTTATGCTTGTGCAACATTGTGGATAGTCTGAAGTATTTGAATGAATGTGTTGTTGACTGTGATACATTGCTACTTTGGCCATTTGCACTCTCGGTCCCGTGGGGAACTACCACCCTGTTGGGGTACCCTGAAGACATAGGAACCCTCTTGAGGAGGGTTCCACCCCTAGAGGTGCCACGGGAACATATTTCTGTTAGGCTAAAGGTAGCTTAGGAAGGAGCCCAAAAAGTACTGCACAGCAGGTGGTAAACACAGAGCCTGAGTGAGGACATACTGATAGCAACTAGTGACAACTGATAACAGACAGAGACTGAGTTGAGCAATGACTGACAGTAACTGGTATGTGACAGCAGACAGAGGCATGACTTCCATAAGGAGAGAAGGAATGGCAGGATGGAAAAGGGGACTGCCATCCAACCCCAATTCACAGCAGAAACCTACTGGTGCAAATGCTGTACTAATAAAGAGTTAATACATTATGGACCACCTCCTATGGAGGCTACCTCTTATGACCTTTGGCATGGAGGAGAGGAAAACCCCCTACGAGGAGGAAACCTTTGGAGATTCAAGGCCTTGGTCACCTTCCCTCTAGGCTAGGAATAAAATTAGTGAGAGCTTGGCTACCGCAATTTAGAGACCCAGTTCAAGTGGAAATGTTTAGGGGAAGGGCTCTCACTCTATCCCTGTAATGGGAACACCATGGGTGCCGCGAGCCGATCCCTACATCTAAAGGAGGTTCACCATGAAAGAGGCACATGCTCAAGGTGGGAGGAGGATAGCAACGATGCAGAAAGGCACTCACCTAGTCTCCACAGAGGGGAAACCTAGAGAGGAAGCCAAACCCCTGAGGGGTAAGGAATAGGAGTTGGACCTTTGAGGGGCTGGGGACTTGCATAATTGTATGATCTACACCTTTGAGGGACAGAGGAAGGGAAGTAGGCAGAGACCAGATAAACCGTAGGTGGCTGTAGAGGGGAATAGCTATTGAAGGTGCTGCCTACATGGTCTGAACAGCTAAAGGAGCCCCCGTGAACTCAGAGGCCCCCCAATCCAGCAGCCGAAGTCTTAAATGCTACATCGAGAGATGCCGCCGAGTTGATCTACATGGCCAAAGCTTCCCCTGGAGCATAAGCGTTCTCACCCAAACTGCAGAAAGAGAAGGAGCCCGTTTGAGTCAAGGGACCCACCCTCAAGTTGCAGACTTCAAGGGAGCAGAGTGAGACTATTGGCATGGAGGGCAGGGAGTCCTGAAAGCCATGCTATGATTGTGGCTGGCATATATTTGAGTGCAGGAGTAGTAGGAGGCTAATGGAGAAGTCTTGACTGCCATGAGCACAAGGTAGAAACAAAACACAGGCAAGGCTGAATGACTGGGACATCAAATGACAACTATGAGCTTCCAACCAACCAACTGGGGTGGATCGAACACCCCCAAACCTAGTGCTCACAAATGGGGAGTTTGTGAGGGATATCAAGCTGGATGAACCACTAGCAGGGAGTGACCATCACTCAGTATGGTTCAGGTTGATTATGGGCAAAGAGGGGGTGGCATCCAATGCAAAGGTGCTGGATTTCAGGCGGGTGGATTTTGCAAAGATGGTGGAGGTACTGAGTGGGTACCTGGCCAGGATCCAGCCTAGTATGGACACAGACCAGAGATGGGAGCTCATTAAGAAGGAGATACTAGAGGCTACTAGTTCCTGTAGCAGGACTCAGAGTAAAAAGGCCAGGGCAAAAAGGCCAAGCTGGATGAGCAGGGGGGTTGTAGAGAAGGTGAGGAGAAAAAGGGTGGCCTTTAGGAGATACAGGAAATGGGGGGGGGGATTGGGAGGAGTACCTGCAGGAGGCAAGGGAGGTGACAAGGGCAGCAAGAACAGCAAAAGTCACCAAAGAGCTCAGGCTGGCACAAGGCATTAAGGAGGGGGAGAAGAGCTTCTTCAGGTACATCAGGGAGAAAAGGATCCGTAAAGAACAGATAGTAAGGATTAAGAAGGATGGGCGATGGCTAGAGAAGGGTGCAGAAAAGGCAGAAGCACTCAATGACTACTTCTGCTTGGTATTTCTGAAGAGTGCTACCCAGGGGGTGGGGGCAGTAAAGGCCGAGGAGGGAGTAACAGATGGTGATCACAGAAGATGGAGTGCTGGAGGGCTTGAGAGTGCTGATGGTGGACAGGGCACCAGGGCCAGATGGCATTCACTCCAGGATACTGAAGGAGCTAGCACAGATCCTGGCAGGGACCTTGGCAGGCCTATTCAATGCCTCACTGAATTCGGTATGCATACCCAAGGATTGGAGGTTGGCTCATGTAGTTCCCCTGCATAAGAGTGGCCCCAAAGATGAACCATGGAACTATAGACCGGTGAACTTCACGTACATCATGGGGAAGCTAATAGAAATGATCCTGAAGGAGAGGCTGGTGTCCCTGCTGGGGTTCAGTGGGCTGCAGGACAGTAGACAGCATGGCTTTGTCACAGGCAGATCCTGCCAAACCAGCATGGTAGATTACTATGACTGGGTAACTAGACAGATGGATAAGGGCCATGCATTGGATGTTCTATACCTGGACTTCAGCAAGGCATTCGATTTGGTGCCACATGTGAGACTTGGGATAAAACTTGAAGGCACAGGGGTGAGAGCAAAAATGGTTGGATGGGTGATGAACTGCTTGCAGGGAAGGCAGCAGAGGGTGGTGGTGGAAGGGGAACTCTCATCTCCAAGGGCAGTAACGAGCGGGGTTCCACAGGGCTCAGTGCTGGGACCAGTGTTATTTGGGATATTTATTGCAGACATTTCCATGGGCATCAAGAGTAGGATCAGCCTGTTTGTTGAAGATCCCAAGATGGGGCAGTGATGGATGACACAGAGGGGTGGCAGAGTTTGCAGGAAGATCTGAAAAAGCTGGAGACACTTGGCAGCTGGGGTTCAATGCCAAAAAGTGTAAGGTACTGCATTTTGGGGCAAAAATCCAAGGAGAAACTACCGACTGGGGGAGTGCAGCTGGTGGAGACTGAGGAGGAGAAGGATCTGGGGGTGATCATCACAGGATCACTGAACAACTCAGCAGAGTATAGGAAGGTAGCAGCAAGGGCCAACAAAATGCTGGGTTGCACCACAAGAGGAATAACATTAAGGAGGGGGGAGGTGATTCTGCTGCTGTATAGATTATTAGTTAGACCTCATCTCAAATACTGTGTGCAATACTGGTGCCCGTACCTGAAAAGAGACATTAAATTACTGGAAGGGGTGTAGCATAGAGCAACTAAGAGGATCCAGGACTAGTGGACTTACTGTATGAGAGTAGGCTAAAGGAGCTGAACATCTACTCGCTGGAGGCGAGGAGGGACAGAGGGGATATGATCGAGACATTGAAGTACATGAGAGGGATAAACAAGACTGGTACGGAGCGCCTAGTCAGGGTAAGGGTGGGGAGGGACACTCAAGGCCATGACATGAGACTGGAGGGGGGAATGTTCAGGAGAGAAATGAGGAGACACTTTTTTACAGAGAGGGTGGTGGCAGGGTGGAATGCATTACCAGCAGAGGTGGTAGCCTGTAAAACAGTAGACTGCTTCAAAAGGGGCTGATACAGGGCAAGCGAGAGGATAAAGGCTGGGGGGATGAGAAGGGAGGGGCAGCTGCAGAATAGGGCTGCTAGCTGCAAAATTGAGCAGACTCGATAGACCAAATGGCCTTTTTCTGCAGGCATATTTCGTATGTTCATATAAGACCGAATGATACCTGCCTAGGCTGAATGGTGAATGCATGCCAACTAATTCCATAAGGGAGGTCAATGTTAGCTGCTGATGCACTGCAGGCCAGGTAGGCTGAGGCAGTAGAGAACAACAAATGAAACTGCTAGGGAAAAACAGAAGCATATGAGAACTGAAAACCAGGAAGCAGCATGCTGCTGGACTGAGCAAATAATTAAACCACCAGAACACAAATGGGAGTGTCTGCTTTGCTAGGAACCAAGTGCAAATATTTAAAGACTGTAGTTGAACTCGGAGATTGCAAATGATATGGATGAAAAAGCAAAATGGGAGCCGGATATAGCACAAGCCAAAACAAGAGTGGCAAAGGCAGGACACTGTGAAAACTAGAAGCACTAAAAACAGAAAGAAACACAAGAGGTACGTGTGAACAGGAGTGCAGAAGGAATAGTTGACTGAGAGAAGCACAAATTGTAGCCAGGATGATAGAAAGCAAAATACTGACCTACAAAGCCAGTGGAGGCATAAACCAAACAGAAAGCCCAAAAGCACAAAGGGAAAGTGGGAGACAGACACAGGGAGAAAAATTGGGGGCAGAACCCCTGCAGAGCCTCCGGCTGCAGCAAAGAAATAGTGCTTCTTAGTGAAGCTGGAGGAAGCTTGCTTAAATAGCTCAGTAAGGGGCTGGTTGCTCCCACCTACTGAATTGCAGGCATAACCTTTGAATTATGGATGCATCCACCTCTTCTGTGGTCAAACATACAGTTGTTCCAGTAAAAGGTGCTGCACTGCTCTTCTTTTCTAATGATAAGCATCTGGAGGCAGGTTGTAAATGGGCATACTCTACATCAGGTTTTGGCTTGCAAGTAGCATTAGCTTCAGCACTGGTGACACAAGTCCTTTGTGAATGGTCAACCGTAGAAGCAGAAGAGGTTTTGGAGGATTCTCCAGTCAAATACCTACTTCCTTTAGTACATATGGCAGCATACTTTTTTATTGGACTCTATGGTAGCTTTCCTTTGTGTCTCAGCAAGAGGTTTTGTTGCATCAGTGTTGACACTTAGATTAGTTTGGCTACAACATTGGCTGGCAGATCACACCCCCAATTCACATTCATTGTGCAAATTTAGTCAGGCAAATTTCTAGCCTCACTAGACCTACTATATGCTTATCTACACATTCCAGTTCAGATGTCACACTACACATATCTGAGGTTTGCCATCTGGGATCCACAGTTTCAAATACCTCAAGGTAATCTTGGATAGTTCCCTTTCTTTCACTCATCACATTGACCTAGTAGCTAAAGCAGCCAGTGCTAGGACTGGCTAACTGTTTGGGCACAAGTACTGCCTTGAACCTAGATGATACCAGTTCTGTCCTATCTGTGATTGATTATGGACTGGTAGTGTACAGCGCTGCCACTGATACAACCCTCAAGAGGGTCAAAGTGACCCTCAACAAAGCCTGCTGGCTTGTCCTTGACGCTCCCCGCCTAACACATATCTGTGACCTCTGTTCCCAGTCAGGGTGGCTAAACTTGGACTATAGAATTCAGTACCAGGTATGCCTTGTAGCTAAAATGTCTATGCTAGGGCTTGCATCTGCTGGTATTCAAAGCCTTGTCTCCCCCACTGACAATACTTGCACCACTAGGGGGTTCAACATCCTGACCTTAAAAGTCCTTTTCCGTTGCATCACCCAGGGCCAGCAGTCCTTCTTATATCATGCTCCCCTCTGGCTGAGCTCTCTCAGTGCTAAACTTGGCCCATTCATTTAGCTTCGTGACTATCTTGCAACCCTAAGCTCTTGTGACTGCTACCTTTAACCTGCTCAAGCCCCTAGCAGCACCTCCACCTTTCCCCCTCCTACATCCCCCCACCTTCATATTTCTCTCAATGCCTCTCTCAGTTTCCCCAGCCATGTCCCTCCATTCTCCCCACCCAGATCTACGTACCCCCGCCCCATCCCTCCTTGCTGCTCCTTGTATCTGCTCCCCTCATCCGCTAAATTTTGATGAGGCCTACTTGGCTGCTCCAGTACTCCCTTCATCCCCTTTCTTAGTCCTTCCTACACTATCCCTCTCTTTCCATCACCCCCTGCTGCCGGTCCCTTCCCATCCATGGTCCTCTCTTCTTCTCCTGCCTTGCATTTTTAGTGCACGTAGGTTACATATGATTTTGTTGCTGAATATACTGTATCATAATATATGTACTTTTATAATCCTACATGTTAAATGGCTGTATCTGAATTGCCTGTTTGTTTTCTTTGTTAACATTGTTTTGACTTGTATAATTTACTACTGTATCCCTGTTTTGTCATGATGTGGGACCTTTGTAAACGAGCTTCCAGCTCAAGGGTTGCAATCCGATATTTCAATAAATAAATAAATAAAAGTATCAGGCTCTCCATTCCGGGTTAATATCTGGCCCTAGAGTATTTTCAGAGGTCTAATGGTTGTGGTGGCTTACCATCAACAAGAGGGTCACCACTTTTTGGGTGGTAGTATAGCACAGTGGTTTAAAGCTCTGAGGTACAAATCTGGATACCTGGGTTTGAATCCCACAGCCCCCCACTTGCATACTGTGTGACCCTGAGCAAGTCACTTAACTTCCCTGTACTCCCAGGTTGCACCTGCAAACAAGCTTTCAGCTTAGTGTGCCACTCCTGGTTAATTAATTCGGGGAAAAAAAAACAACTTTTAGCCTTTCTGGATGAGTTCCTGATCAGAGCAGATTCGGAACAGTTAGCCCTCAGTTCAGTCTACAGAACTTTACAGATTCTGGCAGAAGAGGGTTGAATAGTAAACCTGGAGAAGAGCTCCCATCAGCATTTTCAATCTCAGTTGCACCTCGAAGCATGCTTCTATACAGACCTGGCAGGATAGTTTCTTCTCAGAGCAGAATAACCAATCTCACAGATCAGATTCATCAGGTTTAGAAGTACAAGGATATGTCATCCCACAGGTGTCTTCAGATTTTTGATGATGTCTACTGTAAGAATAGTTCCTTTGACCAGACTTCACATGAGACCTCTTCAGGTCTTCCTCCTATCTCATTCTTCAAAATCTTCAGAACAGTACCAGGCTCTGATCTGGCTCCCAAGGTCATACGTTAGTCATTGCAGTGGTGGAAGAACCCTCAGAACCTCTTGAAGGGGTCTCCATTAACTTACAGGAGCAACTCATCCAGACTCTGATCCTAGCCTGACAGGATGGGGTGTGGTGCTAGACCAGATTCCAGTTCAGGGGTCTGGTCACTGGAAGAACAGAATCTCCAGATTAATGTCTTGGGGACCAAGATTGTATTTCTGACATAGAGAAACTTTAAGGACAGAGTGTATCAGATATCAGTGAAGTTCTAGTCTGACAATGCAGTAACTGTTTCTTGCATAAACAAGCCAGGTCATACAAGAATTGATATAATGTTGACAGAAGGATACCCACTTCTCCAGTGGGTGAAAGCAAAGCACCAGACCCTCTCCGTAGTCCATCTTGGGACATATCAACACTTATTTGGACTGACTGATCAACCAATGGGTCCATCTGGTAAATGGACTCTGAATCAAGAGATACTTTAAAGTCTTTGTTGTGGATTTGGGTATCCAGAGACAGACCTGTTTGCCTTCCAAAGCAATGCTTCGGTAGTGAGATGTTACAGTCTGTACAGGTGTCCTGTAATGGAAGAAATGGACACTCTGTCTCAAACATGGATTTTGTAGCATGGCATATCTGCTCCCATTATTTCCCATTGCCACCAGTGATCCTAAGACAGAGCTGTCAGTTGCATAATTGGTTTATTCTAGTGGTCCCAGAGTCACCAAGAAGGCTGTGGTTCTCAAACTTAGTCAGTCTGGCAATCCAAGAACCATTCTGGCTCCCTCAGTGGCATGATCTTCTGCTTGAAGGTCCTGTGTTTTATCCCAGTCTAACTCAACTCCAGCTGGCAGCTTGGGTATTGTCAGGGAGTGGTTTATTTATTTCATCTAGGATTACAATACCTTTGAGCCGAGGCTCTTTTACAAAGGTTCCACGTCAGCGTGTGCAACAGTCATCATTTGTAGTTACAAACATATAGTCATTGACTTACAGACATGTAATAACCAGTACAAAGACATAAGCTACGAGCAAGACAAAGGAAGGAGGGGTGGGTGGGGAAGTGAGGATAGAGAATGGGGGTAGGAGGTGCGGGGTAGGGGGGAGTCACGGGAGGTGGTTGGTAGGGGCAGGAGTGGAGATACAGGGGGGAGGTAGGCGAGGGCGGGAGACAGTGCAGCCAGGGGGCCTTGTCGAGGGAATATGACAGGTAAGGTGCTAGGGGTGCAAAGACTGATTGTAAATGCTGGGTGCTGGGGCATGTGCAGCTGGAACGGTGGAAATGTTAAGATGGCCAATCGCAGGATACAAGCAGTGAGAGGTGCAGCTTGGACTTGAAGAGACCGAGTGTTGGAGTGGTCGCTATGTCGCTGCCAAGAGAGTTGAGCCAGTTGGATGCCCGATAGGCGAATGATCTTTGTCCTTGTGTCATGCGACATCGTGGGATATGTAGTAGATGGGAATTGGATCTCCTTGTAGTGACGTTCCTATGTCTAGGCTTAAGGAGGGCACAGGCACCAGAAGGCAAGCCCCTTTATAATTTTCTTGGCCGTGATGCAGGTTTCGTATTTTATGCATTTGTCCAGTTGAAGCCATCCAGATTGGGAATAAAGGTCACATGTGTGGGTACAGCGATGTGAGCCAGTGATGAGATGACAGGCCTTATTCAGGGAGGTCGCAATACGTTTGAGAGCAGTGGTAGTTGCAGACCCATATATGATAAGACCATAGTCTATGATGCTGACGATGGAGCTTTGGACGGCCACTGACAGTGCTTCTGGGGTTAGGTGTTTCCTATGCTGGAATAATATGCCTAACCTCCCATTGGCAGACTTTGCAACATTGCTGATATGGACAGCGTATGAGAGGTGGGGATCAAGGGTGATGCCGAGGTACTTGAACAATTGTGTTTGCTCTAGGATGGCTCCTTGTTCGGTTGCAGTGGAAAGGTGGAGTTGTTTGTTTTTGTTGTGGGGGCTGCAGAAGACCATAGACTTGTTTTTTTTTCTGACTGAGAAGCAGTTTATGATTTAGGAACCAGGATTCAATGGAGGAGAAGGCCCGCTGAAGTTTATTTTGTAATTGGAATGGATCAGGGTCTGAGGTGAGAATCACAGCATCGTCGGTGTAGAGAATTATTTGTTCTGGGCAGCTGTCTGGTAGTGAGTTTAAGAATAGGCTGAAGAGGAGGGGTCCCAGAATGGAGCCCTGGGGGACTCACGAGCGGACCGGTCTAGGGGTCCGAGAGTGTATCAGTGATTCTTACTGTTTGGGACCGTTCTTCAAGGTAGTTCTTAAACCAGCCAATGGAGTCGGTTGACAGCCCAGTATTCTGAAGCTGGACAAGCAGGAGGCGGTGTTTGATGGTGTCAAAGGCTTTAGTTAAGTCAGTGTAGATTGAGCCTAGTAGTTCACCAGAGTCAAATGCGTTGTGGATTGCGCCGGTGAATTCAAGTAGGGCTGTGGGGGTGCTGTGATTTTTGCGGAACCCGTGTTGTTGCTTGCACAGGATGTTGTACATTTCCAGGTATTCTGTGAGCTGGTCCAGACGATGCATTCTAGTGCCTTGGGGGGTAGTAGGGAGTTAGGTCTGTAGTTATCATGGGCAGTTTTGTTACCCCTTTTTGGATTGGGGTGACAGTGGCAGATTTCATTTGTCTGGAACTGGCTAAGGCTGAGGGAGAGGTTGAAAATTCTGGTCAGAGGACTAAGCACTTCATCAAATGTGAGAGACAGGATTTTGAGATCGAGGGAGTCATTACTGAATCTTGATTTACCAAGGGCTTTGGTAACATATTTCCGTACTTGGTGAGCCTTGACTACTTTGAAGTAGAAGTGGGGGGAGCTAGTGGGAGTAGTGTTCATTACGGACAGTGGGGCTTCACCATCTTTGAAGTAGTCCTGGGGTAGGACAGTGCTAAGGTCGGTAAAGGCTTTGTTAAAGGTATCCGCAATGGTTTTTGGGTTGAGGGTTGTGGTTCCGTTGATGTTGAGTATTGATGGGGGTGGGTTTGGGTGGATTCTCGTTGAGTTCCTTTATGTTCTTCCAGAATTCCCGACCATTGCCCCAGGAGTTTGTGAGGGCATGCTTATAGTAGGCAGACTTCATTTGCTGGATGGTTTGGTGCAGTCATTGCGGGCACATTTGTAATTTTGGATGTCGCTTTGCCTTCCAGAGTTCTGGCCAGCTCCCATAGGTGGTCTCTTGTTTTAGCAGCCTGAGGAGGTCACCTGTGAGCCAAGGGTTACTGAGTGATTTGACTTTGCATTTCTTAATAGGAGCATACGTGTCACAGGCCACAGTGAAGATGTTTATGAAGTGGTCAAGGGCAGTGTTTACGTTGGTTGCATTGAAGATAGGGGACCAGTCTTGATGGAGGAGGTGGGATTTGAGTCGAAGAAGGTGACCACTGGGTAGAACCCTGCTGCAGATAGTTTTTGGCAGTTGTTTGATGAATTTATTTTACCAGGTGCAGCTAACAGGGGAGTGGTTGCTGAGAGAGTCAGGGAGAACATTAGTGTTAGATATCAGCGATGGGTGACTGGTAAGGATCCAGTCCAAGAGTGTGCTAGTGCTGGTCCTGTAATTTTTCCTGGTTGGTGAGTCAACCATTTGTGTGAGGTTCGCCGCAGCAACGGTATCCCTGTGAGTACTAGCATCGGCCGCAGGCCAGTTGATGTTGAAGTCGCCTAGGAGGATGGATTCGGTGTCCAGTGGGAGTGACTTTACAAAGTCAAGAACAGCTGTTAGACCAGTTCCCTCTTCTTTGGGAGGGATGTAGATGGTGGCAACAGTGAGGGTTTTTTTGGGGCTCTGAGGAGGATTCTCACTGGCAGTATCTGAGCAGTTGTGGGTTGGAGTGAGGTAATGATGTGGTGTCCCTGTATGGAGTCTTTTAGGTAGAGAGCGCAGCCCCCACCTCTTTTGGAGAGGCAATCCAACCTAAATACGCTGTAGCCAGGAAGGCTGATTGCATGGTCCAGTACTGATGGTGTGAGCCAGGTTTCGACAGCTGCCAGGATGTCAGGGCAGTGCTGGCTGGTGAAGGCCTATAGGGCATCCATTTTAGGAAGGAGGCTGCAGATATTGATTGATATGAATGAGAGGGCACCTGAAGGCTTGCTCAGATTAGTGGCTTTAGAGCAGAATGGGCCAGGGTTTGGGTGCACATTGCCTGACAGCATTAGGAGGAGGAGGAGGACTAGCCTCAAGGAGCAGCGGCGTATTTCTTTAAGTGAATGCTTTCGCCTGCTAGCATCTTGGGAAATTGCTGAGCATCGACGATAGTGGGTGAGGGTAAGCTTAGACAGGGGGGACCAGAGTGAAGGGCTAGGACCAGTGTGGGTGTAGGACAGTTTCATGGCGGTAAGATGGACCTTGGGCAAGGGGCAGTGACCAGTGTGCAGCGTGCCTATGTGGAGGAAGGATGTAGGAATGTGGAAGCTGTGGGGGAGGGAGGGAAAGCAGGCTTTTGGGGTGTGCAGTAGGGGAGGAAGATAGGCAAGAAGATATAGAATAGAAGGTAGAGAATGGTGGAGGCGCATGATTAAGGTAGGATTTGGGGTAGGTGGAGGGAGGGGGTTAAGACAGGGTGGCGGGGCTAGGAGAAGGGGATGGAAGAGCAGTAGCTGGATCAGTGGGAAGTGAGGATACAGCCAGGAAGGCCAGGCAGCCAGGGGGTGGGAGGTGGCGACTAAAAGATGGTTGGGGAGTCCCAAAACAGGTACCCAATAGAGCACGAGTTGGGGGGCAGAGCTACCAGGGGCGTGAAGGAAGGTCTATAAAGTTTAGGTCGGGGGGGGGGTTGATACCTTAATGTCACAAAGGAAACATTCTATATCAGTGGCATATGATAGAGTGTGATTTACTTTTTTCCCACTGGGCCACTCAGGTGGGTTTGTGACCTAGGAAGACATCTGTTCCCCACATTCGAGCAGACTTGATAGACCTCTAGGCCTTTATCTGCTGGCAAATTTCGTATGTTCGTATTTCCTTAAGGGGGGCAAACAAAGGTCACGCCCTCAGTATTTTGTGAGTACTGGTCTCAGCTAAAGGTGCTACCCTCAAATGGGAAAAAAACAAACTTACCTCAGCAGAAAATAACAAAAGATGCACACACTATGCTGTACATAAAGTTTATTAAAAAAATTCCCAATACACCAGGCACCCCTGGCCTGGGATATTGGATGAGATTTTTTAATCAATTAGTTTGCTTTGTATCCTGCGTGGTGTGGGTGCCCTGTGTCACAGCTTTGGAGGCATCCCTCAGTCTACAGTGTGCGTAGGACATCCACCAGTTTCATGTTCTGTCATTAGTTGATTTTTAGAGCTCTCAGTAGACTAAAAATGGTCTTTAGATTCAGGGTTCCTCCATGGGCTCTTTTAAAGTGGTTGTTAATGCACATTGTGATGCTCCATTCAAACTTCTTACACAAGTTTCAGAGGACATTCTGTCCATCAAGACATGTTTTCCAGTAGCTACTACCTGCACAGCTAGATCACTAGGAGAGCTGCAGGCACTCTCCTGCAAGGAACAATATTTGATCATTAATTAGAATAAGGTGGTGTTACAGTACATACAGTTCCTTCCTTCCTTCCTACTCTCTTACTTATCGAAGATTCAGAGGAGAAATGTGTATGCATTATATAGAGCAATAGTTCTCGGACTTTGTCACAGTGAGCCTCCCCAAATCCATGGAAAAGATTTTGAGCCTCCCCCTGAATTGAAATAATCTTGGGCCTCCCCAAAGAAAAATAACGTACTGTACTTTGCGCAGTACACCATAAATAGATTGAAACCCCTTTGAGTACTTGGCTCACGTTCAGTTCTTTGTCTTCTGCTTAAAGTTGGACCAGCATAACATTCTGTGGTGATTTGCATATGCAGCCCATGATGCTTTGCATTGTGGGGCATGTGTGATTTTGTATTTTCTTGAAACTTGGCTTCCCAGCCAAATGCCCTTGGGTAACCCTTGCCTCAGTGTTTCACAGAGGTTCTTTGTCTTTAAATAGTTTTTATTTTAATGGGTTCACCACAATATATCCAAGGCACACTGCCTTAAGGGTAGCTGGTCCATTCCACTGGGGTGTCAAACAGACAAGGCATACTGAGGAGTCCTGGTAGGACGAAACACGTGTCTATGTCTTTTATTAGCACCCTTTGCAAACTGTGTGAGAGGCCTTTCAGCACCATGCAATTCTGCTTAAAGTTGGACCAGCATAACATTCTGTGGTGATTTGCATATGCAGCCCATGATGCTTTGCATTGTGGGGGCACATGTGATTTTTGTATTTTCTTTGTCTTATGCTGACTCGGAACTTTTGAGAAAGAGCTCCTGTGCTCAAAGGTTTTATCTGAATAACAAATAATTAAAATATTATTATTCAGCTTATTGTAAACCCTCCCCCCCACACACAGACCAGCCTAATTGCTCTGCTTTTTTCATTCTTGAACCATTGTTACCCTTTGTTGCAGTACCTTCATGGGTCAGACTACTTCCTCTGTTTCCTCTCTATATGAAATAACCTTCCTATACACTTTGCCTCTCCTCCCCCTTCTCTGCTCCTAAGCAACTCTCGGGGTTACTTTGCTCTTCTTGCTATGTTTTAGCACTTCTATGCTCAACCCTTGTATTGGGCTGTTCTGCCATCAGTTTACAAATTGATCAATTACCACCACTCATTATTAATTTATTGTTCACGTTAATTTGCACCATTGCTCATTCTATATTTCTTGATTGTTTTTCAGTTACCTTTTAAATGTATTCACTCCCTACCCTTCCCTGGGTACACCCTAAATGAGCCTTGGCTCATTCACCATCCCTTGTCACCTATTAGTAAATAAATACATAAAATTCACCTACTATTATTATTCTCTTTCAGTTTGCTTCATCTCTTCACACAAAATATATAAAACTCAAAATTTAAATACAGTACTTTTTCAGACTTGCTTGAGCCTCCCCTTGAACAGGTTGGGGCCTCCCCAAGGAGGCTGGCCTCACCATTTGAGAACCCCTGAGGATAATGGCTGGGGATCGGGTGATTACCATGCTGTAATCACCTCGAGTGGTTGCTAGGGCAACATGGTAAACCTCGAGAGCGCAGTTTGAGAGGTTTACTGTAGCCCTAGCAACCACGAGAGGTGATTTCAGCGTGGTTGTCACCCGATAACCAGCCATCATCTTTTATAGTGTATGGTCAAAAAAACACTGTTTGCATTCTATGTGTGAGAATTATGGAACTCTGGTGCATTTTTTTTTGTTTTGCCACTGTTTGGAAGTTCTGAAGTGTGGTTAACAACTTTTAAAATTCTAAACAGTGCATAACTAAACTGTGTAACTGCTGATTATGGTGGTTAATAGGCACTTACCATACATTATAGAACTTTAAGTGATTGCAATCTGCAGGATGAATTGGGTATTACATTTAACAACGATCGAGTAAGCACAAGGAAGTACTCTAAACAACTCTTCCAGCCTAGGTGGAATTTAAAACAACGGAAAAAATGGTTCACCCAAAGGGTCGTGACATCCTGGAATGAATTATCTAAATCAACTATAGATAGCCCTGACATGGAAACCTTCAAAACTAGATTAGACATGGAATTTAGAAACAGGGTCTATGAATTTTGATTATCTAATGTGGTTTAAGCAAGCTATAAGGATACATCGTCCATAATTGCTTGAATATTTCCTATGATTCCTGTGATTCCTTCCTTCCTTCCTTCTTCCTCCTCCCTCCTCCCTCCCTCCCTCTTGGCAGACACATCAGTTTCTGACCAGTGCAAGGAAGGAACCTGATCTTCTTGCACACATTTACAAAACATTAATTACAGATAGGGCTGTGTGAAAATAAAACTCTGCCGGCGAAATTACCACAAAAAGTCAGAATTTTGCTTCTGAAGAATTTGGGAATGCACTTTGGCAATTTTTGTAAAATTCTGACTTATAATGGTGGAATGAACATATGAACTGTGGATTAACGTGTTGAACTGTTTTTGCTTTATTTAATTATTCCCACTCTCAGGCTAAGCTAGGGGAAGTTATTCTCTGTGTTTTAATTATTTCCTCTCTCAGGCTAGCTAGGGGAAAGTAATTATATTTAATTATTTCCGCTCTTAGGCTAAGCTGCCACAGGGAATCTGTCTACTAAACTGTTGTTGCCAGTGGGGTTCTTAATGTCCACTGCAAACTCCCTGTTTTCACTAAAATTGGTATTGAATTTGTAACTTGTAAAAGTAGGACAGAGTGAGCACTCCAGTCACCTCCAGTGCTAGGGAGCAGGTGCTGCTGGACGTGATCCAGGAGGGACTCCTGATATAGCTGGTCACTGGACCTACTAGGCTAAGTAACACGCTAGATCTGGTACTGTTGAATGGTGAGGCAGTGAGGTAATTAAGGGTGGAGGACCCACTAGCTGATAGCGATCACCAAATGGTGTGGTTTACTATCATGATGAACAGGAAGTCAGGGGGCTCACTAACAAAGGTGACAGACTTCAGGAGGACAGACTTCGGGAGGATGTGGGAGATACTGAAAGGTGAAACTTGAGGGCATAGGGCCAGGGAGGGAAGCGGAGCCGAAATGGGACATTATTAAATGGGGGATTACAGAGGTGACGAAAGCTTGCACCAAGTTACAGAGTAAGAGGAGCAGGGCAAGGAAACCATGCTGGTTGAACAGCGAGGTGATGGAGGGGGTGAGGGCAAAGAGAGCGGCATACCAGAGATTCAGAAGAACAGGGAAGGAGGAGGACAGGGAGAAGCATGCAAGATGGTCCAAGGAAGTGACCAAGAGGGTGAGGGAAGCTAAGGCCTCAAGGGAGTAGCACAGGGAATTGGGGGGGGGGGGGAGACATTTTCAGATATGCCAGAGAGAAAAGAAAGTGCAAGGATAACATAGTGAGGATAAAGAGGAGTGGGGAGTGGGTGGAAAAGGGAGAGGAACAAGCAGAAGCACTAAATGAATACTTTTGCTCAGTGTTCATGCAGAAGAGGGACCACTACCACCTTGGACCGGGAGGGTGGGTTGGGGGGAAGAGGTGATGGATGGAGTGATTGAGGGAAGTAGAGTATTATAGGGACTGAGGGCGCTAAAAGTGGACAAGGCACCAGGGCTGGATAGTATCCACCTCAGGGTGCTAAGGGAGATGGCGGAGGTGCTGGCGGAACTGCTGGTGGATCTGTTCAACACCTCCCTGGATACAGCATATGTGCCCCAGGACCGGAGGATGGTCCATGTGGTGCTGATACACAAGAGCGACCCAAGGGACGAACTGGGCAATTATCGACTGGTCAGTCTCACTTCCATAGTGGGCAAGGTTATGGAGACGATACTGAAGGAGTGGCTGGTGTCATTTCTAAAGGACAATTACCTCCAGGATGTGAGGCAACATGGGTTTGTATTGGGGAAGTCCTGTCAAACTAACCTAATACATTATTATGACTGGGTAACAAGAGAGCTGGTTAGGGGCCATGCAGTGGATGTCCTCTACTTGCATTTCAGCAAAGCCTTCAATTCAGTATGTCATGGGCAGCTTGGGGGGGAAGCTAATTGACGTGGGAGTGGGGGCGAAGATGGCAAACCGGATTACAAACTGGCTGCATGGAAGGCTACAATGGGTGGGGATGGTGATGGGGTAATTCTCAACACCTAGACCAGTGACAAGTGGGGTGCCACAGGGCTTGGTTCTGGGCCCAGTAGTATATAGGCTCTTCATCTCTGACATCGCACATGGAGTGGTGAGCAGGGTAAGTCTGTTCGCAGACGATACCAAAATGGGTGCAGTAGTGGATGAGGAGGAGTGATGGAAGCAACTGCAGGGGGACCTAACCAAACTGGAGGAGTGGTCAGAGAGGTGGCAGCCGGGGTTCAATGCAAAGAAGTGTAAGGTTATGCACTTTGGGACAAAGAACCCAAGGAGAGCATACTGGTTGGGGGGGGGTGAAGCTGGGGATCACTGAGGAGGAGAAGGACCTGGGGTGATGGTAACAGGGAGCATGAACAATTCTGCCAAATGCAGGAAAGCAGCAGCGAAGGCGAACAAGATGCTGGGGTGTATAGTGAGGGGGTTCTCATCCAGGTGGAGGGAAGTGATCTTGTCCCTCTACAGGTCACTGGTCAGGCCGCACTTGGAGTACTGTGTGCAGTTCTGGAGGCCATACCTGAGGCAGAATATCAAACAACTGGAGGGAGTGCAGTGGAGGGCAATAGAAATGATACAGGGAATGGAGGGGAGAGACTATGAGAACAGCTTGGGGGAACTGAATATGTACACCCTGGAGGAGAGGAGGGATGGGGTACATGATCGGAACTTTCAAGTATCTGAGGGGAATCAACAAGGATGGAGCTGACAGGGTTTTTAAACTGAGGCAGGGAAGGGCAACTAGAAGGCATGGGCTAAGAATAGAGAGGGGAAGATTTAGGAGGGAGATGAGGAGGCATTACTTCACAAATAGAGTGGTGTCGAAGTGGAACACCCTGTTAGAGAGGGTGATAACATGCAAAACGGTGGGTAGCTTTAAAAGGTCATGGGACAGAGGACAGGGAAGAGTACAGGTGGGTGAGGCTGAGAATGGCCATGGGCGAACAAAAGGGGAGGGGGTTGGGCAGCTGCAACTTAATGGAGCTAGCTGCACACTCGAGCAGACATTGATTGACCAGGAGGTCTATTTCTGCTGGCACATTCGTATGTTCGTATGAACCTGCCTTTAGTGGCTAACATGTCTGCACATGCAGACTCAGTTGTCTCAGCAGCCCCTCCCTGGGTCTTTGTCCGAAATGCTCTGAACTTGGTACCATTACCACATTCCTAATCAGACTAATCCCCTCACCTCCGCCCCCAACTCCTAGCTCTTTGTTCCTAACTATCCTGTAACCTAACCTCTCCCCCCCCTCTCTCCACAGGTTCTCCCACAGCGGGCTCAGAAGCCCTGAGCCACCTGCAACATGCGTCCGCACCTTGGCACTGGTTTCCCTTCCGGCCAACATCTCCAATGGCTGCCAAGAGCAGCAGAACCCACCCACCTCATCCCAGAAGCAAGATACGGAGCTTGAGCGGCACTCAAAGCTACAGCTACCATTGGTGGACTGCTCCAGGCTGTCGGGCCTTATTAGCCGAGTCTGCGCCTCTGGTTACTGGACCTTTTTCTCGAGTGGGTTCTGATTGAGTTACAGCCAGTGTCTCCTCGCTGCACCGAGGAGTTTCAGTAGCAGAGTTTTTGTTCTGCCCACCCACCCCAACCCCAGCCGCTATTAAATAAACAATAGCCCCGCCCACTCTTCCCACCCCACACTCCCATTGGTTGTATACCTGAACTCTCCTACCCCGCCCCTATCATGACTTTGTAGTCTATGATTGTGCAAACTAAGAGGCAGAAAACTTCACTTAGCAGTTCATGTACGTAGTACTAAATTTTCACCCTGCAGCTGAGCTCCTGAGTGCCTGTATCAAACCCCACCATGAGGAGATGCCTTCTCCTCCTGTTGCCTCTGGCCCAATTGGTAGGCGAACACATGACCCAGCATGGACCTGTCCAGGAACCTTCCACCTTTATATTGGATCAGGGACAGGAGTCTTATCTAAAAGCAGGAATGGTCACAGGAAGCCAATGGCCACATCACTCTCCTCACACCCCACAAGTTACACGTCTAGAGGAAAAGGACTACTCCTACTCACTAGCAGCACTACTAGGTAGCCGACTTGTCCTCCTTAGCCCTACTACCCCAAAACTCCATAGACCTAAGTACCTAAAAGCTAGGAGGATAAACTGGGTGTACCTAAGCCGCAAGCTAATACTCTTCATTCTGCTGCTATCCAGAAACATCCACCCCAACCCTGGGCCACCTAACCACAGTATACCCCAAGGGAAAGCACATTACAATTCAGGGACCACCCCCCTCCAGTCCATTAAAAAAGGATCGCTGAGAATTATCTTCCTTAATATAAAGAGCCTCCTCCCCAAGCTCTCACAGATCCAAGCCTGGGTGGAACAGCTGAAGCCAGATATTATTGCCTTCACTGAGACCTGGCTCTCCCCTAAAAACACAGACGCATCCATATCAATCGATGGTTACAACTCCTTCTGCCAAGACAGATTCTTTAAATGAGGAGGAGGCTTGCCTAGTCCATGTCCGTAATTATATCAAAGTCCAGATGCTGGACTGCAGTCTGCACACAAGTGAAGCTCAAATCCTCAACCTTAAACTCACCATTGGGTAACAAAACAAAGTGCTACTGTTCATAACGGTCTACCTACCCTCAGGAAAACAAGCTGCGGGTCTCAAACTTTTTGAAGAACATGAGCAGCAGCTGGGTAAAAAGTGAGAGCATGTAATTACTGATGACTTCAACATCAACTGGCACTCACAAAAGGAAACCGCAGCCAGAGACCTGATATCTGACCTTTACCTCACCCAGATGGTCACCCTTCCCACAAGGCAAAACTACAAAACAGGAACCAGTATGCTCATTGACTGGCTACTCTGCTCCCATCCTGATCACATATCAGATGTTTCAGTCCTGCCTGACAGCCTCAGTGACCACTCACCTGTTATGTGCACTTGGACAAACAAATTCACAGAGTGCCCACCAAAGGTCTCAAATAATCATGTGCTGAGACCAGGGCTACTGAATGCCTTTAATCACCACTTGACCCAGATTGACTGGTCCCCACTAGACCAAGCCTCTGATGGGAACCTCACCCTGGAGTTCTTCCTCAGCTCCTTTTCCCAGGCATGCAACATCTTCACCCCACCTAAAACCAAAAATGTCAAAGGGACCCACACCCCATGGTTCAGTACCCCCTTCCTTGAACAAATGCATTCTAGAGACAACCTTTGGCATAAGGCTAAGGCCCCAGGGAAGCTGCAGGATGTATTTGCATACAAAGCAGCTAGAAACTCCTGTACTAAGCTCATTCGCATTGCCAAAGAGAGCTATTTCAAGGACCTCCTCAGTAAAAGCTGGGGGTCCTCTAAGGAGCTATGGAATACACTGAAATCCTTAACAGGAAGGGCTCCCAGGGCCCCGCCTGACCTGATTACCACAGCTGACTGGACCACCTAGGAACCCTTAGATATTGCAAACGAGTTCAATGCCACCTTCACAGATCTCTCAGGGGTGCTGCCCAGAGAGTTCCTCAATCCTCCAAATAAACACACCCACTCCCGGAAGAGAAAGGATGCCACCTTTCTGCTTCAAGCAAGTCACATGGTCCGACACCATCAAGTATGTGAAGTAGGTCCTTGGAAAGACCAGGATGGGGAGTGATCAAACTGATATGAAGCTGATCACCCTAACTCTAGATGAGTCCGCAGTCACACTCATGAAGGTATTTAATGCCTCACTAAGATCAGGTGTGTTCCCTGATGCATGGAAATCTGCGCTGGTCATGCCAGTTTTCAAAGCAGGTGATAAAACTGCGCTTCCAATTATAGACCAATCTCAATCCTCCCACCCCTCTCCAAAACACTTGAGAGACTAATCTCTGAACATCTCACTGACTGTCTCAATAAGCACAAACTACTCTGTTATCAGCAGCATAGATTCCACAAAAAACATTCTACCATCACCGCCCTTGTGGATTACATTACCCAGCTTTATGCCACCCTTAACCAAGGGATGGTGGTGGGGTCTGTTTTCATAGACCTCACCAAAGTATTTGACTCTGTCAACCACCAGGTCCTCATAAACTCCTTGCTCTCAATGGGACTTGGCCCTGAAACAGTTACCTGGTTCTGCAGCTACCTAATACAAAGAACTCAACGCATTAGAATTGGTGACACACTCTCTGAATCGAAGATTGTGGCCCTTGGAGTACCGCAATGTTCCGTTTCTGGCCCACTCCTTTTCAGCCTATTTATTAACCGCCTCCCTGAAGCATATATGGCAAACATCGTCTTATATGCAGATGATGCCTTCGTATCTGTCCCAGGTAGAGACCTGCCAACCATCACAAAAGACCTGCTTGATAGCTTTCAGAAGCTTGAATCCTGGTTTGGATAAAACAAACTGCTACTAAACCACAAAAAAACCCAAACCATGCTGTTCACGGTCCCTCAGAACAAAAGGGACTTCAGCCCCCTGCAAATACAAAACCTCAAAGGGGACACCTTAGAACAAGTTTCCTCTTTTAAATACCTAGGTGTCTACCTTGACGACGCTCTCAATTTCTCCCACCATGTTGCCCATGTTGTCAAAACCACTAACATGAAACTGGGAATCCTCTATAGGCACAAGCACTCGATAACACGTGCTGCCCTGAAGATCGCCAAAGGCAGCACAGTCTTGTCATCAATCGACTGTAGCCTGCCAATATATATAGCAGGGACAGACACGGCCCTAAACAGGATAAAAACCCTCATTAACAGGGCCTGTCGATTGATGCTGGGGGCTGACCACTTGACACACACCTATATCCTCTACTCTGAGACTGGCTGGGTCCCACTGCACCTAAAAGCTCAATACCAGACCTGCCTGTTTGTATAAAAACCTCAACTAGGACTCATACCGGAGTCACTATGCAGTCTATTCAAGAAGGCAGTGTCTACCAAACAAACCAGATGCACATCAGAGGGTGGACTCCAAGTCCTTTTCAAACGCACTTCACTGGCTCAGAAATCCATCACCTTTAAGGGTCCAAAATGGTTCAATGAACTACCTGACACACTGAATGGATGCACCATGCTGAGCAACTTCAAAAGAGAGCTATGGTCCTACCTAGAGTGTGCTACAATCTGTAACTGCACTAAGTGTGCTACAGCTCCCCTCAATTGTCTTCCTTCCTCTGCTTCCCCTCCATCCACCCGAACCTTCCAAAAACAGCCCCCCCCTTCCCTTCCTTCTCCCCTCCTGACTCCACCCTACCCTCCTCGCTTCCCTCTCGATCCCTCTATAATGACAAGACCGCTCAGGTTGCTTACCCCCACACACACACACTCTCAGCCCAAGAGCTCATTGCAATGGTGACATATTATCCTACTGTGGTTAGCCTTTAGCATTCTACTGATGTATAAATGCACTTGTCCTTCTCCTCTATCAATGCCTACTTTAGAATTATGTTAGTTAGACTGCAACTCTCAAGCCTGTAACTTCATGCGACATTATGTTTATTTTCATGCTGTAAACCCTGTAATCACTGTTATGTCTGTATTGCTTTGTTTTGACTTTGAATCTTTGAAAATGAGTCTCTGACTCAAAGGTATTAATCCTGAACTGAATAAATAAATAAATACAAATTCTGCAGAACTAATCATTCAGCTGTGGAATGATTGCATGTATTGTGGATTGATTTATTAAACAGCGGAGCAGAATTCCGAAGAACCATCATTCTGTAGTTTACGTCTGTCATTCTGCAATTTAGCCTGAAAATTTTATGGAACGGAGCAAAAATTCAACAAGCACATTTGCACATTTTGCCAATGTTGAAATTTCAGAAATCTTGTGAAATTTGTGAAATTTCATGAAATGTCCGCAAATTCAGAATTTGCAGATCTTCCCTGAATCTTCACCAATTGATTTATACATGTGGGTCTAGGGCAAGATGCAGTAGGATCCCATGGGAGCTTTTTTCTTCCAGGGAGAAAGCTAACATTGGCTACTGATGCCACTTGCTTGTAGCACATCCACACGTGGTGCTGCGCACTGGCCAATAACCATCATCGACTCCCTCACGCACCTCAGTTCTGTTCTTCCCACAATTGAGTGCACATCCTGGGAGCAGTGCCTCAGTTCAACCTTCATCAAACTTCATTTGCTACTGCAACATCACTGTAGTGGTTCTTTTTGTGGTGCCAACTTTATTTCCTCTATTTTACTGTGATGTCCGAGTCCAAGAAAAAAAGGGGGACAAAAAAGCCCCAGTTATGTGTTGGTGTTCTTGTGGGAAGGAATTGTTTTGATGTATAAACATCAGGTTTGCTGAACCTGTCTTGGCCATGAACATGATATGGATTCCTGTGATGCCTGTTCTTTGATGGGTCTCCGTGCCCTTGAATTCCATGCGCTGAAGCTGGGTTGGCTGATTTCCACCCTTAGAGGCACACCAAGTGCCCATGTTGCCAAACTCAGTCTTTGAGCCTTTCCTTTGGGCCTTTTCTCAGTGCCACTGGTACTGTGGAAGTACATGGCTGTCCCTGACCTCACCCAAACGAGGCATCTGAGGCCCTGGTGGGTGGGTTTGGTGGACAGCTGGCTCTTTTTAGGTGGCCAGCTGAGCACCACCTAGTTTGTTTGCTCTGGACAATGAATGTCCTTGGTTGAGAGGCTGAAGCTATACTTTCAGTCTACACCAGAGGACACTGTTGTAGTGGTCTGGCACTACCCTGGCTCCTGACACTGCTTGTGGTGGCAGTGAGCGGGGTAGTGCCAGTTGTGATGTTAGGTTCCCTCCTGGTACTGTACATGGTGCTGGGAGAGGACCAGCACCTGGGCTAGGCAACCCCCTGTTGCAGAGGTCGTAGTATTACTCTCTGACTCAAACTCTTCTGGCTCCAAGGAGGACGTCAGTGCCACGCCCTGTGATGGACGCCACACCATCTCTAGTGTCAGTTCTGAGCCCAGCATTGGGATAGGTGCTGGTCCTGCCCTCAGATCTGGGCCTGGTTGTGATGACAACCATGGCACTGAACTGGCTTCTGATATCACTTACAGTGTTGGTGGCAGGCACAGATCTCAGGCTGGCAATGGAACCAGCATGGGGCTGGCACTGCAGATGGTGCCGGCTGTGGAGCTGGGGGGTCCTTTTTGACTGGGTAATTTTCTGATCCCAAGCTCTGTGCCATAGGCAGTAGTGGTCTGGTATCAGGGAGCAGCTGGGTCACAGAATTCTCCCCTGGCCCTATGGCTGCTCCGTTTCTGGTGAGAACTGAAGCTGCCCTGAGGTGACTAAATGGCTCTGCTCTCCTCACCTAGGGATTTTCCCCTGTGGGCACCATCAAGTTTGTTCCTGTTCTGTAGGTTGATCCTCCTCAAGTGGTTTTGTCATGCCCTCCTCCTTGGGTGAGGTCTCCTGTCCCATTCTGCAGCCCAGGCATAAGTCCTAGAGCTTCTAGCTCTGCCCACCCTCCTTCTGGGGCTGTGCCACCTCAGCCTGCACTCCCAGGTGTTACGGGTCCTCTTGGGCCCTTTGTCTGAGCTCAGTATGGAAGCAAAGCTAGGGAAATCACTGAGAAAAAAGAGCTAGTGGGTAACCTAGGTAGAGTTCCCCCTGAACAGGGAACAAGTTGCAGCAAGGTGGTTAACAGTAAGGCTGAAGTTTAGATTAGGGTAGGGGAAGAGGCCAGTGAGAGAGGGGTGAGCAGCATGCCTACACTCAGCACAAAAAATTAAAAATTAAGGAGGCTGTGGGAGAATAAGGGAAAAGGAATAGGAAAAAGCAAAAAGGGATCAGGAGAAAGATGGAATGGGGTCTGCCTTAATGCCAGGAGTTTAGGGGGAAAAAAGAGCCCCAGGCAATGGTGGCAGACACTATGATGGACCTAGTAGCCATCACAGAAAATGGAGCCACAGAGAATAATGACTGGGACCTGACAGTCCCATGCTGCAGCATGCTTAGATGTAATAGAGGAAATGGAAAGGAAGAGGTGTAGCCTTATATGTCAGGGAAGGCATAGAGGCAGTGGTAGATAGAAATATCAGGGGAGGTAATGGGGACACGAAATCACTGTAGATTCAGCTCACTGCATCCTAAGGCAAGAAATTATGGATGGGGATGATCTATAGATCTCCAGGACAGGGGGAAGAGAGAGGTAAGGAGCTGGGGCAGAACTGTAAAGGGGGTGGCAAAGGGGGAGGTGGGGGTGGGAGATCGAAATCTGCCAGATATTAACTGGATCATTCTAGTGGCCAGGAGCTCCAAAGGTCAGGCCCTTCTAGATACATTGCAGGCCTGCCTACTGGTGCAGCAGGTTACAGAAACTGCTAGGCAGGCTGCCATTCTCGATGTGGTGCTCTCCAGCTCTAATGTGGTAGGAAGAGTGAGGATGGGGAGCCTCTAGTTCCAGCGACCACAGCTGTGTATGGTTTGACCTGGTTCTTGGGACAGGTAAGCCCTCATCAAAGGCTGAAGACCTAGATTTCAGAAGGGCAGACTAAAACCAGATGAGGGAGCAGGTCCAACACAAGTTGATCAGAGTAGTAGTAGTAAAAAGTTTCTTTCTGATATCAGAAACAGGATAAAACCCAATTTAGCAGCAGCTAATTTACAATGGGGTCCTACTGTACAAAAACATCAGTTTCATTTAAAAAAAAATACAATACATACATTATACATACATGCAACACAATACATACATGGACAGGGAAAGAAAAAATAAAATTTTACAATAATATATCATATATGCAAATATCTCAAGTACAACAAGTTTTTAAGGACATTGCTTCCTTTACAAGCCATGATCTTATTACATTCCAAGATATTTTATTTGTACATAACCTCAGATGTCCTGGCAATAAGTTCCACAATTTCGGACCCTCATATACATAACAATGTTGGCCCCTCACTGTTCTCATTAATGGTACCCTAAATTTTATTTCCCCTGCAGATCTCAACCTTCCTTAACATTCCACCCTCCAGAACTCCACTAAATATCCTGGTGCTTTTTAAAATAACAGCGATGGATTAACCATTGCACATGCACATTACCGTTCTGTCAAGGATATCCAATTTAAGTTCCTGTAAAGGGTGCAATGGTGTGTTTTCCAAATGCGTCCAAAACAAAAGCAGCATATCTATTATAGATAACATCAAGCTTTCCCAAACTGCCCCTAGCTGCCCCTTTATATACGACATCACCATAATCAATATGTGGAATTATCATCGAATTCACAATCTTTAACCTAGCATCGAATGAGAGACAATTTCTATGTTTATACAATGCCCCCAACTTTTTACTCAGTTTTTGTATCAAGTTATCAATATGAAAATCCCAACTACAATGGGAGTCCAACCAGACTCCCTAGTATTTATAGCAGTCCACAGAGGCCAGGATACATCCATCCAATGTCTCAATGCCCAGATCCATGGATACTTTTTTATTTGAAAACAACATTACCTGTGACTTTTGTGGATTTAAAACCAAACCATGTTCTGAAAAATATATTTGTAGTATATTGAAATATTTCTGTAATTTTTCCTGTATATGTCCCACAGATTTCCCTTCAAGATACAATATGGTATCATCTACATACAAATGATGCCGGACCTCATTCATCAGATGTCCAACACCATTTGTATATATATTGAATAGGACGGGTCCTAGCACTGACCCCTGAGGTACACCAGATTTAATATTTAAATAACTGGACACAACATTACTGCCCAACCTAACCCTTTGTTGTCTGCCATACAGGTAGACATGGAACCAATCCAGGACTCCCTGGCTGAGGCCAACAGATCTCGTTTTTTCCATCAACACCTGATGGCCCAGAGTGTCGAAAGCCTCTGACAAATCGATAACAGGTACCCCAACCAGGAGGCCCCTATCCATGGCCACTCTGATGTCCCACAATAATAACCTTAACAAGTGCAGTAGTGGTACTATGTTGTGCCCTAAAACCTGATTGATATTTATTATATTTTTTTATTTTTTTCAAGATAACTATTGAATTGAGAAACCACAATTTTTTCAAACACTTTAGAAGTGACCAAAAGCAATGATATTGGTCTATAATTTCGCATATCATTTTTCTGGCCTCCCTTAAACACTGGTATCACTTCTGCCTGTTTCCAGGCTAATGGAGTGGACAGCATTAAGTGTGGGAGGAAAGATGGAGGCAATCAAGGGGGCCATTCTCAAGGCAACAGTCTTGCATGAGAATGGAAATCAAGAGAAACAGGTATAAGTTCAAGTTTATTGCAGGAAAAACTCCTTTGAGCAAGCTCATTCACAAGGAGGTCCTAAGACATTTACACAGACATGAGGACATTAGATAAGAGGTATCATTGACAATAATTAAACAAAGTGCATACATAATTTACAAGACATTTCATGATACGATACAAACTAGCAGAGCAAGGTCCAGTTAAGACATTGTTTCTTTATGTCCAAGCTATACAAGGGAAGACATTTTTTATTTATTTTTTTTTGCACATAATTCAGATAAGAGGCAATAAAATGTTAGTGTGCAGGGATAAGAGAGAAAGGATAGTTAGGTAGGCAAGGTAGAAGATTAACCAGCAGGGAAGGCTGGGAGTTAGGAGGAGTACGGGGAATAAGATGAAGGTAGGAGGTCTTGAGACAAAGGGCAGAGAGAGAGCAGGTAAGAAGGAATCATATCATCTAGCAAATATAAGCATTATGCTGGTTAGGCATTTTCATTCCTGGCTTGGAGAGAACAAGGGCAGTCGATACACATGTGACTGACTTGGAGTAGGGGATAGGCTTAGGAACAGCTACAAATATCTTTTATTTTAGATACTGCTAATGCTTTGTAGAAATTAATTGAGACAAGGCTAGTTAGTTTCAGTACGGATTGGAGTTGGTTCCAAAGGGTAGGAAGGGCGTATGAAATAGCTCATTGGCCAAACGTAGCACAAGTCCTAGGGACAGCAAGTAGGATGTAGTCTGATTTCCTTAGGGAGTATGCACTGCGGGAGATGCCGATAAGAGATGTTATGTAGCTCAGTAGTTTGTGAAGAAGTATCTTAAGGGTCCAGATACCAGCATGGAGCAAGCGTCCGGTGGCGAGAGAGGTCCAGCCTGCGTACAGGTCATAGTGGTGGGTTCAGTAAGGGGAGTTAGTGATGAACTATAGGGCACGATGGTAGAGAACGTCCAGCTTACTTAGACTTGAGATTGCAGAGGAGATATAAATTAAATCTCCGTAGTCAAGTAAGGGAAGACTTGTGGCTTGGACAAGCCTGGTTCAGATCGCAAGAGGGAAGAGAGACCTGTTTCTAAAAAAGGATCCTAACCGTGCTGTGAGCTTCCTGGATAAGTCCGTAGCATGGTCATTAAAGGAAAGTTTATTGTCTATCCAAATGCCAAGATATTTAAATTTAGGTACAACCTCCAGGGATTCTCCCAGGGAGGTAACAATAAAGTCCTTCGGTAGGACAGGGAAGGTGCTAAAGGAGGTACTACGTGAAAAAATCATTGCCTTAGTTTTCTTGGAGTTTAGAAGAAACTTGGCTTTTGTGAGATTGTTTTCAAGCTGAGCAAAGTCAGCTTGCAAGGCGTCAATAACTTCCGGTAAGGTTGTGCCTGCAATATACAATACTGTATCGTCCACAAAGAAGTGCAGGCTGGAATTCGTTATGTATGAATCAAGATCGTTAATATACAGAGAGAAGAGAATTGGGCATAAAATGGAGCCTTGGGAGACTCCTCTTACAATCAGGAAGGAGGTTGAGAGCAGACCATCAGCTTTGACTTTCTGTATACTTCCAGAAAGATAACTGGTAAACCACTGAGCAGTAGACGGAGTGGCACCCAAATTAGTAAGGCAGGTAATTAGAAGGTGATGGTCAACACTGTCAAATGCTTTACTGAGGTCTAGAAAGACTGCTCCAGCAATCTTCTTGGAGTCCACAGCAGAAACTCAGTCATTAGTGACTTTAGCCAGTGCTGTGATAGTGCTGTGTTTAGACCTGAAACCAGATTGTGCTGGGTTTAGAAGTGAATAAGTTTTGAGGTGATGTTTTAGTTGATTATAGATCAGCTTTTCCAAAACTTTAGAGAGAATAGGCAAGATGGAGATGGGCCTGTAGTTGTTTAAATTGCAGAGGTCTCCTGATTTGAAAAGAGGAACAATGTGGGAGGATTTCCAGCAGGACGGAACTGTGGCAGAGGTGATGGAACTGAAAATATGTAGGATGGGGCAGTGAGAATGGCATAGCCTAGTCTCAGGAAGAAAGGTTCAAGTCCATCATCCCATGCACTTTTTCTGATATTGAGGTTAGGAAGTGTGTCTTCAACTTCTTTGTAGTTAAACGTACTCAGTTGAAAGGGATGTGTTGGGATACTGGTTGCAGAGGTGGAGCTAGCACTGCTGTTCTAAGAGACCAATATGGTTCTCTAGAAAAGTCAGAAAAGTAGTGAGAGCCAAAAAGAAGGCCATCACCAGGTATAAGAAAAAAAATAACAAAAGAAGGAAGAATAGGGAGAGTACCAAATGAAAACAAGGGAAACCAAGAGGGTGGTCAGAGAACAAGTGGCAGACACTGAGCTGCATATTGCAGAGGGGGTAAAGGGGGGGAAGACAGTTCTTTAGCTATATTAGGGGAAAAAATTAAAGAAGGGGGAGGAATTATTAGGCTAACAGAGAGAGGTAGGGTAGTTGAAGGGGACAGGCAGAAAGAAGCCATTCTTAATGACTACTTCTGCTCTATATTCACAAGGGAAGAGAGAGGGCCTCTACTAGAGAGTGACATTAAGGCGACTGTACAGGGATCCCTGAGATGAGGCAACAAGTCTTTACCAATAAAAGAGTTTGGACAGAACAAGCAACTCTAAAGACAGATAAGTCCTCAGGCCAGATATGATTCATTTGCGGGTGCTCAAGGAAATGGCAATGGAACTAACTGACCCCCTTATGGGGTTATGCAATAGCTCAGTTCATACGGTAGTTCCAAGAGACTGGACGATACCAGACGTTGTGCCGTTCCATAAGGGGAGTGGACAAGAAGCAACTGGGTAACTATACACCTGTCAGTCATTCCTCTGTTGTGGTAAACTGATGGAGAGACTAGTCAAAGAGGATTTTGTGGACTACCTAAGGAGCAGTGGACTCCAGGGTAGTAAACACAGAAACAGAATTTGATGGCAGATTAGGACTGCTTAGCCAAGTTTACCCTTTTTGTCTCTGCCTATACTATAACCGCAGAACCTTGATCTCCAGTTCCCTCCCTATCCCCACTTTACACTAAGATTGCATTATGCCTGTTCCATGCATTCTTGAATCCCATCACTGTTTTCACCCCCACCACCTCCACTGGAAGACTGTTACAGGCATCCACCACTCTTTCAGTGATGAAGTATTTCCTCTCATCTCTCTTAAATTTACCACCTTTCAGCTTCATTGCATGTCCTATTTTGCATGCATCTTTTCCTCTGAAAAATACTCCCCTCCTGTACTTGCTTTATCACTGTGTGGTATTTATAGTTCTTTGTCATGTCCCCCCACCTCCTCTCTTTCAGGGTCTACATACTGAGGTCCTTCACTCTCTCCCCTCGTAGGGATTCTGATGCAGACCCTGCACCATTTTAGTTGCCCTCCTCTGGACAGTCTCCACTCTGTCTATGTCCTTGCTGAGATGTGATCTCCAGAACTGGACACAGTACTCTAGGTGAGGTCCCACCAGCTATCTATACACTGCAACACCACCTTGCTCCTTCTGCTGGTGATGCCCCTTCCTATGCACCCCAACATCCCACTGATGCTACTAGCTGCCTTGTCACACTGTCGCGCCACCTTGAAATCATCAGATATTATTACTCCCAGGTCCCCCTTTCTGTTTGGTGACCGTCAATACCTCTTCTCCCATTTTGTACTCCAACTTTGGGTTTCTGTGCCCTAAATGAATGATATTTCATTGTTTCACATTGAAACCCAGCTGCTATGCCTTTGGTCATATCTCGAGTTTTCTCAGGTCTCTGCACATTCTTTCCACCCTCTCTGGAGTGTCCATTCTATTGCAGATTTTGGTGTCAACTGCAAAGCGGCAGACCATCCCTCCAGCTCATCTGCAATGTCACTTATAAAGATATTAAAGAGGACTGGTTCCAATACTGAGCCCTGAGGCACCCTGTTGGCAGTGGTCACCCTCTTTTCCCTAGTGTGAACTCTGTTTACCACCACCCTCTGTTGCTTATCTGTTAACTAATTTCTTACCCAGTTTACCACCTTAGGACCCACCCATAAGTTGCCCCATTTCCCTATGAGTCTCCAATGTGGAACGGTGTCAAAAGCCTTACTGAAATCTAAGTAGTCCACCGGCCCATCCTCATCTATTTCCCTTGTCACTAAGTTGAAGAAATCTATCAGATTTGTTTGGCATGACCCCCCCCCAATAAATCCGTGCTGTCTCCAGTCCTGTAACCCACTGGATTCACGATATTACACAACTCCATTAACTTCCTCACCACCAATATCAGGCTGACTGGCCAACAGTTGCCAGCCTCCTGCCTGCTACCACTTTTGTGAAGAGGGACTATATCTGCCCTCCTCCAGTCCTCCAGAACCACTTCTCTTTCCAGTGAATTATCAAGTAATGAGCTGTGATTGATCTTGGTACATCCAGTAGACGTGAGTTTTATTCCCACTATCTCTACTTGCATACCGTGTGACTCTGAGCAAGCCACGTAACCTCCCCAGTGTTCCTGTGTTGTCCTTGGAAACAGGCACTTGTGGCTAATGGACCTTCCTTGGTTACTAAAGAATTACAAAAAAAAAAAAAAAGTCTGTCAGAGGTGCAGCCAGTACTTCATTGAGCTCTCTCAATACCCTTGGGTGTGCACATACCTCTCAACTGCTATGAATTTTGTATAGCACTATTTATTTATTTAAACTTTTGTTCACCGGGTAAGCACATGAGCCAATGGCTCTTTTTCATGCACGACCCAAGACCATTGTATAAAACAGTCAAGATGTTACATCATTTAATACAAATGTACACAGAGATACATTAAGTAAAAATAGAGATCAATATATACAAGTTAAGAAAAACATTCACTATAATTGTTATACTCAAATTTACCCTTGCTCCACAAAGGTTTACTGATGTTTTTCATAACTTAAGAGCTATTTCTGGACACAGAAACTTTGAAATCATTGACGTAACTTGACAGAAACATTCCTTAGCACTAACTACATGGGGCCACTCCTATTCTTTAACAGAAGAAAGTGCTACACATTCTGGCCACTTGCTTCATGCTGAGAGGTTGAGAGGTATGGGTATGCATCATCTGGCCGCATAGCTTTGTTCATTTTCAGATTTGTGAGTTCCTACAGGACTCTCTCCTCTGTAAAATGATTTTGGCCTACCTCCCTCCATTCAGTGCTCATGTTGCTTTTATGTGGCCCATCCCTTTCCCCTTTGTGAAGACTGAGCAAAAGTATTCGTTTAGGATATATACTCTTTCCTGGTCCTCCCTGCACAGTCCCCACCTGCCCTTCTTAATCTCACAAACCCTCCCTTAGTCTTCCTCTTTTTAAGTACCTAAAAATGTCCTGTTCCCTTTTGTTACCCCGTTGGCTGCTCTTTCCTCATTTTGTGCCTTTGTGCTCCTCACCACTTTCCCTGCTTTCCTCTGATTCTCCCAATACACACTCCTTTTCTCTTCCTTCTGCATCTCTTTATATCACCCGAATGCTACCCTTTATCCTTTCCCTTTTCAGTTACTTCTTTTGTGAACCATAGTGGTCTCTTTTTCCTCTTGTTTTTGCTCTCTTCCTTTTCACAGAGGTTTGTTGCCTTTACTATGTCCTTTCTTAGCTTAGCCCACTGTTCCTCTACCCCACCCAGGTCATCCCCACCTGCTAGGTCATCTCTGAGGCATTCACCTAATTTTTTAAAATCTGCCCTCCTGAAGTCCAGGACCCTGGTCCTTGTGTGGTTTGCTTCCACCTCTGTCTTTATGTTGAACCACACTGTACAGTGATAACTGGTCTCCAGGTGGCCTCCCACTTTGATATCTGCAACACTGTCCCAGTTAGTGAGCACCAGGTCCAGTGTTGCTGAATCACGAGTGGGCTCTCTGACTACTTGCCTGAGAAACACTCCAGGGAGTCCAGGATATCCCTGCTTCTAGCTGAAGCTGCAGCTGGGAGGCTCTAATTTACATCCAGCAGACTGAAGTCCCCCACCAGCAGCACCTCCCCCTTTTTCTGCTGCTGTGCTGATGGCTTCCACCAGTGCATTATCTATTTTCGAGACCACACAAGAGCAGTGCACAATAGAGCCAATAATGGGAATAAGAGTCAGATGCTTGGATTGCTTCCACAACATGAAGCTTCGTCAGGGAGCCCACAACATGAGGCTTCATCAGAGGTTGGAAGGGAAGTGGTGGAGAGACTTTCATCTCCATGCTCTCATGTTTGAATAGTAATGTCTGATTAAATTTGCTACTTTGTAGCTGAAAGCAGTCAAAGCATCGGCTCTCATTCCCATTTTTGGCTCTGTTGTGCATTGCTTCTGTGTGATCTTCTTGACAATTGAATTTCAGCAGCCTGCACCATCCCTGGATGTGAAGCACCTCAACAGGTGTGCAGTTTCCTTATCTAATTTCTCCCCCGTGCTAGAATTCTATAGATCACGTTAGTGTGAATAATGGCTCTGTTTCCCATCTACAGGGTGACCCACAGTACCTCCAACCCTCCTTTTCTCCCTTGGGTTCCTTGTGTCTCCATCACTTTGATACCCTCCCTCACATACAACACCACCCTCCTCCCTTCCTTTCCACCCTGTCTTTCCTGAACCAAGTATAGCCTGGTATGACCATGACCCAGTCATGGTTTCCTGTGCAACATGACTCAGTAGGGGCCGCAATATCCAGGTCTGCCTCTAACATGATGGCCTTTAGGTACAGAATGTTATTTCCTAGACTTCTTACATTTGCACAGATGGTCTTCCACAATTTGTTACCACTCTGCCTGCTACCCCCTTTTTATGTTCACCTTCGCACTTGTACAAAGTGAACATATTTCTGTGATACTGGATTTCAGAGGTGTATCACTGTTGGGTCCAATGCAGTTAAGGCTGCAATGGTCTCAACCCTGACAGTTCAGTGATCAGTCAGGCTGATCATGATGCTTCTCTGCCATTCGATAGGTGGAAACTTTGTGTACTTGAAAAGAGGTAGCCGTGCCTATCAGACAGTGGCTCCTTCCTTCATCTGCATGATGAGGTTTTATGTGACAAGGATGAGGATTCTAGCACGATGTTGGAAAGGGTGACTGCAGAAAGGCGACCACGCACATAGTGAACAGGAATAAGGGCAAGAGGCGAAAGGGTGACCCCGCGGTGCACAACACAGTAGGGTGAATGCAAAGTGAGTGACCCTTGTGGAGCGAGTGCAGGAAGGAAGTGAGTCAAAAATGCAACTCTGGGGGGGGGGTAATATAACAGCAGGCACCTGTAATGCGGTGACACCGCATGACAGCCAGGACAACTGCCACAATGGAGCACTGCCCATGCCACCGACCACCCCTCCCCTGGCTCACACCTGGAACTGAAAGTTGTAAGCAAGGCCACGGAGGTAGTCAAAGTAGCTACGGGTAGCATACTTGTTGATGACAGCTGCGATCCATGCATTGAGGTCCCTGTAACGCTTTCGGATTTGTGCTGGCTTATCTCTGAACACAAGCTGCTCGATCCAAACTGCCAACATGCGCTCCTCCTGCTGGAAGCACTGCAGGAGGTGCCAGATGCTGGGGTGGCATGCACTAATGCAGCTGTTGAATGCCCTGTGCCATCCCTCCACCACAATATTGGTACTTGCAAGTCCCTGAATGGTCGCCCCGTGGCAGTTCCACTGAGCCACGGAGAATGCTGGTCTCCTCCTCCCGGAACATTCCATTGACTGCCTGATCCAGTTATCCTCAAAATAATCAAGGATGGGCTGCAACATCTCCTCATTCTACTGGAAAACCCCCCACTCATGCAACGCCTCATACACGCCAGGCACATTGTCGACGGAGCATATGGAGGTGCAGTGCAAAATCTGCATCGGTGCTATAGTGGTCAAGGACCTCAGAGCAATGCTGAATGCAATGCCAGAGGGCCTGGGAAAAATGGAAGAAACAACCCCGTATCTGTGTGGCTGGGAATACCATGGTGACTCCCCTCCAGCAGGCACGCTCAAAGTCCAGTCTGACTGTCACAGGGGCCAGTGTTGGGCAGTGGATCTTCAGTTGCCCCAGGAGCCTAATGTACACTTGAGCCCTCCAGGAGCACGTCAGCGCATACATGGCTGGCACGACCACCCCAGATTGGAGTGCATGGATGGTGTACAGCTGGTCAACTAGGGCTGGGTAGGACTTGAATGTGCCATTCATGAGCCAGTTGGGGTACTCGGCCAGGAACTGGAGACCCCTGTCAGTGGCAGAGATCATGAAGCAGTCCTGCTCACAGCCGCTGTCGAAGAGGAGGAAGCGGTCCCCTTCGCTGGTCACCTTGAACTCCTCTGGTAGTGTTAGTGTGGTCACGGATGTTGGTGTCACCGGTCACCCCCTCACCATATGCTGGACCATACTCTGCCGTAGATGAACACCCAGCATCTGCCCCACACCACCGGAAAACTGCCATACAGTCCACCACAACTTGGGACGCCGTGTCCATGCTTGTCCTCGCCCGGTCCTGCAGGTCGCCGAGCACCCGGTGCACACGTATGTCCGCCACATCGGGGATGTGGTTGTGCTCTCTTGTGGTCCTCATGGCCTTGGCCTTGACAGTGTGGAGCTGTGCCAGGCAATTGTACTGGCGGGTGTCCACACGCCGCCAGTATGTTTTTTCTGGTCCATCTTTGTCTTTGTGGTATACAGATCCTTTGTGTACTGCAAGTTGCATGCCTTTCTGGCTGCGCATATACTCTACTGCCGTTGTGCTGTCTGGCTGCCTGTCAGACAACTGTGTGTGTCTTGCAGCATGCAACAGCCCATTTGCACCCCGGCACCCCTGGATCATGGGCAGCACCTGTGCGGTCCGTTGCCATGGGGACCACAAGTATCTGTGGCTGTGTGCCCCCCCCTCCTTTGGTGCCATGCAGTTCGGCCCATCCAATACTATCTGTAGTGCAGGGCATGTCTTTACACCTCTCATCTGCACAAAAGTCTGAGGAGCATCCCCATCCCCTTGTGTTCACTGCCACATTGACACCCAGTAGTTTGTGTACCTGAGACACCTGGATGACGTACAGCTCAGCTGCTTGTTTGCTGACACTGCTCGCTGCTTAACATGGCCCCAGCAGCTACCTGTTGGGTGGGACCTCACTTGCCAGTACAGGATAGACAGTGCCTGTACATGCTGCTACCTCATCCTACAGCAGAGTCCCCTCCTCATCTTGCTACAGCCCACCTGTGTGTTCTGGTGTTCCATTCTATGGCCCAGTGCCCTGAGTGAGGCCTTCAGGACAGTATGTCGAGTGTGCAGTGGGATTGTAGGGGGTGGGTTCTGCATCAGACATGGGTTTCCATTACAGGGCTGCGACCAGTGGCACTGTTGGCTGCTGTGTCTGGTGTACACTCCCAACGTATATGGTATGCTTGGTGCTGGGTGGTTTGCTCCCCTACCCAGTGGCCTGCCCTACATGGCATAGTGCACCATCAGTACTGTACCAGTCATGACCTTTCCTGCTGGCCACGGTGACTCACCTGCTGGAGTCACTGTCAGGTACTGTGGGTATTGGGGTCACAGTTTGTATTGTCGGGGGCATGGCATGTCACAGTGTCCTGTCTGTTCATCCTTGCATGCACTGCTGGACCTTCTTCCCTGCTGTCATTGCACAGTGCTGCTGTTGCACAAACCCCCAGTCCCACGCCTGTCGGGTCTTGGGCATACGATGCTCGATTTGTAGTGGGTCACTGCTGACACTCTTTGTTGAGACACTGGCACTCTACTCTTCTGTTTTTCACTCATACCTCTGCTGCACAGTCCATGCTTCCCTGTGTCCACCCCACCAAGGGCCTCGCTCATTGTGGATGTGCAGCTCGGCTTTCAACACTCGTGTTTATGGAGTCGCCTTTTCATAGTTGCATTGCCAGTAATGCTCTTATCACGGCACACTGTATGATGGTGCCCACCAACCAGCTGAGTGGAGCAGGACCCCACTGCAAATGACATATAACATCTCATCAGGCCTATCTTGGGTTAATAAATGGTAAGCATATGTAGAAGGAGGACCTGGTACAACAGCAATGCAAGTGGTAAACATTTGACATTAACAAATGCTTGTTTACTTTTTGCCCTGCCTCTTTTCCCCCTCCTGCTGAGCCTGAGACAGGGAGAGTAAGAAAGCAGCCACAGCTTCCTTCAATCAGGGAGGTTATTTTCTAGACTACACTGACCTGAATTATTACTTTTTGGACCTGTGTAAGTAACTAGTATTGATTCTGTTTTTGGGGTGGACTTGTCTTAGTTTTAACTTTAATTTGCCAGGGAGGAACTGTAGCTGGGAGATATTTGCAGTCAGTTGTGACTAGACCTGATACTTAGCCTCTGTGAAATAGGAGTCTGAAAGGAAGGAAGGCACTCCCCAGAGTGGAGGGTAAAAGTTGTAGGTGATTTTTTCTGGATGGCATAGGTCTTCCGGGAGACATTCTGGAGACTGCGTTGCTGCCCTATTTGTAGGCATTTCTCTGGTCTGAGGGAGGAGGTTGTTCGTCTCCATGCTGACCTGGCAAGGATTCGGAAAACCTGCTCCCCCACCCAGGGACCACCCAGGCCACCGCCACTACCTCAGAGGTTGCCAAGAAAGAGGAGTGGTTGGACCATGGTGGGCTCAGGGAGGGTGAGGGTGGTGGAACAGAGGCGCATCCCTCCAGTTGTGCCTCTCCACAATTCATTCGCCACACTGGTGAAGCATGGTTCCTCTATGGAGGAAACTGCAGTGGAGACCAAGGAGGATGCTGGGAACCTCCACAGTCGAGACCCACAGGAAGGTGGCCCAGGACCCCACAGGGGAAGAAAACAGCTGCTGGTGGGGGACTCAGTTGTTAGGGGGGTAGAACTGAGGGAGGGAGGGGAAAGGGAGGTAAGGTGCCTGCCCGGCACCATGGCTTGGAGGAACAGGAAACAAATCCTCAGGATTGTGGGAACTGCGGCAAGGGGGAGGGAGCTGGTTGTCATTATCCACCTAGGGACGAATGACCTGGCTGAGAATGGGATCAGAGCAGTGCAACAGGAGTTTGTGGAGTTAAGGGGGGGGGCCTTAGACAAGTAGCACCCACGGTTACTTTCTCAGAAGTGCTGCCTGTCTATGGCATAGATGAGGCTAGGGCACTCCGCACCATGGGATTCAATGACTGGTTGAAAAGCTGGTGCAGAGCTCAGGGATTTGGCTTCATTGGGGACTGGGGCTCCACCTGGAGGGATGCAGGCCTATACAGGCGTGATGGTCTGCATCTATCCTGGAGGGGAACCAGGATCCTAGGAGATAGGTTTAAATGCTTCAGTGGCAAGCATTTAAACTAGCTAAGGGGGGGGCACTGAAGAGAAGAAGGGAAATCCTTGCCCCTCCCAAAATAAGAGTAATTAGTGAGGTAAACACCAAGATAGAGCAGTCGATAGGGAGAAGGGCAGGGGTAAATGGAGAAAAAAACAAAGGCAGTAGGGACAGGGATAGGGCAAAAAGAAATAAAGCCATAAAAAAATGGAAGGTAATGTGTACCAATGCCCGTAGTCTAGGTAAAAAAGCTCCCTGAAATGGTGGCTTTGTTGGAAGAGGGATGCCTGGATATTGTGGCAGTAACAGAAACATGGTACACAGAGAACCATGACTGGAATGTCAACATACCAGGGTACACAATCTACAGGAGGGACAGGGAGGGAAGAAGAGGAGGAGGAGGATTAGCTCTCTATGTAAGGGAAGGGATCAAAGCAACAGAGCTAAAGGGTAAACAGGGAGGAGAGGAGGCACTGTGGGTCACCCTGGAGACTGGAAATGGCTCCACAATCCACACAGGGGTTGTATACAGACCCCTGTCTCAGGGGGAGGAAATGGACAAGGAAATGATAGAAGGCATCCTTGGGATGGCAGAGAAAGGGGAGATATTGCTAATGGGGGACCTGAATATGCCAGATGTTGACTGGAGCACCTTTGCTGCAGCCACATCCATGAGCAAGGCCATTCTCGATGCCCTATAGTGGGCATGCCTCAGACAGGTAGTTTTGGAACCCACTCGGGAGAGAGCAACCTTAGACCTGGTACTCTCAAATGGGGACGGAGAGAGAATCTCTGATCTTAAAGTGGGTAGCCATCTGGGAGCAAGCGACCACCAAACAGTGTGGTTCACTATAAACTTAGCTGTAGAGTCAAGCCACACAAAAGTGAAGGTACTGGACTTCAGGAGGGCTGATTTTGTCAAAATGGGAGAGTGCCTCAGAAAAACACTAGCAAACAGGCAAGAAGGTGGGGTGGAGCAACAATGAGGAAACATCAAAACCGCCATCACAGAGGCAACAAGCCTTTGTGTGAAGCAAATAAACAAATCAAAATGAAAGAAAAAAACACTATGGTTCTCAAAAGAAGTGGCGGGGAAGGTAAGGGAGAAAAAGACAGCATTCAGGAAGTATAAGGAAACACAGAAGGAGCAGGACAGAGAACTGTACCAGTTAAAACAGAAGGAAGTGGGTAAGGCAGTCAGAACAGCAAAGGCCCAAACCGAGGAAAAGATAGCCAACTCAGTTAAGAAGGGGGGATAAAACCTTTTATAGGTACATTAGGGAGCAAAGAAAGACTAAGGCAGGGATACTGAGGCTGAACAAAGAGGAAGATGGTTGGGCAGAGAGCAGCAGTGAAAAAGTAGGAATACTGAATGAATACTTCTGCTCAGTATTCACAATGGAAAAGCAGGGGGAAATACCTAATCCGGTCAACAGAAGCACTCTGGATGGGAGGTTGATATTAGTCCTTTCACAGAAGAAAGGGTTCTAAAAGAACTCTTAAAACTGAAGGTGGATAAAGCAATGGGGCCTGATAGGATTCACCCCAGAATTCTAAAAGATCTAAGGGAAGAACTAGTAGCACCACTGTTACCCTTTTTTAATAAATCATGGGAGGATGGTGTGGTACCTGAGGACTGGAGGAGGGCTAATGTAATTCCCTTTCACAAAGGTGGGAGCAAGACAGAGGCAGGAAACTACAGACCTGTCAGTTTGACCTCAGTGGTAGGGAAAATGATGGAATCACTTCTGAAGGAAAGAATTGTTGAGTACCTAGAGGCCAGTGGGGCACAGAACCCAAGGCAGCATGGATTCAAAGCGGGAAGGTCATGTCAGATAAATCTAATTGATTTTTTTGACTGGGTGACCAAAGCAGTAGACCAGGGAGGGGCTGTGGACTTGGCCTACCAATACTTTAGCAAGGCATTTGACACAGTCCTGCACAAAATATTAATAAACAAATTATACAGCCTGGGAGTAGGTCCCATGGTGGTAGCCTGGGTAAAACACTGGTTGGACAACAGGACACAGTGGGTACTAGTAAATGGAGTCCACAGTGAAGAAAGGAGGGTTACTAGTGGGGTAGCGCAGGGTTCAGTACTGGGACCAGTCCTTTTTAATGTCTTTATAAGTGACATTGTAGAGGAACTGGAAGGGAAAGTATGTCTGTTTGCAGATGACACAAAGATCTGCAACAGGGTTGATACACAAGGTGGGGTGGAAAGGATGAAAAGGGACTTGACAAGGTTGGAGGAATGGTGAAATGTATGGCAGCTTAGATTTAATGCAAAGAAGTGCAAAGTAATGCACCTGGGAAACAAAAACCCAGGGGAAGAGTACACTATGGGGGTGAGATACTGACAACAACAAAAATGGAAAGGGACCTGGGGGTAGTCATATCAGATGACCTAAAGGTGGGCCAGCAATGTGAGAAGGCAGTAAGGAGGGTGGGGGGATACTGGGATGCATAGGGAGAGGTATCACAAGTAGAAAACAGGAAGTTGTTGGCCCTCTGTACAGACAGTTGGTAAGACCATATCTGGAGTACTGTTTGCAGTTCTGGAGACCCCATCTCCGCAAAGACATAGACAGGGTGGAGGCTGTCCAGAGGAGGGAATCAAATGATGCAGGGTCTGCATCAGAAGACATATGAAGAAAGACTAAAGGAACTAAAGATGTATAACCTTGAGGAAAGGAGGGAGAGGGGGGACATGATAGAAACTTTCAAGTACCTCAAGGGAATCAACAAAGTCCAAGAGGGTAGCATCTTTCAGAAAAAGAGATGTGCAAAAACAAGGGGGCACAATTTGAAGATAGAGGAGGGATGGCTCAGAGGTAATGTGAGGAAGTATTTCTTCACAGAGAGGGTTGTGGATACATGGAACAGCCTTCCTGAGGAGGTCGTAGAGTCAAATACAGTGGGGGAATTCAAGAATGCATGGGACAGACATAAGGCAACTCTAGTGGGGGGTAGGAGGAAGTAGGCTGTTGGTTAACTAGGATCTGCAGCTTATCCGTTAGGTAGGAAAATGGGTAGACTAGGTGGGCTAGGCGGTCCTTATCTGCCATCAAATTCTATGTTTCTATGTTCTTACAGCTCATGTTCCAGTCCCCTTTTATTTCTACAACTTTGTGTTTTTTCTTTATTTTGCATGGTGGGGGATTTACCTCCCCTCAATTCCTCCATTCTCTCAGCTTCAGTCTATGTAGTGGTGGTGGGGGAGGGGCAGTTTACGCCTCCTAGATTTCTTCTGCTACCCCCTTCAGCTAGTTTAAATATTCATCAAAGCAACATTTAAATCATCCACTGAGAACTGCAATTCCCTTCCCAGATGGGTGCAGGGAATTAACCCTGTATAGGCCCCTTCCCTCCAGGTTGGTCCCCAGCCTCCAATGTAGCAGAACCCCTCCTCGCTACACTATTTCTTGAACCATGAGTTGAAGCTCCTGGTGCGGAGAACCCTGTTATCTCCCCTGTCATAGACAGGCAGCACCTCAGCAAAAGCCACTGAGTGCACTACCTGCCTAAGACCCCTCCTCAACTCCCTAAAATATCCCTGCACAATCCCAGCCTTGTTCCTGGTCAGGTGACTAGTCCCCAGGTGGACAATGACATCCAGCCCCCTCCTTCTGCCCCACTGCCCTAGTGATACTTAGGATCTGCTTTCCATCTCTCTGAGTGGGTACACTAGGTAGGCATTTCGCTTCCCTCTTTTCCTCCCTTCCTTTACCCAGATCTTTACCCATAATGATCAAGTCTTCCATCAGAAGTTGCTTTCTTCTCTGCTTGGGTCCTTTACCTCCCACCTTGTGGCCTCCCCTACAGAGGACCTCCATATCCACTCTGGTCACTTCCATGGGTGCCTCCTCCCAGCAGTCCCATCCTGTCAGAGTGGCAAATGAGTTTCATAGTGCCACTAGCTGAGGAGTGTGCCCCCAACCCACTACCCCCACCCTCCCAGAGACCACCACAGTCTAGCTGGCCTCCTCCTTTGGCATCCTCTGGCACAATGGTAGTAGAATCAGTGGCCCCTGGGTGTGGAAAGAGATCTCCCAAACCCCAGCCAACTCAGCCTGGGTCTAGTGACCTCCTCCTTCAGCCCAGAGAGGTGCTTGCAGGTGAGGGCAACACCTCAATCTCCAGAAGGTCTCTGAAAACTGCTGCTCCACTCCCACTACACTGCACCACTCCCAACATTCCCATTTACACTATGTTAACTGGAAATAACTTTGTACCCCTACCCAATATAGGGTGTTTCTAATTGTCCCCTTTTATTGTGACCCTAGATAGGATGTTTTAAGTCTTCATTTTCCAACAGGTAGCACTGAAACACGAAACCTCAGGAGCTCCTGCGTATAGCAAAAGTCCAAGTACATTCAAAAAGCTGGGCTAACCAAGAAAGGGCAGCGTATTTATTTAGTTTTTGTTGACGGAGAAGCATGCACTAGGCAGACATTTGCCTATTTTCAGGCACAACACGGAAGCTAACAAAGGAAAAATTGTACAAGGTTTGTACTGGGATAACAACAACAAACAATGCAAGATTGTGCAGGGTTCATGGAGGATAACACCAAAACAAGGTAGACTTTGTACAGAACCAGTAAAGGAGGGCATCAGGTACAGAAGGTCAAATGGTTGCAATATTAAAGTCGACTCTAAAGAGTAACAATATTACATTGACGATAGGGTAGGGTAGAAATTATACCAAGCGCTTTGGAAATTATAAAACTTGATATAAAATAGTAGAGATTACATACTCACCATCGGCTTATGCCAAACAATTGCGCTTTATGATAAAGCCGCAGTTGTTTGGCACAAAACATTGGTGGTGGCAGAGGTGCCTACTGCTGCATTTTTTTATCAATAAATTTTATTGTTTACAAAGCACTTAGTATATGCTGCCCTTTCTTGGTTAGCCCAGCTTTTTGAATGTACTTGTTTTAAGTTTTCCTCTTTTTGCATCTGTTATTGTCTTTGTACCCTTACCCTAGATAGGGTGTCACCTCTATTCCCACACCACAGGTGATTCTAGTTTTCCTCTTTTAACTTTATCTGTACCCCTTTGTAAGCCTACCCTAGATATGGTGTTTCCTTCCTTCCCATACAACAGGTAGTTTCTACTTGTACTAATTGTTTTCTCCCTACCATTACCCTCTTACCATCCTTTGTAGTCTCCCACTCAGGCAGCAACAAGTGTACAGGTACTGTAGCTTACCTTACCAGACTGGCAGAGTCCTCTGCATTCCTGCTGTCACTTGTGGATACCTGCTGATGTCCACAGGTGACACAGCATGGGCTTATGGCAAGGAGGTCTTGTCAGACCAACCTGACTATATTCTTTGACTGGGTAACAAGAGTATTTGATAAGGGCCATGCTATGGATTTACTCTACTGTGATTTCAGAAAGGCTTTCAACTCAGTGCTTCCACCTGGAGTCCTGTGCCTAGTTCTGCAATTGCTGTTTTCACCTAGGGAAAGCTAATTAGGTCGACCAAAATGATTCAGTGCCAGTAGGGCAGATCTTACGAGAATTGGCTGAAGGCACAGAACATGCACTCGATGGAGGCCAGATGAGAGAGGGGAGATAGGATAGAGATCTTCAAGTTTCTGAATGGAATGAACAATGTAAACTGTGAGAAACTATTTAGTCTAAGTAGTGGATGAAGAATATGGGGACACGAGTGGAAACTGACAGTGGGGAGATTCAAGAAGGAAGTAGAAAAATTTTATTTTACAGAAAGGCTCGTGGAGCCATGGACCAATCTGCCAGCTGATGTAGTGGGCTCCAAGACTATCAATGATTTCACACACAGCTGGGACAGTGTGAAGGACTTAGTTTAGCTTAGTTAATTCATTTAGTAGAGCGCTTTATTTCATTGCAACCCTAGGTGCTGTACAGATGGCCAGGTTCTATATAAAATTTTAAATGCATGCAATAACATACAATCTTAAAGTGAAACATTAAATGGGAGGAAAGGCTTTATTAAATAAAAAGGTCTTTAGATCCCTTTTGAAGGCACTGACTGATGGGGCCACTCTGAGCAAATGAGGCAGTGAATTCCACAGGGTTGGCGCCACAAAAGGAAAAGTCTGGACACCTGATGACTTCAAGTAGACCCTGTGAATCACCAGGAGGCCCTCAATGGCTCACTGGAGGGGACGAGATGGACAGTAGGTCTGTAGGAGTTCTTGCAGGTAGCCGGGCCCCAGTCTACATAGGGCCCTATAGGTCAGCAACTTGACCTTAAAGGTGATCTGCCACCTAACAGGAAGCCAGTGCTGGAAGCGCAGCACAGGTGTAATGTGACATGATCTCCGAAAGGCCAGTCAACAGCCTGGCTGCCACATTCTGCACTAGCTGTAGGTGGGGAAGATCAGCCTCCAATAGCCCTAGGTAAAGGGCATAGCAGTAATCAAGTCATAACGTCACAAAGGGATGGACTAGTGATGGCAGGTCACCTGAGAGAATCAGGTGTCTAGTCCTGCCGATGATTCTGAGATGGTAAAAAGCACTTTGGACCATGGCCTACACCTAAAATTCAAGTGTCAGGCCACTATCCAGCACAACACCAAGATTCTGCACCTTAACAGAGGTGAGCAACTGGGAATCTTCGAGCCTATGCTCAGTGATTCGACCAGCCTGCACACCAACCCTCAAGTGACCAGATTTCACCACAAGTACTTCCATCTTGTCCAGATTTAGCTTCATCCTGTTGGCACTCATCCAGTTTGGATTTCAGGAAGGCACCGATTGAAAACAGAGACCGCATCCTGTTGTTCGGGTGCAAAAGACAGATACAGCTGAGTGTCATCAGCATAACAATGAAATCTCAGTCTGTACCATCTTGTAATGTACCCTAGTGGCAGCATATACATCACAAACAACATGGGGAACAAAATGGAACCCTACGGAACCCCACATGGTAGGGGCAGTGATTTGGAGGAAAAAAAAACAATACCACCCTCTGCATCCTGCCAGTGAGAAAAGAATGGAACTAGCTGAGGACTGTACTGGACAGTCCACAACGAACCCACAGGCAATTCAAAAGCACCCCATGGTCCATGGTGTCAAATGCAGCCTAGAAATCAAGGAGGACAAGAATAGAACACTCTCCTGTATCCCTCGCCACCAGGAGATCATTAAGCACCTGAACCAAGGCAGTCTCAGTACTGTGCCTTTTTCTAAAACCCAACTGGAGAGGGTCGTAGATGTCATAAGTTGATAAATGGGCCTCCAGTTGTAGAGCCAAATCTTCTCAATAACCTTTCCCAAAAAGGGGAGGTTAGAAACAGGTCTGTAGTTCGCTAGGCAGTCTGGGTCTAGTGATGGTTTCTTCAAGAAGGGTCTCACCACCACCTCCTTTAGAGGCTCAGGAAAGAACCCCCCTTACTAAAGAACACCAGACTTTCCCAGTCAGGACCAGGCCGATAGATTCAACACACCCTATAAAAAGGTGTGTTGGGCCTGGATCAAAACTACAATAGGTAGGCCTTAACCCTTGGATGACCCTCACAACATCCACGACTGCCAACTGGTCAAAGTCAGACCAGACAAACGAAATGCCCGTGACAGTCCCTGGCTCGCCACTGCATGCCCCCATAGAGGGCACCGACTGGGTCCCTGATCTGATAGAGGAGATCCTATCAGCAAAAAACAGAGCAAACTCATCACACTTAGATTGTGAAAAGGCTCTAACGGACAGAAGACAGGCCAGATTACACAATTTGTTGACAGTCTGGAAGAGCTGAGCTAGTTTGTTGACTGCTTCAGCAACTCCCTTGGACAAGAACTCTGCTTTCTTACAGGAGATTGCTGATTAATACTCTCTGTAATGAGATGTCAAAATAAGCTTGTCCCCATCAGTTTGGGATCTCCACCAGCGCAGCTCCAACCTCTGGCCCCTCGTTTTCAACTCCCTGAGAATCCTATTGAACCAAGAGGATCTCTGTTGTAATGTGAGGGGACTTACACAAACCAGTGCGATAGAGTCAAAGGCATCAGTGAAGGCCCTATTACAGACTGACACCAACTCTCCTGGCTTATCGCAAGCACTTCTCATGCCTGATAGGTCAAGCACCGCCATAAGACCACCCGGGATCAAACCCTATAAATGGTGGTACTGGACCATCTCTGTAGGGAAGAGTCTATTGGGGGGCATCAAATGAGAACTTCATGGTATAGTGGTCTGACCAAGTGACTGGTTCCACCATGAGGCCAATGACTTTCAATCCCAGTGAGAAGACAAGGTCCAAAGAGTGGCCATGTACATGGGTTGCAGAGGTAACTACCTGTATCGTGCCCAATGATTGCATTATTTGGAGGAAGTCTTGTTCAAACGGCAAGAGTTTGTCATCAATCCAGGAATTGAAGTCACCCAGAATAATCCATTTGGGCGACTCCAACACCAGTTCGACAACGAAGTGCATGACTTCCTGCAGGAATTCCCTGTCATGTCCCTGAGGATGGTAAATGAGAAGGATCCTGCAACCTGCATCGACAGCTCCCTGAACAGCCACACATTCAAAAGATCTTGTTGTTCCCACTGGGAGAGCCGTGAAGTTCAAGTTCGACTTAAAACAAATTGCCACGCCCTCACCCCTACGATCTTTTCTGAGGCAGTGGATCACCAAGCATCCAGCAGGAACCTCCAATTCCAAAACTGGGCTGGCATTTTCCTCCAGCCAGGTCTCAGTGATGCATGCAAGATCAGCTGTAGAAACCAGATCAGCTATAACAGCCGTCTTATTTGTGATAGATCTGGCATTGCATAAAACTGCCTGAGATGGATAGGTGGATGAGGCTGGTCCATTGGATACCTGCCCAAAAAAGGCAGAGCCCTTGGGTTTGGGAACAAGACAGGGAGAACCCCTATCATAAACTCATTTTGCCCCAGGTGTTGGTCAGGGTGATAGCGGTAGGTTGGGGAGCATGGGAGTGAATAGTGTGGGTTTGATCCCTGTATGAACGATAGGTCCTGGGTTTGTTAGATTTTATGGGCAGACTGAATAGACCAATAGTCTTTCTGCTGTCATTCTGTTTCTGTATCACATTTGATGGAGAGTTGATGCTGTTTACACATTTTTGTAAGGTACGGCTGTGATTTTTCTATATTTTCAAGGAATGTATAAGCTAACGCTGGCTCAGTCATGTTGCTGTAAAGCTCAGAATGATTTATCACTTGTGATTCAATGTTGTCATAGAATTGGTGAAGCCAATGGTTTTGTGATGATGTCATACCTTTTTAGTAATGTATGTTGGCCCCTAGTACTGTAGCTGAGCATGTATTACCCAGCAGTAAATGACTAGGCCAGTGACAATGTTGGAACAGAAAAATTAATTACCGTAAGTCTGATAGAATTTTTTCTTCCTGGTACGAGCTCTACAGCACTGCTGATCAGGGCTTTTCGGGAGATTATCAGTAACAATAATAAGAAGAAGCCTGAAAGGATTGCAACACTACTTACACGCTGGACAAGTGATCCTGTGAGTTTGCATAGCACACAGAGCAGTATAGCAGTAAAAGATAAAGTCGCTCCCTAGAAATATATTTCTCAGTAGCACTACTACTGAAACAACTCTGTTATGAAGACTGAAATTGGAGTTGGTAGGGGTATCATTACCACCCGATAAAATGGAAGCGAGTTTTACTCCATGATAAAGATCAAAAAGGATTGGGGTATTTCCAATATTTATGTTTATAGACTGTGCCTCCCTCTTCCCTGGCAAATACAGTTGTTTACTCCCATAGTGCTTTGGAGAATTAAAGGTTTGTTGCTCATGGATTACATTTATGTATGAGGGCTGCTTTACCCTCTGTTTCCAAGGAAATGCACATAGCAGGTTAGAGTCGATTTTACTTGTACTGTAGATACCTACACATATCTGCTTCAAATGAAATATTTAATGTATTTGGGAGTAGAATGGCTTAAATTATCATTTGTTTTTCTCTCCAGTTTCTGCATGCAAAAATCTTTTTTTTTAATGAGATACTGTATATTTCTTCCTTGGCACTGATCCAACTGTTTTCTCTCCTAGTTAGGCCAATTATTTTGCTCTCTTTGTACATTTTTTTGATAACTGCTACACTCTGAAGAGGTACTATTGAAGGATGGGGTGGTAGTCAAGGTTCTAGTACTATCATCTTTTCAGATCACTTGTGCTTAGTTTTAAAACATTAGACTAATTAGCAGAGAAAAAAATAACACAAGTGTTGTACACAGACAGTCTCTATGACAACCGTTTGGAAATTTCTGTTAACCTTAACTGCTATCCTTTAAAACTAGCCAGCTGTTACTTTTTATACAGTATCTGAGGCATTTTTTTCTTTCCCCTCCTCTAAGTTATATGTGAATAGCACTTTATCTGGCGGTAGCATATCTAGATCTTCCACTAATCAGTCTTCACCATTGATTCCCACTGATTAATCTGGGCTGGAGCCACTAGGACACTGTGAGAGCAAACTTTGGCCAGGGGGCTGGTGGTGGCTACTGGGCATGGTACTTGTGCACCCCTACATGGTGCCTCATGGTAGCCAATAACCGTTGCTGGCTTCTTTGCCAACCTAAGTGCTGTGCTTCCCATCATCGAGAGCACACCATAGGAGCACTCCTCAGTTTGCCTCATCACTGCTGAAGTTCCTAATTGTATCCCATGTTATTTTCAGTATTACAGTGCCATCTTCTTTTTATTTGTTTTCTGCATAATGCCAAATTAGTAGAGAAAGGGTCCATGTCAAAAAAGAAGGATCTAAAGCTACCCATCATGCATCTGCGGGCACAAAATAGCTTCAACAGACTGGTACCAAACCTGTGCGGCCTGCCTTGGGCAGGAGCATGACATAGATGCCTGCAATGCCTGCTTCTTCATGGACTGTTGTACTCTGGAGAACAATGAAATGAAGTGGGGTCATCTGATTCCCATCTTGGAGGCAGATGTCACATGCATGCATCCCAGGTTAGGTCTCTAGGCCTTTCCCATGGGCCTCTTCCCAGGCCCTCTGGTTCCATGGAAGTACTTAGTTCTCCTAAACCTCACTCTGCTGAGGTAGAAGAGACTCCAGTGGTTGGGGCTGGTGGACAGCCAACTACTTCTGGGCAGTCGACTGTGAACCCTCCACAGTCTGCCTGCCCTAAGTAACTCATGTCCCCGGTGGTGAGGCTGAAGCTGTATGCTCGATCTGCATTCATGGACATATTGATGCCATCTTCTGGCATCAGCTGTGCTGTTATCACTGCTCACAGTGATGATGTGGCGAGTGACCCTAAGGACAATGCAGTACTTTCCCTCAAGGCTGTTCATGGTGTCTGGGGAGGGACCAATCCCGAGGTTGTTGTCACGCCCAGCATTGGTTCAGAAACTGTCCCTATCCATGATGTCACTAGCAACACCGAGGAGGAAGAGGAGGACAGCTCCAGACATAGTAGTAGTCATGGTGATGCCCATGGTGTTGATCCTGGTTCTGGCTCTGAGAAAGCTGCTGATGACAATGTGATCTTTGAGATCACTCCAACTCAGGTGTTCACCCACGACACTGTAGAGGGAGATGAAACTTAGCGCGACACAGAAGTCAACAGCAAGCAAGGGTCAAGGATGGTGTCGACTGTAGTGATGAGGTGATCGGTCTCTGAGGATGTCACTATGTCACTGTATCTGAGCACAGTGCCTGAGGTAGCACCATCACGGGTCTTGTGATGGTCTGGAAGCAGAAGTCAACCCAGAGCCAAGGGACAATATCACCAGTAAGGACCAAGGTCACCCTGTGGGAGATGTATAGCTTCTGTCTCCTCACCTGGGGAGTTCCCCCCATGGGCACCGATCGGATCACTCCTTGGAAGTAGGAGGACACCCCTTGGGCAACTTTGCTAGGCTTTAACCTTGAGTGAGGCACCCTGTGCAGCTCCACAGTCCAGGACAAGGCCCTAGAGACCTGGAGTCTCAACCTCTTCTAGAGGGGCCTCTTTGATTCCTGGAAAGGATGCCTTTATTGATAGGTCCTGATGGGCCTCTCATATGGGAACAATACTGGATGTGGGTAGGTACCTTAGATGATTGGTATAGGGAGTCTGACAGGGCCCAGTACAGGTCCTTCTCTCCGGTACTGACCCTACCCAGAGGCGGCGCCTCCTCTCCATTGACGCCCTCCAACAAGGGCAACAAATCATACATTCCCATTCCTTCTGCTGTTGAGTACACCTTGTACCAGTGATTCCTGGTGGAGATGATTCAAGAACATGACCTTGACACCTATACAAGTCACAGTCTAGCAGCCCTGCCATTGGGATTCCTTGGAATTCCCAGCCTCGGCACTCTGGTCATTCATCCTTTGCCTAGGGGTAAGGGAAGAGGCATCTAGGGCAGTGTGGAGGCATCCCTTTTCCAGTCTGAGGATGGCAGTATGGTACAGAAGTTCGAGTAATGAGCTGTGAATGAGGTTGGCACAATCAGCAGACCTGGCTTTGCTTCCCACAACTTCCATTTGTATTCTATGTGACCCTGAGCAAGTCACCTAACCTCCTATGTGCTCCTGAGTCACTCTGAAAACAGGCCTTGTGCCTAGTGAACCTTACCCATTTACCAAAAAATAAAAAAAAATGTAAAATCCAGTCATCCCTAGGGACTGCCTCACACAATATCTTGCACCCACTGGGTCTGCAAGCGAGGCACTTCACCCCACTTCGGGGTTTGAAGTACTGAAGACTCTGTTGGGGTCATGGAGCATCACACATGACTGACCTCCAGATGTAGATTCCGCTTACCTGGATACTCTTAAAAGAAAGGCTTTTAACTCGGCACATGCTCTCATTTGCAGCTGTGCAAATCAGGCACATAATGGCAACCTATAATCATTGCCTATGGTTGCAGCTACACAGTCTAATAGCTGCCCTGCCATTAAGTGAGACAGTCACGTAGGCTATTGACCTCTCCACCTAGGGTCTGGAGGTAGCATACCAGCAGTCAAGGGCATCTTACAATGCCAACAAGGTGGCCTCCAGATGGGTGGGAACATCAGTCTGTATCCATCGGATGGCATGGCTTTGCCTCCCAGACTGTCACCTTTGGTCCAGCATAGGATGCTTAACTTGTATTTCCAAGGAGCTCTTTCCTGTCCCCCAGGATTAGATGGGAACTGTTGGGAAACACTCCTGCTCCTGTGCCACAGGATCCCCCACCTGGCTCTGATCAGACTCTGGTCTTGCCAAACCTATAAGGAGGCTCTGCCCTTAGGTGTTCTCCCCTATGCAGAGGGCTAAGGGTATCTTTTATCCTCAGGGTGATCCAACTTCTCCATAAGAAAAGAGAAGCTTGGTACTCTGACCCATCGGTGGGAATCAATGGTAGACTGATTTGTGGAAGATATGAAAGTTAAGTGCTTACCGTAAATGTTGATCTTCCAGAATATCATCACCACTGATTACCACACCTGTCCATCATGCTAGCAGAGCCAGGGCATCTGAACAGTTTAAGCTGTTACTGCTGGCTGGAACATCTATTGCTGCCTACCTCTCCCCATCAACTCTCCTTCCTGAAAGAGCAGCCTGTTTAAAACAAAACAAAACAGAAAACAAAACAAAGCAAAACAAAAAAAAGATCGGGGACCCACTGTTAGGTTCCCATTCCACCACAAAAAAAAGTATGCAAAACCTTAAGGGCTACATGCCAACCCCCACTCCCACCACAAAAAAAAAGGAGGTAGCTTGCTCCTTTTTGTGTTGCTTGCACGCATGTGCAAGAAACACATTGCGTCAGTCAGCAGTTAGGGAGCAGGCCACATTGCGTCAAGAAATTCGGCCACGTCACCACACAATCAGCTGTTTTGGTGCATTACAAGCTATCAAATCATCTGATTGCATGATGTTGCCATGGCGACGGCTTGTCCGTTGGCCTTTCACAGTCCCCAGGAAGCAAAACGGAAAGCTGACACCCACCCTTCAGTGTGCCTTCCTGGTGAAACATTTCAATAAAAAAAAAAAAAAAGGCCGACGGGTGCCCAGTCCCGCTTGGCATAATGCACCTCTCCATGGCTCTGCGCCCACAGCTGTAGGGCCGATAGGGGTGCTCAATTCCTGTCGGCTCCAATGCCTCCCCAAACAAACTTCCATCTGCCATGCTGAGAGCCCACCCCAGCATGGCAAAAGTCTTGACCAACGGGGTGACCAATCCCCATCGGCTCCACTGGCTCCCCAAACAAACTGCCTGGTGCCATGCTAGGAGCCCACTCCAGCGTGGCAAAAGTCCCCCATCATCTTTAAAAACAAAAATCTGTTGCCCCCCTTCCTCAACCCGCGCCCACCCTCTGCGCTTCCCAACTTACCCCATACTTACCTCCGGAGCACAGCACAACGATCTTCCGTGGACCGGGAACATGTCTGCACTTTTCAAAGCGGACCGCGAACTGAAGAAATGCTGGTAAGCTGCATAATGGCATAAATGTTATTTTTTTCCAACTGTGGTGCATATCTCGGCCATTTTTGGGAATTTTTTCACCAAATTTTCAACATGGGTTGTTGGGACCCCACCTCATGAACTCAGTCACTGTCATTTTGTTATTCCGTCCTGAAAGGTGATTTCGCGGTCACTGCGCGGAACCACCTTTCGGGACTGATTAACGAAGCGACAGTGTCACAGTTCATGAGGTAGGCCCCTAAAAAAAATATTTTGAAAATTTGGTGAAAAAATTCCCAAAAATTACTGCAACTTTGAGCATTTTTAATATTTTCACTCCAGATTTTCAACATTTGCATTTTTCCACACCTCCTTATGAACAGTACAGCTGTCATTTTTCACACCCTGGCCGAAATGTGTTTTCGCACTTCTGGCTCAGAATAGCACGGTCGCTGTCGGAAATCAGTGTTCGGGATAGATTAAGAAAATCACAGTGACACTGTTCATAAGCAGAGGTCCCAAAATGCCTATGTTGAAAATCTGCTGTAGAAGATCCCAAAACTAATTATGTTACAAGTGTGTGTTGCGCAGTTTCTACGCACACTCGTGACTACCAGTTTTTTTATATTTTCACTCCAGATTTTCAACATTGCCATTTTTTTACACCTCCTCATGAACAGTACAGCTGTCATTTTTCACATCCTGTTCGAAATGTGTTTTCACACCTGTAGCGCCAAATGGAGCAGTCGCTGTGCAAATTCACCTTTCGGGTAACGAACTGATAATGTCACTGTTCATGCGGTGGGATCACAAAAAGCCCATGTTGAAAACTTGGAGTAAAAATACCAAGAAACGCCCAGGGTGTTAGGGTTTTTGATCACAGTGCCCTACCCTGTAGGGACTGACAGGCGTTAGGGATGTGACTTGAGATTGTCGACAGTAATGCTCATGTCATTCCACCCCCACCGTGCAGCCAATGGCCGACATCAAGGTGTGCCTTGGACCCTTTGGCCCCAGAGTTCACCCCATTCTCCCATACTGCACCCATTTCAGTGTATTTCTTTATGGAATGAGGTGAGTGCAGTGGCGGCTCTACACCAGGGCCCGCCAGAGCACGTGCCCGAGTAAAAAAATGCTGTGCCCCAGTTGGTGCCCCATATGGTGCAGAGCTTCCCCCATTGTAACAATATATCAGTGCCCTGGCTGCCATCTGTTGTGCCCCAGCTGTGCCCTGGTAATCATTTGTGGCTAGAGCCGCTACTGGGTGAGTGTAAAGCCTGAACACTTCAAAGCACACCTCGACACTTGTAAGTGTCTGCAGGCTAGGGTGAGGTGAAATGTCATGACCGTTATGGGCGAAGACCCAAAGGCACACCCCAATGCCTGTCCATCTCTGCAGGGTGGGGGTGGAGTTGGTGTCAGTTCAATACTTCACTGCCATTCCTATGTAACCCCCCTGCAAATGGGGGTTCCCAAAAGACTTCCAGGAGCTTGCTTGAATGCTCCAAGCCTGAATGGTGTTTGGGATTTAAGCCATTTATCAGTGAGTGTTTTTAGAGCCTCTGGTACTGTCTCTTTAAGAGCTGTCTGCTTGCAGACATAATTAGTTGTATGGGGGACTTGTGCTTCTCTGAGTACCACTCGAGCTGCTGCCAATTCACTTAATTTTTGCAGTCACTAGGAGTGCAAAGGGAACCTATCTGAAAGATGTAACTGTTTACCAGAAATTATTTAGAGTAATAATGAAATTACAGTTTGTCTAACCTGCTTTCTTTGCAGTCAGAACTGTGTCTGCTAGTTCCCCATTCTAGTTTTGAACTGCTGAACTGGACCAATCAGTGTGGGGTAAGCTAGCTCTAAAATGGTGCCTTGACGAATCAGAACTTGACTCATAATCTGAGCCAGCCACAAGAGGATTGTATGGGCAGTGACTCTGGGAGATGTAGTTTAGACTTCAGTGCCTTTTTGGACCAACAGCAGCAGTCTATTGTGAGTGACAGCCAATCCAGTCAAGAACTGGGAGGAACTCAAAGGAAGTGCCCGGTTTTGTCGGTTGAGTTCAGTTGAGCTTTGCAGTGAAGAAGGAAGGAGCCCTGTGCTTTTCAGTGTGCAGTTTTAGTCAAAAACGTGTGTAAGGCCCAGAGTTCCGGTCTGCAGCTTGTGTAACAGCTTGTTAGGACTGAATCGTCCTGTGAAAGAATCAAAGGATCTCTGAAGAGTAGAAAACAGGCTCACCCTGTAGAAGACTGGAAGAATTGCTGAAAATTGCACTCGGTCTGTCAGGAACTGAATCTGCTGTGTGTTCTCCCGGTATTGTGCAGTAATTGCGATCGGGATACAGATGCAGCCTGCCTGGTATAGTGCTTTCTTTTATATGGATGTGTGAAGAGGTTTGTGTACCTCAAGTGAGCCCTGCTGACATTGAAGGACCCTATCTTATTTGGAGGTCGTGAGTACTAATTCAGGTCGCCCTGTTGAATTGCCACATTAAATCCAAATGGAATTACTGTACTGCTGACTGTTTAATTCTCCTTTTCTCTGTGTGAAAGGCCCCTACCAGCTGCCACGGTTTGGCTAGCCACTAGGGCTTGGGTACCCAGGGACAGTAACTGATAGGGATAGGCCTGTGCACAGAGCCATAGGTAGATTATTAGAGTGATAAGCTAATTAACCTGATTTCCCCCTGTCCTTGTTATATCCCCCTAAATAAATCAGAGCTGCTTGTTTCTGCAAAGTTATACTGCCTGAGGTATTTGTTTATGTTAAAGTACTGTACTGTGATTGTTGCACTGTATCTCATTTCACAGGAGGTCCCAGTGCCGGAACCAGACCTGGGGGTAAGTGTATACTGTGAAGGTAATTCTGATATATTGTGTGGGCCACTAGTGGGAAGAAAGGGGGGTTGCAGTGTCCCAGAGGGCTGTGACCAAGTTAGTTTAACTATTGCAAACCCTGACCTCTGGGTGGAGGCACCCGCCATTGGATCCAGGCCCCTCAACCTGTTAGTGGCAAATCAGGCAGGGGTAGTAGCCCCTGGGATAGCGCCATCTAGGGGTTACACCTATACTGCATCTGTCTAACTCCTGCACTTCCACTGCTAATGACAGCAAGCAACACTTGGCATTGACAAATGCTTGTCTTCTTCCTTTCCTCCTTTTTCCCCTCTCTGGGCCCCCCCCCCTTCTTGAGTATATCTGTTACCTGCTAAATGCAACTTGTGCCCACTGAATACTTTCCAAATCCACTTTCACTTGGCAGTAGCCCTGTTTGTGGATGTGTGCTGTGCACTAGATTGGATCAGACTGTACTGGCTTTCTCACAGGGTACATCCCTGTTGTTGCAGGGAAAGCAGATCATTTTTTTTTCTCCAGTGGTTTTCATCTGGCTATACCAGGTAATTTTCCACTCTTTGTGGGTGTAGCCCTTTCCCATCTGCTACTGGTTGTTAAGCTCTGCTGGCTAAGGGATACCTGTGGAGATGGACACATCTTGACTCCTTTGCGCTGAGTAGCCCTGCAAGTCCACATGCACCAGATGCTTTTCTCTTGCCCCACTCCTGCTGGGGTGGGAAGGCACAACTTAAGTGTTTTGAAAAAGGTTCTCCTTCTTGTGTCACGCTGTTTTCTTATTAGGAGTCATTTGCACATTTTTGTGCTATTTTGGCACGTGTGCCATCTCATTTACAAAGGGGGCTGAACTTTTTGCTTACCCCTCTTGACTTGCCCGCAAGAGACACATGCATACAGGGATGCTAATTAGTACTTCTACTGATAGAAACATAGAATTTGGTGGCAGATATGGACCGGTTGGCCCAACCAGTCTGCCCATTTTTTTCCCTCTGACTATACTGTCACAACAGACACTACTTGATCTCTAGACCCCCATCCTGGTCTGCTATCTGGCTAGTTGTGATGAGGCTGTGTTCCATTATAAAGAAGTAGGTTGGCCATCACTTGGAACCAGAAGATTAAGACATCTAAATCTTTGGACCTACAAAGCCTTGCGCAGTTTGCTTCCCAAATACATCCCTTTGCTCCTTAGCAAGGCCCAAGGTCCCTATACACTTAGGATGCACAACACAATTATACTCAACATCCCAAGGCACCTCACAAAGTATGGGGAAATGACCTTTAGTTGGGCAGCCCCCTTGGCATGGAACACTCTTCAAAAACTAGTTAAGTTACCCACCTTGGTGAGTCTTTTTCTTTCCCTCCTTAAGCAATATTGCACTGATAAATGTGACTGCTTCTAACAAATCTTTGTTAGCAGCACTATGCGATGCAATCATCATAACTACCAATCCCCCAGAACCTCAAGCTAATCCCCTGCCAAAATTCATGGGCTTATTTGCTTTGTCTAAACTGTATTATGTGTATTATGCTAAGTTTAAAAACTAGTTATCTCTCTTATTTGACTTGGACTGTAACTTTCTGCCCCAGGACTTAATTATTTCTTCTTATATTGTATGCATCTTATGTACTACCTGATAACCACTGTTCAAACAACATGAAGTCTTGCTATATTCTGACAATTGCAGTGTGATCCAATCTTGGAACTGCCCCGGAGGTGAAATAGTTAACTTTTCATGCAAACATGGAACTCTGAGCGCGAGCTCGGTTAGAAAGCTCTGTCTGCTGATCTTCAAACATAAACTGTCAGATTCTTTACTCCGCCTCACTGAACAGTCGCTCCGGAGATTTCTCCTTCTGCTCGGTTCATTTTGTCGGTTTAAAAGTATTATTTTATCGGTTTTTGACCGAAATTAAACCGCAACCAGTCGGTTCAAGCTCTGTCTGTGGTAATGTAAGTAATAGATAGGTTTTACATTCGTTTTCTCTGTGTGGAACTTGTAAACATTTATCAGTTCAGTTGAACCGATCAGATTGTGCTTTAAAATTGCTAGTCCCTTTTTAGAGTGTGGTTCCCGGTTCTTATCGGTTCTAAAAAAAACGGATTTCATTACGGTTTTTTCCACGACTCGTGACACGGTTGGGAACCGATAAAAGAGTCTTGCTTGGCGGATTGCCATAAATGGGCAAGTTTGGTTAGGCTGGCATTACATCTGAGAAACCCAAAAGAAAAACCGGGCCCACTGGGTTTCAACACTGTAGTGTCTGTGGGGAAGTCTTTGCTAAGGCTGACCCTCACACCACCTGTTTCTATTGTCTGGGGTTTGAACATCTCAATGCAGACTGCCAGATTTGTAAGAATTTCCCTGCTGCCACCATAGAAAAGAGAGTTGGTAGGCTCAGGGAAAGGGAGGCCAAAAAGTCTGCTGACCCGGATGGCCACCTGGTTCGGGTTCCAACCAACCAGAGGAGTGCCTCTGACCAGGCGATACTCTCGGGCAAACGAAGAGCTGGCTCTGAGGAGCCGGTTCCTGCAAAAAGGACTAGAAAGTCAGCTGGTGTGGAGCCAAAAGTTCTCTCTCCAACCGCTGAAGAAATAGCTAAAGCAATCCAAATTGTCCAGTCTCTTTCCCCAGTTCTGACTGAACCGGCACCATCAGGGAGGCGCTCGGTTCGGCTGGTTCCACCGGTTCAAGATTTTGATTTTGAGGAATTTTATGAACCGTGGGAGGGGGAAGAGGAGTATGAGGAGAGTGAATATGGTTTTGAAGATCTGGATGTGCCCATTGAACCGAACACCTCTCCAGACAGACCTTTAGGGTTTCTCTCCAAAGCTTTCTGAGTCCCCTTCTCATTTTATGTTTTATAAAAGGTTGTTGAAACTCTCCAGCTCCCTGTTGAGGAAGCTGTTGATGACCAAGAGGAGCCTGATTATGTAGAAATGATGGATATTCCAGAGTCTAAGAGACTGTCTATTCCTCTGCATAAATCTTTTCGGAAGCAGACAGTAAAAGTTTTAAAAACTCCTCACACTATACCTCCTGTAGATAAAAGGATGGACAAGAGGTATACTTTATCAGGCTCTGATACGGAGTTCTCACACAGCAATGCAGCCATGTGGGAGTAGTGCAGGCTACAGCCTGTGACAAGGCAAATATCCCTAGCTTCACACCCTCCTGAGAAGGACTCCAGGAAGATTGATGCTATGGCAAAGAAACAGTACATGGCAGCATCCTTGGGACTCAGACAGGCAAATTATATGGCTTATGCTGCTAGATACCAGAAATCCAGATGGGATACTGTGCTGGCTTTAGCAAAACAAGTCCCTGACCAGCTGGCCAGGAGCTGGAACAGGTGGCAGAGATGTATTGAGACATCTAAGGTGCAATTTCATGCTGCAGTAGACTCTAATGATGTGTCATCAAGAGTCATGGCTACACCTGTGGCACTTCTCAGAATGGCTTGGCTGAGATGTACTACCCTGTCACAGGATACCCAGTCTAAGGCCATGGATTTTCCTGTTGTGGGCAACTCTCTGTTTGGGGAGCAAACAGAGAATTACATGAAGAAAATGCATGAGTGCACAGGCCAAGGAAAGGTAGGCCACTCCTCAGAAGCAGCTTCCCAAGGGCAGGGGCAGGCCTTTTCATTAGCCTTTTTACCAAGCCCAAGCCTCCTCTTCCGCTTATGCCCAGAGGGGGTTCTTTAGAGGGAGAGGCAGATGGGGTTCAAGCTGGCCTGCTTCCACCCCTCAACCCAAAGCCCCTGCCAAGCAGGCACCCTGATGGGGTAGCCAGGGCCGATTCTTCTCTACCTGTAGGGGGCAGGCTGGCTTACTTTGTCCGGGACTGGAAGTCTCTAATGTCAGACAAGTGGGTCCTGGAAGTAGTAAGCCAGGGACTGGTTCTCGGCTTCAAAAAATTTCCAAAGATGAGAACCAGATCTTTTCCACCTGCATCTCCATCAGAGGCACTTGCCCTAGAGGCAGAGGTCTCTACCCTCCTTGCTCTCAGAGCCGTGGAAAGGGTTCCACCCCTACACCAGGGCAAAGGTTTGTACTCCAGGTACTTCCTTACCCCAAAAAAGACAGGAGAATGGCGGCCCATCCTGGATCTCAGATACTTAAACAAGCACCTTTTAAAACCAAAATTCAAAATGGTGACTTGGGAATTATTTTACCTCTCTAAGGCCAGGGGACTGGCTAGCGTCCCTGGACCTCAAGAATGCCTACTTCCATATTCTCATCAGAAGCTCCCATCGAAAGTACCTCAGGTTCGAGCTGCCCTCAGGCCATTACCAGTTCAGAGCAATGCCCTTTTGCCTCACCTCTGCTCCAAGGGTATTCACCAAATGCCTGGCAGTAGCAGTTGCCTGCCTAAGAAGGCAAAAAATTGCCATCTTTCCTTACCTGGACGATTGGCTCATAGTAGGCCAGTCCCCAGACCAGGTCAGCTTACACCTTCAGGTAACTCAGCAACTGCTTACCTCCCTAGGTTTCCTTCTGAATCTCTCAAAGTCAGTTCTAGAGCCTGTCCAGCTCCTAACCTTAATAGGCGCAGAACTGAACACACAGGAAGCCAGGGCCTTCCTCCCTCTGGACAGGGTAAAGACCCTAGTCTCCCTGGCCTCCTCATTCACCCTGCAGGTCTGTCGACCAGCAAGGCATTTTCTGCAGCTCCTAGGACACATGGCTGCTTCCACAGCAGTAGTGCAAGGAGCAAGATTTCAGATGAGGGACATTCAGTTCCATTTGAGAGCTTTTTGGTCTTAAAGAAAGGATCCTCTTACCAAGTTGATCCCAGTAACTCGAACCCTGATCCAAGCCCTACAGTGGTGGCAGGATCAGAGCAACCTGAGACAAGGAGTTCCTTTTGTCACTCGGTCTCACTCCTTAATCCTTACTACGGATTCATCCCTCTTGGGGTGGGGGGCTCACATGGGCGACCTCACTACCCAGGGACTGTGGTCCCCCCAGGAATCTCTGCTCCACATCAACCTGTTGGAGCTCAGAGCAGTTTTTGTAGCACTTCAAGCTTTCTCCAAATCTGTTCAGAACAAAATTGTACAGGTCAGAACAGACAACACCACTGCAATGTGGTACATCAACAAGCAAGGGGGCACTCGGTCTACGGCCTTGGGCACCGAAGTCATGAAGTTGTGGTCTCTGGCTTACTCCCTGAACACCTCCCTTACGGCAGTTCACCTCCCAGGCAAGGACAATGTCCTGGCAGATGCTCTCAGCAGAATTTCTCAGGGCCATCACGAGTGGTCCCTGGATCCCCTGGTTCTGGGAGTGGTATTTGCCAGATGGGGCACCCCGCAGATAGATCTTTTTGCAGCCCCAGACAATCACCAACTTCCCCTCTTTTGCTGCAGGCCCCCAGTCTTGGGCTCAGTCCCTCTGGATGCCTTAGCCCTCAGTTGGGAAGGGAAGTTTCTCTATGCCTTCCCTCCCTCCCTCCTCTCCTGTACAAAGTGCTAGTAAAAATCAGATCCCAATCCTGCACGGTCATTCTGATTGCCCCGGATTGGGCCAGACAACCCTGGTATCCACTCCTACTGTCCTTAGCAGTCCATCCTCACCTGTGCCTTCCCAGGAATCAAAATCTGTTAACCTGTGCCCAGGAAGGGTTTGGTACCTGAATCTCAAATCTCAATCTCAAGGCCTGGTTCTTGAAGAGTTAGAGTTTGCTGACCTACACCTCTCACAAGGCGAATGGATATATTGAAGGCTTCTAGGAAGCCTTCCACCAGGGCTACTTACAACTCCAAATGGAAAAGGTTTTCCATATGGTGCTCAGAAAAGCATATTTCCCCAGACTCTGCTGATTTACCCACAGTCCTGGATTATTTGGTCCATCTGAACACTTTGAGGCTGAGACCAGCTACCCTGAAGGTGCATTTGGCAGCTGTGTCTGCTTTTATTTCAGCAGGTAAATCCTCTCTTCTTTCAGCTCACCCTGTATTTTCCAAGTTTTTTAATGGACTGCTTCACACCAACCCTCCATTCAGGGATCCTGCCCCAGCCTGGGACCTTAATGTTTGCATTGCTCAGCTTATGCAACCCCCCCCTTTGAGCCTTTGTCTTCAGCTGAGCTTAAGTACTTGACTTGGAAAACTGTGTTTCTGGTAGCCATCACCTCTGCCAGACGCATAAGTGAATTACAAGCATTGTCAGTGGAGCCGGATTTTATCTCCTTTCACAGAGATAAGGTAGTCCTCCGGACTAATAGAAAGTTCCTGCCTAAGGTGGTTTCGGATTTCCACCTTAATCAATCTAGATCTCTTCCAGGGTACTTCACTGACCATTCCACCTCTGGTGAGAGCAGGCTGCACAGTCTAGGTGTGAAGAGAGCCCTTAGTTACTACATAGAGTGTACCAAGGGTCACAGGTTTGACTCCCTCCAACTGTTCCTCACTTATGGTGAGGTTGATAAAGGGAAGCCCGCCACTAAAAGATCCATTGCCAGGTGGATTGTCTCTTGTATCCAATTCTGTTACGAAAAACTGGGTAAGGTTCCTCTCTCAGGCCTGAGGGCTCACTCTACCAGAGGTACAGCTGCTTCTCTGGCTGCTGCCAGAGACATCCCTATTCTAGAGATATGTCAAGCAGCTACCTGGAAAACAGTTCACACTTTTACCAAGCATTACTCCCTGGACATCCAGGCTCGGAGTGATGCTGGGTTTGGCACAGCTGTCCTTCAGAGCCTATTCCCTAAGTAGGTTCTGTCCTCCTCCATGGGGTACTGCTGTGTAGTTGCAATTGTCATAATATAGCAAGACTTCATGTTGTTTGAAGAAAAAATTACTCACCTTAGTAATGTTGTTTCTTCTAATGGAGTCTTGCTATATTATGACCTCCCTCCCTGCCTGCCCCTCTCAGAACCTCTGTTTTGGGATGCGGGTGGGCATTATAGTGTTGGCACTTTATTTATGCCCACCTTGTTGTTTTTCACCCTTTGTTTGGGGTGAATTGGTGTTGTGTTTTTATTTTATGGGTCTCCTGACTTGAGTCTTTGTTTGAGACCAAGAAGTGTGTGTTTATGTTAGTAGCCAGTTGGCTAGTGTAGGTTTACAGCTTCCACACAGAGCCTTAGTGAGTTTTAGCTCGTAAAGATCTGACAGTTTATGTTTGAAGATCAGCAGACATAGCTTTCTAACCGAGCTCGTGCTCAGAGTTCCACGCTTGCATGGAAAGTTAACTATTTCACCTCCGGGGCAGTTCTAAGATTGGATCACACTGCAATTGTCAGAATATAGCAAGACTCCATTAGAAGAAACAACATTACTAAGGTGAGTAATTTTTTCTTTCTGTATATTGTATCTTCAGACTGTATGTACTGAGTTTTTATTGCTGTCCTTTCCAGGACCTCCTTTCAAATGAGCTTTGCTCAGTGGAGCTTCTCTTGGTAAAACGAATAAAATAAATAGATAAATTAAATAAATAAATCCCCCACTATCTCTATGTGCCAGTTAGTGTTTTCCTTCTCTCTGTCTAGTGGTTAGTAGTTGAGTTTTTTTTTCTGTTTATTTAGTTCCTATATCTTTTCCCTATCCCTTTGAGCTAGGGAATTTTCTTAAGCCCTCGCTCTCTTTTTCCCCGCTTTGTTTCTCACTCTTGGCAAATGGAACTGAAGTTGGTGAGGGAGCCGGCAATGGTTATTGGCTAGAGTTCATCACCACGTGGGGGGGTGGGTGCAGGCACCATGCTCAGTAGCTGCCATAGTCTCTGGTCGTTTTCTTTGCTTCAGGGGTACTAGTGCCACCAGGCCAGTCCCATCAGTGGTAATCAATGGTAAAGCTATACTAGGAAATTCAACAGTTATGGTAAGTGTGTACCTTTCATTTCTGTATTCCTGTTTGTTCATATGTCAGTTCACCAGCTATGTGACCTTCTTGACTCTGATATTATCTTGGCAGATAGAGTTTTTGCATCTATGGAGGATTTATTCAGAGTTACTGCATGGTCTTTGGCAAATATATTCCTAAATTCTTCTGGGTCGGACCTGAAAAAGACCCTTATGTCCAGTGTCCCTACCCGATTAACAAATAAAAAATAAAAATAAATAATATAAATAAATTGTACAGAGAGGATGCCCTACAGTGAGTTCATCCTTTTTTTTGGTTTTTCAACTCTGTTTCCCAGACTGCGGGCGGGGGACAGGACAGTGTACCCTACACCAGAGGCAAGCTTCTTGTTTAAACTCCTATAACTGCACACCCATTGCAAAAGAACGAGGAGGGAAGGGACACGCAATAGGAAGGGTACATGTAGGAATAAGAAGAGAAACAAGCATTTGTCAATGCCGAATGTTTGCTTACTGGCATTGGCAGTGGTAGTGTAGAAGTTACAGAGCTGCGTAATAGGAATGGCAGTGAAGTATTGAACTGAAGCCAACCCCACCACCACCCTGCAGAGAGTGACAGGCATTGGGGTGTGCATTTGGGTCGTCAGGCATAACGGCCACGCCATTTCACCACACCCCACTCTGCAGAGACTGACAAGTGTCACGTGTTCCTTGGGGTCTTTGGCCCTTATGCGCACCCCATTTCATTAGGAAATACGGTGAGATGGGTGCGATATAGGAGAATGGGGTGAAGTTTGGGGTCGAAGAGTCCAAGGCATACCTCGATGCCTCTCAGTGACTGCAGGGTGTGGAATGGTATGAGCATCACAGGCAAGAATCCCAAGTCACACCCATGATTCCTGTCATTCTCTATAGGGTTGGGCGATTTAGTTGAAAAGCCTAATACCTCAGGCATTCGTTGGTATTTTAACTCCAAATTTTCAACATGTTTGTTTTGTGACCCCACCTCATGAACAGGGGGAATATCAGTTTGGTAGCTGAAAGCTGCTTATGCACAGTGACTACCGGATTTAGCACCACAGGTGCAAAAATATTCCGAACAGGATGTAAAAAATGACAGCTGTACTCTTTCATGGGGAGGTGTAAAAATGGCTATGTTGCAAATGTGTAGTAAAAATATTTAAAAAAATGGTGAAGTCACAAGCGTACATAGAAACTGTGCAACGCACACCGTTATATAAGTAGGTTGGGGATATTTTATAGCAGATTGTCAACTCAGGCATTTTGGTGCCTCCGATCATGAACAGTGTCACTGTGATTTTCTTTATCTGTGCCAAACAATGATTTCCCACAGCGACCACGCATCTCTGCACTGAAAGTGTGAAAACACACTTCGACCATGTTGTGAAAAATGGCAGCTGTACTGTTCATAAGGAAGTGTTGAAAATGCCACTAGTGAAAATCTGGACTGAAAATATTACAAAGTCATGAACTAACGAGGATGCGTGGAAACTGCACAATGCTCACTACATAACACATTCATTTTATGGACTTTTGTCACCAAATTTGCAACATAGCCATTTTAAGACCTCTGCTCATGAACAGTGTAACTGTGATTTTCTTAATCTGTCCTAAACATTGCTTTACTTTTACTAGCACCATTATGCGCTTACATGTCGATAACACATTTGGGTGACATATGAAAAATTGCAGCTGTACTGTTCATAAGGAAGTTTAATAAAATGGACATGTTGAAAATCTAGAGTGAAAATATTAAATTTGCAAACTTACGAGCATGCATAGGAACTGTGCAGCATGCGGCTCGTAAAAATAATTTTTAGGCATTTTTCACCAAATTTTCAACATAGCCATTTTAAGACCTCTGCTCATGAACAGTGTCACTGTGGTTTTGTTAATGTGTCCCATACATTGAGTTTGCACACCGACTCGCGCCATTGTGCGCTACATGGGCGGAAACACATTTGGGCAGGATGTGAAAAATGACAGCTGTACTGCTCATAAGGAGTGGAAAAATGGCAATGTTGGAAATCTGGAGTGAAATATTGAAAATTCGCAACCTCAGCTGCATGTGGGAACTGTGCAACGACACTCAGAAACAGTCATTTTTAGGAATTCTGTCACCAAATTTTCAACATTGCCATTTTAAGATCTCTGCTCATGAACAGTGACACTGTGATTTTCTTAATGTGTCCCATACACTGAGTTCGAACAACGACTGCGCCATTGTGCACTACATGGGCGGAAACACGTTTTGGGTGAGATGTGAAAAATGACAGCTGTACTACTCATAAGAAGGTGTGGGAAAATGGCAATGTTGAAAATATGGAGTGGAAGTATTGAAAATTTGCAAACCTATGAGCGTACGTAGGAACTGTGCAACGCACGCTCGTAAAACAGTCATTTTTAGGAATTTTTTCACCAAATTTTCAATATAGCCATTTCAAGACCTCTGCTCATGAACAGTGTCACTGTGATTTTCTTAATTTGTCCCGTACGTTGATTTCGCACACCAACTGCGCCATTCTGCGCTACAAGGGCGGAAACACATTTTGGGTGAGATGTGAAAAATGACAGCTGTACTTCTCATAAGATGGTGTGGTGAAATGGCAATGTTGAAAATCTGGAGTGAAAATATTGAAATTTCGTGAACTTACGAGCCTGCCTAGGAACTGCGCAATGCACGGTCGTTAAACAGTCATTTTTTGGAATTTTGGCACCAAATTTTCAACATGGGGGTTTTGGGCCCCTTCTCATGAATGATGTCACTGTCATGGTGGTATTCAGTCCCGAAGGGTGATTTCGCAGTCACTGCGCGAAATCACCCTTCGAGCCCGAATAACGCCATGACAGTGACATCATTCATGAGAAGGGGTTCCAAAAACCCCATGTTGAAAATTTGGTGCAAAAATTCCCAAAAATGCCTGAGATATGCAATAAAGTTGAACCCCTCCTATCTAGCCCATTATACAGCTTACCGGCATTTCCTCAGTTCGCGGTCGGCTTTGAAGAGTGCAGACGTGTTCCCGGTCCACCGAAGATCGTCGCGCCGGAGTCCGGAGGTAAGTATGGGGTGAGGGGGGTGGGGAGCTGGGTGCACAGTGGGTGGGTGCGGGTTGTGGGAGGGGTTCGGGAGATGCGCCGCAGGACCGTTTTGTTTACAGGTTAAAACAAAAAAAAGACTTTGGGACAGCACCACACTGGGGTGGGCTCAGCGTGGCACAAGGACTTTGGAGGCGTTCAGCCGGCGGGGATTGGCACCCCGTCGGCAAAAAAAATAAAAACCCTCGTGGGCGTTTGCCGCGCGGTGGGCTCTAGCGTGGCACAAGGACTTTGGGGGCTTCAGCAGCCGACGGGGATTGGGCACCCCGTCGGCAAAATGACTGATTGCCACGCTTTGGGTGGGCTCCCAGCGTGGCATCAACTACTGGGGGGGAGGCGATGCAGCTCAGCCGAAGAGTTGGGCACCCCTCGGCTATATGCTGCGTGCGGGGCGCGCATGCCTGTGGCTGGGGGGCTGCGGCTGGAGCAGCTTTATCGCTGCTCACTCCAGCGTAGCTCCCTTTCAACTGTGAGGTTACTTATTTTGGAGCGCATCATAGACAGCCTCCAAAATGCATTGGTTTACAGGGGCTGCGCCTGCCAGCACAGTGCCTGAATTGGAGGAGGAGGTGACACACCTCCGAAATCTCCGATGATGGCACTATGTTTCTTGCACATGCGTGCAAGCAAACATAAAAAGAAAAAAAAGGGTAGTGGTGTGTTAGAGTCTAGAAATAGTGTGGGTAGAGGTGAAACACTGCATGTGGGGTAGGAGTAATTAAGGGTTTAAAGTAAACAAAACAATGATGGGCAGGGTAGAGATGAGTTAGAGTCAAGCAGTAGTTGGGCAAGGGATAAAAAGGGGCTAAAGGAGGCAAAACAGTAAAACAGGCAAGGGAGGACATAGTTATGCTGGGAGTGATGCAGTGCAGTGGCTGTGGAGTGGCAGTCTTCAGGGAGACTTTCTGGAAACTGCATTGTTGCTCTGCCTGCATGTACCTCTCTGGGCAGAGGGAGGAAGTTGCCAGACTCAAGGCAGAGTTGACTTGGGTTCAGAGGACCTACTCCCCCACTCAGGGACCACCTAGTCTGCCACCGCTACCTTGGAGGTTGCCTAGAAGGAGGAGTGACTGGACATCAGTGGTCTCAGGGAGGGTTAGGGTGGTGGAGCAAAGGCACATCCTCCATCCAGTACCACTGGAAAAAAACCTACACCACATTGGCAGAGTGGAAATGTCCAACAGAGGCACCCGAAGCAGTGACTGGGGTGGATGCAGAGGTCCTCCATAGTGGAAACTCCAAGAGAAGTGACAGAGAACCCCAGAGGAGAAGGAAGCAAATCCTGGTGTGGGACTCCACAATTAGGGGGATACAGATGGGGGCAGATAAGGATGAGGGGAGGGAGATTAGGTTCCTTTCTGGCACCGTGATTCGCAGGGATGGAAAGAGTATCCAAGGATCACTGGTGCAGCAGGAAGGGAGTTAGAGCTGAATGTCATTGTCCATCTGGGGACAAATGACCTGACTAGAGATGAGCCAGCAATGGTTCAGGAGAAGTTTAGGGAATTGGGGAGGAGTCTTAGGCAAGTAGCATGATCTGTGACCTTTTCAAAGGTGCTACCTGTCTATGACAAGATTCTCCACACCAGGAGCTTCAATGCATGGTTGAAGGAATGGCACCGAGAGGAGGGTTTTGGCTTCATTGGGGACTGGGCCTCACCTGGAGGGATAAGGGCCTGTACAGGGGTGACGGCCTGCATCAATCCAGAAGGAGAACCATGGTCCTTAGTGAATAGTTTAAATGCTACATTGGTGAGCATTTAAACTAGATGAGGGGGGAGGTGGAATGAGGCTGGAAGACATAAACTGCCCCCCCTTACCCACAGGTTCATGAGGTCAGCAATGGGAATTCTGAAGGAGTGAAATTCCAAAAGGAACCAAATAACAAAGAAATCCATGGGGTGAAAGGAAAGAGAGATAGTAAAAACAAAAGTGGAGGAAATAAGGTAGGGCAAATGGGAAGTAAAAAGTGATGGTGGGGGGGGTAGAACAGTTTTGGGATCCATGTGTGCAAATGCTCGAAGTCTGGGCAATAAGATTGCAGACCTAGAGGCCACCATGGCAAACGAAGACCTGGATGTTGTAGCAATTACCAAGCCTGGTGCAATGAAAACCAGGACTGGGATGTAGCCATATGAGAGTGTACTCTGTTCAGAAAAGACAGGATAGGTAAAAAAGGAGGAGGAGTGGCTCTTTATGTCAGGGACAACATAAAAGCTGCAGAAATACAGGGAGAGCAGGGAGGAGCTGAGGTACTGTGGGTCGCCCTGGAGACATGGAGCACAGGGAGGAGACGTGAATAAAGATATGATGGAAGCAATCCAAAGGCTGGCATGCAAAAGGGAGGTGTTGCTGGTCTGGAACGTAAGTCTACTGAATGTGGATTGGAGCCTACCAGCTGCAGCAACAGTCAGACTTAGGGACATCCTGGACTCCACCCAAGGGGCATTCCTCAGGCAACTAGTTATGGAACCCACTCATGGGGGGAAATATTGGACCTGGTACTGATAAACGGGGACAGTGTTGCTGACGTCACAGTGGGAGGCCACCAGGGGACCAGTGATCACCATTCAGTGTGGCTCAATATAAGAACTGGGCCAGACTCGAGCCACACTAAGATGAGGGTCCTGGACTTCAGGAGGGCTGATTTTAAGAAAATGGGAGAATGCCTCAGGAACACCCTAGTAGGGATGGGGAAACTGGGGGATTCGTGGAACAATGGACAAAAATAAAGGGGGGGGGCATTAAAAAGGCAACAAATGTCTGTGTCAGGCAGGTTAACAAGGGCAAGACAAAAAAGAGCATTATGGTTCTCTAGAGAAGTAGCAGAAAAAGTAAGGGCACAAAAAACAGCATTTAGAAGGTACAAGAGGACGCAGAAGGAGGAGGATACCGGGAGAAATAAAGAGAGGCAGGGAGAGCAGTTAGGAGTGCAAAGGCACCAAAGGAGGAGACTATTACACAGTAAGTAAAAAAAAAAGGATACAATTCTTTAGATATATAAGCGAGAAGAGAAAGACCAAAGAAGGGATAGTAAGGCTAAAAGGGAAAGGTGGGGTCTGTGAGGAAGAGGACCCAAAAAAAAGAAGACATACTGAGCAATTAGTTTTGTTCATTATTTACGGAGGAAGGAGTAGCTGATGGGCCAAAGATAAGGGACAAAGGCATTAAAGGAAGGGAGGTGGACACTAGTCCTTTTACAGAGGAGAGAGTCCTAAAGGAACTAGCACAATTAAAAGTAGACAAGGCAATGGGACCTGATGGGGTGCACCCTTTTATACTGAGGGAGCTCAAGGAGGTGCTGGCTGCACCTCTGACAGCTCTGTTCAACATATCTCTAGAAACAGGGGATATTCTGGGGGACTGGAGGAGGGCAGATGTGGTCCAATTACACAAAAGTGGAAATAGGGAGGAGGCAGGAAATTACAGAACTGTCAGTCTGACTTTGGTAGTGGGTAAAGTGATGGAATCACTACTGAAGGAAAGGACTGGGGAATACTTTATAACCAGTGGATTACAGGATCCGAGGCAGCATGGTTTCACAGGGGCAGGTCTTCTCAGATAAATGTGATTGAGTTTTTTGACTGGGTGACCAGGGTAGTGGATCAGGGAGGACTGGTAGATGTGACCTACCTGGATTTCAGTAAGGCCTTCGACACCGTTCTACACAGAAGACTGGTGAGCAAGCTGGGCAACCTAGGAGTGGGACCAAAAGTCATATAATGGGTAAGAAGTTGGCTAAGCAATAGGAGTCAGAGGGTGGTGATAAATGGGGTCCACTCTGGAGAAGGCAAGGTGACCAGCAGGATGCAACAGGGGTCAGTACTAGGCCCAGTCCTCTTCAGTGTCTTTATTACTGATTGCAGAAGGGCTCGCAGGGAATGTATGGCTGTTCGTAGTTGACACAAAAATCTGCAACAGAGTAGACACACTGAGGAGGGGGTGGAAAGAATGAGGGACAATCTGAAAAAGCTTTAAGAATGGTCAAGGGAATGGCAGCTGGGTTTCAATACAAAAAGGTGCAAAATCATGCACTTGGGGCACAGAAACCCAGGGGCAATGTACCAATTGAGTGGGGCGGTATTAGTAACCACAAAACAGGAAGGGGACCGGGGGGTAATCATTTCTGATGACCTGAAGATAGCCAAGCAGTGTGACGAGGCAGTGGGGAAGGCTAGCAGGATGCTTGGGTGCATAAGGAGGGGCATCACCAGCAGAAAGAGGGAGGTAGTATTACCCCTGTATAGATCACTGGTTAGACTGCACTTCGAGTTCTATGTCCAGTTCTGGAGGCCCCACCTCTGGAAGGATATAGATAGAGTGGAGGCAGTACACAGGAGTGCTACTAAAATGGTGTAGGGCCTGCATCAAAAACCATACAAGGAAAGACTCAACTAAATATGTACTCTCTAGAGGAAAGGAGGGAAAGGGGGATAAGATAGAAATCTTGAAATACCTCACAGGTGTTAATCAGGTACAGGAAGGTAGCATTTTCCATAGAAAAATATGCTCCAGGACAGGAGTCACGCTATGAAACTGGAAGGGGGAGGCTCAGAGGAGATGTGAGGAAATATTTATTTTTGGAGAGGGTGGTGGACACCTGGAACAGCCTTCCAGCAGAGGTGGTGGGTGCAGAATGGTAACATGATTCAAGCTTACATGAGAGATACACAAGGGGACTTTAGAAGTAAGGAAAGGGGGAGGGGGTAGAAGACCAGAGATCGAGTAAGATCTGCGGTGGCACAGTAGGTATGGAATATAGGGCAGACTACGTGAGTTAAGAGGTCCTTATCCGCCAACAATGTCTATGTTTCTATGATATACTCCTTATTCAGCATCTGGACTTCCATCCCGGCATCCCCTTCCAGGCTGCCTGGGCTGTATGCCCCGTAGCTTATCCCCTATGGTGGGGCTTCCCTGGGGGGTGAGAGAGACAGAGACTGAAATTCACCAGAGGCCCCGGTCTAGGCTTACGCCTGGGGCATCATTCGGGAGGTGGTCCAGGGGCATCACAGAGCTCTGTGACCAGAGGTTTTCATTGCATGGTTTTCCAGATGATGTGGACGTGCAATGACTTCAGTGCAGGATGGGTGCATTCCTGCACCCATCCCACAGACATCCACAATACCTCCACAGTGCCAGGCAGTCCTGGCTGCTGGACACCTGATCACCACTGGGTGTCACTAGCAAGCTGGAAAACCACAACCCTCTCCCCCCGGAGTTGGAGAGCTGTCCATGGGATGCTCATCCATCCTCCCCCCCGGTGACCCTCTGATGCCCTGTGCTTGCTTCCGAACACAGGTCATCAGCACCACAGGTGGTAGTGCAACTGCTGTGCCAGTGAGCCAGCAGTAAGCTCATCCTTGCCAGATACAATAGCTCCTCCAGGCCATTGTATTTTAAATTAGTTTATTTCAGTCCCACTGCCACCCTTACTTATTGGATGACACCGCTGCCTACTTTGCAGTTGTAGAGAGTCCAGACTGCTGAGCCACAATGTAACCCTAATGGAATTTACACAAACCTAGTCATTTATTTTTTAGTTTTCACACAACAGTCCCAACACCAGTATATACTTATAGATGTCTTTCTATTTTATTGGGCTGGTATTTACAAATAAAGTTTTTACTCAAGGATTCATAATTCATACAGTACATGTAGCTATCTGCCGTAGTGCCTTTCAATTATGTGTTATATAAGCCAAGTAGATGCTAGATTCAATCTTTCAAATGACTCATTCTGAGGCATTGTTAGGAAGTTGAGCCAAACAGAACATGCATGCCAATAAAACTTTTCAACTCCATTTTGACTCTTAAAGTGGAAATGTAACATACGAGGACAGAATCCCAAACAGTTGTTCAACTATTGTAATCTATATTACCAGGTTAGAGTTAAGACAAAATTAATTTCATATTTGATTAATTTTCTCTATTTATCTTGTCTCATTAGGGCTGCAGTGGGCAGAGCCCTGCAGATGTCTTGCTATCGAAAAAGGACTCTTGCATTCCTTCCAACCAAACAACATGTAGATGCACCACAGTCACACCTGCAACCGTGGAGCACTCCACTCGCACTGCACTATTTTTTCGTTTAAAAAAAATCGGCAGCATCCTAATCATGACATAGGAGATTGGGCACCCCCCAGTGTCACTCATGTTTTGGGGGGAGGATATAGGTGCTGGGTGCTGAGATGGAGGGTCAGGTAGGGGTGTTGTCACTAATTTAAAAAGGAAAAACAAACGGCGGTCACAGCGGAACAAGGCACTCTCCGCCATGTCCAAGATGGCCACCGCACTGTACTGCGCATGTGCAACTACTAGCACACACTTTAGTATAGTCGGCAGTCATCTTGGTCACAGCAGATTGCAACCATATTACGCCATGACCACCATTTATTTTTTCTTTTAAATTAGAGATGTCCCCCACCGACCCTCCCTGTCAGCACCCACCACCCCACACCCTCCCCCAGAAACATAAGAGTGACACTGTGGGTACCCAGTCCCCCAGTGTCACGATCAGGATACCACTATGTTTTTATTTTTATATTCCTCCACCCAACCTCCCTCTCAGCATCTCCCATCCTCACCCCCCCAGAAACATAACAGTGACACTGGGGGTGCCCAATCCCCCAGTGTCATGATCACCAATCCATTTTTTTGTGAGGTGACCACCCTCCACTACTGTGCATTCATGGTTATTTTATTATTTTTTTTAATCAATCACCCCACCTGACCCTCCCTCTCAGCACCCATCACCCACCCCCAAGAAAAGTAGTAGTGACACTGGAGGGTGCCCAATCCCCCAGTGCAGGAATCCTCAGTCTTTATTTTTTTTTTATACCTGTAAAAGAAACCGTCCATTGATGTCTTTTGCATCAGTTAGACTTCCCCACCAGACACTCCCACTCAGCACCCCCCCAAGCCCTTACTTACTGATCAGGGTCCAATGCTGTAATCCTCTCTGGACCACAGACACATCTTTTTTCTTCAAAGCCGAACTGCAAACTGAGGAAACAGGTATGCAGTTCAATGTACTTCGATGGGGTTTTGAAATAGTGCCATAACTTAACCGTATTTGCATATTTTTGCCACAGATTTTCAACATGCCTTCTTTCGGACCCCACCTCATGAACAGTGGCACTGTCATTAGGAAGATCTGTCCCGAAAGGTGATTTTGCAGTTTATGTGCACAATCACCTTTTGGGCAGGAGTTGAAATGCCCTTGTTCATGAGGTGTGGTCATCAGAAGGCTATGCTAAAAATTTGGTGTAAAAATATTAAAAACAACAAAGTTATGAGCCTACATTGACTTTTGCGAACACAGGCTCATAACTTTGGTCAGTTTCAATATTTTTACCCCAAGGCCCAGATATTCAAAAGGGTTGCGCATGGCGCAACAGTGTTGCACCATGCGCAACCCACTGATGTGCCCCTGTGCAGTATTCAAAAGGGAAAAGTGCACGGCACAACTCTGATCGCTGGAGCGCATCAGTAATGTATGCGCACAGGGGGGGCCTGATGCATAACCTGCACAGCCCGATATTCAGCCCTGATGTGCAGAGCCATGCATGCGAACCCCGCAACCGCGCCAGCACAAAGTTAAGCCAAAAAAAGAACTGATCACCACCACAGGTGAGCTGCCGCATTGCAGGGCGCAACACGGCAGCTGCCACCTGTGGGTGGCCACCCGAGTTCTGGCTGCACCTGGTGGTGCCCCCCATGCCCGATTGCGGGCATGTGTAAAAAATGACTTCGTCCTATATCCCTGGTGGTCCAGTGGACCTCTCTGTGCCCGATCGCGGGCATCTGTATTATTAAACATATTCCAATATCCCTGGTGGTCCAGTGGACTGCTTTACGCCCGATCGTGGGCATCTGTATTATTAAAAATATTCCAATATCCCTGGTGGTCCAGTGGACTGCTTTCCGCCCGATCGCGGGCATCTGTATTATTAAAAATATTCCAATATCCCTGGTGGTCCAGTGGACCGCTTTCTGCCCGATCGCGGGCATCTGTATTATTAAAAATATTCCAATATCCCTGGTGGTCCAGTGGACCGCTTTCTGCCCGATCAGGGCATCTGTACACAAAGAAAGGACCAATATCCCTGGTGGTCTAGTGGTCCCCCCTCCCCACCCGCCACTGAGCCCCCACCACCCGCTCCCCCATCAGCTGGCAGTGACACCCACCTGCCTGCCGCCCGCCACTTCTGGGAGCGACGAGCTCGGTGGGCTACACATATTGGTTCACAGCGTGAGCCAATGGGTGCAGCCATACTGTACTACACATTCTAGATATGTGATTCATTCAGTGATCCAGTCTCCAGGCCAAGTCAAGTCAGACCTGCAAGTGACCCAGCAAGTGCTCATTTCCCTGGGATTTCTTCTCAACCTCCGCAAGTCAGTTCTCGAACCAGTGCAGCTTCTTACCTTTATAGGGGCAGAGCTAGATACTGTCAAGGCAAGAGCCTTTCTTCACCTGGAAAGGGCAAGAGTTCTTATAGAACTGGCTTCTTCTTTCAGCCTTCAGGTGTCCAGACCAGCAAGACACTTCCTTCAGCTCTTGGGCCACATGGCAGCTTCTACAGCAGTGGTCCAAGGGTCAAGATTCCAGATGAGGGACATCCAGTTCCATCTGAGGGCCTTTTGGTCCCAAAAGAAGGATCCTCTTACCAAACTGATTCCAGTGACTCAGACACTGATCCAAGCTCTTCAGTGGTGGCAGGATCAGAACAATTTAAGGCAAGGGGTCCCATTTGTCACTCAGACTCATTCAATGGTCCTTACCACGGATGCTTCTCTTTTAGAGTGGGGAGCTCATCTGAGGGCTCTCATAGCCCAGAGACTGTGGTCCCCTCAGGAGTCCCTTCTTCATATCAGTCTCCTGGAACTCAGGGCAGTTTTTCTGGCCCTGCAAGCTTTTTCTCCGTCTGTGCAGAACAAGGTGGTTCAGGTCAGAACAGACAACACCACCACCATGTAGTACATCAACAAGCAGGGAGGCACTCGGTCTATGGCCTTGTGCACGGAAGCCATGAAATTGTGGTCCCTGACTTATTCCCTGCAGACCTCTCTGATAGCAGTCCACCTTCCAGGGAAGGACAGTGTGCTAGCAGATGCACTGAGCAGGATATCCCAGGGCCATCACGAATGGTCCCTGGATCCCCTGGTGCTGAAAGTGATTTTTTTAAGGTGGGGCACTCCAGAGATAGATCTCTTTGCAGCCCCAAACAATCACCAACTTCCTCAGTTTTGTTGCAGACCCCCAGACTTGGGTTCAGTCCTTCTGGATGCTCTGATTTTGAACTGGGAAGGGAAATTTCTGTATGCCTTCCCTCTCTTTCCTCTCCTGTTCAAGGTTCTAGTCAAGGTAAGGTCACAACCTTGCAAAGTGATTCTGACTGGGCCAGACAGCCTTGGTACCCTCTGTTGCTGTTTCTAGCAGTACATCTTCCCCTGTCTCTTCCCAGGAATTACAACCTGTTAACCTCCTCTCAGGGGAAGATTTGGTACCCAAGTTTTCGGTCTCTCAATCTCAAGGCATGGCTCTTGAAGAGTTAGAGTATGCGGATTTGCACCTGTCCCAAGGGGTTCTGGATATTCTCAAAGCCTTTCGAAAGCCTGCCACCAGAAAGACTTATAACTCGAAATGGAAAAGATTCAGCATTTGGTGTTCCAAGAAGCATATCTCCCCAGACACTGCTGAATTGCCTACAGTTCTGGATTATATGGTCCATCTTAATGGCCTAGGCCTCTGACCAGCTACTCTCAAGGTACACTTGTCAGCTGTTTCTGCTTTTCTGTCAGTGGGAAAGCCTTCCTCTCTATCATCTCACCCTGTGTTCTGTAAATTTTTCAAGGGATTGCTTCATACCAATCCTCCCTTTAGGGTTCCTGCCCCTGCCTGGGACTTAAATGTTTGCATTGCTCAACTTATGCGACCTCCTTTTGAGCCTATGTCCTCAGCAGAGCTTAAGTACTTGACTTGGAAAACTGTGTTTTTGGTAGCCATTACCTCTGCCAGACGTATCAGTGAATTGCAAGCCCTATCGGTGGAACCTGATTTTATCTCCTTTCATAGAGATAAAATGGTCCTTAGAACCAATAGGAAGTTCTTGCCCAAAGTGATTTCAGACTTCCATTTGAATCAGTCTGTGTCTCTTCCTGTCTTCTTCACTGATCATTCTTCCTCAGGAGAGAGGAGGCTACACAGTTCAGATGTTAAAAGAGTCCTTAGCTACTGCATAGAGTGTACCAAGGGTCATAGGTTTGATTCCCTCCAGTTGTTCCTTATTTATGGGGAAGTGGGAAAGGGCAAACCTGCCACCAAGAGAACTATTGCCAGGTGGATTGTTTCTTGTATACAATTCTGCTGTGAGAAACTGGAAAAAGTTCCACCCTCAGGCCTGAGGGCTCATTCCACAAGAGGTACAGCTGCTTCCCTGCTGCTGCCAGGGATATCCCTCTGTTAGAAATTTGTCAAGCAGCCACCTGGAAAACAGTCCATACCTTTACCAAGCATTACTCTCTGGATATCCAGGCTAAGAGTGATGCTCGGTTTGGCACAGCAGTACTTCAGAGCCTATTCCCAAAGTAGGTTCTGTCCCTCCTCCATGGAGGTACTGCTTGGTAGTCTGCAGATTGTCAGAATACAGCAAGACTTCATGTTGTTTGAAGAAAAAATTACTCACCTTAGTAATTGTGTTTCTCCTAATGGAGTCTTGCTGTATTCTGACCTCCCTGCCTGCCTCCCCTCTCAGCACCTGGTTTTGGGAAGTGGGTGGGCAGGCACAGTGTTGCACCCTAGGGGTGCTTCTTGCACACCCTCCATTTTATCTGGGTGCTTTTGTATTATGATCTTTTATTTTTGGATAGGTTTTGGTTTTGGGTTTCCTGACTTGAGTCTTCCTTTGGGAATCCAAAACTTTCTGTTGCCAGTTTGTTAGTTAAAATTTTTTACAATTTCCACATAGATAGTGAGTGTTTGCTCGTAAAAATCTGACGGTTGGGTTTCAAAATGCTGCAGACAGAGACCTCAACCGAGCTGAAGCTCTACGTTCTATGCAATGCATAGAAAATGAACCCTCTACTCTCCGGGGCAGTTCAAAGGCTGGAGCTAACTGCAGATTGTCAGAATACAGCAAGACTCCATTAGAAGAAACACAATTACTAAGGTGAGTAATTTTTTCATCTCTGCCAAGCTCTCCCTCTTCACTATTAATCGGTCCATTGTCGTTCTCACTTTTAAATATGTAAAATAATGGGAGGTAGGAAGCCCATAGAATTCCCTCAACTCCTGAAAAGGAATGACCTGTCCTTTCTGCAGGCCTTGTTGGACCCTAACCAGGCCTCTCTCAGCCCAAGTATTTATTTGTTGTCTGGAGACTTTTGAGTCCTGTTTTCCCCTGGACAATAATGCCTTTAGGGTAATATCAGGTGATATATATTTTTGTTCCCAAAGTATATCATGTGCTGACTTCCAGACTGTTAATAGATTTCTGGTACAGGGGTTGTGATTGTGAACCTTCAGCTTTTTAATGCGGCGTTTCCCCTGCCATAATAATTGTGTTATGGCCCCTTCAATTGATTTAATATATTTAGCAGGTAGAGAGAGGGGAATGGTTTGAAATAAATATAATATTTGAGGCAAAATGGACATTTTTATAAGATTAACCCTTCCTATTAATGATAGTGGGAGGAATCTCCATCTAAAACTTCTTTAATCTTTTTGATGGGGGGAGGGTAATTTAATTTAATAGTATGGGATAATCTGTTCGGGAGGAAAACCCCTAAATATTTTACCGAACTGGACGGTTGGACCTCTACCCCCGCTATCTCAACAGCCCTTTTGATTTTACCGAGAGGTAGCCATTCACTTTTTGACCAGTTTATCTTATGTCCTGAAAGAGGTCTGTACAGTTGAAAACATTTATTTAGTTCTGGTAATGCTTTGTCCGGGTCGTCCAGAAACAACAGGACATCATCTGCAAAGAGCGAGATTACATGTTCCATCCCCCCTTCTCTCAAACACCCTATATTAGGGTTAGCTCTAATATGGGATGCAAGGGTTTCAGTACACAATACATATAAGAGAGGGGAAAGAGGGCAGCCCTGGTGAGTACCTCTTGTAAGTGGAAAGGGAGTAGGCAGAGTGTTATTAGTCAGTATCTGCGCCTTTGGGGTTCTATACAGGGTTCTAAACCAGTTCACAAAAGTGTCTTCTAAGACAAATTTCTCGAGGACTGCAAACATATATGGCCACTCCACCCGATCAAATGCCTTCTCGGCATTGAAGGCAAGAAGTCCTCTCATTCTGTCGTCCCCACCAGACCATTTATGTATGATATTCATGGCCCTTCTCAGATTGTGTTTTGCTTGACAGCCTTTTACAAACCTCCCCGATCCATATGAGCCAAAGTGGGCAGTAGCGGGTCCAGTCTCCCAGCCAATATTTTGGCCACAATTTTATAATCCGAATTGAGCAGAGATATCGGTCTATAAGAACCGCATAACTTTGGGTCTTTCCCTGGCTTGGGGAGCACAACGATCGTGGCTGCGGACATAGAGTCAGGGAGGGCTCCCTCCTGTAGAGTCACCTCTACTACTTCCTCCAGCAATGTTCCCAAGGATTCCCATGTAGCTCTGCAAAAGTCTACCAGGATACCATCCGGACCTGGAGCTTTCCCTCGGCACATCTGCTTAATGGTCCTTTTAATTTCTTCCCTCGTGATAGGCTTGTTTATAACCTCCCTCTGGTTAGGTGCTAATGTGGGGAGTATTAATGGATCCAAAAAGGTCAGGGGGTCAGCATCCCTCAGGAATTGAGAGGTATAGAGAGAGAGGCATAAAAATTCTCGAATAGCTGATTAATTTGAGCTTGGTTATATGTGGAACCGCCCGATGGCGTGTTCATGGTCAAGATGGAACTTTCCGCTCTTTTTTCTTCACTAAACTAGCCAGCCATTTTCCCACATAATCTCCTTCAAAATGCGCACGGGAATTAGTGAGTAGAAGATCTCTCTCTATAGTTTTATTATGTACTTGACTATGGCGTCCCTTCAAGATCTTTAAAAGTCTAACATTTTCCCCTGTTAGATGTCTCATATTTTCCCTCTCTGTCTTTAAGATGTGGGATTCAAGATTATTTACCCTTTTCTTTTCAGCTATTCTTTTATGTGCAGAGAATGAAAGAATCTCCCCTCTAATAAATGCTTTTAAGACATCCCAGACATATTTAATATGGACTTCCTGAGTGTGATTATTAGAAATGAATTCTGTAATTTTGGCCTTTATAAAGCCTAAATATTCGGAATCCTGAAGTAGGGTAGGGTCAAGTCTCCACTGGGGATTAACAGGTTCCTTAGGGCCGAGAGGAATAGTCACCCTCAATGGGGCATGGTCTGAGACTATCATGGGGCCATAACTTGCCTCCATATCCGATCCCATTAGGGAGGGGGACACAAACAAATAATCTAGACGTGAGTAAACCTGGTGGGCGTGAGAATAAAATGAATATTCTTTTTCCTCTCGGTGCAAATGTCTCCAAACTTCCACCAGGGCTCTTTCCTTTACCAGATCTGTAAACACTGCCACCCCCGTGGTACTGGGTTAGTTTTACTGTGGAAATGATCAAGGCTGGGGTCCAAATAAATACTGAAGTCCCCTCCAATAATCAAATTCTCTTTGTAAGGAGCTAGAGTTATCTGTAGATGGGCAAAAAAGTCTGGTGAGTCGTAATTTGGTCCATAAATTGAGGCCAAGGTTACTTCCCGCCCTCCCACCTCAATCTCAATTATCAAGAATCTGCCCTGGGGATCAGCCCTCTGGGATATCAATCGATGAGGGATCCCTGGTCGGATCCAGACCGCAACCCCACCTCGCTCTTGATGTGAAGGGGGCTGCCAATAATGTTCCTCCCAGGATCCCACCATTGAGGAAACCTCCTCCTCTGTACAGTGAATTTCTTGGAGCAGGGCTATATCACAATTCTGTTTTTTCAGCTGGGTCCATACCTTCTTTCTTTTTACCACTGTACGTAATCCATTGACATTCCAGGTTACACACTTTATATCAGGCATTATCAAACTCAACATATCTTATCTGACTCTTCCTGACTTGTATCTTGATTACCACTATTATTAGGAATGTGAGTTCTCTTGTGCGTCCTGTTTTTTGAAAATGTTCTCCATCTGATCCCCCAAGTCCCCCTACTTCTTGCCTCCTCCACCACCTCTTCCCCCCACCACCCAAACCACCTCTTCTTAGTCGTCTACTCCAGGAAGAGTAAGGTAATATCCCCATAGAGTACACTGTTTTTCTCCCACTGTTTTTTGTGGAGTGGGCTGGGGATCCATCTCATACACAAAAATAATTTGTACCTCCTAATTATTAGTCACATCCCCCTATCCTTTGTCTTATGGGGGGAGGAAGATCGAGGGGGTGTAACATACCCCCTATTTGAACCGGACCCTCCTACAAAATAATTATAATGTACTTTTCCTGGGTTCCGTCCGGGTCGACGCAACTCCTCCCTTCAGTACCCCCGGGAAAGACTCATCCTGCATGGTGAGAACCACAGGGGCTCTTAAAATGCATTTACAGCTTTGCCTTACAATTTTTTTCCCAAGAACAAGATATTTAGTTCCAGAGGAGCCTGCTCTCCCATCCAGCCCACCCTAAATTTAGAAGGCTCGGTCCATTCACTCCCCCAAAAAAACTTTCTATTACCATCCTATAAACCAGATGGCTAAAGGTCAACAATAGTAACATCTTATTTCAGGATTATACCCTTAAACATTTTATATGTTCCTTAATTCTATTAGGTAGATCTAACAAACATAACTGAACAAGCCTGTTAACATCATGTTTCTCTGTAGAGTTAACACTCCTCTAACTATATACAATACTGAAGACTTTATTTCTTTAATTGTTCCACTATAAAAAATGCTCCATCTGATTTAGTGCTTGTCCTAAATCCTGTGCTCACTCTTGATAATGATATAACAACGAAAAAGAAAATGACAAAGTAAGAGACGAATTAAAACTCTGCAGGAACGCCTAAGTCTCTGCTGCTCGTTTCTCTCAGCAGTAGGCCAAAGGCCTTCATTTCACCAAGTGAGGCTCGGTAATGTGGGTCAGTGTTACTTCGGAGGAGGAAGTAGGGGATATAACAGAGCTCCTCACCTGCCCTTATAGGCCACCTCCTGGTGTTTTGGGATCTGGTATCTCCTTCCCCCAAATACCCACTTCTCCCCTTAAACGCCTGGCATTTGTATTAATAAGTAAACGAAATTGAGCAACTATATACAATAGTGAAGACTTAATCTTTGTAGTTGCTCCACTTTAAAAAATGCTCCAACTAAATGGGTACTTGTCTTAAATCCTAAAAAAGTAACCTAGGGTTTACAATATTTTAGTCCATTTGTCCACTCTTGAAAGAGATAGAGCCTTGGGAAGGAAAAGGAAAAAATAAGAAGCAAATTAAAGTCTGTAGGAGCTTCTAAGTCTCTGCTGCACGTTTCCCTCAGCAATAGGCCAAAGGCCTACATTTCTCAGAGTAAGCCTCAGCGGTGCGAGCCAGTGTTACCTCGATGGAGAGAGTAGGGGATATAACAGAGTTCATCACCCGCCCTTATAGGCCAGCTCCCAGTGTTTTGGGATCTGATATCTCTTTCCCCCAAATGCCCAATTCACCCCTTAAACACTCAGCATCTGCTTGGTGATCAAACAAAAGTGAACAACTTATCTCCTTAGTCTGGCATGGCAGTTCAGCTATTGTCTCCATCTGCGTTGTTCTTTTGATTTCTGCATTCCCACTCCTCAAGAAATGACGTGGCAGCCTCGGGGTCACTGAATGCTTTCTGTTTTCCACTCAGAGGTCTCACAATTAACTGGGCAGGGTACACCAATGAGAACGGGCATTTCAGATTATGTAGTCGCTTATTCACTTCCCCGAAGGCCTGTCTCCTCATCTGAATACTTCTTGAGAAATCGGGGAAGATTCTGACTCTCGATTGATTCACCATAATTGGGCCCGCTTTTCTGGCTGCTTCCAGGACCCCTCTGCCTATCTTGGTATCTCAGGAATTTGATTAGGAAGTGTCTTGGCCGTTGGTCTGGCTGCGGTTTAGCCTCCAGTGAGCGATGTGCCCTGTGTATTTCAAGACTGCAATCTTCAGGTAAGGGGAGAACCTGTTTAAGCCACTTTCTCATGGAAACACTACAATCCTTGTCTTCTGTGCCCTCTGGTAGACCTATGATTCAAACGTTATTTCTCCTCTCCCGATTTTCATGATCATCGATCTGCTCTTTAAGGTCTGCTATTTCTTTAATGCCTTTTGTAGATCAGATGTTGTGGATGAAGCATAGTCTTCCTGATTGCTAATACGGGCCTCCAATTCTGTAATTCTTCCCTCGTGAGTGTCTACTGTATCGGACACAGAGTTCGCCGTTTGTTGTAAGTGTTGTATTTCAGAAGTTAAGTTATCAAAGCCGGCCTGCATTTTAGTCCCCAGGTCGCACTTCAGATCTTTTATGAGGTGTTCCAGTGTGATATAATCATTTCCTCCCAGAGTCATATTTGGCTGTGCACTTTCGGAGGGATGCTCCGCGAGAGGCGCGGGATGTTTCACAGATCCGCTCAGGCCTCGGCCTTTTCCCTTCTCAGATGGTGCAGAAAACTGTAGTTTTGATTGTTTTTTCCCCGATTTAGATGGGCCTGACATGAGTGAGATAAAACCAGCCTGTTCTCAATATTCTGGTTTTAGATTTCAATAGGATGTATAAAAATTCTGATGGATCCTCACTGAGCTCTCATTTAGTTCTCCACCATGTTTGCCAGCCAGGCCATGCCCCCCACTATTCTAATATTGCTTTTGAGGTGATTGACTCAATTAAAGATAAAGAGGGATGCTGGGCCAGCTTAAAGGGTAAATACGATGGTTTGACGGTCACTTTGGTTTCAGGGTATGCACCCCCAGGTTCACAATTTTCATTTTACAGAGAGTTTATTCTTAGGATTTCCGATTGGGCAGAAGGTTATCTTATAATACGGGGAAATTTAAATTTAAGGTTAAATGCACATATGGACGCATCTGGAGGGGTCGCCAGACAGGAAAGTGGGATGGCGAAAAAAGTAGCAAAATTAATGGGGGAAATTGATTTTGTCGATACTTGGAGACAGATGCATAAGGGAACTAGGCAATTCTCCTCTTTTTCTGTGGCTCACAAAACATATTCTAGGATAGACTACTTTTTAATGGCCAGAGATATTACAGCAATATGCACTGATTCCTGGATGGGTGACATATTCTTATCAGACCATGCCCCACTTTACTTGAAATTAAAAATAGGTCCCATTCGACGTACCACTTTCTGGAAGCTGAACCTCTCCCTGATACAAGATCAGGAAAATAAGGAAACGATAACCAAGGTAATAGACCAAGCAGTGAGAGATAATGCAGATCCAGATATTTCCCCTGAGATGTTGTGGGATACAGTGAAAGCAATAGTATGAGGAAAATTTATAGAAATATCGTCCAGAAATAAGAAAGTGAGGGAAGCAAGAAGGGAGGGGCTCCAGGAGCAGATAAGGACTCTGGAAATACAACAACAACAGCAATTAAATGCAGTCAAGGGAAAATTATTAAAGAAATTAAAGAAGGAACTATTGGAAATTTTAGACTACCAAGTCAAGCAATAATTACTTTATTTACGCCAGAGATATTATGAAGGCGGTCCAAGGGCACTTCGACTCTTAACATGTAGGCTTAGGCAATGAAGGGCTAGGGCGAGCATCCCTAAAATACTAGACTCTAAAACAAGAACATGGAAATATAATGTTGAGGGGATTGCAGAAACATTTAAAAATTACTATCAAACCTTATATAGTAAGGAGGCTAGCCCTACCCCAGAAGAAATTGAAAAATACTTAGTACCCCTACACCTGCCTAAAATTTCAGACCAACAGAGAGAGGATCTGCTTTTTCCTTTTACAATAGAGGAGATACAGTTAGAAATATCCCATTTAAAGGCAGGAAAATGTCCCAGAACTGACGGTCTCCCAAATGAATTTTATAAAAGTTTCAAAACAGTAATAATGCCTCTACTTAGGGAAGCATTTAATGCTCTCTGGTCAGAGGAGGGCAGGGGTGCCCCATCTTGGAGTCAGGCCATTGTTTCAGTGTTGCCAAAGCCAGCCAGGGACCCCACTAAATGTTTTTCATATAGGCCGATCTCAGTATTAAACACTGACTATAAAATATTGACGGGGGCTATGGCCCGGAGGTTGGAGAAGTTTCTCCTGGACATTATCCACATAGATCAAACCGGTTTTATCCCTGGTAGACAGACCTCAGACAACATAAGACGGTCAGTAGATATAATTGAACAACCCCAGACTATCACGGACTTTGGCTTATATAATGAGTCTAGACGCAGAAAAGGCATTTGATCAGGTATCTTGGACTTTTTTAAGGGGTACCCTGGTTGGCTTCCCGGCCATTCTTGTGGACTTGGTGGACTTGATTTTCAAACTTTATGAGAGCTCAACGGCCTGTATAGGAGCCAATGGTCATATATCTAGCTCTTCTAAGCTAGAGAGGGGTACTAGGCAAAGCTATCCCCTGTCCCCATTGCTCTTTGCTATGTATATTGAGCCTTTGGCTCAGAGCATAAGGATGAATAACCGGGTAACTGGAGTGGTGCTGGGAAACACGACCCATAAAATGGCATTTTATGCTGACGATGTTCTTCTTTACCTAATAAATCCAACAATATCACTGCCCGAAGTCTTTAAACAAATTAAGGTTTTCTCGGCCCTTTCTGGTTATACCTTAAACTGGTCTAAGACAGAAGTATTGGTATTGTCAGATACAGTCCCAGATCACATTAAACTAACATACCCTATGAAGTGGGATTGTGATGTCATTAAGTACCTGGAAGTTAAGCTTGGCAAATCTCCCTCTACACTTTTTGTGGACAATTACCCAGCTCTGATAAAGCAAATAAGAGCAGATTTGCAGAGATGGGACAGTATTCCCTTCCCTTTTAATTCAAGATTATAAATAATCAAGACGAATGTTATGCCAAGATTGTTATATCTATTCCAGGCGGTCCCATGCACGATCACACAGAAGGAATTTGATGTATGGCAGAGATGGATAATGGCTTTTATTTGGGGAAACAAACATCCCAGAGTATCTAAAAATATTTTATTTTTACCAAAACAGGAAGGGGGAAGAGCCTGCCCGCATATAAGCAGCTACTGGGCTGCTGCCCAGATGAAACAAGCTTTGCTGTGTGCCCATAAGGGTTATCAAGCACATTGGCAGCAAATTGAGCTGCATTTAATGGGGAGAGCACAACTGTGCTCCAAGCTTTTTGACCCTCAGGGCTGCACCTCTGACTTAGGGGAACTTTTGACCTCAATAAGAGCAACTCTGCAGGGATGGTATCAGGGTATTAAAAGAGGTTATACAAAAAGAAAAATCTGGAAATATAAATGGTTCATTGCTGATAAGACCTTTATTCCAACTAGGTTCTCTAATTGGTATCAAAGACAGACTGATGAAGGTTTTGTTGCAGCTTGGCAATTGCTCCAGGGGAGCACAATATTACCTTTTGAAAGAGCAAAGGAAGTTTTCACTTGGACAGAAAAAGATCTGTTATATTACTATCAATTACAAAACTTTATTAATGGGAAGTTGCAAGAAGATACTCAATATGAAGACCATAGACCCTTCCCCAGGGTATTTGAAATTATCTGGGAATCTACGCATGGTAAGGGGGCAATAACAGTGTTTTACTGGAACCTGATTGAGGACCAAATGCACAGCACAGCCGTATTACAAAAATGATGGGAGCAAGAGTTGAAAATACAACTAAATCAAAGGAAATGGGGCCTGGCCTTTAGAAGTAGCTGGCGAACCACATCATCACCGATATGGCAGGAATTTGCCTGGAAGATTAAAGTCAGGTATTTTTTTACTCCAGGTAGACAGTTTAAGATGGGTTCCAGAACCAATGCACTGTGCTGGAGAGGCTGCAGCTGCCTTCAAACAGAGATGTCACATATTTTCTGGCTATGCCCACGTCTTCAAACATATTGGAGCACCATAAAACAACATTTGACAGGAATATTTGGAATGGCAATGGAAATGGGCCCGGAAAATATAGTATTAGGTCTTTGCCCAGCAGTCATTAAAGGTAAAGAAGGGCAATATTTATGGGCTGTGCTGTGTATTGCAGCTTTGAAGGGCATAACAAAGAAATAGTTACAGCAGTCCCCCCAGAGATTCGGGACTGGATGGGGATAGTTAGCCAAATTCAAGTAATGGAAAGAACCACATATGCAGCCAATCATTGTATAGAAGCATATACAAATAGATGGACTCATTGAGACCTTTATAAAGATGGGATGTAAACGAAACATAGATAAAAGTGTACCCTCTACCCTTTCCCTCCTCACTTTGTGTCTAATAGCTCTCTCCATAAAGACTATCAGTTTTAAATTAATGTTCATGTAGTGTTAAAATATATGGATCCCCCCTACCCAAAGGCTTAATTTGGTTTTATATAATTTAATTAAAAGTTTAATGGTTTGGATTGGTTAATAAGTCTCTTATATAAACTGGAAAGTATATAAAATTTGAATGTAATGTAATATGGTTGTCCTATACTAGCAACATTTAATAATGAGCTTGTATATGATAAAGTTTGTAAGTCACAACCAAAACTGTTATTTTATACTGAAATACTTTCAATAAACTAAGTTTAAAAAAAAAAAAAGGAATCCGGGAAGACCTGCTCTGATAACCAACACTGGACAATCAAGGTGAACACCGGGCCAATGGCGTCAACACATCCCATTAAGAAATGCGTCAGCACTGGGTCCAGTTCACAATACGTGTGCTTCAGTTTCAAAGCAACCTCAATGACCTCAGACACCTCCACCGGTTTAAACTCTCCCCAGACAGACGGCGTGCCTCTACTATCTCCAAGGCGATCACTGTGAATCATCATACAACTCACTGGCAGGATTCCTGGTTGGATAGAGGACATTCTGTCAGTGAAGAACTAAGCAAACTTATCACACAGTGTGACAGAAAAAAACTTTTTCGGCTGCAGACAGACCGGGTGTAACAACCTGTCTACAGTCCAAATAAGTTCTGCTGGTTGGGTCATCCCTGCAGCAATCTCCCTGGACAGGAACTCTGCCTTCGTATGATTGATTGCCTCCTGGTACTCACCATAGTGGGTATGTAGGGCCAGTTTGTCCTCCTCCAGCCTGGTCCTCTGCCAGCAACACTCTAACTTCAGACCCCTAATCTTCATCGCCTTAAGCTCTCCATCAAGCCAAGGAGACCTCAACTGAGAAGATTTGGGCCATACACGGACTGGTGCGAATGCATTGAGTGCTGTGGATATCACCCTATTAATGGTGGCAACCACCTCTATCATGCCCCCTCACACCTGCAGTGTCTACACTACAGTAGATAGATCAGATTTTGCCTCTATCTCTTGCCCTGAAGAGATCATTTAGCACCCTGTCTTAACACAGTCTCTGTACTGTGCCTTGGCCTAAATCTGGACTGGAGTGGCTAATAAATGTCAAAGGTAGAGAGGTGTCACTTGAGCTGTGAGGCCACAATTTTCTCAATAACCTTGCTAAGAAAAGGGAGGTATGAGACGGGTCTGTATTTTGCTAAGCAGTCCTAGTTGAGGAATCGTTTCTTCAGAAGGGGCTTCACCAATGCCTCTTTCAAGGTGCTAGGGAACACCCACTCTGGCAGCAAACACCAGACAATCTCAGTGAACACCAGATCAGCGGTCTCTACATAGCCCACTAAAAGAAGTGTCAGGCCCGGGTCCAGTTCACAGCATGTTGGTCGCAGCTTTGACATTACCTCCCTCACCTCTTCCACCCTTACTGGCTGAAACTCACTCCAGGCAGGAAAATTTCTCCTATTGACAACCAGCCCACTACTGCAGGGCTGCATCAGCCCAATTGGGGAGATCCGGGACTGAATCAAAGATACTGTATCAGAGAAGAACAGAGCAAACTCTCCACATCTAGCAGTTGGCAAAGCTCTAACCGGCTAGAGATATGCTGGGTGAAGCAGCCTATCTACTGTTTGGATGAGCTGAGTTGGTCTGTTCCTGCCTGCATCAATCTCCCTGGACAGGAATTCTGCCTTATTAAGGAGGCTGTCCTTTGATACTCACCATAGTGAGTTCTCAAAGCAAGTCTATCCTCCTCAATCTTAGATCTCTGCCAACAACTCTCCAACCTCAGACCCATGGTCTTAACCACCTTGAGTTCCCCATCAAACCATGGGGGTCTCAAATGAGGAGACCTGGGTCATACACAAACAGGTGCAACAGAGTCGAGGGCTGATGAGACGGCCATGTTGTAGGCCACCACCACTGCCCCGTAGCCACCTCAGAAGCAGCCATCATGCCCGAAAGGTGCATTACCGCCAGGAACCCTGCTGGGGACTATAAGAGATAACTCCATATACCAGAATTTTTTTTTTTAAGTCTGTTGCAACAGCCCTTTTCCTTTGCCTTGCCTTTCTCTTTTCTCCATCTCTTTATTTCCACGTGTATAGGCAGGCCACCTATACGACGTTCTTACTATCCCTTTTTCTGTCTTAAGTCTGGTATATGAAGCTATTGTCATGGTACCCCCCCCCCGTAGTCTGTATCTCCCTGTTATGAATCATAAATAAATTCATAAAGAAGTATAAAGGTTATTTATATGGATAAACCCCTCTTCTTAAATGTGAGGTATTAATAACTGCAATTCATTGCATGCTAATAAAACCCTTTTTGTCTATCTCAAGCGCTCGTTTTGCGCTAGTGTAGGGTTTAAAGGTCTTTCCTGGTCATGCGCTCGTTTTGTAATAATAATTGTTAACCTTTATAGTTAGGCAGTTATCCCCTGTGTTATATTTTTCGCGATTTGCTGTCTTTTTGGCAGCTGTTTAAAAGAAAGTGCGGGGTCAATATATTGTACTGCTTAATTTAAGCCTGGCGTTTTGGTAGTAATGCTCCGTGTCTTTAAGCAAGAGCTGACAAGCGGTATCCAGAGGAGCCGATGCTCGATAGTGCGAGCAGTTGGTTTTCTTGTTTCTGAATTCCCCCTCGGCATGTATTCCACTTCCTGGTTACTGCTGAGCCAGCGTTTGCACAACACATACTTTTACTAAATAAAAATGTATGCCATACTTAAGTTTTTAAACCCCCCTTTGGTGCTTCCTGCTGTATGGTAGTGCGAGGAAAGGAAAGTAAACGGTCAGAACATTCCCCTTTTGCAGCGGCAGTTTTGTATAAAGCGCTGCTTCGGTGCATGCATCTGTTTCCAAAGCTTTCTCTTCACGAATTAAAATATAGCAATAAATGAAGAGTTCACAACAGTTACTAACTGTTATGGCCATAATAAAGTTCCTACAGAGTTCTGAGAACATGTAGAAAGCTTTAGCATAACAAACATTATATGTTAGTGCAGCTGCAGACTAAACACTCTTCCTTCTATATTTAAAAAGTGGCTTATGTTACAAAAACAGTATCTATTGGATTAGGGTATCAGGCAGGAAACTTAAATAATTAAAAAATTAAGTTTAAACAAACCCTTTTTTTTTTTTTTTAGGTAGCTTTACCTGCTCAATTATGTAGAACTGCAGCTTAACTCCTAGTCTCCCATATGATACTATAGAGCTGGCCAGCTGGTCTCCTCCTATATTTAAAGGTACACAGCAGGGGGTGGAGCTAATCTTGTAGCTCTTAAAAATGACTTGTTATTCAAACATTATTTTTTGTAAGTTGAGATGATGTGATGTACTGTATCTCGAAACAAATGTTTTCTTTGGTATTATTTAAAGAATTAATCTTTTGTTCTGCAAGAATGTTATCTTAAAATGAACTAGGGGAGGAGTTCTGTAAGTCACATGTTTCTTAGGGTATATAAGGCAAGGTTTTTGCTTAGTTCTTTAGATAGTCTGGTGAGGTACAGATGTTTTCTGACCTCAGTTGAATGGTACACTAGCTCCTCCTAGTGTTCTGAATTGTTATTATTTTGATGTCTACAGTACTATTTTTTTTTATTTTCATTTTGTCGCCTGAAGTTCATCTTAATTTGCTCTGTTTCAATAAATATAATTATTTTGAGCACCTACAACCCTGGAAAAGTGTCCTCCTTGCAATCCCACACCTCACAGGGACAATCCCTTTAAAGAGCCATAAAGGACCATCTCCACAGGGAGAAGGCAACAAGGAAGGGTTCCAGATGAGAACTTTACCATGCAGTGATCCGAAAAATGGCCAGATTGATCTCAAGGTTTTCAACCTTGAGTCCCACTGAGAATTCTAGGTCCAAGGTATGGCCATATATGTCGGTCGCAGTAGTAATCACTTGAGCAAGGCCCAGAGAATCCATTATCTGGAGGAAGTCTTTCCAAAATTGCAAGAATTCATCATCATTCCAAGCATGGAAATTGCCCGCAATTAACCATTGGGACAACTCCAATGCTGTCTCGGTGATAAGGCCTGCTACTTCTTGCAGAAGTTCCCTCTCATGACCCAGAAGCCGGTACACCAGAAGGATTTTGCAACCTGTGTCTGGACCCCCCGCACAGCCATGCATTCAAATGACAAGGTAGCCTCTACTGGCAACACCATAAAGTTCAAGCTGGATCTAAAGCAGATGGCCACTCCCCCAACCCCTGGTCATTTCAGTTTAGTATGGAGAACCCAGCTGGACCAATGCCTCCAAGAGTAGACAATTGTCATCAGTCAGCCAGATCTCGTTAATGGAGGCCAGATCGACCATGGAAATCAGGTCCACTATAATATTGGTTTTGTTTTTGATCGAGCTAACATTGAAAAGTACCACCTGTAGGGGAAGAGCAGAGGCCTACCGCCTAACAGCTACCTAACTACTTGGTCTGGTAGGAGTCCTGGGTATTGGAACCAGACAGGTCGAACCTCTCTCTAGCTCCTATTTTGCCACAGGGCATCTCCTGGCCCTCATCATCTCGATACCCCTCTCTCCATCAGTACTCTTCATACCCTGCCACCTACTACTTCATCTCCTTGCAATTCTCACCTCCCTACAGTGTCTATATGTTGCTGCTAATACAGGGAGATCATTAAAGGGGCAGAGATTTAGTAGCTGTGATGAATAGTACCTAAGCCTGAGGGGTCCCGCACCCACATACATGAGGACACTTGCTGTAACCACAACACTCAAAAATGTAATATAACTTAAAAACCTCCCATCCTACCCCTCACTCTACCTAAATACTATAATCACACTCACACATAAAACCCTAAATAATATACAAAATTTATGCATACCTTATGCACTCCCCTCACTCACCCTAAGCCCTATCTGTTGGATCTCAATCACACACAGCATTTCACTAACATAAGAGTTCTGTTACTCACTCCAACATTCATAACCTAGGCTACCCACACACACTAACAAAACCCTTCCAACCCTTGACCGATAATACCCTGGATTCAGGAGAACCCCAGCTATAAGACAATTTAACAGTTAGACCCCTGACTACAAGTGACTAGATCAGGTGCCAAAAGCCAAAAAATCACAGAGTAGTATATAAATATTTGTCTATGTAAATAAGCCTTTAAGTCCATGTAATATTATAACCCAGCTCTTACCAGTGGAAGCTGCAGTAAAAACAAAACTGATGAGGAAGCTCTCGCTACACTCCCACTATAGTTTGAGCCATATAATAACTGTTCAGTAAACAAAAATAAAGGAGAAAACCCATGGGTTCTATCACCACCCATGCTCCACTGAGTCAGTTTAAACAGATTTAAATGGAGTCTTTTACCAAGTTCAGCTAGGTCTGGCTGAGATAGTACTGGCTCCACAATTACATGGTGATCCTGGCAGCTGTCTGACTATTCTCAAGGCTTAGGTGGGCTCTAATTGCTTCCAAATCCAAAGAAATGCCAGACAACAACAGACAGCTGATCACATTAGCAACCATGACTCAAAGCAGAAAGAAGGGCACCAAACTATTCCAAGGGTCTAGCTTTGCAGCATCACCTTCTTACTTGGTTGCTCCTTCTTCCTCTCGAAACTCATGCTGTTCTCCATGATTAGCCCAGAATGGGAGCTGGATGTTGAAACTACAGTGTGCAGGTGAGCTCAGGTGCTTCGGTGAGCAGAAGTGAAAATTAGTGCTAGGGCATGGGAAAAGTAAAGTCCAATGTATGGTAAATTGGCACCGACTGGAACTAACCCTGGAGCCTAACTCAAAAATAAAAAACCTGTACTCCTATCACTAACTCACTTCAAGTCCTAGCTGATGCTCCACCCCACTGAATGTACTTGATGTAAGTGATTATAGTAAATATAGCAGCTGGCAAGTTTGAAGCTGGATCAGTAACATCTGCTGGCTTTAGCAGGGGAATGACTCGCAACACTCAACTGCAAAGTTATTTTCTCCTTCATTCCTCATTAGACTTGTGATCTTACTGGTTAGATATCACAACTGAACAAAAAGAGCCACTCACCTTCTACCAGATTTGTTAGCAGTGCTGTCACAATAAGTGAGGTCACAATGTGGATAAGGTAAGTAGGGGAATAGCACTGGATATGCAAGCTTCCATGGACTGTTATGTTCTACAAATAACACCTAATATTATCAGGTAAAAAAAGTTCTAAGTAATAAAAGGAAATAGAAAAATACTTCGAAAACTATAATTATCAACTGGCTACTTTAAAAAAATGAATAACTTTTTTATGTCTGCTGTTTTTGGCGCTGATAGCTGTTTAACAAAGAAACTGTTCCTTCTACCACTTCCTGTTGAGCCAGTTAATTTAACACAAGGTCATGTGGTTCTTTTTCTTTGGCGATCCTCTACTGCTGAAAAGGGTATGCTTGGCCAAGCATGAGCAGATTTCTTGATCCAGTTGAAGGAATACTCTTAAGCACTTCAGAATTAGCAGGGCAATTGAACTTCCCCTTATCCAAGATGGCCAATCTCTTGCATATTACTAGGTACAAGTATCATATATTGTTTGTGACATGGCAGCAAATTCAGCCTTTGCAGGAATCTTAATATAGCATCAGGTCTGCCTATTGGTTTCATGTTTCTCAATAGACATGAAAAGGTCATCCCCAATTTGAGGGTCAGTATTTTCAGGGACAAAGCCAAAGAGGCCCTCTCTAAAATCAAAGACTACAGTTGCTTCAGACTCTGTTGGCCTTGCCCCTAACCAGTTTTTGGAGGTCCTTTGGGGATCACAGAAATACTTCAACAAAAGCCATTAACAATCCTAACCCGAATGCTTCAGGTAGCAATCAGTTGTAAGTTATCTCCCAAGATTCTCAAGCTGCAGGAAATCTCACAAAATTCTCCTAAGAGATCTCCAGAGATTTTGCAAAATTACTTACCCAATCAGCTGCTACTACTGTACACAAGCTCTGTATCAATTCATTCTTAGATATTGTAACCATTGGAAGTGGTTATATACAACTGGTGATTATATAAGACATAACAATTTTCTCTAACTGCAGAATGAATATCAAATGCTAAATTAATTCCTTGAGGAAAGACGGGAGAGAAGGGACATGATAGAAACTTTCAAGTACCTCAAGGGAATCAACAAAGCCCAAGAGGGTAGCATCTTTCAGAAAAAGAGATGTGCAAGAACAAGGGGCACAATTTGAAGATAGAGGGGGGATGGCTCAGAGGTAATGTGAGGAAGTATTTTTTCACTGAGAGGGTTGTGGATGCATGGAACAGCCTCCCTGAGGAGGTCATGGAGTCCAGAACAGTGGGGGAATTCAAGAATGCATAGGACAGACATAAGGCAGTCCTAGTGGGGGGTAGGAGGAAGTAAGCTGTTGGTTAGCTAGGATCTGCAGCTTATCTGTTCGGTAGGAAAATGGGCAGACCAGGTGGGCCAAGCGGTCCTTATCTGCCATCACATTCTATGTTTCTATGAGTGTATTTGCTCAAATTGTAACGCTTTCTGAATAACTTTTTATCTTTGTATCATTTGTATCACTTTGCCAGTCTAACCCTTTCTGTACAAACTGTAAGTAATGTTAATGTTTTTACTTATGTATATCTTGTGTCCTCAAAGCTTTTAGCTGATTGACTTAAAGAACTAAAGAACTACAACTGTACAGGTGTATGTCATATTTTAATATGCTACACAAGGGTCAGTTCATAATGACCCCAATCTACCCTTCTCATGTTTAATGCTTATGTATCAGATATTGCATTCCCAACAATACCCACTGGCAGAAGCAAGGCTGAGTTACAGGAGTCCCGTAGCAGTGCTTTGCCAGCATCAGCCATGGGCCCAGCACTGAAAGCCAGCTAAGTGATACAGCTATGTTTCTGATATCCTCCATTAATGAAATGGAGTAGTATTCATTCATGCCAAAAAGGATAAATTCATTCCCACCTAGTTATTACCATAATGGAAGTCCTGATTACTTATCTGCTAACATATCAATAAATAATAGCAGTAGAAGAAAGTAGTTCAGACCGAAACTCTAGACATTCATAAATATTTTCTTAGAAGGAGTATACTTGTCAGCCAACTTTACTAGGGCATAACTCTAAACCAACAGTTCTTAGACTTTGTCACAGTGAGCCTCCCCAAATCCATGGAAAAGATTTTGAGCCTCCCCCAAAAACTGAAATAATCTTGGGCCTCCCCAAAGAAAAAGAACATACTGTACTTTACGCAGTACACCATGAATAAATTGAAACCCCTTTGAGTACTTGGCTCACATTCAGTTCTTTGTCTTATACTAATGTGGAACTTTTGAAAAAGAGCTCCTATGCTCAGAGGTGTAATCTGAATAACAAATAAAATAAACAAATATTATTATTCAGCTTATTGTAACCCCCCACAGGTGAGCCTACTTGCTCCACTATTTTCGTTCGTGAACCATTGTTACCTCTTCTTGTGATATCTTCATGGGTCAGACTACTTTCTGGTTTCCTCTCTATATGAAATAACCTTCCTACATACTTTGCTCTCCACTCCTTTCCTGCTCTAAGCAACTTCTCTGGAATTACTTTGCTCCTTCCTGCTATTGCTCTTAGTACTTCTATGCTCAACCCTTGTATTTGCGCTGCTCTACCATCAGTGTACAAATTGATCAATTACCACCACTCATTATTAGTTTATTGTTCATATTTGTTTGCAGTATTGTTCACTGTGTATTTTTTGATTGTTTTGCAGTTATCTTTTGAAATGTATTCACTACCTACCCTTCCCTGGGTACACCTGAAATGAGTCTTGCATCATTCATCTTCCCTTGTCACCTAATAGTAAATAAATACATAAAAAGTCACCTATTATCCTCTTTCAGTTTGCTTCATCTCTTCACAAAAAATATATTAAACTCAAAATTTAAATATAGTACTTTTCAGACTTGTTTGAGCCTCCCCTGGAACTGGTTGGGGCCTCCCCAGGAAGGCTGGCCTCACCATTTGAGAACCCCTGCTCTAAACTACTGTAGGTCAGAACAAAAAGGCCATAATAATTCAGCAGTTATGCTCAGTCTTGATAAAAATAATTTTATTTCCAAATGAAACATGTATTTATGGGTAGACTGTATTGACCTCTGAGTTTTTCTCCTGACAGATTCTACAGTAGAAACTGAACTACTAACATTTAAATACATACTGTAGATGGCGGGGAGAGAAAGAATCTGCATTATTTTCCTTTGTTACTTTAGTCTGCCCTTACATAGGTTTCCTCTCAACCCTTCCGCCTCCCTGTTGTTAGAAATAACCCCCTTAAAGATACACAGAAAGGTTTAGAAGCCCCAAATAGTTCCAGTATTGGTCACATTACTGGGTAGAAAGTTTCACCTATTCACCACTGGCTTCATAAAGAAGCACTTTTGAGGTCCTTCTTAAATTTCCTCTCTTCCGGTTTAAGGTTGTGCCCTCTGATGGTTGTTCTGTTCCTTGAAGAACTCTGCAGAGAATTCATTGTTTTACCCCTGCATGTATTTGCATGTTTCTAGCATATTCCCCCTTTTCTCTTCTATCCTCCAGAGTACAGTGTACCTGAAGGCTGTCCAGTCTATCCTTTTCCCCTGCCCCTAGATCATTTTCATAGCCTCCCTCTAGGCAGTCTAGACTGTAACCTTTCCCTGTTCTTCTTTAGATGTTGGTTCAAAACTTTTACATAATAACCTACGTGTAGTCTACCAGTGACCTGTATAGTGACAATATCACTCCTTTGCTGGGAACCCCGCATGCTGCTAACCTTCCCATATGCCTGCCATATTGCATTTCAAAGAGGCTTTCAAAATATTATTTATCACCACTGGGTTCTGTGAATACTCTACCATGACCCCAGTGATTCTGTATGCAGATTTTTGCTTGTAATATGCATTAGTTTAAATTGCTTAACACTGAATTTCAATTGCCAAAGTCTAATTCCAGGAATCACTCTCTTAATGTTTATACTTTATACAGTTGTCTCGACAGAGAGTGATGCCATGGCGATAACATCTATGCAAATTTTAGAATTTTGGATGTAGCTTCAAACTCTGCATCCGCATTCCACTCTGGCCATTGCTGAGATCTTTTTCTCTGTCTGTAAAGAGCAGGTGCCCTGTAGTGAACTCTGGTAATGACTGGATCTTCCTGGACTAAAAGTCTTTACCATTCAGTCACACTGCTGGGACTACGCCAGAGGCACTAGGACCCAGTGGGAGCCAAACATCTTCAGGAGGGTCAGTGCTGAGGTAGGACCACACATGCTCAGCACCATGAGACTGGCTCACGCCTGTGTAGGCTATCTCAGCATCAGCCCTCCAACCACCTCAGTTCCTTTTTCCCACCGTTGCGTGCACGTCAGTGATGATGTTGCTTGCTCACCAACAGTCAGATCTTCACGTCTATATGACAGCAGCTATAGTCATTCAGTATTCAAGTAGTATTAGTGGTCTACTGTCACAATTTGTTTTTCAAAAAAAAAAAAATTGTTCTAAGAAAGAAATTCTCTTAGCCTGTCATCAACAGAATTTAGCATGGACGGTATCAGTGATGGCAGGGAGACTTCACTTGAAAGCTGTTCTGGCAGTGGGGCTATGTCTGGTCCGCTGCCCTTTTCAGGGGGGGTGAGACCACAGGCAGTCCAGTGCTCTGGGGGAAGGACAGTCCTCCTATAAGCACGAAAAGAAGCGGGCCCATTCCCCATCTCGGTTCGGAACCCAGCTTCACTCAACCTCGAGCTCTTTTCCTTCCTGTTGGAAGAAGAAAAGGTGGTACTGCTTGAGGTAGCCCTCTGGTAGGTCTGCTAGGGAGTCTTCTGTAGCAGAGAGGAGTAGATGTACCCCGACCCCTCTGGGGTCACCGGTGGTCTCTGTTCTTAGTGGCCGGGACTTTCAACATTGGAGCCCTTCTCTGTCCTGTTTCAGGGTTTCCGGTGGGCAGTTTCACCACTGGGTTGCTCTTATGGAGCAGTGGGTACAGTGTCTGTTTCTGGTGCCCTTGCCAGCAGACCTGGTTTTGCAGCCTTTGGGTCTTGGTGCTGCTGGATCACAGGTAGGGTATTCGGGACAAGGACAGCGGTCGGTTATGGTGACTTTAATCTGTTCCCTCGCCAGTACTGGCACCTCCAATGCCAGTTCCATGTGCCTCTCCCCCTCATTTTTCTTTCCTACAAGGGCTGGCACAGGTACCTTTGTTCTCCTCTCTCTCTCTAGGTTTGACAGTTTGATGGGGCCTGTGGTGGTGAGGAGGTCCTTGTTGGCACGTCTGGCACTGGGTCCTTTGGTGGTGCAGCTTTTGCCAGGTCTTTCAGTGCTATGTGTGGTGCCAGCTTCTGTGGTGCTGCATGGGGTGCCAGGTCCTGTGGTACTGCATGTAGCGCCTGGTTCCTTGGTGTGGTGCGCAGCACCGGGGTCTTCCATGCCAGTAGTGGTCCCAGTATCACTGTCTACCCCTTGCCTAGATCGGGCTTCAGTCTGGCGGAGCTGACTCCAGATTTCTCTTGGGTAGAGGTGGAACTTGATGAGTCTGATCCTGACTTGATTTTGTCTACCGACGGTCAGAATTACTCATTAATAGGCTTGTATGGGAAACCCTCTGGTCCAGTGGAGACCCCCATCGAAGATCTTTCCTTCCAGTCCCTTCTCAAAAACATTAATTCAGTGCTGGTTCTGCAGACTTCCTCTGTGGACCCAGGCAGGCTTTTGTACCTCGAGTTCCTTCATATTCCTAATGTTCCAGTGAGTCTTACTCCTCCTATACCTCCCTCCTTTGAGACTGTGTCACAGGCAGTGTGGGTGAGGCTGGCTCTGGATTCCTTCTGTGGCCAAATCCAGAGTTAGGAAATATGCTTCCCTAAGGAGAAACCCTTTTTGACCTCACAACCTATTGCAGATGCTTTGGTTGTGCTGGCAGAAAACGACAAAGCTGCTGTCCCTCAGGAAGCTTCAGTACATCCTATTAGTAAGGAGTCTCATAAAATTGACACCTTGGGAAAACAGGCTTTCGCTGCCACAATCTTGGGCATGTGTATCGCCAGTTATCAGGGACATTTCTCCCAGTATGAATGTATTTTATGGAATTCACTTATGTCTATGATTGAGAACCTCCCAGAGTCTGATACTACCATGGAGCTTCTGCAGAGCATTACCAGAGGCACTGAGTCCAATGGTCATCAGCTGAAGGCTTCTATGGATGTCCATGACACTGCAACCAGAGTGGCCACCGGCGAAATCTGCATCAGGTGGCACTCCTGGCTTAGAACATCAGGATTTTCTTCTGCTGCTTAGCAGCAGGTCATCAATGACCCCTTTGATGGTGCTTATCTGTTTAGCCCGTAAGTTAAACAAGAACTAGAGGCCTCTCAGAAGACCAGGACTGCCATTAATACAGCCAGGCCAGCTCCTTTTGCCCCACAGAGGGGTTGGAACTGTCGACAGTTTTGCAATAGGCAGTACTTTTGAGACAGAGGCTGGGAGCCTTTAACAGGAGTCATACTCCCCAGCCACAAAAGAAAACTCAGCAAAAGGCACAGGGCCCACAAGCGTCTAGTGCCACCCTCTGAAAATCTGGCCCCGAGCTCACCTCAACTGCCAGAGGTGGACACCTCCACGGTAGTGGGGGGGTTGTCTGACTCAGTTTTACAACCAGTGGAAGTCCATCACAACAGACAAATGGATCCAGCAGATTGTTCAGGAGGGATACTCTCTCAGTTTTGCAGAGACACCCCCCAACCCGACAGATCTTCCATCCAGTCGACAACACAATCTGTCCGCCGCTCAATCAGACCTTCTTACTTCCAAGATACAGGGCCTTCTCAGAAACAGGGCAGTAGAAGTATTTCCCTGGACAGAACAGAACATGGGTTTCTACTCCTTTTACTTTCTGGTTCCAAAGAAAACAGGCGTCATGCGCGCAAATCTCGACCTCAGAAAGTTGAACAGTTATCATCAGTGGATGCTCAGCACACGGTGGTCACTGACCACACATCCACAGTCTTATTATGTCAAAGTGACAGAGCCTCTGACGAGGTCACTGGCATGATGGATCCAGGAAGACAGGTTTCTTCAGGGTCTACCCTTCACCCCACCAAAGTCACAGATCACAATCACCATGAATGCATCTCTGATTGATTGGAGAGCTCAATGCCAGGAACTCCACACACATAGAGTGTGGAATCAGGAGGAATCTCATCTACACATAAATGTTCTAGAGATGAGAGCCTTCCTCTTCTCCGTCTGGCCTTAAAGGATGTTGTCTGTCATGAATAATTCTTCTTCAGACAGACAACAAGGTGGTGATGTACTAGGTCTACAAACAGGTTGGAGCGCACTCCTACACTCTGTGCAGGGAGGTGATGAGAGTGTGGGAGTGGCACATTGAGCACAATGCTCTGATTCAGGCAGTCTACCTGCTGGGAATTCAGAATAATCTAGCAAATCGACTCAGCAAGATGGAGGCAGATCCGCACAAGTGGTCGTTTGCACCAGACATTGTGCAGTTGCTATTCAACGAGTGAAGCAGTCCAGACCTGGACCTTATTGCATCCCCACTCAGTGCAAAACTTCCTCTATTCGGCCCCAGAAATCCACAACCTGGCGCTTTCTGTTAGGATGCATTTAGACTCTGGTGGACAAGATGCTTTCTGTACGCATTTTCTCCTCTTCCATTAGTTCAGAGGGTGCTGCTCAAATTGGAGGCACAAGGGAGCAAGATGATTCTGATTGCTCCATACTGGCCTCATCAGACATGGTTTCCATTGATTAACAGGTTGTTGTAGGCTCCTCTGAGGCAGCTGCCTCTGCGAACAGACTGCCTGACAGAAGGACCACTGTTCCATCCCAACCTGCGCTCTCTTCATCTCCATCCTGGCTCCTGAGGAGTTAGAAGTGGGTAGGTTCAGAGTTTGTCAGAGAATCTCGGAGGTCCTCTTGGCAGTGCATAAGCCCTCCACCAGGAAGACTTACACAGTTAAATGAAAGCGCTTCTCGATTTGGTGTGCTAACTCCTATCTGGACCCATTCCATTGTCCACCAAATAAGGTGTTGGGAGTACCTTTTAGATCTGTCAAATGTAGGACTGCACTACTCGACAGTAAAGGTACAGTGCTGTGCAATTTCATTCTATCATGAACCAGTGCAAAACTTGATGCAGGCTCAGTTACCGCTAGTCAAGAGGTTCCTCAATGGCATCCTGCACACTGAGCCCCCAATCTGGAGATGGTGGCTGTGTGGGATATTAACCATGTGCTAGACATGCTCACCCAAAAGACTTTCTAGCCTGTAGCCACTTGTGACTTAACGTTTCTGACCTGGAAGACTGCCTTTTGGGTGGCCATCACTTCTGCATGCAGGGTCTCTGAAATACTTGCCTTAGCCACAGACCCGCTGTATACTGTCTTTCACAAAGGCAAAGTGGTACTCTGTACTCACCCTAAGTTCCTACCCCAAATGGTTTCTGACTTTCACCTTAATCAACCCTTGGTTCTCCCCATTTTTTTTGCTAACTTCCAGAATGAAGGGGAATGCACCCTTCCTTCTCAGGATGTCAAGAGGACTCTGTGGTTTTACGTTGATGGAACAAAGGAGATACGTAAAGCCAAACAACTCTTTGGATTATCAGCATGGCACAGCTCTGCCAGCCAGTGGCCATTTCTGCTTGGATAGTGGCATGCCTTTGTCATTGCTACTCTATTGTGCAGGTCAAATTGGAAGGCCAGGTGTACGCCCACTCTAACAGAACGGTTGCAGCATCCCTGATAGAGATTCATAACATGCCCATTGCAGATATTTGCAAAGTGGCTACTTGGAACGTGGTGCATAATTCTGTGAAGTACTACACTCTGGATGTCCACAGTAAGTGAGTTGTGATTTACTGTTCCCAACCCTGAGAGGGTGATAGTCGAGAAGGGGTACGACAGTCAGTGGAGGCATAATTCACTTTGGGGGTGGCGTGATAACATCCCCACACTGTTCTCTCCTTGTCGCTGTTTTTACTGATGCCATTTTCCCTGCACGCATTTAACCACACTATAATTCCAATTATATTTTAACCATCTACCAATCCAGTGATGGCAAAAATAAAAAAATAAAAGAGCCTTGGAGCAGTCACTGGAAACGGTGTCAGCCAAAAAGGATTGAAAGAAAATAATGTCACTGCCACTTGTCCTGCATGGAGAAAGGAGCAGGCACATGATACAGAAAAAAATGCCCTCATCAGAGGACATATCAAAATGTGGCAATTTTTCCAGGTGGTCCAGCCCATGGAAATTTCAGTGCCTGCCCCACCCCCGGGCTGAAGCATTGAGTATTATGTGCATACAGAAGAAGTTGACCCCACAGAGTTAGAGGACAAACCTGAGCAAGATTTCAAACCTCCTCCTAGGCAAACTGAGGATTACTTGTCTTGTTCCTCATTTGTCAGACAAATGGTTGATAAGCCTCAATATCCCCCCAAACTAGAAACAGAGGAGGAGGAGGATGAAGAGGATTCTGATTTTATGGACATGTTGGGAGTAGCTCCACCAAGAAGTACGTTACTTCTCATACATAACTCACTTAAAAAGGCCAGAGCAAAAATCATGGCTGCACCCACTTCAGCTGCAGCCATCGACAAAATAATTCAGAGAAAATATCAGGCGGACAAGCAGGGAGCTGAATATCTGTATGCCCCTTCTGATCATCATGGGGTAGTCCAGACTGTTGCTTGTGAGAGAGCAGAAATTACTCTATTTGCCTAGCCCCCTGAAAAAGACTCTAAAACTTAGATACAATGGCAAAAAAAGGTTTATACAACAGGGGCCAGGTATTCAAATATGCGCAAACTGCATCACAAACATTTGCACTGCACCTTGCAACTGCCTTGGAGCACAAAGATACTATAGTTAGTCGAATAGCGCACTGGCACTATTTGACTGAAAATAGGGCCATGTCGGCCCAGTGCTAAGCCACTTAGGGCTGCCCTGACAGGGTTCCTGAAGTACGCTGCCAGAATGGATAGCGCTGGAGCACCATTTGCCATATTCAAAGGGATCCATGTAAATAAGCCTGTTGGGCATGTAAGGGGCAATTTTCATGCCCATTATGGGTTCATTTGCCTGGATAGTTAGGCAGTGTGGTGTGGCACCACCACCCCCAGTTGCCTGATCCCAGACATGTATATATCCCTGGTGCTAGTGGTCCCCCCAATGATCGCCATCCCCTTCTGTATAAGAATATCTTCCTGGTGCTAGTGGCTCCCCACCCCTGCTGATTGCCAATCCCTTCTGTATAAGAATATCTCCCTGGTGTTAGTGGCCCCCCTCTCGCCGATAGTCTTCCATTCTGTATCATATTTCCCTGGTGCTAGTGGTTCTCCCCACCCTCTGATTGCCAGCTACAAGAGTCCATGTATACTACCTGGTGCTAGTGGTTCCACCCACCCTCCAGTCGCCAGCCACAAGTGTCTGTGTATACTTCCTGGTGCTGGTGGCCTCCCACCCTCTAATTGCCAGCCACAAGTGTCCGTGTATACTCTCTGGTACTAGTGGTCCCCCTCTCCCCCCAACTGCCAGCTAGTAATTAAGCACAAACCATCCCTGGCTTCCAGTGGCCCCCCCAACAGCACAAGGCACCCCCACTCACCATATATGTATCCGTGGTGCCACAGGTACCTACGGTGACTGGCACAGCCCTCCTCACACCTCCTTATCCAGCCAACATATCTACAAGCAGAGGCATGCCTCATATTTATGGGACAGGGTGACGTGCCCTGTCCTATAAATAAGAGTAAATCCAGAAGCAAATAATTTGATACCTTTTAATGGACCAACATAGATGTAACAACAAGAACAAAGTGCTCTAGCTTTCGGACCAACCAGTTCTTCTTCAGAATCTCATGGCAGTTGTTTAGAAAATACAATACTTATAACAGCTAGATAATGCAGAGAAAAACAGAAAAAAATCCCCATTGGTTTAAAATACTCATTTAAAAAAAAAATAGAAGATTATGTCAGAGAAGTTTAACAGTACCATACTGCCTTCAGCCAGGAGGAACCCTGGGTCAAGGTGCTCGGTGGAACACACATACAAAGAATCCTACTGCATATAAATTTAATTGACATAAGATAACACTGCTGAAGCAGATAACTCCTAAATCAAGCTATGAGTGTCACGGTTTGTATAAGGATGTGATTACTGAAAACCTTCACAGATTAAGACAAACTAAGATTGTTATAGGGCTCATGAAGTTTCAATGACTGCATTATAGACAAGAATTTACCAGTAAAGTTGTCTTAAAAACATCAGTGCACACTGTGTGATGTGTAAAACCTAGCTGGACCTGTCACCCAGCTGTACTCTCAAGTTAGATATAAGGCCCAAGAAATTTCAAAAACCTCAGGACTATATAAATGATAATTTAAATATAAATTGACAATATTAGTGTTAAACAAAAAACTCTAGTCGAGGAACCTCAAGGAATTAAGACCATGTAGCCTGATATGTACTGATGTCAATATACACTGAGAATGTAACAACTTGATGTACCACAAGTGTCTAAGGAATCTGAAAAAGAGATAAAAATGTAATTTCTCTCCTCCTCTTCATACAAACAATACACCCTAACCCACCCCACATCACCATAATGTGTGTGTGGGGGGGAGATATATAGCTTTAAGGAGATGTTGTCTCTCTCTCTCTCTCTCACCCCTTTTTTCTCTCTCTCTCTCTCTCTCTCTCCCACAGACATACACACACTCTCCTAGTGAACCTTTATTTACTTCAGTCACTGCAATTGTTCCCCAAAGGAATTCAACTTGCCATGAAATCCTGAGTAAAAGGGCTTATGTCTCCTAATACCTACAGAGCAAAAATGTGACACTATGTAACCGTATTACTATCTGCATAGTAACATTTCCAAGGATTCTGGATAGAACTACCATGAAATAAACCTGCCACCCTCCCCAGGATAAGGTAACTAGAAGTAAATATAAAGTATGTGTGTAAGACCAGAGGTCTAACATACCTACATATCCACAAATTACTACAATATTAGCCTAATGTAAAAAGATATGTGCAGGACACCCATGCAACTGAGATCACGCACCCCAATATGTACAGAGTTACAAAAATTATATGTGTCAGCATATGATAACACTCCTGTATGTACAGTAGCAAGCTAGGTGATCTGAATATGGTGCAATGGAATCAATTCCACCCCCAGGCAAAGATTAAAAGTAAGGAGGAATTAATATTCATTATGTGTGTGAAGTAAGAATAGTAACACATTATAACTCCATATATCTAAATAGAGACCTACCTTTATGTGACAGCAAGCCCCACATCTGTTATATCACATACCTCACAACACATACCCACACACATACATACACACATGCACCCACATCCCACACATGCTGAAGTCCTATAATATGTCAGTCTGAAGAAGAAGAGGTCTGTGGATGTTAGTTACTGTAGTGTCCCATAAAACCAAGATCAATGTTCATCCCATCTGCTACCATATAGAGATGTAAAATAAGTTTAATCCCAAAAGCTCGTCTCTGTTGTGTGTTTTTGAAATTTCCTTTTAAGACCATTACTGAAATGTCTGAGACTGAGTGGTCAGGCTGGGAGAAGTGATGCCCCACTGGTTTTTCACTCTTCTTTGCTGTAATAGTATGTCTGTGCGAGTTTTAAAAAAAAAAAGGGGGGGGAGAGAGAGAGAGAGACAACATCTCCTTAAAGCTATGTATCTCCCCCACCCACATTATGGTGATGTGAGGTGGGTTAGGGTGTATTGTTTGTATGAAGAGGAGGAGAGAAATTAATTTTTTATCTCTTTTTCAGTTTCCTTAGACACTTGTGGTACATCAAGTTGTTACATTCTCAGTGTATATTGACATCAGTACATATCAGGCTACATGGTCTTAATTCCTTGAGGTTCCTCGACTAGAGTTTTTGTTTGACACTAATATTGTCAATTTATATTTAAATTATCATTTATATAGTCCTGAGGTTTTTGAAATTTCTTGGGCCTTATATCTAACTTGAGAGTACAGCTGGGTGACAGGTCCAGCTAGGTTTTACACATCACACAGTGTGCACTGATGTTTTTAAGACAACTTTACTGGTAAATTCTTGTCTATAATGCAGTCATTGAAACTTCATGAGCCCTATAACAATCTTAGTTTGTCTTTAATCTGAGTGGGGGTTGCCTTTCAGTAATCACATCCTTATACAAACTGTGACACTCATAGCTTGATTTAGGAGTTATCTGCTTCAGCAGTGTTATCTTATGTCAATTAAATTTATATGCAGTAGGATTCTTTGTATGTGTGTTCCACAGAGCTCCTTGACCCAGGTTCCTCCTGGCTGAAGGCAGTATGGTACTGTTAAACTTCTATGACATCATCTTCTATGTTTTTTTTTAATGTGTATTTTAAACCAATGGGGATTTTTTCTGTTTTTCTCTGCATTATCTAGCTGTTATAAGTATTGTATTTTCTAAACAACTGCCATGAGCTTCTGAAGAAGGACTGGTTGGTCCGAAAGCTGAAGCACTTGTTCTTGTTGTTACATCTATGTTGGTCCATTAAAAGGTATCAAATCATTTGCTTCTGGATTTATTCTTGCAAGGACCAATACGGCAACTACTAAATCTAGATTTCTATAAATAAGAGGTGCACTCCCTGCCAGTACATGTGGTGACCGGTTGAGGAGGTGTGAAGAGGGCTGTGACAATCACAGTAGACACCCACAGCACCACAGATACATACAAGGTGAGTCGGGGGATGCCTGATGTAGCGGGTGGGAGCCACTGGAAGCCAAGGATGGTTTGTGTTTTAATTACTTGCTGGTGGTTGGGGGAAGGGGGACCACTAGCAGCAGGGAGTATACATGGACACTTGTGGCTGGCGATCAGATGGTGGGGGGGGGGACCACTAGCACCAAGGAGTATACACGGACACTTGTGGTTGGTGGTTGGGGGAGGGGACCACTAGCACCAGGGAGTGTACACAGGCACTTGTGACTGGTGATCGGAGGGCGGGGGGATCCACAAACACTAGAGAGTATACACAGACACTTGTAGCTGGTGATCGGAGGGTGGAAGGAACCACTAGCATCAGGGAGTATACACTGACACTTGTGGCTGGTGATTGAAGGGTGGGGGGGACCACTAGCACCAGGGAGTATACACAGACACTTATGGCTGGCAATATGGGGGTGAGGGGAACCACTAGGTTTCCTTGGTGGAGAGCAATTAATTTTTTTTGCTGTTGTCATGAATGCTGTTATAAGTTAATCTCTTTTTGAGCTATCCTAACATTGGAGGAGAGAAATAAAAGTGGACTCTGGGGGTGTGACCGGATACCAAATGCATCACAAATGTTTGCTTCTTAGAGAGTGGAGTTGAAGCACATTAATACTAGGTATGCATTAATCAGTGTGCTCTCTTTCTCTCTCTCTCTCTCTCACACCATATCCCTCCCGTATTACAGAGTATCTCATTCTGCCTCTCACCCCTGCCCCCTATCCTTGCCAGATCTACTTCTATATCTCCCCCCCTCCCAGCACACTACTTCAGAAAGTCCCTCACTACTGGCTGGTCCAATCTCCTTACTCTCCTCTAAACCTGCTGGCCTTCTTCCTGCCACAATTCCAACCTTTGTCCCCCAAAAAAAAATCATCACATCTACTCTGCTCCTGATCACAGTATCCTGTGACTTGCCCTCCCAATCATGGTGGCTTGTGACTCCCCTTCCCTCCCTCTCTCTGGTCCCAATTGCGGTGTCCTGCCACTCGCCTCTCCACAGTCCTGATCACAGTGTCCTGTGACCCCCCCCCCCGCCTTTCCTAGTCCTGATCGTAGCTGCTTTGGGGCATCACACAATGGCATATCTAGGCATACTTCCTGAACGTACAGACATGAAAAAACGTTTAGAGCTTCTGGACTAGTAGGTCAAGGGTACGATCGCTCCTCTGTCTTTCTCTGCATCAGCCACCTCTCTGCCAACCAGGACTCACAGAAGTCATGTAAGCTTCCATGTAGTGAGCGGGTGGGTGGGAGGAAAAAAATAAAAATAAAAACAAAACAAAATTGTGCATGCATTATACTGGACGGGCATCACTAAAAAAAAACACGGATCAAGGATTCCTTATCACAGCACTAGGATTTAGGGTGCCCTCAGTGTTGCTGTTATGTTTCTGGGGGTTGGGGTGGTGGGTGCTGAGTGGGAATGTTGAGTCTTCGAGGGAAAAAAAAATATATATATATATATATAAAGATGAGCACAGTCTCGTCCGCGGTCTTGCCTGCGGAGGTCTCAATTTTAACATGGCACAGTCCACCGTGTCCAAGATGGCTGCCAACCTCTACTGCACATGTTTAAGTAGTCACGCATGTGCAAGACAGTGTGGTGGCCATTTTGGACATGGCGGACTGTGCTGTGTTCCTCTGTGACCTCCATGAGTGGAACTTCACTGAACTGACTGAAGAAAAATAGTGCTATGCGACTGTTAATGGAGAGAGCAGAATGCTTCACGTATGTGGAGGCAACTGTGAGGCAACTCTACACTGTTGTTCGGTTGAAAAAATCTCCCTTTCTCGATCGTAGGAGATCAGCGTGGCTCCACCCACTGAAGCTCTAAAAAAAAAAAAAAAGGTGTAAAGCAGGACCCCAATTGAAAATGAGATATTTGCATCTCAGCTGATGTATTGTCAATAAATTCATTTTAAAAAATGTAAACATGCAAGACCCCATCGAAAATGAGATATTACACATTAGCTGTGCTATCCTGGGCAACTATATTATACAAATGAGCAATAGAAGGGCCTTGCTACAGCAGAACCCCACTGAAAAGGAGAAGGTTGTTTCTAAGCTGGTCTGTCCAGGGAAAAAAACATTGTAAAAGCAGGACCCCACTGAAAAGAAGATATTGCCTTTCAACTGCACTATCCTTGGTAAATCAAGTTCAGAACCAGCAACAGCTGCTTCTACTTATCATAACCGTTACATTTTTTTCCCCCATTATTCTGGTGTAAATCTTGTTACAATGCAACCCAAACTATAACTGTATACTATATCTCTTATCAGGTTAATGCATTAGCAGCCATTTTGGCTCTGACCAGAATTTGTTCTTTAGGATGTCAACCATGTGTTCCTTTATAATTGATTCCAAACTCAATTTAGTGTCATGCTCACTGTATTTTATGGCACCAGGCATGCTAACAACCTGTCCAGCACACAAATCTCAGTTAGTGAGGTGCTAAGCCTGTTAGCACAGCGCTAACTGTTCCAATATCCTGGCCCTAGTCTGATGGTATCAACACCATGGTGTTTTGGAATATTTAAAGAATATAGACCTTCATGTTGTTTTCCAGGCCCTTTTTGCATTTGTTGTCAAATTGTATAACTTTTAATAATATTTTCTGTTTTAAACAATATGCACAACGTCTACCAGTCTGCCAGTACAATCTGCAGAAATGATTTGCATTTGTAAATAGGAATTCAGAGAAACAAAAATCTGCTAATTGTGGATGATCTGCAAAATCAGCAGAATTTAATTCCACTTCAGCTCTGGCATTCAGTTTACTAAAATATGAGAACAGACTGAAAGGAGAGAGAGCTGTGAAATGAGTGATTTTAAAGATAGAATCCTAAATAATATGCCTGCTAACACATGTAAATGAAGAAGTCTGACACGTTTGAAAATGGATTTTGTGTTAAGTAGCAAAACTATTTGCAGTATTAAACTGTAATATTATTTCAGTGGGCACAGATGTCTTACTTGCATTTTGTCTCTAAGTATTTGCATCACAAAAGAAATTCAGTGTTATTACATTCTACTACATAATGCTCTCATGTTGCTGTATATAGAATACATTGAATTTACTGTCATGTACAACACTTAACATAGCAGAGGTTTATAGATGTTCATATTTTTGAAATACATCTTGACATTTTCTCATGGACTGCAATATCCAGAAAATACATCCTATTTTTGTACCTTCATTTTACAGTTGTGTAGAAACAAGTAGAACTGAGCCTTCTGTTAGAATACTATAGAAGGAGGCACAGAGGTGCTAATGGAACTCACGGCAACACATTTCTGACAGTATGAGAGTAGATACAGTACTTTATACTCACAGGGTGTTAAAGTGCAAAAATCTCCTTGTTTTGGGTTTATAAGAAGCTAATAGTTCAACAAAGATTTGGAGACCATCACATTTTAAGGAGCCTGATGCTTCATGAGGGGCAACATTTGAGCAATATTTCAGTCTGTTTACATTTAGTGGCTGACAATGACAGTGTTCAGCTGGCTGATGGGTGTAAACATCTTGCAGTTAATAGGAAAATGCCCCACCAATCACACTGGTTTTCTACCCATTAGCCAGCTAAAAGATATCATCAGGCTTTGAATATAAACTTCAAGCCTCACTCTGTGTGTGTGTGTTGTGTGTGTGTGTGTCCCTAGGTACACACAGGAAGCACCTCTCTGAAAGCACTAAACAGATTTGAGAATATAAAGCATGCAGAATGCAAATATAACAGCTTCAGTTATGTTAACAGCATATCAGTAATTAAAGAGAAACCACCAACAATAGTTCCCTTTAAAGAGTCCCTGATACCAGTTAGATTACTTAGAAAAATGTTAGCGTTAGACACAATTCAGTTTATAGTTCATATATTTTTGCAGTCCTCTTTTTTCGTATGGACTTTATCCTCCTGCTTCTCCCCCTCAACCCCCTTCTGTTGTCGACCCCCAAACCCTTCATGCCATCTCCAGGACTTAACCCATCTACTTCTTGCCTCTTTGTGTTAGTGGCTGCCATGGATGGTGGTGGTGCAGTGCCTTCAGGGTTGCAGCATCACCCTGCAGACAGTTCTTTTCCACCCGTTACTGCCCTTGAGTCACAGCCGGTGGCACGCAATGTTGCACACATGCACCATGAAGATGGTGCACACTTTGAATGCCCGCTGCTGACTTTCAATTCTGGTGACCACTGCTGTGCCATCTATCCTCCCCAAGATAGCAGCAAAGCAATGGTAAACACTTTCCACCCACCCTGAAAGAGGAGATCTGTCAATGGATACTAAATCCTCCTTTCCCCCGCCAGCCTCTAAGTGACCGTGGTCCATTCCCAAACCTGAGTCGCCAGTGTAGCAAGAGGTGAGGCATCCAGCGCTTTAGCCTGCTATGCCACTGGCCCTGCTACAAGTTATCTGTAGTTCAGATTTCTTTAGACAATACTGTTTGTGGACCTGAGGGTGACTGAACCTGTAACCCACTGGTTCACAGATCTTCCTGGACTAAGTCTCCATCACTCATTCACACTAGTGGGATAGCGCCGGAGGTGCTAGGACCAAGCGGGAGCCAAAAATTTTCAGAAGTGTCGGCGCCGAGACAGGACCACACATGCGCAGCACCATGAGACTAGCTCATGCCTGGGTAGGCTATCTCATCATCGACCCTCCAACTGCCTCAGTTCCTTTACTCCCACCGTCGAGTGCGCTTGGATGTCAGCGTCACTTGTCTGCTGGAGTCGAAGTTTTCGTCTATACGACAGCAGCTTTTGGTGTTTAATTTAACTTTTTAGTAGTAATTTCTTATTTTATGAACAAGAAAAGAAGATTATGAAGAAAAAGAAATTCTTTCCTGCCATCAGCGGAGTCGTCCTTAGACGGCAGTGGTGACGGTAGGAAGACTTTGCTTGAAAGTTGTTATGGCAGAGGGGCTGTGCCTGGTCCGCTGCCCTTGAGTAATGGGGGAGGGTCTGACTGTGGACAGTCCTGTGCTCGGGGGAAAGACAGTCCACTGAAGCACGAATTTACCGGTTCTGGGGATCCTGTTCTGCTTAGCCTCGAGCTCTTCTTCCTCGTTTGGGGAAGAAGAATTGGTGCCGCTCGTGGTTGCCCTTTGGTACGTCTGCACGAGGATTGTTCATTGGGAGGGGCAATAGACCTGAATCGACTTTGGTAGGTTCCCCCTGGCCCCGCTCCCAACAGCTGCATTCTCGACTCCGGACTCCATCTCTGTCCTCGTTGGAGCTCCAGTGAGCAGTTTTACCTCTGGGCCCGCTCCTGTGGAGCACGGGGTTTGACTTCTCCTGTTTACTTGGCTCTGTTCCTGATTTTGGGGCCTCCAGGCCTCGGAGCCACTGGACCGGAGCCGTGTCGATTGGATCAGAATGAGCGCGGTGCCCTCTCGGTACCTTCGCCATCATGTCAACCCCTCGTGCCTACCCCCCTCTCATTTTCCATGCTGGGGCTGGCACGGGCACCACCTTTTTCCTTCTCCCTGTCTTCTCCATTGCCATTTTTCCACTGTGTTTTTCCTGGCGTCGTGCCCGATGCAATGGTGGCGCTGCAGGTCCAGCGCTATGACTGCTGGTTGGCATTGGTGCCGTAGCCCGTGCCACTGGTGTTTGGGTCGGGACCAGGATTCGGTGCCATGGGCCCTGTGTGGTGCCATGGGTGCTGTTTGTTGCCTTAGTTGCCGGTGCCATGGGTGTCTCGCAGTGCCACAGATGCCCATGGGTGTTCACGGGTGGCGTAGGCATCCACAGGTGCCACAGGCAGTGCCGGGCACCCGCAGGTACTGCAGGTGGTGCTGTGTGCAGCACTGGGCACCTGTGGGTTTCACTGTGGGCACCCATGGGTGCCGTGGGTGCCATGGGTGTCATGAGTATCTTGGGTACCATGGGTCCATGGGTGGCATGGGTACCATGATACCTTTGGTGCTATTGGGTGCCATGGGTGCCCTCAGGTGCCATTGCTGCGATTGCTGCCATGGGTTTCATGGGTGCCATGGGCATCGGGGTGCCCTTGGGTGCCATTGCTGCCATGGGTGCCAAGGGTACCTGCAGGTACCGCCGCGGGTGCCCTCAGGTATCACCCAGGTTGGTATAGGCACTGCTTTGTGCCCTCCTGTGCTACGAGTGACACTGGTGCCACAGGGGTGCTGATTGGTGCTGTCTGACAGGGCTAGTGACGGATTTCCTTTTGCAGACCTCTTCTTATGTGGGACTTGTGGCAGACTGTTTCCACAGAATGAAGTCCTGTTCTACGGATTATTTTTTCCACACATCTTAGTGGGTGGCAGTCTGCATCGCATCTTGTGTCATCCAGCGGGTTCCTGCTGATGAAACTCTTCTGTACTGTTCTGCCAGCAGAACCTCTCATTCTGCTCATCACTTTCTCCGCTCCCTATGTGATGCCAAGCTCCTCGACATCCTTCTTGGTGGCGGAGTCTCTAGTGGCTCTGACCTAGACCTCTCTTAGGGGTCCTTCTGGGGTAGAAGTGCATCTAGATGTGTCTCTCCCTGTCCTTCTGGTCAGTGATACAGTGGATGACTCATTTTATATACTGAAGGGCATGCCCTCTCTATCATCAGAGTCCGTAATGGAAGCTCTTTTCAGTAGCTCCTCAGTAATGGGGTCCACCATAGTATTCAGACTGCATCTGTGGGCCATGCACCTCTGCATCTAGACTCTTTCTGTCGTCAAGACAATTACGCTGTGTGGAACATTCTAATTCAATGGTCGGGAGCCACACAGACTCTCCCACTCCTTTGATAGGGGTATACAGCCCCCTTCTGATACTGCCCCTTTGGTGGCTGCTTCAGCACAGGTGGTTAAAATCTGTTCAGCTGTTATTATTAGTCCAGTCAAGAGTTCAGTTATGGATCCTCAGGCTCCTCCTGCCTCTCAGAGGGATGGCATCTTTGTCATTTTTGTATCAGGCAATCCTTGCGAAATAGCAGCCTGGAACCTTGTCAGGCTCGGACTAATGGTAAAAAAAAAAAAAGGGTTAGAATAATCACAGCACAGGGCCTAGTCGGAATTACCCGATACCACATTTCTGGATCTGGTCAGGTTCCACCTCAGCCCCTGAGGCGGTCGTCTCTAAAACTACGGTAAGGGATACCTGATTTCTTCTACCCCTAGGGGCAGCCCGATCCAGCGGTGGTGTGGGTCATCTCTTTTCTCTAGAGAGATTTCTCTTATTCCAAGATATTTCCAAAACCTAGGCATCTGACCAGTCTGTTAGTACCCCTTTTTTTATCAGGCTTTCTTCTCTTGATCAGAGCCTCAGAGCAACAGAAGTGACTCTTCAGCGAGTCGGAACTTAGATTCTTACTTCCTTGCTTGCTTCAACATAATAGACAACATGCTCCTTTCTTGACCATAGGTCAAGTAGGTCTTTTTCTGAGATAGCTTCTCAAATATTCACTCCTTCAGTTCCTGCACACTGGTTCCGTGCCGGTCACACACGAAGCTATCCTCTCCGAGTGCATGACGGAGCTGTGATGTTTGTTTTTCAACAAAGCAAACTAGAGTCCTTCCTACTCCTTTCAGGGAGGCCGGAATGAGTAGTGCCTCGCCGCATTGAGTCACTTCTGCCACTATTCTGTCACTTCAATGAATGGGTTAGCCCTAACTTGGTCCCACTGTGTCCCTCCTCGATGCACATCTGCCTCTATTTGCCTTACAAATCCAGCCCCTGTTTTTTTCTGTCTGAATGTTTTTTTCCGCAGTGGGCACATCGTCCTGTACACTTTTTCCTTTCTTCTCTAAGTTCAGAGACTGCTACTACAGCTACAGTTGAACACACGGGGGCAGGATGATTCCTTTTTGGAATATGTAGTGACTAGGATCTGGTTCTACTAGACCACGACAAGAGGCTTCTAAGTTGTGCTTGGCCTTCCATCTGGAAAGTTTCAGTGACTATGTGGAAACCATTCTCCTTGATGGGCTAACCCCACCTGGACCTTTTTTGCTCACCAAGTAAGGGGTTCAAGTGCTCCTGGACCTGTTGTTGCAGGTCAGCCATACTTGGTAGTGGGGGTTCCACCTGCGCTTTCAGTCTACCCTGAATCACTAGACTTTACCTCCGGCTCTTGCAGTTCCTGAGGTCCTTTTACATTAGATTAGCTCATGTCTTTGACACTGTTAATTTTGGTCCTATACCAAATTGTGAGTCCGGGTTCTCGCCGCTCTCCCAGAGTGGTTGCGGCTTCCTGGCAGAGTTTCATTTTGTGCCCATTGCAGTCGTCTGCAAAGTGGTGAGTTACAACTCGAGCGCTTATCTTGTAGGCATCACGTTCTGGATGCTCTTTACAAGGCAGCTCTTTTTAGTAGCAGGACAGTCCTTGACTGTCCTTTCTGAGTGAACCCTATCTCCTACCACCCTACTCAGGGTTGTTGGTTTTAGCTCAGTACTCTCCCACTAGTGTGAATGAGTGGTGGAGACTTAATCCAGGAAGATATGGAAATTATGTACTTACCATAATTATTGATCTTCTTGGACAGTCTCCATCACTCATTCACATGCCCACCCACCATCTCCTGGGTTCACTCATTTTCTTTCCTGGTCTTCATGGTCCTATCTTTCGGGCTATGAAGACATTGTTCTTTGGCCTTTCTTACAAAGGCCATCTGGGCCCTCTTAGGCCCAGAGACTCAGAATGAGTTATTCTCATTAGTTACGCTGCACCTCCTCAGTCAAAAAGGTACTGAGGCAGTTGGAGGGTTGACGCCGAGATAGCCTACACAGGCACAAGCTAGTCTCGTGGTGCCACGCATGCATGGTTCTGTCTCGGTGCTGACCCTTCAGAAAATGTTAGTCTCCCGCTTGGTCCTAGTGCCTCCAGCGCTATCCCACTAGTGTGAATGAGTGACAGAGACTGTCAAAGAAGATCAATAATTACGGTAAGTATGTAATTTCCATTTCTGTGTTTTTACCCTCTGTACCATTCAACTACAGCTATATTTTGTGCAGTTCTTTCCCCTTTTTCTTTATCACTGAGAGAAGTGCCATAAAACAAGATTACTGTCCCTTGGACATTACTAGCTTCGGCTACTTGTATACACGTGAAATCATACTGCTCTTTTTATGACATCTCAATTATCTCCAGAGCAATATATTGGGATGTTGTTGGCAGAATTGTGACTGCAGAAGTAGACAAGCAGACAGAGCAAATATGACAGACATCCTGTTTCCATGCAACTATCCTTTTTAATTAACTCTTAGGCTGCCAACAGATTTAGAATGTTGTACTAATTCTGGACTGATATATCAGTCCATAGCACAGCAAGGGTTAAGAAATAAGGGTGACAATTACAAAAAAGGGTGAAATATAAGCTAAATTTTGTCTAAATATGTTTTTTAGCGTTATCCCAACAACATCAGGGGCCCTTTAAAACCTTGTTACACTGCAAGCAAACATTCAGCATTGACAAATATTTGTTTTATATGTGGCAGCCCAAGTGTTTGGGTGAGGGGATGATAGCAGTAGTGCTGTTGAAAAGCAAGGTTGGTTGAAATGTGTTTCACAGCTGCACATTACTTTTACTTTTGTGCAATCGCAAACTGAGAGATTGCAGACTTGGAGTGAGTAACCAAACCCACTGAAATCTGGCACCCTGGAAGTAAAATATAAGGTAAGAAAACTAAATATGGCAAGAAAATCTGTTTAAATGATGGCCCTGAGGAAAGCATGGTGCTCTTGTTCAGTGAGGAGGAAGGCTTGCACATGGCTTTCTCATAGCGTAATCCAGCGCATATTCACCATTATAACCAGGTGGTTATAACGGTGAATTATAACCTTGTTTCCCCATGGGAGTAAATGATACCACATTATTACTGTGTTATTATGGTGATAATAACACAATAATACAGTGGCTATACCACATCTGCTAATTGGGTACCATCAGATAGCTATCTATCTATCTATCTATATATTTTTATTCACACAGACTGAAGCAGAGAGAAGGGAGGATTTGAGGGGAGACACGTTCTCCAGGGTGTAAAGAAAAGCTAAAAGCAAAGTGGTAAATGAAAGAGGATGGGAACAAATTTGGAAGGCCATGAGTGCAAACGCAAGAAATCTAGGAAACAAAATTCTTGACATAGAGGCCATGATGGTGGAGGCAAACCTAGATATTATGGCCATTACTGAGTTGTGGTGCACAGGAAACCACAACTGGGACATAGCCATACCAGGCTATACTCATTCAGGAAAGATAGGATGGGAAGGAAGGAAGGGAGGAAGGGTGATTCTGTATGTAAGGGAGGGTATCAAAGCAATGGAGACACAGGTACTCCGAGAGGATGCAGGGGTTGGGAGGTCCTGTGGGTCACCCTGGAGATGGGAAATAGAGCCATCATTCACACTGGCATGATATACAGACATCCAACATAGGGAAAAACTAGATAAAACACTGGTGTAAGCCATTAGGGAGGTGCTGCTGGTGGGGGACATCAGTCTGCTAGATGTAGATTGGAGCCTCACATCTGCAACTTCAGCTAGAAGCAGGAACATCCTGGACTCACTGCAGGGGGCATTTCTCAGGCAACTAGTCAAGAAGACCCATTGTGATGGTGCAGTACTGGACCTGGTGCTCACTAGAAGGGACAGTATTGCAGATCTCAAGGTGGTAGGCCACCTAGGGACCAGTTTTCACCATACAGAGTGGTTCAACATAAGGACAGTGGTAGAATCAACCACATAAAGATGAGGGTCCTGGACTTCAGGGTGACAGATTTAAAAAGAAAATGGGCGAATGACTCAGAGACAACCTAGTGGTGGGAAATGACCTGGGGGGGGGTGGAGGAACAGTGGGCTAAGCTAAGGGAAGGCATAGTGAAAGAAAGACCTCTGTGCAAAGGTAGTGAGCAAACTCAAGAGGAAAAAGAGACTACTTGTTCTCAAAGGAAGTAGCTGAAAAGATAAAGGCTAAAAGAGTAGCATTCAGGAGGTAAAAAGAGATGCAGAGGGACAAAGATAGAGATGTAGCAGGAGAAGTAGAGGGAGGTATGAAATTGATAAGGAGCGCAAAGGTACAATCAGAAGAAAGAATGGGTGTAACTAAAGGGGATAAGACTTTTTTAGGTACATTAGTGAAAAGAGGAAGACTAGGGGAAGGATTGTGAGGTTAAGGGGGGGGGGACTGTGTAGAGGAGGATCCAGAAAAGGCATATATCCTGAACAGATACGCTTGCTCAGTCTTTACAGCTGTCATTTTTCAAATCCTAATCAAAATGTGTTTTTGCACCTGTGGTGTGGAATGGTGTTGCAGTTGCGTGGAATTATGTTTTGGTGGGGATTCGAAAATTTTCTGCACCCGGTACATGAGGTGGGGTAATAAGATGGCTATGCTGGCAATTTGTGTGCTGTTGTCCTATAAATGAAAGCACAGGGCCCTTCCACAGTGACACACATGTACACATCTATAGAGGGATGAGAGACAGGCAAATAAGGATACGATTGCGCAGTCTCAAAAACTATAGGCTTTGATTACACTATTTCAAAAAGTAAGAAAATTCTTTACAAAAAAATATGTTAATGCATCAGTTGGGGTTCATGATAAAGTGACAAAAGTAGGGAAATATGATGTTAGGATTTCCAACCATAAAACCCCTGCCCCACCCCTGAAGCAAATGAGGGGTGAAGTCTTCCTTAGGGTTGTCATCCCTAATGCTCACCCCACTGTATGCACTCATGAAACATACAAATCTGTCTCCATCGCATCTCAGCTTTTCTGTTACTGCAGTGGGGTAAGCGTTAGGGTTGACAACCCCAAAGAAGATTCCTCCCCTCATTCACTTCAGGGTTGGAGAAGGAGTTGGAAACCCTAATGTCATATTTCCCTACTTTTGTCGCTTTATCCTCAACCCTAACTGATGCATTAATGTAGTTTTTTGCAAAGACATATATATATATATATATGAAAAAAAGAGGGGGGACAGTAGTAGCAACATCAAAAGACCACTATCAATCAGTGATTGGTATGTTCTGTGTGTTAGCTATATATGTTAGTAATAAGCCGATAAATCATATAATGCTAATTCAATGCTAGGGCCAAAAAGGTGAATGAACATCGCTATCTGACACTCCTCTCCAATAGCATTTAAATGACAGCATCCACATTTAGAAACAGTTAACAAAAGCCAAAAAAAAAATTACAAGCTGATAAATCTTGTAGTGCGAAATCAATGCTGGGACCAAAAAGATGAATAAACATCACACTGGTATAACATTTAAATGAAAGCATCCCCATTTAGAAACAGTCAACAAAAGCCAGAAAACAATATAAACAAAAGACAAAAATCAGCTGATAACTCTTATAGTGCTAAATCAATGCTGAGTCCAAAAAGATAAAGAAACACCATGATCTCACACTCCAGTTGCATAGAATTTAAATGACAGCATTCCTGTCCAGTCAGCAAAAGCCAAAAAAAAAGAATCAAAACAAACTGAAAGACACAGTTCACAAAAAATAAATATATGGAGTTGTTCTGACAAGTGATAAACGTAAATTCATTACTGTGAGAAAAATAATGATTTCTGCACAGATGATTGGCGCAGTGACAGAACTGTGAATCAAATTACCGGAATTTGACAGGTCAGCGTATGAGTTGCCCTACTAATGCATTTGACATTTGGCTTTTTCTGAAAACAGTCAAAAGCTGGATGTGCACTTTTTGGATGACAGCAGGTACAAGCTCCATGAAAAACAAAACCAAGCTCCGTAAACATTGAATGGATCTAAGTGTCTGACCTATTAAAATACTGTTTAAAAGAGGTTTACGATGTGTAAACGTGCCATATAAGAAATAATAGGCAAATACTGAGCAGCTCCTTCATGAAAAAGGATCTTTTTTCATGACCCGTGATATGAAAAAAGATTATTTTTTCGTATCATGCGTCATGGAAAAAAAAATTATAATATTAAAAAAAAAAAACATTTCAAGGACATTTCTCTGGAAGTGAAGTGCAAATTACACCTAATGGTATCTTGATCAGCCAGATAGATATGTTGCTGTCTCTCCAGGATGTCACTTTTGGGGCTTTTGATTTTTTTTTTTTTTTTTTTTAAGAAAATCGGAAACAAGATGCGGGAAATGAAAAAGGATTATTCCAATACGGAAAAAGATTCCTTTTTCATTTTATACAGCTATCTTTAAGTGCTTATTGAGCATGTTCCGAACTGAATTTTTCTAAATTTCAAAATTAGATAACTATGGAACGGATTAATTTTTTTTTTCACCAAACAAGCAAACAACACATCTGTGGGCAAGCTCCTTTCTACCCTGAACATTCCAGACCAAAATTCCAAACCATCTGGGATGTAGGCAAGCTAAAAAAAAAAAAACAGCAAAACCAATGTACGAAAATTCATTTTTTGCGCTATCCAGAACTCAGAATCTGCACATCGAGCTGAAATGAAAGTGGCACATCCATAGATCTACACACAAGACTGCGCATGCAAAATTGAATGCAAATCTGTTGAACAGTTGTGAAGTTATTAAAGTGCAAAAATTGGTGTTTAACATTAAACTACCTACTCAACCCTAACTATAGGGGCGCAGTCACCTGGAGTGGATCTCTGGATGTGCCGAGTTACTTTCTGGTCGGATGTGCAGGTTCCGAGTTCCAGGTAGATAGGAAAGTGATTTTTTGCTCATTGACTTTGCAGTGTTTTTCTTTGAACTTGCCTACAGCCCATACAATTTGGAATTTTGGTCTGAAATTTTCAGGGCAGAAAGGGGCTATCCCACAGATGTGCCTTTTACTAGTCTGGTGAAAAAAAATTATCTGTTTCAAAGTTATTCATTTCTTAAATTCTGAAAAATCATTTCTGAGCAGCTTAGTAAACTCTTCAGGATAGCTGTATGAAATGAAAAAGGAATCCTGTTTCATATTGGAATATTCCTTTTTCAGTTGCTGCCATCTTGTTTCAGTTTTTTTTAATATTCAAAAGCTACAAAACTGACATCCTTGAGAGACACCAACACATCTATCTAGTTGATTGGGACCCTGTTAAGTGTAATCTGCACTTCACAGTTGCAAACATGACCTAGAAATGTCTTTTTTTATATTATGAATCTTTTTTCATGACCGTGTGTTACGAAAAGAGAATCCTTTTTCATATCACAAGTCACAAAGAAGGATACTTTTTCATGAAGGGAGAATTTTTGCCTATCTCATTCATTGCCACCCCCGCTACTGTTATGTGTTTCCCTGGTGTCTAGTGGCACCACCCACTCTCCGATCTTCATTCCCTGTATATTTTTGTTTCCCTGGTGTCTAGTGGCACCCCACTACCTGCCGATCATCATCATCCCCGTTATAAAATACATATTTCTTTAGCACTCTATGTTGTCAATGGGTTATCAAAACAACTGGGTATAGTACACCCCTAACACAGGAAATGGCACAGCCTAATCTTTATAATGTTGGGCACATGAGGATTCCAAGCAGCAGCAACTCCCCAGTTCTGCTGTGCCATTAGAAGGGGTAGCAGCTATTTTTATCGTCTCTCAAGATTTTCAAGATTCAGGATTTCAAGACTTCTTTTGGGGCTGCAATTCTGATTAGCAGATTGGGCTGCCTGTTTCAGGAGCACCCACAAATTAAAATCGTGCTTGTTAAGCTGCAGCTTTCGAATTGATTGATCTGCCTTTTTTTCCCATTTCCTTGTGTGGATTGGGAGCCACATCTGCCTTGTTAGGGTGTTTTTTAATGGTCTCCATTTAAAAAAATGGTGCCTGATGTAGGTACAATTTTATTTATTTATGGGAGTGTAGGGTCACCGTGGGTTGTCCTTTGGCTCTGGCATTGGTTTCCCTCCCCCCACCAGCTTCACATTCTGTGTTTATATGTATTTTCTTCAGCTAATTTGTGTTTTTTGTGTATCTCAGAGGATTTTGTGTTTTTTTCCTCCATAGCCCTCTGTGTCTGCTTTACGCAGCTGCTATTCAACTGTGACAATGTCTGGGCATGCACTCCTCCTTCAGTCTGTTTTCTCTGGCTTGTTTTCTCATGCCTGTGGTGCACACATTTGCAAAGCACGTGGCATGCTAGTGTAGCACAATCGCCTATTACTTGCATTGCTCTTGAGTGACTGTTGGTGCGTGCACGCCCATGCTAGCATGCTAACATCACATGACACATTGTGACATCCTGCACACACCCACTAGTGAGCATGCGTGCCCATTTAGCCTTGTCTGCCACACTGATTCCTGCCTACAGCTCAGTGGAGACTTTATAGCCCAGCCAAGCTATAGGGCTAATTGTTTATAATAATTTTTATCTGGATTTTCAGGTGTAACCTTTTCTTCCTGGCACCATGGCTTCTTGGAGACTATTAATTTTGAAACAATGAAAGACTTGCAAAAGGGTAGTAAGGCCCTCTCCCATTGGTTCCTATTGCCCTCATTGTGTTGCTCAGCATAATATTTTTCTTATGATTCCCCCCAACTGTTCATTCAAGCTGGGGAGGGGGGCACCTGGTTCTTCAATTGGCACTGGCAAAACAGAATAGGGAAAATCACTTCTGTTGCTCCTGGATGAGCTTTTGGACCCTGATGTTATACTGGACATCCCAGTAGATACACCCAAACCAGGCACCTCAGGTCAGGAGGGACCACTACAGGCATGTCCAGGTGCGTCGCAGCAAGAAATGGCTGCAGAATCAGATGTGCAGGCAGACCCAACCCTGACTGCTTAGAAGGCCAGGATGAGGATTTCAGGGATCCTAGGGAAGTTCCTGACCCTAAATAACTGCTCTCTGATGAGGAGGACGTCCTCTCTGAGGAGGAGGAAGAGGAAGGGGAGTGGATGGAGCCCAAGTCAAAGATCCCAATTCCCCCACTGTTTGACAATGTCCTTGTCCTTTTTGATAGCTGAGGCATGTACTGTAGATCCTTACAGCTCAAGGAGGAGCAGCCCATGGAGATGGTGGATATCAAGCCAATTCTGGCTGCGTCCTCCTCTGCTTCTAAGTGTTTCCCAGGTTTTATTCACTGTGACCAAATTATTGAGCAAGAATGGGCAGATGTGGATCAGAGAAACTATCTTCCCAAACCAAAGACATGGACTTTCCCTTTTTTAGAGGAAAGATCTCGCAGATGGGAAGTTCCTCTACTGGTGGACAAGACTGTTTATAATTCAGTCAAACACACCGCCCTGCCTATTGACGGCTCTCTGGCCCTAGCAGATTCTCATGACAAGTGGATGGGTACCATATGCAGGAGGGTTTTCACCTCTAATGGAATAAACATTTGTACATCTTATGCTTCATTTATTGTTGCCAGAGCTTTAAACATTAGGGTCAAAACTCTGGCAATTTTTGTTCCACCGGACTCGGAAGGTGCAAGCATTTTGTAATTAGAGGCCATGGCCTCCACTTTTCTTGGTGATTCTACAGTGGAGAATTTACGCATGTCAGCCTGTTTGACCTACCACATTGCTTTGGCCATGAGGGGCACGTGGCTTAGACATTGGGCCACTGATCAAGCTTCAAAAACTAAGCTGTTTAACCTCCCCGTTGAGGGAGGCTTATTGTTTGGTTCTGGCCAGGATACTATTTTGAAGGATATTCAGGACAAGAAGTGCCATCTTCCAGTGTGAAAACAACAGCGTGAGGCCACCGTAACCCAATGGGGTCAAGGTGATTCTGGCGCAGGCAGCCTCGAGATTTGTTTGTCCCTTTTATGCCACATCCTCATCAGTCAGTCCCACCAAAAGTATCTCAGGTGCTTGAAACTGGGCCAGCATTTCCAGTACAGGGCACTTCTGTTCGTCCTTGTAACAGCACCCCCCCAAAGTTTTCTCAAAGGTGTTGATAGTCCTGGTGACTCAGCTTCGGCAGGAAGGGCATCATGTCTATCCTTATCTGGATGACCTGATCATTTGTGCACTGACATTGCTTCTGGCAAAGAGGTTGGTACTCAGGACTCTGGAGATCCTAGAGTTGCATGGCTGGGAGGTGAACCAAGAGAAGAGTGCTCTCTCAAGCCATCTCAGACCTTGGAACATCTGGGGGCAGTCTTCAACACAAAACTAGGGAAGGTTTTTTTGTCACCTTCCCAGAAAGAGACCTTACTGATGGAAGTACAGTGGCTCAGGAATCAGTCATCGGCCTCTTCCCTTAGTCTGCTGCGGATTCCAGGCCTTATGGTGGCAGCAATAAATGTAGTCCCGTGCGCTCACCTCCATATGCAGCCTCTTCAAATCGGGTTCCTGACAGCCTGGGATCTGACATCGAGGGATTATCAGGCCAGGATCCCCCTCACCCCTCAGCTTTGTCACTCCCTGAATTGGTGAGTGAATGTGCAGAATATGAGCAAGGAGGTTCCGCTGGAACATCCCTCAGAGTTAATTCTCACAACAGATGCCAGTCTCCATGGGTGGAGGGCAGTCCTGAACCAATTTCCCACTCAGGGGACTTGGTCAGTACAGGATCATCATCTCCACATAAATGTTCTGGAGATGCAGGTGGACTACTTAGCTCTCCTTCGGTTTCAAACAAAACTTTGAGGGGGTGCTGTTACAAGGACGAACAGAAGTACCCTGTACTGGAAATGTTGGCCCAGTTTCAATATACAAGTTAGCTAGCCTGGGAGTGGGTGCCAAGATGACAGCCTGGGTAAAAAATTGGCTGGAAAATAGGACACAGAGAGTAATAGTAAATGGAGTCCACTCTGATGAAAGGGGGGTTACTAGTGGGGTACTGCAGGGTTCAGTATTAGGACCAGTCCTCTTCAATGTCTTTATAAGCGACATTGCAGAGGGACTGGAAGAAAATATGTCTTGCAGATGACACAAAGATCTGCAACAGAGTTGATGCACAAGGTGGGGTGGAAAGGATGAGAAGGGACTTGCAAGGTTAGAGGAATGGTCAAATGTATGGCAGCTTAGATTCAATGCTAAGAAGTGCAGGTAATGCACCTGGGAAACAAAAACCCAGGGAAGAGTACACAATGGGGGTGAGATACTACGACAACAAAATGGAAAGGGACCTGGGGTAGTCATATCAGATGACCTAAAGGTGGGCAAGCAATGTGAGAGGGCAGCAATGAGGGCTGGGGATATTGGGATGCATAGGGAGAGGCATCACCAGTAGAAAACAGGAAGTTATTATCCCTCTGTACAGACAGCTGGTCAGACCCCATCTGAGTACTGCGAAGCAGTTCTGGAGACCCAGTCTTCGTAAAGACATAGACAGGATGGAAGCTGTCCAGAGGAGGGCAACTAAAATGGTGCAGGGTCTGCACTGGAAGACATAGAAGAGAGACTAAAGGAGCTTAATATGATAGCCTCGAGGAAAGGAGGAGAGGGGGACATGATAGAAACTTTCAAGTACCTCAAGGAGTCAACAAAGTCCAAGAGGGTAGCATCTTTCAAAAAAGAGGTGTGCAAGAACAAGGGGGCACAATTTGAAGATATAGGGGGGGCAGCTCAGAGGTAATTTAAGGAAGTATTTTTTCACAGAGAGGGTTGTGGATGCATGGAACGGCCTTCCGGAGGAGGTCGTGGAGTCAAAAACAGTGGTGGAATTCAAGCATGCACGGGACAGTCATAAGGCAATTCTAGGAGATGGGGGTAGGAAGAAGTAGGCTGCTGGTTAACTAGGATCTGCAGCTTATCCAGTAGGCAGGGAAATGGGCAGACTGGGTGGGCCAAGCGGTCCTTATCTGCCATCAAATTCTATGTTTCTATGTAAACCCTGCTACAAAACAATGCGGTAAAAGTGCAGTCAGACATCACTGTCAAAGGGGCATTCATAAACAATCAAGGCACAAAAAGCAGAAATATGCTTTGAGAGGCCTCTGACCTCCTCAGGTAGGTGGAGGAGAATCTTCTCTCTCTCTATCAGCAGTACACCTTTTCAGGGGAGCTGAACATTCAGGTGGACTGGCTAAGCTGCAAAAATGTTCACCCCAGAGAGTGGATGTTGAACCTGAAGGTGTTTGAACTCCTCTGCAACCGGTTAGGTCAACCACAGATAGATCTTTTCGCATCCAGCCACAGTGCTCAGATCCAAAAGTTCTTCAATCATTTTCCATGTTTACAGGTGGAAGCAGTGGGTGCTCTGACTCAAGAGTGGACCTTCAGCAGAGTGTATGACTTTCCTCACTCAAGAGGAAGCTTCCTCCTAATACCGCCAGAGTGGCCAAGAAGACCGTGTTTCTCGGACCTAGTGAATCTAGCTCAGCAAGTACCCTTCCACCTTCTGGTGCGAAGAGACCTTCTGTTACTGGGTCCCATTCTCCACCCAAATCCAGCAGTGATGCAGCTTGTGGCCTGGCTTCTGAAAGGAGGAGGCTCCTAAAACTAGGTTTCTCCAAGAAAGTTGTTGAAACCTTGATGGCTGCCAGAAAAACTTCTGTGCCTGCAGTTTACGCTCGAGTATGGACCACCTTTTCATCTTGGGCCAGAGGAAATGATTTTAAGCATTCAAAGGCCTCAATTCCACAGATTTTGGATTTCCTACAGGAAGGCGTGGAGAAGGGGTTGGCATTGAATATGTTGAGAGGCCATGTTTCTGCTCTTGGAGCATCCTTGGGTTTCTCTCTAGGAACTAAAGAAAAGGTTTCTCGTTTTTTACACATGATTAGCAGGAGTCGTCCAGTGCTCCTATCCCTGGTTCCCCCATGGGATCTTAATCTGGTGCTGAATGCTCTCTGTAAGGAGCCTTTTGAACTGTTATCATCCATATCGCTGGATGTGTTGTCTTACAAGGTGTGTTTCTTGGTGGCTGTGTGATCAGCCAGGAGAACTGCTGAACTCCAGGCCTTGTCTCACAAGGAGCCATACCTTATTATGCAAAAAGACAAGATGGTACTTAGAATGGTTCCATCTTTCATCCCTAAAGTGCCCACAGCCTTCCATGTGAACCAGGAAATATGCCTTCCATCCTTCTGTCTGCAACCTTCTCATCCCAAGGAGAAGGAACTGCACAAGTTGGTTTTGCGATGGGCAGTTTGGATCTACCTTAAATGGACAACTGAGTTCTGAAAGTCAGATAGTCTGTTCATTTTTGGAGCAGCCAAGTGGGGTCAGAAAGCCTCTAAGTCCACCCTAGCTAGGTGGGTGTGGGCCCACATTGCTAAGGCCTATGTCACAGAATAGAAGAGGCCTCCGGCTCTCATCAAGACTCACTCCACCAGGGCTAAGGCAGCTTCCTGGGTGGAGAGAGGTGAAGCATTGGTTTTAGAGCTATGCAAGGCAGCTACATGGTCTTCCGTCCACATGCTCTCAAAACATTACAAATTGGACGTTCAGAGTTCTTCTGACTTAGCTTTTGGTTGCAGAGTGTTGCAGGCAGCAGTTCACAAGTAATTTTTCTGCTTACTTCTGGCATATGGTATAATATTCTGCTCCTCCCTTCTTTTTTTCTGGGTACTGCTTCTTAGAATCCAGTTCTTTTGATTACCCATTGGCAATGTGGAGTGCTACAGAAAGAAGAAATTTCTTCATAGTTACCATAATTTGCTTTTCTGTTAGCTGCAACATTGTCCATGTGACCCGCCCAGGAGTTTGGCTCCTGCAGGAGAATCTTATCTGGTATGCCTGGAGGGATGTCCTATTTGATAAAATCCCCTACTATTTTCGGACACCTCTCTATTTTCTGCTGCGCTGCACTCATACAGTTGCATCCATAGATAAGTTCAGATATTTCCAGATATTTTGTGATATATCTAAAGAAATTCTCTCTGGTGGCCCATTGTGGTACTGAAGGTAGCAGATAATTTCTCCAGAGATATCAGAGACATTTCAGGAAATATCTGACCATGTCTATGGATGCAACTGTATATACAAAAAAAAAGGTTTTCAGTCAGTCTGCGACCGCAGGTTAACAGGTTTTGTTATATCTCTTAAGGTGTTTTTTCCCTGTTGCAGGTAGTCTCACTGAATACAGTGTTTGCCTGAAAGTCATGCCTCATTGTGTGGTCACCCTCAGTTTCCCAGATCTGTGACAGGTGTGGAGCGCGCCTTGTTACCCGATTGTTATTTCCTACTGGGAGGACCGAATCATCGAAACCTTGTGTCCAGTGGAGAGCATTTTCTTCCTTGGATGTCTACTAGGAAGGTAAGACAGAATTTCTTTACAGTACTAAGGAATGTTTCATACAGGCAGTTGGTTATAATGTAGGCAAATGTGTAGCTATTATGGCACTGCGAGGTCACTAGTGACTGGGGAGTTGCTGCTGCTTGGAATCCTCTTGTGCCCAACATTATAAAGCTTGGGCTGTGCCATTTCCCCTGGTAGGGGTGCACTATACCCAGTTGGTTTGATTACCCATGACAATGTTGGAGCTAACAGAAAAGAAAATTACAGTAAGTAAGTATAGTAAGTATGAAGAAATGTCTTCTTTCCCTGGTGTCTAGTGGCATCCCCAACCTGCCGATCACTGTCCCCCTTGTTGAATTATGATGCTCTGGTGTCTGGTGGTACCCCCACCCACTGATCGATGTCCCCATACCTGCAATTAGGAAAACTGCCTTTAATGTTTTTTTCGCACAAAACTTAAAATGGTCCTTTGACAATCTAACCCCCCACCCCACCTCCCACTCAGAACCCATCACCACATACCCCCAGTACACCACCACACACCCTCACTCAACTGAACAGGTCCCAGGTTTGAGATCCACTCTCTGATTGAAGACACGTCTTGCTGCTGGAATGGATGACTGCAGTATGAGAAACTAAAGTAAATGAAGTTCAGTGTATTTCAGTGGGATTTTCAACTTTGCTGTATAACTTGACCATTTTTGCATATTTTGACACCAAATTTCAACATGGCCTTCTGGGGACCCCATCTCATGAACAATGTCAGTGGAGTTTCACAAATCTGGCCCAAAAGGTGATTTTGCAGTTGCTTGACGAAATCACCTTTCAGGTGGGAGTTCAGTATTTTCACTGCCATTGTTCAAGAGGTGGGGTAATAAGAAGGTTATGTTCCAAATTTGGTATCAAAGTATATAAAAATGGAAAAGTTATGCACGTGCATTTAAATTTAACTATGCTCTCTCGTAACTTCGGTAATTTTAAATATTTTTACCCCACATTTTCAACATAGCCATTTATTTACATCATCTCATGAACGTGACAGCTGTCATTTTTCAAATCCTGGCCAAAACATGTTTTCTCACCTGTGGCACAGAATGACGTTGTGGTGGCGCACAGTGACACTTCGGAGGGGATTTGAACATTCTCAGCAGAGCGTTCATGAGGTGGGGTAATAACAAGGCTATGCTGACAGTTTGGTTGCTGTTTTGGCTGAAATGCTTCCACAGCAACATACTTGTATGCTTCTATGGAGGGGACCCTGTGCTCCCACTGGCAAATGAGAATCCGATTATACTAGCTCAAAAAGTAAGGAAATTCTTTGCAAAAAATTCCATTAATTCATCAGTTAGGATTAAAGCAACAAAAGTAGGGAAATATGGTGTTAGCATTCCTAACCCTATCACCTCACCCCACCCCCACCCCTGCAGGCAGCAAAGCAGGCATTGAGTGTGCCTTGGGGTTCTCCAGCCTGACGCTCACTGCCTTCCATCAGTAAAGAAGCTGAGATGCGTACAGTGTATGAGAACAGGGTGAGCATTAGACTGGAGAGCTGCACCCCATGCCTGGTTTGCTTCCTGCAGGTTGAGGGTGGGTGTTATGGTTGGGAACCTTAACACCACATTTCCCTACTTTTGTCACTTTAACCCTAACTGATTTATTAACAGAGTTTTTTGCAAAGAATATCTAGATATATGATATGGGTGAGAGTGAGATAGTAGAAATATCTTTGTGAGTAATACTTGACCTTGTGACTTCATGAATGGCAAAGTAGGAGTGAGATCAGAAGAGGTCAAGTATTGTGAGTGAAGATTTTTCTACTGTCTCACTCTCATCCATGTCATATTTGATTTTACAAGAGGTGTTTCGATGGTTTTGTGATATAAAGGATCTAAAGTTACAAAAAGAAAAAATGTACAAAATGTAAACTGTGCCCTTCTGATCAATGGCTCAGTATAAGAGAAGCAAATCAGTACATTAGCAATTAGTACAGTACAGATCAAGACAATCAACACAGTACAAGTCAATACAATCAAAATAGATGTGAAACAGAAAGTAATTAAGTCTGCAAAACATCTTACGTATGCTGCCTTTTGTGCTGCACATATGAAAATAAGTATAAACAAAAAATAATTATACTGACTGCTTTGGATCTCTGAACCTTGTTGCTATGCTTTTTCTTCATACTATATGTAATTAATCCGGGTTGCTAGTGAAAAAATGACCCATGCTTCAGTGAGCCTACCCGATCAACAAAATCCAATAAATAAAAAAATACAGTAAATAAATAAATAACAAGATTACATTAACTTAGTCACGTTCCTGTCACAGCCTCAAAGTAGGGAAATGTGACATTAGGGCTTCCAACCATAACCCCCTAAAGCAGCAAAAGGACAAGAACACAAGCAACTACAGACAGCCATCATCAGGCAAGACAGACAACATACAACTGTTTCCAGAGAACACAAATGCAGTATCACTGATGTGCTGCTTTTATGGATTTGTATCTGTGAAATGCTCACCGCAAGACGTACGCATTCACTTGTTGTTGCAGATAGAAATACACAATACTCAAGTCACAACACTGCTTCTGCATACAGAAGCACAGGCCCCTGAAGCTAGATATAAATGCATGATATCCAGATTACAAGAGTCCTTTTGTCTGCAGACATGCAGGCCATGTTGGGCCACAGCTTCTGCAGCCTCAGGTACTTATGCACACTGTAAGACATACACACACTTAATGGGCCTATGCTCCTGCAGCCACAGGTGTAAGATATACACACCATCTTCTGGCTACAGAAGCAAAAGTGCCACAAAACCCATGATAGCAAAATTGCAACAGTATACTATTAGCCACAGACATGGTCAGATATTTCCAGATATTTCGTGAAATTTCTAAAGAGTCTCTCTTCTGACCCTACTGTGGAAATGGAGAAAGCAGGAGAGTTCTCTAGAAATATCACAGAAGTTTCAGGAAATATCTGACCATGCCTTTGGCTGTGACTGTACTTGTCTGTAGAAGCACAGACCCCTCAGGGGCCTGAGTCTCTTCAGCCACAGATGTAAAACATACACACTGACTTATGGTTCCAGAAGGGTAGATCCCTATGTGGCCTGCAGTTATGCAGATGGAAGTACTGTTGCAATGTGGGTATCACGATTTCAGCAGTGGATCTAGAAATTGTTCAGGGGAGTAGCAGTTTTCAGAAAACCATGCACTAATGGATCTTGCTACCTAATGAGGTACCTCACACAGCATGCATGAGTACTTCTGGCTACAGAAGTGTAGGACTCATGGGGCCTTCTGCCTACAGAAGGGCAGGCTCCCACATGGCCTGCACTTTTACAGCCACACATAGTCATGCATGCAGCATGAAAAACTGTGGCTAAATAAGCACAGGTTCCTGTGGGGCCTATGCACATGCAGCCACAGATATAAATCCACAAAGGTAGCACATTAGTGCTGCTTCATTTGTGTCATCTGGAAACAGTTGCATATTGTTTGTCTTACTTGGTGCTGGCTGTCTGTGGTTGCTTGTGTTGCCTTTTGCTTTCACTGCTTTGGGGGGCGGGGTTAGGGTTGGAAACCCTAACACCACATTTTCCTTCTTTTGTGGCATTGGGTTGGACACCCTACCACTGCATTTCCCTACTTTTGTGGGCTGTTAAGTCCCTTGTTGATCTTTTTTTCAGCAATGGATGTCACAAATTCATGGGATTGTCTGTGGGCTCTCTGGGCCCTTCACTACCATGGGACTGCAAATACAGACTCTCAGGGCAAATATCAGCCAAAGCACAGGTCTCTCTGGCACCCACGGGTGCTGAAATGCAGGGCCCTTTGCCAAGAAAGGAGTTCTCTTCACTATATAGTGCTTGGGCTGTTGTGGATAAACCTTCATCTTCCCCTTCCAGCCTGGGGGTAGTGCTGAATGACAGCATCATCCCCCTAACCAAGGCCCATCCAGTTGGTTCACTGAGCTTCCCCCAAGGAAGCTTACAGGCATGGGATCACAAAGCACTGCCCACTAGGGTAAGGGCTGGCACTGTGCATAGCGTTTCTTAATATATTTTCTTTTAAGTTTGACTCCGAATTTTCAAGGTAGTCATTTTATAACTCCCTTTTATAAACATGACTTGTGGCACTTACAGAATTCTGGTTGAAACATCATTTTGCACAGCAAGTATGAAAACACATCTCACCCAGAATTTGAAAAATTACATTTGTCATTTTTATGAGGTGGTTTGAAAAAATGCCTATGTTGAAAGTTTGGAGTCAAAATATTGAAAATTAGCAAAGTTATGAGTCAATGTTAAATTATTTAAATGTTCACTCATAACTTAATCATTTTACCATACTTACACCAAATATTTTTTAACATAGTATTCTTATGACCCCACATCATGAGGTTAGAATGTTCAGATCCTGCCAGAAACATGAATTTGCACAGTGATTGTGAAATCACCTAATGGCACATATTTAAAAAAATTGCTACTGCCTTGTTCATAAGGTGGGGTCCCAAAAAGGTTTTTTCAAAGTCTGATGAAAAAAAATATTAAAAAGTAGCGAAATTATCAGTAAATGATGAACTATTTCAATGTTCACTCATAACTTGGTAATTTTACCATATTTTCCACCAAATTTTAAACACAGTCTTCTTAGCACCCCACCTCTTGACCCCAGTAGGTGAACATTTTTAATACCAATTGAAAGGTGATTTCATGCAGCAACCACAAAATCACTTTTATATTGCCCTTAAATGTTTTTATTTTTTTGGGGGAAGGGGATATGTGTCATTACTGCAGTACTCATTAAGACCTTTGTTTTAGTATGTAGATTGTCCCTGGAGTCTAAATATCGAAGGAGTTATAGCTTATGTTATCATATAGGAATTTGCATTTTTTATTTTATATGCTTTTTATATTGCCCCTAAAGGTTAACAGAGGAATTATGTGTTATTGTTGTAGTACTCATTAAGATCTTTGTTTTGATATATAGATTTGTCCTTAAATCTAAATATTGAGGGAGTTATGGCTTGTTGAAGTTCAAATGTGGGGGAAAAAAACTAAGTCCAAAATATTGTTTTGTATGAAAAAATCCTTTTTCATATTAAATGAAAAACCCATACAAAAAATGATGTCTGCGTATGAAAAAAGAATTGAGAAAAACACTAAGTGCAAAATCTTTTTATATACGAAAAAGGATTCCTTTATACGAAAAAAGAATCAGAAAAAAAACTTAAGTCCCAATTCTTTTTTTGTATGAAGACTTGGGACTTAAGTTTTTTTCCTGATTCTTTTTGTGTATGAAGGGATACTTTTTTGAATGCTTTTTTCATTCATATGAAAAAGGATGCCCTCATATGAAAAACTAATTTGGACTTAGTTGTTTTTCTGATTCTTTTTTCATGTGGCTGAATTCTTTTTTCATATGGCTATATGAAAAAATGGAAGTGAGTCATAAAAAAGGATTTTAAACTTAAAAAAAAAAACATTTTGGGGGGTCATTTTTCCAATAAGTGCAGAATCCATCTAAAGGGGTCCTAATGGCCAGGATACATGTGTTGGTGTCTGTTCAGGATGTCATTTTTGTGGAGTTTGAACATTAATTTTTTGAGAAAAGTGGAAAGAAGATGGTGACCATATGAAAAAGGATTTTTTTCCTCTTGAAAAAGGATGACCCCCATATGAAAAAGGATCCTTTTTCATATGGAACAAATAATTATTTTGTTCCAAGCAGCTATCCAAAAGACCGTACCGTGCATACTCAAAACTGAAATTTAAAAATTAACTAACTTTGGAACGGATTAGTATTTTCTCACCAAACCAGTAAAATCCACACCTGTGGGTCAAGCCCTTTCTACCCTGAAAACTTCTGACCAAAATTCTAAACCTTTTGGGTGCTAGGTGATGACAAAAGAAACAGCAAAAAAACACTGATTTTTTTAACCTTTTTTCACTATTACCATCTCAGAATCTGAATATCTGACTAGAACGAAACTTGGCATGTCTGGAGACCTAACTCCAGAGACCATGCATGCAATATTTTGTGCAACTCTGTTGAACAGTTATGAAGATATTAAAGTGCAAAGTTTGAGGTTTAACATAAAACCCCTTGCTCAACCCTAACTATAGTAGTGCTACTGTGCCACTATAATATATATAAAGCAACCGGTGATCCCCTTTGTGATCAAATGCTGTAACATGCAGATACGATGTACAGTGCTTGGGGTGCTTGCACTTACTTTCCCTGTAGGGAAACTTGATTTTTGTGTTCATGTCCTGCACCAGTTATTATAAAAAAAATAAAACATAAGCAACTGTGTGCTAATGAAGATTGTTTTACATGCCAGAGGCATGTGATAACCACATAAAGCTCTTGAGCTTTGCTGTCAAGGTTTATGAGTTATTACACACCTCAGGTGTATAAAACAACTTCATAACACACCATTGCCTATGCATTTTTCTCTCTATGTATTGTATCACAATTTATCCAAATACATTTTTCAATATGAGTGCTGTACATAAGCCCACCACTAGTTTCATATTTTGCTTTTTATTGTTCACTTCAATTTTATATCAGTGATAAATACCTGTAGTTGATATATAAGAGGACGCTTATAAATATACACATCTAGATACAATTACTTGTTGGTATAGTGATGCTCACACAAGAAAAACATTTTTAACACCTAATAATCGCAAACGATATTTCAAAACTATGATTCTACACAACAAAAACATGTGTGTGTATATATATATATATATATATATATATATATACTGTAGATCACTAAACCATCAGGAAAATATCTGCAAACATTGCTCTAAAAGCTAATAAAATATCCACTTACCTAGCTGGCATACAGAAACAAAGGACAGTTCAAACTCCATGCTTAAATTTCATCAATTACCCTGCAGTGCACCTGAGTGAAGTCTCATGACATCTAATCAACAGTTTAGGCTTCCAGGTCTGACTCAGATCACGTGGAAAGTATATGAAGCACAGCCCCACTTCCAGTTTAGACTCACAGATCACATGGGAAATACAGGAAGTTAAAAGTCAGTTTGACCAATTTAAAGCAATTGGACCAGCTATAACCATGCAACCATAACACACTCCTTGCAGTGCAACCACAACCAACTAGTGCAGCTTACCTGTTGCAACATAATTCCTTCTGTATATGTAATTGATACCAATGCCCTGAAATTAACCATTTAAAGATACAGCACCAAATTACAACACTACTACATTGCTAAAAAAATCTAACATAACTAAACATTTTGAAGTGGAATAAGGCAACCATCAGAGGACTATGCTAAATCAGTGTTCCTCATTGTGGTTGATGTCTTTTGCTCTTCGGGCTTGGGACTACAACTGACCACTTGGTAGATTAACATAGCAGTGTCTCCTCAATGTCATGCCTTGTTCTTTACATATATACATGTATATATCACCTGGTAGTTTTGTCTCAGTGTCCCACTTGGTTAAAAAAAATACTAAGGTGGTTGGGTCCAGTGAGACTATATAATGCAGCTGTTTAGAGTGTATGGCACAATGCATTGACTATGATTGTCAGCTTCAATGGCCCTAAAGTTCTGGTTCATGCAAGGTCCAAATACTTCAGGCCCTATAACTAAAGAGTTTGCTCTATGGAGGAGATATTCAAGAAGAACGAAAAGTTAGCAGTAATAGCTTTCCTGTCCCAGGTAAAGGGTATCTTATTTCCAGTCACTAAGTACAGTACTGAATTTTTGTCCCTGAGCACTTTAATACCTTTATGCCTCCACATGTTCTCTATTTTCCATTTTACTAAACTTTTAACAATAATAAAGTAATACTAAAGTTGGTGGCATTGAATAAAATAAGTGTTCAAATATAATACAGCCCCTTCATCATTAATGGCTATTTAATGAATTCCAGCCAAGGCCAAAATGATGTAATATTTTCAGTTCACATTTCCTCTTGGTCACACAGGTAGTAGGTAAGAGATGTTTCTCAAAGTTCAATATTCTGCAGTACATCAATCATGCATTTGTTACTATTTCTTTTACATAACACCCCTATTCAGCCCTCATGATGCAGGCAGTGACATTGCAGAAGAACTAGCAGTGATCTGCAATTTTTTTTAGCACAGCTTGTAGGGTGGATAAATCTTTCATGTCACGGATTTGAACTACATATAGAAGATAGGCTTAAGTCATTATTATCATAACCCACCTGATACAATAACATTGCTGATCTTATCTGTGTCAGTCTTCACCATTCGTCACAAATGGGTAGTCAACCGGAGGTCACAACCCTGCAGAAGCTTTTTTTTTGGATGGGCAGAGCTGACGCACCAGCGGTTATGCCCTCGAATCTGACGCACTGCGTGGCTCTCGAGGGTTGGCCATTAGGTGTTGTCGGCCCTGCCCTCCCACCAGTTCTTTTTCTCCTGCCATAGAGGTTGCACCTCGTGAGGAGCTCTTCTTGAAGACTACGCAGCAGGGTCGGCCTAGTTTCGTTTGGCCTGTTCGTCGACAAAAACCTTACCCATCGGTTCCTTCTCGCCATCTACTTGACGCCTCTGACTGGTAAGATCATTCTTTTATTGTTTTTACAGCGACATTGAGGCTGTTTGTACTTTATTTGCCGTAGATCATGTCTGGCTCGGGGGGCCAAAAGTCATAGAAAACGGGGCGGCCTCCCATGCGTCGGTGCCTGTGTGGCCACAAGTATTCCGTTACCGACCAACATGATCGTTGTTTGACATGTCTTGGCCCGCTTCACGACATGGATTTGTGCGATGTTTGTTTTTCTATGGATCGCTAAGTTATTGAGCAGTGAGCGTGCAAAGTTGGACGAGCTCCGCTGACTTTCGAGGAACAGGCTTGCACTCATCGGGTCAAGTCATGGTCTCTCTGCCTTTCCTCTGGGTCCCCTCCTGGTTCTATACGGACCGCGGTGGAGGGGGGCTTCCACCTCTAGTAGCCTCGCCGTGGCGGAAGCCTCTTCCGTGGTGCAGGAGGCCCAGTTCATTCCCCCTGGGTGGGGGTGGGAGGCACCACTCTGGCAATTGCTTGAGTCGGCCCCATCCTCGATGCCATCCGTCAGTGCCGTTATGGGCCTTGGCACCATTCGTGGCGCCGTGGCATCTGGCGACACCATGGTTGGCGCCGGTCCATTGCTCAGCACCATTTCTGCTGTCGGTGCCATTTGCGGTGCCGATGGCACTGACGGCACCGTGGGAAGTACTACGGGGCTGTCTTTGTTGTTTCTGCTCCCGGCACCATTTGTGGCACCGAGGGGGCTTTTGGCGCCACCGTCGGTGCCGTCTGTGACCCCAGCACTGTTCGCGGTGCCATGGGGGGGACAGCACTGTTGTTGGTGCCATCTCTGACTTCGGCGCCCTTGTGCAGTGCCGTGGGAGGGGACAGTGCCATGTCAAGAGTCAACTCCAGTTCCGCTACTGTGGTTGGGGCCATCTCTTCCTCAGGCGCCATTCACGGTGCTGTGGAGGAGATCAGTGCTGATTCTGGTACGGGACCCCAGATTGGCACCTCCCTTGGTCCAGACCGGAGCAGGCACTTGTGAGTGGTCTGGCACCGGGCCTTGGTCTCCACTTCTTCGGAGGTCTGATTCAAACTCGCTGTCAGATTCTTCAGAGTTGGCAGAACCCATGGGCACCTCAGTAGTTACTTCGGCAGCCCGGACCCTCCCTCTGGGGAGCGGGCAGTGGTCCCCGAGCCTAGGGTCAGGGGTTCTGACCAGCAGGAGGTGGTCCAGGCCACTGTTGCTCTGCAACCTGGACTTGGAGGATTTTCTGCTCCCTCAGCTGGGACACCCCCTTCTATGATGTGCCTGGATCACCAACTTTAGGGCAAACCAGGGCACCCATGGAAGGGGAAGGGGCTCCTCCCTGGGTGGTCTCCTCAGGGACCACCCAGGGTTGTCAGCAGCCTAGGCTGGTGTCCTTGAGGAGGAGGGCTCTCTTAAAGTCTGAGGGATCAAGGGGCCAGGGTTCAAGATGGCGTCCCTTCTCTGAGACCCACCTGGGTTCAGGGAGGAGTCACACGCGGACCCCCACCCTTCCTTCTTAGTCTCCTCGAGAGTGCCCTTGTCTTTGAAGGGACAGGACCATTCTTTTGGGCTCACACAGTCCCGGTCACCTCACTGGGGATTCTTCTGGGCATGGTCCAGACAGTTCCAGTGTGGTTGATCAGCTGTTGGGCTCTCCAAAACGCCTTCTCCTTTGGGGACTTCCAGTGGGCTCTCTTGCCCAGACAGAGGACATTCCTCTTCTGTGGTGGATCTGGCCCCCATTCCTCTGTCACCATCTCCTGCTCTCCCAGGTATTTCTGGTCCTAGGGGGCCTCTCACCTGGGAGCAGTTCAGGGGTGTGGCTGCTCACTTCCCTACTTACGTCAGGACCATGGATGAATGGGTGTTCCACCTTACCCCCGAGCAGCCAGCCCCTGGATCTCTGAGGTCTTCTGCCTCCTCATCATCCTCTTCTGGAGGAGAGGAGCCTTCCGTCCACATCTCCCCTGCCGCTGATCTGGCTAAGTATCAACATTTCCTAACGAGAATGTTGGAGGACCCTCATATCACCCCACCTCCCTCTCAGCACAATCTGGAGCATTTGACGTGTGCCTTTTTAGGTAATTTCAGTGTGGTCACCCTTGTGGTGCCCACCTGGCCTGTCCCGTTTCAGGAGATGTCATTGCGCTTCTGGCAGTGACCCTTTTTCAGAGTCCCAGCCACTAGGGATCTGAGCCAGAGGTAGTGTGCCCCCTCAGAGTCTCCAGGTCGTATGCCTCACCCTCAGTCAGAGTCGACGCAACTGGACACTCCTGATGGACTTCACTGTGACCGGCCCCCAGATCAAGACTCTGGATTTTGACATCTGGGGGAAGAGGACCTTCTACTCGTCATGGTTGTTGTTGTTGATTGCTTCTCATCAGGCCCACATGCTTCCTATGATAGGTTCTTGTGGTCCAGACTAGGTCAGCTCCTAGCCTCCCTGCCTGATTCAGAGATAACCAGACAAGCCATTGCACTCTCTGCACAAGGCCTGGAGCTAGCAAGGCACCAAGCGAGGGCATCTTATGACACCAACGAGGTAGCTTCCAGGGTCGTAGGGACAGCGATCTGCATTAGGCGGATGGCATGGCTGCGTCTTTCCCAGTTGTCACCCTTGGCCTGATGTAGGGCAATTTCCTCTGCCTACCGGAGAACCCATCTTTTCTCTTGTAGGGTGAGACGGCGTCAATTGGGGCAAATTCCTACCCCCTCCTGGGGGGGGACCCTTTCTCACTGTCCCCAGTCTCAAGCATCACTGGGCCCATAGAGGTTCTCCCCCTCACTGTTTCACCCACTGGGGGCTAAGGGCTTGGTCCCATAGGTTCTCGGCCCTTCGGGGGGCTTTGTACTCACCCATCTGTAATAAATGGTGAAGACTGACACAGATAAAATATGAAAATTGTGCACCTGCCGTAATTCTTGATCTTTCTGTGTACCTTCACCATTCATCATAATTCCCACCCTCCATCTCCCTGGGGCCTCAGTCTCTGGGTCCCCCTCCCTCTGTGTGCCCTTCTCTTCTCCCCCCCTCCGCTGGTCAGGAGTGGGATGACCTTGGCCACACAGGGGAATTTTTTTCTTCCCCTTTGTTTGAAGAGGGGAGGAGTGGAAGGGGGGCTATCCCCTCATTGCTTTGGCTTCCACCCCTTAGGGGTGGGATGGTGGTGGCTGCCTCCTCTCTATTCCTCTAAATCTTGACCTTATGTCTAATCCTCCTTTTTCCTATTTGGTTGGTCAGGGGAAGGGACAGCTTTCAGCTCCTAGTCCTTCTTACACATTGTATCGTTCTGCTGGAGTATGCTTACCAAACCCTGGGCCTTGGTTTTGGGGGCCTATCCAGGCTTGCAACTCCCTGTGCAGTAAGTCCTTCCAAGAATCTAGTCCTTCCAAAATTGGGACCAGACCGCGGGATGTCAGTTTGCCCCTTCTCTCCCACTTAACGTTTTCTTCCTTTCTTCTTTCCTTCCTTTCTTCCAGAGATTGTGGCCCCTCCCAGTCCCCTTAGTTTTTCTCTCTCTCTCTCTCTCCCTCATCTGTTCTCCCAGTCATTTATTTCTTCTTTTGGTTCTTATATCTTTTCCTTTGTCTGTCCCTTGGACTTCCTTGTCCCACCCTTCCAACCCTGGTTCTTACTCTATGGTGACTCAGAACTGGCGGGAGGGTGGGGCCAATGGCACCTAACGGCCAACCCGCGAACGCCATGCAGTGTGTCAGCCCCGAAGGTGGCGCCATCGGTGTGTTGGCTCTGCCCATCCAAAAGAAAAAAAAAGAGCTCCCGGGGGGTTGTGACCTCCGATCAACTACCCATCTATGATGAATGGTGAAGATACACAGAAAGATCAAGAATTATGGTAGGTACATCATTTTCATTCCCTGAACCTTGGCCCCCAAGCATCTTATTAAAACAAAGCCTCCCCCAACACTGGAAAAATTAAGAGACAAAGTAGCAAACCAGTGAGTTACTGTTTCAAGTGGTACCGTACCAGCATTATATGCTGTATTTCAAGCTCCAGGAATCCCTCACATATGCTAAACAACTGCAGTCATTCCCCTGGAATGAGCTGCCCCAGAGCCTAGAGTTTTATGCTAATTAGATAATCTTAGAATGAAATTCAAAATGCTGCTGTATAGTCATGTTCATGCCTGTGTTCTATCAGAGGTTTATTCTCTGCCTGAAGAAAGCAGTTACCCCGAAGTCTTCTCTTCACTTTGACCGATTACGGTTTATTATTTTACTGATATTTTACAACAGTTTAGTTATTTGTTCAATAACTCCACATTGTCATTATTTGTATAAATTTTAGGTTTTTTTTTTGTAACTTCTCCAGTTCCCCTTTGGTTCCCAGGAACTGGAGAAAGGCCTGTTGGTGACGTGGTTCCCGCCTTTCGGGAACAGTTTAACTTAGTTGTATAAATTCTTCATAGAATAATGCTTGGCGGAATTTTGTACTTTTATTCCTGATTCCTTTTCTATCTGAACAAGGATGACAACTGGATCTCTTCTACTTTTCTTTGTGTAACCCCTAGGTGGCGCTATCCCAAGGGCTACTACCCCTGCCTGCTTGGCTAGTAGCTGGCTAAGGGGTCTGAGTTCTGAAACCGGTGCCTCCACCCGGAGGTCAGGGTTGGTAGTGGTCAAGCTAACCTGGGCACAGCCCTCTGGGACATTGTAACCCCCCCCTTTCCTTACCAGTCGTCGGAACAATACACAATAATCACTTTCGCAATACCCCTGATACACCACACAAGTACCCACACTGTTTGCACTTACCACCAGGGCTTTCCTTTGGCCTGGCCCTTGGGACCCCCTGTAAAACAAGGTTATACACAGCAAATAACAGCAGTACAGTACTCTTGCACAAATTGGAACCACAGTCAGGGTAAATGCAAAAGAGAGTTAGATCTGATTTATTTAAGGAGCTTGAACAAGAGAGGGGCGTAATCAGGTTAATTTGCTTAAAGGCTCTATCAATCAAACAGTTATGCATGCACTTCAGGGTCGATAAACAGTCACACACTCTGGGTACCCAGATGGAGAATGGTGGGCTAGCCAGGAACGTTGCAGCTGGTTGAGGCCCTGTGATGGAAGAAAACAATATGCACAACACACACTATTTGTAATCCGGAGCCGGAGGGCTCAGTTCATGAAAAGAAAACAACAAGACAATCAGATGACACGCTTTTAGATCAGGCTGTTGTGCAGGGAGCTACCCTGATAATTACTCACGATACCCAAGACTGGACAGAGGCCGGATGAAAATCGAGATAGCAGGTGGTTAATCTGGAGTGCCAGGAGAAGCAGGGTCCACACTATTCGCCGAGGCATCATTCCTGTTCAAGCATGGAGCAGAGGGCTGATCCCCAGGCAGGTCTCTAGTCGGTGGCTTTCTCTGTGCAGTGGGGTAGTCTGGCAGGGCCAGCGTGGCATGGCCCAGGCCAAATGGAGATGAACGCAGATTCAGTGCGATTAGGCTGGATAAAGCTTCCAGCAAGCAGAACACAGTTCACACAGTGGGGAACCAAATCACTACCCACTTTCAATACACAGCACATTTACATGTAAGGAAATTGTACTGTACCAGGCAAACCGCTCTCTGGTCACGATCGCAAACTCTCTGCACAAACCGGGGATTCAAAAGCAGCTAGAAATCCTGATAGGCTGATCGCATTCAACAAATCGTCGGTCTTCTTCAGGTTAAAGCCTGGTCACAGTCCAGTGGCTTAAATAGTCCTCACAACTCGGATTCAGTCTGAATAAACTCTGTTTCCCTCTCAGGGACAGCAGGCAGACAGGCAGGCCGAAATGCAGCCCTTTCACAGTTCTCCCATGCAAAACTACACAGAACTGCTGCTCAAAATCACTTGAGCTGTTACTCCTTCACTTCTCAGCTCAAAACTGAAACTAGCTGCAGCAGCCTGGGAGATTCCCCAAGATCCAAAAGGTTCGGTTGGCTGTTCTTCCTGTCAGTCACAACAAAGGCTCCTCCTTCAGGTGCAAAAAGGCACAAAAAGCCCAAAACTACAATTCTTTCAGATTTTGACTCCAGATAGCTCCTGTAGTCTGGCTCCATTTTAGGTCCCACCAGTACTGATTGGTCCAATTCGCAGTCCAGGACCAAGACAGTGGAGATAAAGTAAACAGTCCTTGCTGCAAAGAAGGCAGGTTAGACAAACTACATTATCATTATCACTCTAAATGATTTTCAGCAAATAGTTACATCTTTCAACAGAGCTCCCTCTCAGATTACTTATGACTGCTATCTAGGCAGCTCTTAAAGAGACAGTACACAGAGGCTATACAGGCACTCTCTGGCAATCACATTTAAACTGCTAAAATGCAGGACACCAGCCTGGCAGTGAGCATTTAGGCAAGCTCGAGGAAGACTTTTCGGGAACCCTCATTTGTAGGGGGGTTACATTTGCAATTGGTATCCCAATATCATTGCGGTTCTGTGCAAAAAAAGGAGCCTAACCAGATTTCTGTATTTTCTACCTTATTTCCCCTCATAGGGGTTTTTACAGTACATAGAAACATATAAGTTGACTGCAGATAAGGATCACAAGGTCCATCCAGTCTGCCCATTTCTTTTTCTATCTTATGAATGTGCCATCAGCATTTGCTCTGCCAATGGCCTATCTATTCATACTCATCTGTATTGCTCCCTTATCCGTATCCCATGCCTGTTTGAAGCCCTGTACTGTATTCATATCCACCACTTCCTGAGGTAGGCCGTTCCATCCACCACCCTTTCTGTGAAAAAGAACTTCCTCACATTACCCCTTAATCGGCCTCCCTTTAATCTCATGCTGTGTCCTCTTATCCTGCTATTTTTCTTATATTGAAACATGTTAGACTCTTTCACCTTGTTAATGCCCTTAAGGTGTTTGAATGTTTTGATCATATCACCTCTCTCCCTCCTTTGCTCTAGGGTATACATATTGAGCTCCATTAATCTGTCCTCATATGTTTTCTGATGCAGTCTCTGCACCACTTTGGTTGCCCTTCTCTGGACTGCCTCAATCTGGTTTATGTCCTTGTGAAGGTGTGGCCTCCAGTACTGCACGCAGTACTCCAGATGGGGTATAACCAGTGTATTGTAAAGAGGGATTATTACCTCCCTCCCTCTTCTGACTTGTGATACCCCTACTTATACACCCCAACATCCCTTTAGCCTTACCTACTGCTTTAGTGGTCTGCTTGGATGATTTCAGGTCACTGCTGTTGATGACGTCCAAGTCTCTTTCTTCCCTTGTGACTGCCAGCAGCTCCCCTCCCAGCCTATAGGTGGTTTCAAGGTTTCTCTTCCCCATGTGCATGATCTTACACTTCTTTGCCTTAAACCCGTTGCCACTCTTCCGATCATTTTGCTAGTTTATCCAGATCTCTTCCCATTCTTCCCACCCCATATGGATCATCTACTCTGTTGCAGATCTTGGTGTCATCTGCAAACAGACAAACCTGACCCTCCAGTCCATCTGCAACATCACTGATTAAGATATTGAAGAGGACTGGACCCAGGACTGATCCCTGAGATACCCCACTTGTGACTTGCATCTCTTCTGACTTTATACCGTTTACCACCACTCTCTGTTTTCTGCACATGAACCAGTTTGCCACCCAGTTGACCAACATCTGACCCACCCCAAGCCTAACCAACTTATTAATCAATCTTCTAGGTGGAACAGTATCGAAAGCTTTGCTGAAATCAAGGTAGGTGACATCAGCTGCTCTCCCTTGGTCCACCACTCTGGTTACCCAGTCAAAAAAATCTATGAGATTAGTTTGCCAGGACCTTCCTTTTGTAAACCCATGCTGTCTTGGATCCTGTGCTCCTATGGATTCCAGATATTGCATTATCCTTTCCTTAAGGAGTGCCTCCATAATCTTGCCCACTACTGAGGTAAGACTGACTGGTTTGTAGTTCCCTGCCTCCTCCTTGCTACCACTCTTGTGGAGCGGGATCATATGAGCCCTTCTCCAGTTTTCTGGGACCTCTCCTGTGCTCACAGACTCACTAAACCGTTTTGCTTTTGACTTGTTTGGAGCATTTCTTTAGGGTTTCAGTGTTTGGCATGACTGATAGGACCAAAAAGAAAACAGGATCTACAGGCTCCATGTACCCTAAGGGCCCTGAAGAGGATCCAGTCCCTCAAATAAGCAGAAGGATAAAGCTGCTGAAGATAGTTTGGAAGTCATGGTGTCTGAATGGGGGAACCCTGAGCCCAGGAAAATTAAGAGACTCTGAACAGATACCAGATTCAGTGCCTGCTGAGAAACAAAAAAAAAAGCAAAAAAACATGTTGCTGTCCCTCCTAGTGAGGAAAGAAAGGAGATGCAAGTGAAAAAAAATAGAATGCCTTCAATAGAGGACATGACTCTACACATAATAAAGAGGACATGACTCTCCACATAATAAAGGCTAACTCCCACCAGCTATGGAACTTGTTAACTGCAACAACTGTGGAACACTCTTCACCAGAGCATTTGTTCTGAGGGTTGGGCACTGTCCTACATGCTTCGCCCTCAAGGATCTAAGATCTCTGCTCCAGTCAGCATGGACTGAGATACACTACCTCCGCTAACAACTCCTCCAGTCCTCAAAGGGCAACAATATGACATCAACAATTGGAAAACCACCTTCATAGCCACCCCTACCCCAAAGAACAGACTGACCGGGGGGCTGGCAAAGAGTTGGAAAGCATAGGACAAATCCTAAACCCATACTGAAGGAGGGTAGCACACCTATATACACATCGAATAAATACTCACCACTATCTTACAGGACTACTAAAGCAGCAGGCACTTAGGGCAGTAGCAGCCCAATGCAGGCAAGGAAGTACACTCCACTAAAAACATCACTAAAAAGGACATTAAAAAAACAGAACTGATAATCAGAGACTGCATGATAAAGGGAGTAGAGTCTCAGCTTCAGTATTACAACCAGACCAGAGCTGTGGTCTGGTGCCTCCCTGGAACATCAGCATGGAGGGACACAGACTGCATCAAGAAAATTGTACGCAGTGGGGAATGAGACGTGCAGATCATCCTCCACAAAGGTACAAATGACCTAGCCAGTCATTCCGTGGAAGAAACAAAAAAAACTCTTACCAGACTTGGTAACAAACTAGCCTCTCTTTCTTTCACTGTCTCTTTTTCAGAGATTCTGCCTGTCTGGAGAAAAGGGGACAGCAGGCAGAAGATCAGGGAGAAGGACATTGCCGAACTTAACTGCTGGCTGGAAAACTGGTGCAAAGAAAAAGGGCATCACTTTCTGGAAAACTGGCAGACCTTCTGGGAGAGGGACTTCTTTTAAATTTGATGGCCTGCACCTCACTAAGGAGAGGACTCGAGCACTCAGGCAGAAATTCAACATCCATATCAGTCAGTTAAACTAGTGGAGGGGGAGGAGCTGCAGGCAACCCTCATATCACAAGGGTCACCAACTACCCCTCCCCCAGCATCACCTACTGCAGCACCTAGATACCACAAGAACATTAACAGCGGTGACAATAAAAACACAGCCCAGCCTTCTCCACTAGGGAGAAGCATAAAGCGATTAAAACACAAAAAATCCAGATCAGATCTGAGAAATGACACACAGCACAAGGACTGCCAAGACTGGAAGGCTATGTGTATCAATGCTCGTAGTCTACCAAACAAAATCCCTGAACTCACATCCTTGATGGCAGAAGCACAACTGGACTGGGTCGCAGTTTCAGAAACTTGGTTCACCGTCAACCACACCTGAGATGTTACTATCCCAGGTTACACACTGTTCATAAAGGACAGGGAGGGAAAGAAGGGGGGCCTGGCTTTGTATGTAAGGGAAGGAATTTGTACAACAGAGACCCAGGGGAAGCACAGTAAAGCAGATGCCCTATGGGTCACCCTGGGAGCGGGGGGAAAGGACCCAATCCGTGTGGAAGTCATATACAGACCCTCAACCCAAAACAGTGACATCAACAAGCAGCTCCTGGAATCCATCTCAGCGATGGTGGACAAGGGATGAGTTGTTGGTCGGGGATTTCAGTCTGCCAGATGTGGATTGGACCTCAAACACAGCAGCCACAGAGTGGAGCAGAGAATTCCTGTTTACACTACAGGTCTAAATCAAGTTGTGCACTCACCCACCAGAGACAAAGCAATCCTAGACCTGGTACTCAGAAACAGCAGCAGGATTTCAGACATTAATGTGGGTATCAATCTGGAGACCAGTGACCACATGTCAGTCTGGTTATCAGTAAATAAAGAGGAAGGTAAAACTACACAAAAATCAAGATACTTGATTTCAGGAAAGCAAACTTTCCCAAAATGAAATCCAAGGTCAAGTCTATGCTAGACAACAATAACAAGGGAGTTGTAGAACACTGCTGGGAGAACTTAAAGAATTACTTAAATACAGTTACTGAACAATGCACTAGACAACTCGGCTAATCCAAAAGAAGGAAGAACCCTCTCTCATTCTCCACAGAGGTAGCAACCAAATCAAGGGAAAAAAGAGGGCTTATACGCAGTACAAGGAAACGAAGAGTGACACGGACAGGGAGGGATATAGAGACAGACTCAGGGAGGCAGGTAAAGCAATCCGGATAGCCAAAGCCCAAACTGAGGAAAGGACAGCACAGGGGGTAAGGAAGGGAGATAAAACTTTCAAGCGATACATAAGGGAAAAAAGGAAGACTAAAGGGGGAATAGTCTGTCTGGCAACCAGGGAGGGCCAGCTGTTAGAGAAAGATGAAGACAAGGCAGAGTTGTTAAACAAATTCTTCTGCTCAGTCTTCACAACAGAAGACAGTGGCAAAGGACCTTCACTAAGCAAAGCAGAGCAGGATTGGGTGGGGCAGACACGAGCCCCTGCACAAAGGAGAGGGTCTTAGAGGAATTACACAAACTTAGGGTGGATAAAGCTATGGGGCTGGATGGTATCCACCCCAGAATACTAAAAGAACTTTGTGAAGAGATAGCCACACTGCTAGCTGAGCTATTTAATCAATTACTTGAGAGCGGCAAAGTACCCCAAGACTGGAAAAGGGCAACAGTTGTACACAAAAGTGGAAACAAGGAAGAGGCAGGAAGCTACCACCCAGTCAATCTGACCTGTATAGTAGGAAAAATTATGGCAACATTATTAAAGGAGAGAATAGTAGACTACCTAAAGGAAATAGGGAAACAACCCCAAACAGCATGGCTTCACAGCAGGGCGCTCATGCCAAACAAACATGATTGATTTTTTTCTATTGGGTTACCAAAACAGTGGACCAGGATGGGACAGTGGACATGGTGTACCTCAGCTTCAGCAAAGCATTCAACACAGTTCCACACAGGAGACTTGCTAACAAACTAGAGCACACAGGAGTCAGACAAAAGATAATAAACTGGATTAGAAACTGGCTACAGACCAGTACCCAGAGAGTTTTGATCAGTGGGGCATTATCGGGGGGGGAGGGAGGTGTGACCAGTGAAGTTCCACAAGGGTCTGTGCTGGGTCCAGTCCTCTTTAACATATTCATCAGTGACATCACTGATGGACTGGAAGGGAGGTATGCCTGTTTGCAGATGATACAAAGCTCTTCAACAGAGTAGACACACAGGAGGGGGCATTAGGTATGGAAGCTGACCTGAGGAGACTGGAAGAATGGTCCAGATGTTGGCAGTTAAAGTTTAATGCCAAGAAATATAAGGTAATGCACCTGGGAAAGTGGAACCCAGGAAAAAAGTACATACTGGAAGGGCATCAATTAGAGGAGACAACCATAGAGCGGGATCTAGGCGCGATCATTAACGATGACTTAAAGGTAGGAAAACAATGTAAAAAGGCAGCACAAAAGGCAAGCAGTATCCTAGGATGCATAGGAAGGGGTATTACAAGCGGAAAGCAGGAAGTCATCATGCCACTCTACAGATCATTGGTGAGGCCACACCTGGAATACTGTGTCCAGTTTTGGAGGCCTCACCTAAAAAAAAGGACATCGACCATCTGGAGACGGTGCAGAAAAGGGCTACAAAGATGGTGCAGTGCTAGCACCATGAGCCATACACAACAAGACACTAAGAGTTGAATTTATTCTGTCTAGAACAGAGAAGAAACAGGGGGGACATGATAGAATCATTTAAGTACATCAAAGGATTTAACACAACTCAGAAGGAAAATCTCTTCCAGGAAAGGTCCACGTCAGTGGTTTGACAGAAAACTTGTCGACCACTAGTACAGCGACGGTTGTTATGCTGACAGTCGACAGACAGCCATAATGGAAAAGAGTCTTTTTTTGTGGGGGGCTCTGCTCCCTCACCCCCGTATATATTATAATCAACTCCAAGTTGGAGTTGATTTGGAGAGGGGGTGCATGTTCACAAGAAAGCACTGCCGTGGTCCCGCAGGTACATGACAGCGACATGGTCGATTTGTTGCTGAAATGTACCTTTGTTGTAAAAGTTTTGCTGTAATGATGGTATACACTGGGAAACAGGGTGGCGCATACAAGAGGGCACAACTTGCGTCTGATGGGAGGCAAGTTTAAAAGTGACTCTTGAAAGTACTTTTTCACAGAGTGAGTGATAGACCCATGGAATAGCCTACTACCAGAAGTGGTGGAATCAAAGACAGTAAGGGATTTCAAACTTGCGTAGGACAAACAATGTGGGTAACTTGTAAAAAAAAATATAATGGGGAGGAGGTAGCCACCTTGGGCAGACTAGATGGACCACATGGTCCCCCATCGGCTGACACTTTCTTATGTTCTTCTTATGTTCTTATGATTAAGGAATTGTACTTCCTCCAGACATTCCAGGCTATGGGGAATTTCATAAGCATGCCTACCCCCCTCCAGGCTCTGATTCCATTCCTAATAACTATGGAGGAAGGGGTCAAGACATACTGTGAAGTGGAGGAGGAGGAGGAGGAGGAAAAAGAAGAACCTATGCAGCCTGATGGCTGTCCTGAGCAAGAATTTGGTTCCACTCCTCGACTTTCGGATGACTATCCTTCACACTATACCCTTGTTAGGTAAATGATAAATACCCTCAACCTGTCCTCACAGGAGACTGCAGAGGATGAGGTAGAATTTAATGACATGATGTCCCTGATTCCCACAAAAAGATTGCTATTGCCTATCCACAAATCCCGCAAGAATGCCACTTTTAAAAGTATGTCTGCACCCACTTCAGCTGCTGCCATTGGTAAAAAAAGTCAAGAATAGTATGAGGTGGACAAGCAGGGTTCTGAATATCTCTATTCTCACCATGATCATGAGGGAGTGGACCAGACTGCCACCTGTGACAAGGCCAAGTTACTCCTTTCCACCCAGCCTCCTGAGAAAGACTGTAGGAAGCTAGATACCATGGGTAAGAAAGTTTATACTTCGGCTTCTCAGCTCCTAAGGCAAACAGCTTACTTGGCCTACACAGCACAGTATGAGAAAGCCCTTTGGAGCTCCATTTTGGCAAAGAGTGAGAAGATCAATGGTGGTCTGGCACAACATTTGGCTGATACAGCAAAGATAGCCATGGATGCCACTAAATACAAGTTCCACATAGCAGTGGATGATAATGACACTGCGTCCAGGGTCTAAGGCACTCAGTGTCCATAAGAAGGTTGGCTTGGCTTAGAACCACAAACCATTCTCAGAACACTCATATAAAATCAGTGGAGTTCCCTTGAGAGGGAAATTATTTGTTTAGTGACAGGACAGAGGCTTACATGAAGAAAGTGGATAAATCCAAGACAACCTACAGGAGCAATACTGAGAAGAAAAAGGCCTCTACGTCCAAAAGGCCTTCTGGAAGGTGATGTAGAGCCGGGGTTTACTACCCCATGCTTACATCACATATGACTTCACCCCTCAGAGGGGTTTCTTCAGAGGTAGAAGGGGTCCAGGCATGCAGATACAGTGCCAGTTCCCAAAGCCCAAGTGAAACTAAATCCCTGACAAGCCTGCACAGTTTGCCCAACCATTGCCAGTGTGGGGGGGGGGGGGAGAGACTCATTCACTGTTTCCAATAATGGGAAAGAATTATCACAGACAAGTGGGTCCTGGAATTAGTGAGTCAGAGTCTGCCCTTGCAATTCAAACAATTTCCGAAACTGAGCAGTCACAAAACCTTCACCCTCATACTCCAGCAGAAAAACTGTTGATGGAGACAGAGATAAAAAGTTGCTAGAAGCGAATGCAGTGGAAAAAGTCCCTCCTCACAGTGGAGGAATGAGCTTTACTCAAGATACTTCCTGACCCACAAGAAAAATGGAGAGTGGTGGCCTATTTTAGACTTGAGATACTTTAACAAATACTTAAAAAGGGAAAAGTTCAAGATGGTATCACAGGGATCAGTGATTCCATCACTTCAGCAAGGAGGTCAGCTAGGGTCACTGGATCTGAAAGATGCCTACTTTCACATACCAGTCAGGCCCACTTACAGAAATTACCTCAGATTCAGGGTATGGAATTGCTACTACCATTTTGCAGCACTTCCCTTTGGCCTATCGTCAGCACCCAGAGTGTTCACAAAGTGCCTAGCCATAGTGGCAGCACCTTTGAGGAGGCAAGGGTGGTGGTTTTTTCCTACCTGATATGACTGGCTAGTCTCAGGAAAGTCACACCAGGAGGCCAAATCCTCCCTCCTCCTCACACAAGGCACTCTAGAGGACCTGGATTTCCTGATAAATGTCCAAAAGTCACAAAAAGTACCAGTTCAGGTTCTGGACTTTATAGATGCAGAATTAGTTATCCTCCAAGGGAAGGCATTCCTTCCTCAGAAAAGTGTAGCAAACCTGATTGTAACTGCAAAATCCTTCAAGGCAGGCCAGCTCAGACCTGCAAGGGATTTTCTGTGGTTGCTGGGGTGCATGGCTTTATCCACTGCAGTGGTACCAGGTTCCAAATGAGAGATATCCAGTACCACCTGGGGAGCCATTGGTCCCAGAGGTAAGATCCAGCGTCAAAACTAGTGGCTATCACTAGCTGTCTTTTAAGGGCACTGGAGTTGTTGAAGGAGCAAGGCAACCCAAGAGAGGGAGTTCCCTTCCTTCAGCAATCAACTACAGTCATACTCACTACAGATGCCTCCCTCCTTGGCTGGGGTGCCCACCTGGAGGACCTTGCTGTAAGTAGTATGTGGAGCCCACCTTAGTCTCAGGAGCACATAAACCTCTTGAAGCTCAAGGAAGTGTACTTGGCAATGCAAACCTTTTCCTCACACATCAGGGGTCGGTCTGTCCAAATCAGGACAGACACCACCACTACCATGTATTATATAAACAAGCAGGGAGGAACAAGATCATCAAAGCTGTGCACAAAAGCAATGAAGATCCAGAACCTAGTGTACTTCCTGGATATCCGGCTCTTGGCAGTATACCTGCAAGGAAAAGACAATGTCCTGGCAGATTCTCTGAGCAGAATTTGCCAGGGAAACCATGAATGGACACTGAACAAGCAGGTGCTGGCTACAGTGTTCAGAAGGTGAGGTACACCATAGATAGATCTGTTTGCATCCTGGGAAAACAACCAGCTTCTACTGTCCTGTTGCACACACCCCTCTCCCCCATGGTGGGCACAGTCCCAGAGGAATCTTTAGACCCCAACTGCTCAAGGAAGTTTCTGTATGTCTTCCTACCATTAACACACATAGTGAGAGGGCTGCTAAAACTGAGAAGGGAGTCAACAAAAATGGGCCTTGTAGCTCCAGATTGGGCCAGGCAGATTTGACATTCACTTTTTCTGTCCCTCTCCATCAAGCTTCCCCTGAAGCACAATCCGTTGACTTTGTCTCAGGGCAAGATAACAATTTCTTATCCAAGAACTCTACACCTCTGACTATGGTACTTCAAGAGCTAGATTTCTCTGGACTAAACCTCTCTAAGAAAGTTTTTGAAGTGCTTAAGGTGTCCAGAAAACCAGCAATGAGGAAAACCTACACCTCAAAGTGGAAAAGATTTCCCTTTCGTGCTCCTGTAGGCAGTTCAGCCAATTTTGAGTGAGCTTTCCTTCAATCTTGAACTACCTGGTCCTCCTGCAGTCCATTGCCTTAGGCCCTGAACCCTGAAAGTGCATCAGGCAGCAGTGTCAACATATGCCTTAGCTGGCAAGGCTAGGTTGGAGGCCTTGTAGCCCACTTGCAAAAGGTTCTTTAGAGGCCTTGCTTACCTGTACCCTCCAGTAAGGGATCCTTTCTCCACCATGGGACCTTAATTTGTGTATTGCTCAGCTGATGGAGGCTCCTTTCGAGCCTATGGCAACTGCTGCCATGAAGTTACTGTATGTTACCTGAAAAACAGTTTTTCTGGTGGTACTCACATCTGCCAGAAGGGTAAGTGAGCTTCAAGCCCTCTCTACAGATCCTAACTATATCATATTCCACAGGAACAAGGTCGTTTTGAGAACTAGCAGAAAATTCCTACCCTAAGTGGTGTCTGAATTTTATCTGACTTGGTCTATCACACTTCTTGTTTTCTTTACAGGAAAGTCCAGCCAAAGGTAACAAAATTTCCACAGTCTAGATGTTCAGAGAACTCTAAGATACTATTTGGATCACACAAAGGATGTCAGGTCCACCACCACCACCACCACCCAGTTATTTGTCACCTACTGTGAAGTACGGCATGATAAACCAGCATCCAAGAAAAATATTTCTCACTTGATAGTTTCCTGCATTCAGTACTTTAATGTCAAAGCTTGCAAGTTGCCACCTGAAGGCCTCAGAGCCCATTCTGCAAGGGTCACATCTGTCTCTGTGGCAGCTTCCATGGGTGTTTCCCTACAGGAAATCTGTAAAGCAGCTACCTGGAAAACAGTACACACTTTCACAAAGCACTACTGTCTGGACATACAGTCCAGAAGGGATTCCAGTTTTGGCACTGCTGTCTTGCATAACCTTTTCCCTAAGTAGGTTCTGTACCCAGCCTCCCAAGGTACTGCTATGGAGTCTATAGCTGTTAAGCATAAGTGAGAGATTCCCAGGGCCTGAAGAAAAATTTCTCACCATAGCAATGTTGTTTCTTCCAAGGGATTCCTCACTATGCTTAACAATCCAATCCCTGCCTCCCCTTCAAGAATCTGGAAAAGGTTCACACAAGAACCACTTCTTTTCTGTTTACTCATGCATTACTTGTTACTGTACTTTACAATGGATAGTCAGTGATATCATCTTTAAAGAAGTTTTTATGACATTTTTAAAGATTTAGTCTGCCATGTTAAAAAGCTTTGGAAAACATTTTAAATATATATATATATATTTGATAGCCATTTAGCTTGTTTAGAGGTCACTGCTTTCCCGCGCTTTAAAAATCTACTGTTAGAATGTAGGTGAGTGTAACCATACAGCAGAGTTTCGAATTTTCTGCCAAGATTCTCTAATTAGTTTACAATTGTAGGCTCCTAGGCAGCTCATTCAAGGGAAATGACTGCAGTTGTTAAGCACAGTGAGGGATCCTTTGGAAGAAAGAACATTTATTATTTATTTAGTTTTTGTTGACCGGGTAAGTGCACTAGACAAATCCTGCCTATTTTCAGGCACAACCCGGGGGAAGGGGATACAGATGAATGCTAACTGACCTTGAACCAGATTAAGCTGTAAACATATCTACTGTGAGGAACTTTTTCATATGGACTATATAATAATTAAGTGTGGTATACAAGAACATGTACAGTACCTATTGAGGTAGCTAACCACAGAACATGTAAGCAACATTATGGTAGAGATGCAGCAGAGAGGTGCAAATGTCACACAGATCAGTAATGGAAAGTGTAATAAAAAATGGAAAACAAACCTCATTTAACAGTAAATCAGAGGTCCTGTTGCCATGAATTGTATTTTTTTTACTTGAAAATGGCAAACATTTTTTTTAGTAAAGAGCATGCTTATGAACATTTTCAAAAAGCTTTTACTTTAAGAAGGAAAAGTGCTCTAGTTGTTGTTTTGCGAGACTATTTTGGTGCATTCTGCAGTTGTCCTGAAAGTGCATTATGGTATGCAGTACAATTGTTGTAAAATTTATGATTTCTTACCTGTCCTTTGTTGAGTTTTTAAATATGCTCAAATAGTATTGTTACATGGTAATTGTATTTCTTAGTAAGAGGAGCAAGCTAAAACTGGTTGTGAGTTATGGCTATCAGCAATTCAATTCAAAGAAAACACTTATGCAAAGTGTTCTGCTGTTGCAGTTCTGCAGTGCTCATTTATTTTATTTTCTACAAAATGACTTATCTCAGATCCACCTCAGAGCGCTCAAAATAACTATCTTTTGACTTTACAACATGTATTTTACATGGACTGTACTTTCTAAATGGAAGGAAAGTGTGAGTTCTCTTGATAGTGATAAATCCCACACATGTAAGAGTTTTATTACATATTTATTTTCAATCTGTTTAGTATTTGTGTATCTGAATGCAGTGAAACGTCGGAGAAGCCTGTGCATTTCTTAATGAGCCTAAGTCATGAAAATGAAACTAGGATAGGTTTGCAAATTCTTAATTGTTTCTAATTTTTCTTAAATGATGTTTATTTTAAGACTAAATAAGCATGCTAATCTGCCTTTTCTTTTTCAATTTCCTATTACATCCTCATTCCCTAGAGGAGTCTGACAGTCCTTCAGACCTTTTACAAGTAAAAACCATCATCACTCAGAGCAATGCAGCTTGTCTTGATGTACCCCTGATTTGAACCCTAGTTTACTCTCAGTTTATTTATTTACAGTTTATTGACCAGCAAGGGTACATTGAGTCCAAGCTTGTTTCTAGGTGTGACCATGGGGATAGAAATTACAAGAGTGGGAGAATTCAGCAAAAGCTGTATATGGTACAATTTTAAAATGGGGCAAAATAGCAGAGCAAAACGGCATGACTGGGTGTGCGTTATTGTGGAATTATGGCCTGACTTGGGAAGTGAGGCATGAGGCAAAGCCATGTGTCTCAAGCACTGAGCAGTGATGTTGTCTTACAATTATGCACACCCTGGAGAGTAGAGAAGTTGTGAATTAAAACTACTCTAGGAAAGCTGGTGCTAGGTCAAAATGTATGCACTACCCATAGCAGGGTGAAGTTTCCTGACTTCATCCCAACCTCATGTGGTACCTACCATTCTTTAAAAAAAAAAAGAAATTCACCCAAATAGATCTGTTATCCCCCTACCAACATATCTTAGTATACATAGGTACCCCACACCCCATAATTTCCACCTTCCTCCTCCCCCAGTTCCAGCATTGTTTTATTAATTAATTATGATATAAAAACAACCCCGAAAACTGTGTTCCCACCACCCACCACTCCCATCCACCCAATCCACCCAAATATACATTAAAGACTCCCACCCTATCACCCTTTTCCCCCACCCTTCTTCCCATCTTACCCCAAAGGATGCCCTTTTAAAACTTGTGAAAGAGAAGATTGTTCCTTACCATGGCAATGAGCCTCCCTGTTTGCCTGCTCTGCCATTGGTGAATGAATAAGTGATGACATCTTTATAGCAACAGCTAATTGGTCACTGTGGTCAGCCAATCAGATGTTACTATAGGGCATGTAAACATCACTCCCCCCCCTTACCATTACATTGTATAGAAACCACAATGAAAAGAACTGGAGGAACAATAGATGCAGGGAGGAGGAAAGAAGCAGGGAAAGGTTACATCATGGCAACTCCACCAAGTATAGAGGCTGGGCTGGAACAGGACAAGGTATACCTACCCTGCAGCACTGTAAAAGCAAGCCAGTAGCACTGACAGCAAAGCAACTTGTGGAGCATGACAGGGATGAGTATATGGATGTGGAGCTGTCAAAACAGAGGTAAGGGGGAGGAGGAGGAGGAAGCACATGAGGAGGTACAGAAAGTACATGAAAAAAGCCCATGACTCATGCAGATAGTAGTAGAGGCGTGGGAGAGAAGAAGTACAAGAAGAGGAGGAGCAGGAGGAAGAAGCAGGAGAGCCGGAATCGCATGAGGGAAGAGATGCAAGACAGGAAAATGAAGAACAAGATGAGCTTGAAAGTCTGTTACCAGTTACACAACTGACTAGTGGTGATGACAAGTGTGACGCTAAGGAGAGGAGGCCATCACAAGAATAGATGACAGCATTTAAAAAAAAGGAAACCAAAAAAGGGAAAGCGAAAAAAAACATCATACTGTACCACCTGCTGCTGCCCTGCCTGGCCATCCACAATGGCATAATTGCCAAAGTGGCAGAAAAAAAAAAGAAATCACTTTGTAGTCATTGTCCAATTTCTCATAAAGTCATCATCCCCCCCTTCCCGGTTCCACTCACATGGGAGAAAAACAAAGAGACATTCTGCAGTGTGGGATTGTTTGACAGATGACACCACACATCCACTGAAGGCGTGTTGCAATTAATATGGTAGAAAGGTCAGATGGGGTCAGTCTATTCAAACATCGGGAACCAGTGTTTTGACATCATTTAAAACGTGAACATGGCATCTTGCTAACAGCCACATCCATTCCAAATCCCCACTCTGTTCAGATGGGCCAGCAGCAATATCAGCAGCAGCAGCATCAGTGAGAGTTGGGTATGTGAAGTCGTGGGATTAGATGGTTTGTTAAAGTAATGCATCAACCATGGCAGCCACAGCAGCCAGCTGATGCATCCCCGGAAACTGGTACTGCTTCAAATGCACCACTCCAACCACCACCAGTAAAATGAACAATGCTGCCCATGTCACTAGATAACCCACACTAAAATGCAACCTACTCACCCAACTTCTGTCTGAATGATACAAATCATTAGAAACCTTCTGTCTGAATGATACAAATCATTAGGAATATGATGACCCTTGATCTTCAACCATTTCCATCGTAAAAGAAACCAGCTTTTGAAAACTGTTTCATCATGTGAGGTCCAAATACAACATTCCATTATGCATCATGTTTTCCAGGCATGTTCAGCCCAGTAAGTATAGTATAAGGCAGTATACATGCAGATGGTCACACTTCTGGAAAAGGTAAGAGGGGTTTAATTGCAGTTATAAAATGGGTCTTGAAAATCCTGTAACCTCATTGGTCAAAACATGTCACATGACCGTGTGTAAATCCTGCAACATGCAACTGGTAAAGATCCCAGTAATTAAATGTTTACTTTCTCTGACCCTAATTCATTTTTATTTATTTATTTATTTTTTTGAACTTTATTGACCTTCCTCTGTGAACTCTCTCAAGCATCCTCCTGAACACCCGGTGTCTACCTCTTGTCGTGCCCACCTTTATCCGCACCACCTAGCCCAGCACATCCCTCGGGTCTGAACCCTCCGGGGAAGGGCCACCCATCCACCCAGGCGTTTCTATCTATAGGGTTGAGCTCCAGGCCGGGGACATTGAGAGGCGAGCCGACATTGGGAGTGCGAACCAGAGGGGAGGCACCTCTGCTCATCACTGAGGAAGGGTATTTCAGTGATTTTCGCCTCCCGAGCCTCGACGCAATGGCGTCTATTGACACCCACTGCAGCTCCACCCCCACTACTTTGCTGCCCTGATGTACGCAGTGCCTCCAGTCTCCACCGGGGGCCGCTGCAGTACCGGGCAAGCCTGTGTCCCTCCCCAGAGAGAGGAGAGCTGTCCTCTGGATGCTCAATCCTTTCTCTCCCCTGCCGACCCCCGATGACCCGGGCTCGTTTCCAAACCCGGGTCGCCGGCATGACATGAGGTGTGGTGTCCAGCGCCTCAACCCTCAATGCCACCAGGCCGGCCATTTTTATTTTTATTTTTAATAACAGATTCACTTTATAATCACAATAATGCACTTCAGGGCATGTGTAGTAGTGGGATTTACACACTTCTTGTCTCGTTAAAGTCATTGGCTGCGTCTCGTGACACACCACACAAGGCATGTGTAAATCCCACAACAACACATGCTCTGTCATGCATTATTGCTTAATTATATAGTGGCCTGAAAAAATCTTGCTTCCTGATTGGTCAGCATGCCTTAGACATAGTGATATTATCTGACAATAACATCACTGTGTCTAGGGCAGGCATCGGCATGACCTCATAACATTAAAAGAAATTCCTACATGCTCACTCCCTCCCAAACCCAGTTTACATTCCCTCGCTAAGTGCCTTGCCACTAGCCACAAACAATTTATGAAATGGAGTCAGCACAGCTTAACACCCCCGACCACACACTTAACTGCACTGGATATAAAACCCACATTTCTCAATTTTCATAAAATAAAAAATAAAATATGAAGCCTTTTCAGTGAAAGGCTTCATCTATCCCCACTCGTTTGTCACCTTCCCTCCGCTCCGACGACAGTAAATACATCTTACAAAGGAGCACAATTCTTTCATCTGTTTCCTTTTATCTCCCAACACAAACACATGACAACTATCCCAGGAGAACTAAAAGCATACACGAACTCTCATTATTTGTTCAGACCAAGTGGTGCTGGTGTGAAAGAGAAATGGGCAGCACTGACGGATTCACGTTCACAGTTCCTCACTCAGTCAACACACACTTGCTTCTCTGCTCGGTTCCTTCCCATAGATCGCGGTTTTAAAACTGAGACACAAAATCCTCACCGGGTACCAGGGCAGGCAGCAGTAGATGGCAGTTTAAAAGGAAAACACCCAATCAATGGAGGGTGTGGGGGGGGGCAGGCAGTGAAGGGGGGCAGAGTCCAACATTAATAAAGAAGCTACATATACCAGCAGCACCACCTACTAGACACAGTTCAAATGGTGGACTTTTTTTCCTCTACATAGAAAACTGAATTATAAAATGTGGAAAAATGAATTTAAAAGGTAAAAAAAAAGTATGTTTTCACTTTTTTTTTTTTTTTTTACTTTGTTTCTTGCCTACCTGTCTGGGGCATTGCTTGGGCTTGCTCACTTGGCTGAGCCCCTAACCGCCCACCTGAACCACTCTCCCGACAGACGCTCGGGACCAGGATCCCCACCTCCTCATGGCAGTCAGAGAAGGCAGGGGATCCCCAAGGGTAGAGTCGGGCTCATGGCTGGCACTGGGCGTGTGGAACTGCAGCCCCTGGAGGTCGCCGTCACCTCACCCGATAGGCAGGGTTTTTTCCCGTTAGCTTGCTGGTTGCCCCCTAAGAGAGCGGTGTACAATGACGCCCATGCATAGCTTCCCTGCTGGCATCTGCTGCTGTCCTCCCCTCACGTAGGCTGGTGTACCTGGGTTTCCCCTGATCTCCATCGGGGGCCACCAGGACACCGAGCAAACCTGGATCCCTTCCCAGGGAGAGGAGAGCAGTCCTCTGAATGCCCCATCCTCTCCCTCTCCTCCAACCCACGGCCGCCCAAGTCCGTCCCTGAACCCGGGTTGCCATTGTGGCATGAGGTGTGGCATCCAGCGCCTCAACCTTCAGCACCACCGGGCCGGCCTATTTTTAAACATTTTTACTTTTTCTTTTTACAAACGAGCCATTGTATAATAGCAATATGGCACTCCAGGGTGTGTGTTATTGTGTAATAATGTCAGTCCTCTGGTGGTGGAATCAGTGATATTAATACACAATAACACACACCCTGTCATGTCTCATTGCTTAATTCACTAGTGATATCTGGAACAGCAGTCCAAACCCAAGCCATTGAGTTGTGTCCAAATCAAACTCCACCACCATTCTCATTCTGCCTCTACCACCACTTGCCCCTTCAGGAATTATATTGTAGCAGACATACTCACAGAGGGACACCAGTAGAGGAAGTGTTTTACTTAATGTTCCAGTCATGGAGGGGAAGCACAGTGGAGAAAACATTTGGCAAATAGGAGCTCAGGAGTTTGCGGACAAGAAGGAGCATATGCCCATCTGGTCTGTCTGCCATTAATTAAGCAAAAAGGCACAACAGTATGTGCATTGTGCTGGGATAATGGTATGTCTCAGGTGGGTTGAAGTACAACACCAAAGGTGGAGTGGTTCCACCACCAGAGAAGTGCTGGTATTCCAGCATGGTAGACTGTTAGCACAGCAACTACATTAGGGTGCTGCAACAAGGGTGACAGTGACAGAGGCGATCTTGATTTTGGATCGCCCCTCATTCATGAGGTCCTTTGCACCCACACAATTTCTGCCCCTTCCAGAGGAAGTTATCTTTAGTTGTGGGGGACGAAGCCTCCCACAAAACAGGACTGTTTCCTGGGAACAACGTTTTGGTGCTATATGTCCTTGGAGCCATAATGCCTGGTTCCAGAATGCTGGGTGGCATATTGCGTTCGCCCATATCGGCATCGACAAAATGACTGTCGCACCAATATGGGTGAACCTCCCAGCACAGTGCACATCCTGAAGTTCCTTACTGTGATTATGAAATGGGTCTCTTACTAGGAGTTAATAAGATCATTTAAAAAATTTTATTTAGAATTAGTAAAAGAAAAAAAAGGATTAAAGAAATCCCGCTAACTAAAAAGTAGTCCCTTTCAGATGTTTTACTATGTTAGATTGGACAATAGGTGGTGCCTACCCTGCCTGTGTTTTCCTGTATTGTGGTAAGGGCACTGTATGGATATTACAGCTTGAGTGCCACCTTCAGCGTGTGCTTAAAGGTCGGCATTTCTGCATCCGGGTATCATGGAGAGTGTCAGGAGCACCTGTCTATTAGGATGGCAGCTTTTTGTCCATTATAGTGTGGCTGGAGGGTGTGTCTGTGAAGGCATGTGGTAGCAGTGAACAAAGATGTGCTTGGCAGCAATTTCAGCAGGGTCGAGTGGAGTTGGAATATGAGCACATTATTGAGGTCAACAGTAGATTTTTCCGTTGTAGTTTGTATGGTGGGAGGGCGTGCAAGACCATGTTTAGTGTGGTGGGTGGGAGCAGCATGTCACAGTTTAAATTAACAAACCCATGGTTGGCAGCACTTTCAGTGGGGCTGTATGAAGTTTGAATGTGAGCATGTTGTTATGGGCAGCAATAGTCTCCGGTTGGAAACCATAAATAAAAAACTGAAACTGATAATGAGGTAGGAGCCTATGAAGGAAGCAGACCTGATAATTTAAATTGCGAAACAAAATAAATGATTTGGGGCTTTTTTTTTTTTTTTCTGCTTGAGTAGGAGACAGTTTTCAGATGCTGCTTACTGTGGTGATTTTGGGTGCAGGTTGGACCAGTGTAGGGATTTTGATTTTGAGGGTAAACAGCAGAGGGCATGGATCTTCTTCCAGTGCTGTTGTACTGGGATATCATCACAAGGTTCCGAGGTCCTCAGCCAATTGGGTTTCTAGATTTTTCTACCAATTTCATAATTAATGGTTGTATCCACAGAATTCTCTAACAGATATAAGTCCAGCCTTTCTTTAAATATGAGTAGGTAAACACTTGTTGCTATTGTTTCAGGTAATTTAGTCCAAAATTGTACTGTCCTCTGAGTAAACTACCTTTAAAACCACCATCCTCATGTAGCAGATTTATAAAGTTTACCTTTTAATTGTAATTTATGACCTCTAGAATCCTTGTCAAGTGGTCTGAGTTCCAAGTGTAGACAGCTCATTGCGTCCTTTTTGTGATTGCTTTATAAAGAGATATTAGGTCACCTCTGATTCATCTCATATGTAGTCTAGCTCGTAAAGTCTGGATTTGTATGGTAGGCCTTCTATGCCTTTTATTAGCTCTGTTGTCCTTCTCTGTATCCATTCATTTAATTTTTTATCGCCAGAATTTTGAGGTGAACAAAAGGAGCTACAGTATTCCAAATGATGTCTGTGATTCTAGATGTCTGTAAGATGTCTGTTTCTGTAATTTTATCTCTATGTGCGATATTCCTTTTAATGCACCCCAACATTTTATTACACTTGGAAGCTATGTTGTCAGATTGCTTGGTATGTTTCAGACCATCTGCTACATAAGTACTCAAGTCTTTTTCACAGTGTGTTACTGTGAAACACAATGGAGATTGCATATGGTGTTCTAAATGACATTATCACAAATGCTCTAAACATTCATGCACCAGTCTCTAAACTACGTATTAAAAATAAAACCTGTCGTTGGTTCAATTCTGACCTTAAATCCACCCTTCTCGAAAGGGACAAGCTTTGGAAAAAAGCTCGAAAAACTAAATTAGCCTCTGACTGGGAGCAATTCAGAAAAGCCAGGAATCTCTGCACCAAGAAAGTGCGAGACACAAAAGCTGCATATTACATGACTGAATTAGATTCCTCATACTACAACCCTGCCAAGTTTTGGAACACTATAAAAGATATAACTGGCCATGTCCCAAGTAACTCACTCCCAGCAAAACTACAATGTGGAAACAGAACCATCAGTGACAAAATAGAAGTATTGGAAGCCTTCAATAATCATTTTACAACTGCTGGGCTAGCATTCGACTCCTCTCCAGCCAACCAATTGAGAGTACATATAGGGATTGAGAACACTGATGCAAGGGTGACTGACTCCACTTTCTCCTTCAATCCAGCCACGCTGAAGCAAGTCGAAGAACTAATCTTACAGTTGGACATAAAAAAGAGTGCAGGCGCAGACTCCCTTGACCCATACTTTTTAAAAATTGCCATACACGTATTAGCAGTACTAGTAACACATCTGTTTAACCTTTCTCTACAGTCTGGAGTCATCCCATCAATCTGGAAAACCGCTCAAGTGATTCCACTTCTGAAAGCCGGGGATCCCACAGACCTTAATAACTACAGACCAATTTCCATTCTTACTGTGCTGTCTAAACTACTTGAAAAAATTGTGAGCACCCAGCTAAGAGAATATCTAGAAGCCAACAATCTACTAAACCCAGCACAATCTGGTTTCAGAGCAAACCACAGTACCATAACAGCTCTTGCAAAAGTTACCAATGACTGGCAACTTGAATTGGATAAAAAAAAATTGTGTATGTGCTGTCTTCTTAGACCTAAGTAAGGCCTTTGACACGGTTGACCATGACCTGCTCCTCTCCTCACTGAGGTCTATTGGACTTGACACCAATTCCATTAGATGGTTTAACAACTATCTTACAGGAAGAACCCAGCAGGTAAAGGCCGAAGGAGATATATCCCCACTCAGACCACTTCAAAGAGGAGTACCACAAGGATCTATTCTTGGCCCTATCCTCTTTGCCATATATATCAATAGCATTGACACAAATCTTACCAAAGCCACTGTACACCTGTTTGCTGATGATACAGTACTGTATGTCAGTCACCCTTCTCCTACAACAGCCAAAAGAACTACAAGCAGAATTCGACCTACTGCAACTCCAGCTGCTGAAAAAAAAACTACTATTGAATGCAAAAAAAAACTAAGGCAATGTTCTTTTCCCCACAGGTGCGGCAAGATACTCAATCCCAGTCGATCTCCTAAATTATCCACTGCACTTGGTGAAAATCTCGAATATGTCACAAAATTCAAATACCTGGGGGTATGGCTAGATAGGAGATTAGACTATCTAGAACATCTGGAAGAGCTGCTAAAAAAACTTAGACAAAGACTTGGACTTTACTATAGAATAAGGCACTTCCTTTCAAGTGATTCAAAAAAGAAGATGGTCCAGGCCACATTCCTCTCAGTATTAGACTACGCTGACTTCCTATATAGTCGCTGCCCTACGGTATGCTTGAAGAAATTAGATACACTATACCACAGAGCTTTGAGGTTTATCACAGACTTACCATACAGTACTCACCACTGCTTGCTATACTCCGCAGTTGGTTGGCCCTCGCTTCAATACAGAAGGGATAGGAATGCATTACTATGGACTTACAGAGCAATATTACAGCAGCTTCCAAAATATATCTCAGACTGTTTTCTACAAGCCTCATCAAGTAATTATGCATTAAGAAGCCTGAACTTCATTACTCTTAAAGTGCCTAAGTTCCACTCTTGACATGGCAGACATGCTGTTAGTTATGTGTTATCTACCCTATGGAACACAAAGCAAAAGACACTGAATGTGAACAAGCTCATATCTGTTACAGCCTTTAAATATCTATACAACAGAATATTCAAAGAAAAATGTAACTGCTTCCGCCAACATTAGACTAACCCTCCATCTTTCCTACCAGCTAGACAACTATTCAAGAGGTAGCTCCTCAGCATCCTCCTAGCAGTTACTTCACATTTCATAAACCTTTACTACAATCCTTCCTTCTTAAGCATTATATACTTAGTCTCCTTATACTTTCAGTTTTTACTTCCCCAGTCCAACCCCCTCCCCCCTTGACCTACTATTGATCCCTCTTTGACACAGCCTTTTCCACTCCTTCCCTTTCACCACCCCTGGCCACAACATTCTGTATACACTCCTTTCATCCCCCTGTCACTGCTTCAGCCGGTATTTGCCTCTTACAAATCACTCCCTGTAGATATATCTTCCAGATGTCCTTACAGCTCATTACCCGAGTTTAAAAACTATCTAATAATTCCCCTGACACATTTAACCTTCACCAAAAAGTGCTAGTTTCTAAAGTGTCCTCCACTAACAAGCTGGCTATTTGTTGAATCATGTATATATGTAATATATATTTTTTCTTGTTATTAGCTGTTCAAAGCACTCTGTCTTGGAGTTGTTGTTTCTGTATTCATTTGCTATCCTCTCAAAGTTGTGTATTCTTTGCATGTTATATGTCATACAAATTGTATCTTGACCTTACCAGGTCCATCTTGCAAATGAGCATTGCTCAATGATGTTCGCCTGGATAAATAAAGATTTGATTGATTGATTGATTACTCTCAGCTTGATCCCACCTAAATTGTATGATTTAGACTTGTTACTCTGGTCAAAATGCATTGGTACACATTTCGTAATTGAACTGAATGTTGTGTTGTACTGACCACCTAAAGAATTTGTCCTGCTACATCTGGAATAAAACTTCCTTCTCCTTAGTAACCATAATATGCCCTACCATGGCATAATCTGCTAATTTGGTTAGCCTTCCTCCTTTTGCTACTTGCATATTAGTTATATAGATGTTGAACAGACTTGGGCACAAGACAAATCCTAGAGGTACATCACTGGTTTCTCTCAACTCGGTTACGGGAGTGCACAACTGTGGAGGGTTTTAAGCTGGCCCTAAAGACTTTTCTGTGGCACCAGGCATATGGTGAATGATAAACTGATTAATGTCATTTAATGATGTCTAATTTTCTGATTGTTTTATTCAGATCTGTTTCTGATTTTAACTTGTACAGCGCCTTGGCACTTGAAAGGCGCCTAAAAAATAAAGATATTATTTATTATTATTAACTTATTTGAATCTTGTCCATTAACCATTACAAATTGTGTTCTTCCATTCAACTGTGCCCTGATCCACATAATAATTTTACTATTTAGCCCAATCTTAATTAGACTCTTTATCAGCTTGGCATGTGAGATAGTATCAGATGCCTTGCAGAAGTCTAAATACACCACATCAACTGGTTTTCCTTCATCTATAGTGGGACTAACCCTTTTAAAAAAGTCTATTAGACTTGTTAGGCAAGATCTTCCCGTCCTGAACCCATTGTCATCGAGATGATTATTTATTATGTCCTTTATTAAGGATTCCATAATATTCCTCAACAGGGAAGTAAAGTTTACCAGTCTATAATTTCCTTTTTCCCTCCTACTGCCTTTTTATAGCTGCATTGCGAGAGCTATGCTGATGTATTGCAAACAGAAGACGAAAAGTAATGGTGTCTGACTGGAATTCCTAACGCAGCACATCTGTATTCTTACAAGTGGAGTGGAGTTGAAGCACATCTTTCTGCAAATCTGTCACCGTTCTCCTCATTCACTTAAATTTATTTCCTTCTCAAAGCCGGCCCAGTGATGTTGAGGGCTGAGACATCCGTGCCTTACCTCCTGCCACACCGGTGGCCCGTGTTCATGGTGCAAGCGGGCCACCGGGAGTTGTATGGGGAGGGAGAGGATCGAGCGTCCAAAGGACTGCTCTCCTCTCCCAGGGAGGGAGGATTGGTGCACCCCCTGAATAACTGCTCCCAGGTGGAGGCCCGAGGGCAGTGCAGGTCTGTAGGGCACCAAGGAAGGGAGGGTGCTGTGGGACTTCCGCAGACTTGCACGTGCCTCCATGTATGCATGTCTGGCATGCGCGCCCTGGCAATGGGGAAGGGAGAAAAAATTGGAAAAAAAAACCCTGGCAGCGGATGATGACCAACCCTCTGCAGGCTCCACACCCGGCAACTGGGCAAGAACTCTGAGTAAGTCCCGGCGAGACTGGGGTGATGAGGTTGGGTGTGTCAGTCAGAAGGGGGCAGCGAGGGATGTTAGGCACTAAATACCTATATAAAAAAAATTGTTTTCTTCTTTCCCCCTTCCCCGCTACACTATTTTCTTGCTGACCCATGTATAATATTATAACATTGCAACTGACCAGATCTTGTTAATTATTGTGTGCATGAAAGTCATTGCAATCTGAGAACTCTCCCTCTTTCCCTAGCAGATCATGCCCCACTGCACTCGGATAACAGGGTCTGCTAGGCCCCCGTCATCAGACGCTCATCAAGCCAGGGATCAGGAGCGGGAGTCAGTCAGCGTGTGAGAGCTAAGGAGGGCTGGAGAGGCTACAGAAGAGGGGTCCAATGATTGCAGCAGCAATAGAGCTCCCTCGCTAAAAAAAATAAATCTCCCTCCATCTACAGTGGCATTACTGGACTCAGTAACTGGGGCTCGGAGTACCAGCAAATGACAGATCCCTGGGAAAGAGGGGGGCCATAGGTGCACGAAATGCAGGGTGAGGAGTGGCGGTCGCCCCCCTCACTTTTTCTATCCCAAGATTTTCCTTTTACTGAGTTGCTGCATGCAAGTGAAGATGAAAAGGCTTAAGGCTCTCTCTCTTTTTTCACCTTAGTGCCTTTGAAGCTCCGTGGACTCTGCCACGCCCCAGCCCCTGTCAGACAAAAGAAAAGAACTGCCTTGCTGTCTTGGGAATCTGCTAAGTGTGGCACTCAACAGGTTCCAGAGACAGCAAGACATCTCCTTTGTTTGTGCCTGACGCTGTCCTCCTTTTGTTTATAGGATCAGAAAGGCAGGAATTCCACCTAGTTTATGTAAATGCTTGAAGGTGCACAGTCTCAGTTGTGCTTCTTTTTCTTCAGAGGACCATTCTCTCTTACATGTTCCTTTAGTTCGTACATTAAGTAGACAACGTACTTTTACTTTTTTTGCAGCTTCAATATGGAATTAAATACCATTACAAATTAGGTGTTTACCCACTTTCAGTGCCTTTTCAATTTAATTACGGTCTCATTTTAAAGTACTGATTAAATGAAAGTGTTTTTAATAGTTATGTAGTAATATTTGTATTGATCTATTTGTCATGGAACTTTATAGTTTCTAATTCTGCATTGTTTTGTACTGTATTGTATCTTATGTATTTAGACCTCAGTTTGTACCTGTAAAAGGAAGTGTACTTACCCATTAAACAAATAAATGAAATGAAAGATGCTCCCAGCACTGCAAGTATTCCTTCCCTGGGAGTAAAGCCATTAATAACTTTACTCCAGTCTCCCTCCTGTGAGATGAACACACTACTAGTAGTACTTGGCACCTCTTTTTTTTTTTGTTACAGTTAATCTTTTTATTGAGTTTACAAGGTTTAGTTCCATCAGTACAGTTATGCTATATGAAAAGTCTTTACATTGTTCCACCATTTTTATGGTCCATACTCTTCATTTTGCAACATTCATCTATGTATTAGATCTGAAATACATTTTGACAAACACAATTGTTTCTTTAGTAAGAGGTTTAATTACAGGTAATATTTGTATATATTTACTAGGTCTTTTCATCTCCAACAGTCTACAGATCCACCAGGCCTCTTCATGGTGGGCGTAGTAGATCCTTGACCTTGTTATTCCTGGTGGAAGGTGAACTGGCAGAGACATACTGGAGATATCAGCCCCAAATTAAATCATAGCTTTTTGTAGTACAGTCCACTCCACTTATAGCAACCATGGATAATTTGGGCGGTCGCTTGTGTCGGGCAAATTCAAAAAACCATTTACCCTCTCCATAGATTACTGTGTTAATGCCATCATTTATAACGATCTAGTGGCGCCTGCTATATCAGGCAGTTTTTGGCCAATTAAGAGGCTGTTAACAGGTTAACGGCCGATTGTGCCGGTGACACCCAGACGCAGTTAATTAGCGGCAGTTAGCACTTGTTAACAATCAGCTCACCTGGATCCAATTTCACTATCCTTTAACTCAGAAGCATCTTGCCATCAAAGCTGTTTGTTGCCCTGCGTGCTTAGCTGTAGAAGCTGTTGTCTGCTGAGCTGTACTCACTGTAACCATGGAGGAGGAGCCTGAGGAAGTAGTTTTGCCATGCTCCAACAAGCATTGGAGCAGAATGAAAGCATACATCCTGACTGGGAAATGCTACACAAAGTTGAAACAACCTGGCATCCGTATTGCTGACGTGTAGCAGCGCAAACCAAGATGATGGATTTCCTCACTGGACCCAAGTAGGAATGGTGCTATCTCAGCACCAGAGCTTTTGCTTGTTTACTGTGCTACAGTACACAACATACAGTATTAATTGTTTTAAAAACACTCACAAATTAAAGTTTCTGATTTAGAGCACTGTATTAGACGTAAACTACAGTACTGCTATAAATAAATAATGTGACTATGCGCAAGAAACACTCGTATGTGCTGTTATGTTGTTACTGTACTGTTGTTAAGTATGAATGGTCATAATGACCATTGAATATAGTGGGCAGATTCCTTTAGTACAAATGTGCCCAGTATAAGCAGAGGGCACTATATTTAAGAATAATGTGACATTACTTTGGCAAAGCTGTTTAACTTGTCCCTGGATACAGGGTGGGTGCCTGAAACCTGGAAGAAGGTGGACGTGGTGCCACTTCACAAGAGTGGCAGCAGAGAAGAGGTGGAAAATTATTGTCCAGTCAGCCTCACCTCAGTGGTGGGTAAGGTGATGGAGGGGGTTGTTGAAGGAAACTGTGGTCAGCTACCTTGTAAACATTGGACTACAGGACAACAGACAGCATGGCTTCACACAAGGGAGGTCATGCCAGACGAACCTAATCGAGTTTTTCGATTGGATGACGAGGGCGATCAATCGGGGAAGGCAGTGGACTTGGCCTCTGTGGACTTCAGAAAGGCCTTTGACACTGTCCCCCACATTCGGCTGGTAAATAAGCTGGAACGTTTAGGGGTGGATCCAAAATTAACAAGGTGGGTGGAGAACTGGCTGAAGGACAGAAGCTAGAGGGTGGTGGTCAATGGGTGCATTCCAGAGAGGAAGGGGTGATGAGCAGGGTGCCCCAGGGGTTGGTGATGGGACCCATCCTTTTTAATATCTATATCAGCGACATAGCGGAGGGACTGAAGGAGAAGGTCTGCCTATTTGCAGATGGTATAAACATCTACAGTAGGGTGGACACCTGGGGGGGTGGATGCAGTGAGGAAGGATATAAAGATCCTGGAGGAGTGGTGAAAACCTGGCAGCCAAAATTCAGTGCCAACAAGGTTACAGTAATGCACATGAGGTATAACAACCCGAAAACCGTCTACACATGGGGATTTAGGGCAACTGAGCAGGAGAGGGATCTGGGAATTATAATTTCAGATAACCTTAAGGTGAGAAACCAATGCAGCAAGGTGGTGGGCAAAGCGAACAGAATGCTGGTGTGCATAGGGAGGGGTATCACAAGCAGAAGGAGGGAGGTGCTGATGCCCCTTTGTAGATCCATGGCCAGGCCTCACCTGGAGTTTGTGGTACAGTTCTGGAGACCTCATCTAGGCAAGGACATAGACAAGGAGGCAGTATAGTGCAGTGGTTTAAGGCTCTGAGCTGCAAACTTGGAGACCTGGGTTTGAATCCCACACCCCCCACTTGCATACTGTGTGATTTTGAGCAAGTCACTTAACTTCCTTTTGCTCCCAGGCTTACCTGTAAACAAGCTTTTAGCTTAGTGTGTCTCTCCTGGTTAAAAAAAAAATATAGATGGGATGGAAAGGGTTCAGAGAAGGGCCACCAAGATGGTGCATGGAATGCATGGGAAGCCCTTTGAAGAGAGGTGGAGGGAGCTAGATCTGTACCCACTGGTGGCTAGAAGGGAAAGGGGGGACATGATAGAAACATTTAAGTATGCGAAGGGGATTAATAAGGTACGGGGGAGCTTATTTGCAAGAAAGGTAAGCACTAGAACTAGGGGTCTTAGTTTAAGGTTAGAAGGGGGAGGGTTTAGGGGAAATGTGAGGGGGCATTTCTTCACTGAGAGAGTGGTGGAGTCCTGGAACAGTCTGCCAGAAGAGGTGGTGGAGGTTTAAACAGTGGAAGGATTCAAGAGGACATGGGACAGATACAGGGGGTTGACCAGTGGGCAGAGTGGAAGATCTCTGGCTGAAAGTGACAAATGGGGGGGGAGGGGCAGACTCGATGGGCCAATGAGGTCCTTTTCTGCTGCCAGATTTCTGTGATTCTGTGATTCCTGAATGGGATGCAAGAGTTTCTAAAGAGGGCACCCATTTCTGAATTGAAGGTATATCAGAGGTTCTCCACCTTCGATGAAACCTTTTTTTTTTAATTTTGATTTTGATTTTCAAGACACGTGAAGTAGACATACATCTTTCTCTTCTCAGACAGTGGCTTATATAAGCAGTGCTTCAATAATAAACAACCATTGCATTTGGTGTGACATTTTGACCAAGCAAAACGTTATACAAGTACATAATGTAGGTACAGTATAGAAGCTTAGCCTTGTACTTTGTGGAGAAGCTTTACTGCTCTCCCCTGCCCTGAGGAGAGGGATATTTATTAATATATAATTCTTTGAGACACTCCCCCCCCCCACAAGACTCTAGTTGTACTCAAACTATCTGTCCCTAACTAAAGGGAAGAGAAGAAAAAAGGAAGAAAATTGAGTTCCCGGGGAAGGAGGGAGTGGAAGAACAAATCATGTAGGGTCAGACTGACTGGAACATTACATGTGATTCCCCAACCAACCCCAATTCAAATGAAGAAACAACCTTCTTGCTTCAGTGGAGGCTACCATTAGCCGTTGTCTCTCAAATGGTCTGAGCTGGATTCCATTTACAGAGATGCCAAGCAGGATCAACTCTGTGGATAGAAGGATGACCGCCTCAAGAATTTTAGTGCAGTAATTGAGTGCTTGTTGTCAAATGGAGCGTAATGAGGTACAGGTCCATAATATGTGTAGCTGGTCTGCTTCTGGAGAGTTACAGCTTCAGCACCAGCCATGTGCCAGTAGGCCCATTTCTTTTAAGTTGGACTGGGGTTTGATACCAGCGATGCATAATCCTATTCTGTATTAAGAGGCTGCATTGGTCCACATACGCTTTATGTGTAAGTGCCCAGCACTGTGACCAGTCCTCGACCAAAATAGGTAGATGAAGTGCTTGCTGTCATTTTTGTTCAGGAGTGATCGAGGGATCAGGTGCAGCATCTTGTAAGCTCCTATATATGACCCCAGCCAGGCCTGTTTTTGTTTAACCCCATGTTTGTATAGGCATTCTGGTTCGCTGTATATATGGCCTTCTGTTACAGGTGGAACAAGCACACTTTTCCCTTCACCACCGGGTGTATAGGCTCCTTATCTGAAGGTGCCTCTAGAATTCCAACCTGGGTACATTATATCTTTGCTGTGGAGACTGGAATGAATCCATAGTGAAACATAGAAACATAGACTTTGGTGGCAGATAAGGACCGCTAGGCCCATCTAGTCTGCCCATTTCCCTATCTACAGGATAGGCCGCAGATCCTAGTTAACCAACAGCCTATATCTTCCTGCCCCCCACAAGAATTGCCTTATGTCTGTCCCATGCATTCTTGAATTCTCCCACAGTTTTAGACCCCACAACTTCCTCAGGAAGGCTGTTCCATGCATCCACTACCCTCTCTGTGAAATAATACTCTCACATTGCCCTGAACCCTCCTTCTATCTTTAAATTGTGTCCCTTGTTCTTGTAAGTCTCTTTTCTGAAAGATGCTACCCTCTTGGACTTTGTTGATTCCCTTGAGGTACTTGAAAGTTTCTATCATGTCCCCCTCCCTTCTTTCCTCAAGGGTATACATATTAAGCTCCTTTAGTCTCTCCTCATATGGCTTCTCTTGCAGACGCTGCACCATTTTAGTTGCCCTCCTCTGGACTGCCTCTATCCTGTCTATGTCCTTGTGGAGATGGGGTCTCCAGAACTGGACACAGTATTCCAGATGGGGTCTCACCAACTGTCTGTACAGAGGGATAACAACTTCCTGTTTTCTGCTGATGCCTCTCCCATACATCCCAGTATACCCCGGCCCTCCCTACTGCCTTCTCACATTGCTTGCTAATCTTAAGGTCATCTGATATGATTACCCCAGGTCCCTTTCCTGTTTTGTTGTTGTTACTACTCCCACCCATTGTGTATTCTTCCCTGGGTTCTTGTTTCCCAGGTGCATTATTTTGCACTTTTTACATTGAATCCTAGCTGCCATACGTCTGACCATTCCTCCAACCTTGCCAAGTCCCTTTTCATCCTTTCCATGGCTCCTTGTGTATCAACCCTGTTGCAGATCTTTGTGTCATCTGCATAAAGGCATACTTTTCCTTCCAGTCCCTCTGCAATGTCACTGATGAAGACATTAAAAAGGACTGGACCCAATACTGAACCCTGTGGTACCCCACTAGTAACCCCCCTTTCTTCAGAGTGGACTCCATTTACAATTACCTTCTGTGTCCTGTTGTCCAGCCAATGTTTTACCTAGGCTACCACCCTGGACCCACTCCAGGCTGGTTAATTTGACTAATAATCTTTTGTGTGGGACTGTGTCAAATGCCTTGCTAAAGTCTAGATAGACCATGTCCACAGCCCTCCCTGGTCTACTACTTTGGTCACCCAGTCAAAGAAATCTATTAGATTCTGTCTGACATGACCTTCCCGTGAACCCATGCTGCCTTGGATCCTGCTCCACTGACCTCTAGGTACTCAACTATTCTTTCCTTCAGAAGTGACTCCATCACTTTCCCTACCACAGAGGTCAGACTGACAGGTCTGTAGTTTCCTGCCTCTGTCTTGGTCCCACTTTGTGAAGGGGAATCACATCCGCTTCCTCCAGTCCTCGGGTACCACACCATCCTCCCATGATTTATTAAAAGAGTAGCCAGTGGTTTCACTAGTTCCTTCCTTAATTTTTTAGAATTCTGGGTGAATTCCATCAGGACCCATTGCTTTGTCCACCTTCAGTTTTAGGAGTTCTTGCAGAACCCTTTCTTCTGTGAAAGGACTGGATCGACCTCTATCAAGAGTGCTTCTGTTAATTGGATTAGGCACTTCTCCTCTTTTGGAATGCTGAGCAGAAATATTCGCTCAGTATTCCTGCTTTTCACTGTCCCCTCTGCCCACCCACCGCTCATTCTATTCAGCCTCACTATCCTCCTTGTCTTTTCACGCTGATGTACCTATAAAGGTTTTATCCCCTTCTTAACTGAGTTGGCTATCTTTTCCTCAGTTTGGGCCTTTGCTATTCTGACTTCCTCCCTGCTTCTTTCTGCCTTAACTGGTACAGCCTCTCGTCCTGCTCCTTCTGTGTTTCCTTATACTCCGAATGCTATCTTTTCTTCCTGACTTTCACAGCCACCTCTCTTGAGAACCATAGTGGCTTTTTCTTTCATTTTGATTTGTTTATTTGCTTCACACAAAGGCTTGTTGCCTCTGTGATGGCAGTTTTGATAATTCCCATTGTTGCTCCACACCTCCTTCTAGCCTGTTTGCTAGTGCTTTTCTGAGGCACTCTCCATCTTGCCAAAGTCAGCCCTCCTAAAGTCCAGTACCCTCACTTTTGTATGGCTTGACTCTGTAGCTGAGTTTAACGTGAACCACACTGTTTGATGGTCACTTGTCCCCAGATGGCAACCCACTTCTAGATCTGAGATCCTCTCACTGCCCCCGTTTGAGAGTACGAGGTCTAAGATTGCTCCCTCATGAGTGGGTTCCGAAACTAGCTGTCTAATGCCTGCCATCTGTAGGGCGTCAAGAATGGCCCTGCTGTTGGATGTGGCTGCAGCCAATGTGCTCCAGTTAACATCTGGCATATTCAGGTCTCCCATCAACAGTATCTCCCCTTTCTCTGCCATTCTAAGAATGCCTTCCATCATATCCTTGTCCATTCCTTCCCTGACATGGGGGTCTGTACACAACCCTGTGCGGATTGTGGTGCCCTTTCCAGTCTCCAAGGTGACCCACAGTGCCTCCTCTCCTCCCTGTTTACTCTTTTGTTCAGTTGCTTTTATCCTTCCTTTACATAGAGAGCTACTCCTCCCCTCTTCTCCCTGCCTGTCTCTCCTGTAGGTTATGTACCCTGGTATGTTAACATCCCAGTCATGGTTCTCTGTGTACCATGTTTCTGTGACTGCTACGATATCCAGGCATCCCTCTTCCATTAAGGCCACCAGCTCAGGGAGCTTGTTGCCCAGACTACGGGCATTGGTACTCATTACCCTCCATTTCCTGATGGCCTTACCTCCTTTTGCCCCATCCCTGTCCTTCTTGCCTTTGTCACTTTCTCCATTTACCCCTGCCCTTCTCCCTATCGACACCTCCGTGTTGGTGTTTGCCACACTTACTACCGTGATTGTTTGGGGGGGGCTAGGATTTTCCTGCTCCTTTCCAGTGCCTCCCCCCTTGGCTAGTTTAAAAGCTTGCCAATGAAGCATTTAAACCTATCACCTAGGATCCTGGTTCCCCTCCCGGACAGATGCAGCCCATCATGCCAGTATAGGCTTACATCACTCCAGGTGGACCCCCAGTCCCCAATGAAGCCAAATCCCTGAGCTCCACACCAGTTTTTCAACCACTGATTGAATCCCATGGTACGGAACACCCTAGCCTCTCCTATGCCATAGATGGGTAGCACCTCCGAGAAGGTTACCATGTGCTACTTGACTAAGGCCCCTCCCCAATTCCACAAACTCTTCCTGCACTTCTCTAATCCCTTTCTTAGCCAGGTCATTTGTCCCTAGGTGGACAATGACATCCAGCTCCCTCCCTGTGCAGCTGCTCCGCAATCCTGAGGATTTGCTCCCTGTCCCTCAAGCCATGGCGCCAGGCAGGCACCTTACCTCCCTCTCCCTTCCTGCCCAGTTCTACCTTCCTAACAATGGAGTCCCCACCAGGAGTTGTTTCTTCCTGCAGGGTCCCCTGCCACCCTCCTGTGGGTCTCCTTTGTGGAGGTTCCCAGCATCCTCCTTGGTCTCCACTGTAGGTGCCTCCATAGAGGAACCACACTTTGCCAGAATGGCATAGGAATTGTGGAGAGGTACAACTGGGGATGCCTCTGTTCCACCACCCTCACCCTCCCTGAGCCCACTGTGGTCCAACCGCCTCTTTCTTGGCAACCTCTGAGGCAACAGCAGTGGCACTGGTGGTCCTTGGATGGAAGAGGAGGTCCCACAATCCTGGCCAACTCAGCCTGGAGATGAGCAACCTCCTCCCTCAGCCCAGTGAGGTGCCTGCAGATGGGACAACACCGCATCCTCCAGAACATCTCCCGGAAGACTGCTGCTCCACAGCCACTGCACTGCACCACTCCAATCATGTCTTATTTCTGGCCCCTTAACTGTTTGCAATCCTTACTCTTTCGTCTGTTTTTTTCTCTCTCTCCTTACTTTTTGCCTGTGTGCCCTTTAAGCTCCTGATTGTGCTGTTCTGAGACAAGAATATCCTATATTTCTCAGTAGACCACTTACTTGTTCAGAGGCAGACCTCCAGCAGCTAGAGGGGGCTGGAGAGCTACTCTTGCCCTTCTAGGATGGTGGGTCCTTGGTGGTTCTGTGATCACTCACTTCCTGCCCCTAAACAGGAAGTTCCTGTTGTCAGTCAAATCCTGTGCCTATAAAAATAGAACTAGCTTTGGGTAGGGGGTGGAGGGGAGGGAAGGAGGGCAATATAGTCCCAGTAGAGAAGTTCAGTCACACAGCAGTCCTTTCTCCTGGTGTCTTCTGCCAAGCTATTAGCAGAATCTTTCTAAGGCAGTCTTTAAATGTAGCTTCCTTCTAGCTAAGCCACTCCCCCTACTTACTAGATCTTTCTACAAGTAATTTAAACCTCACAGCAGTTAAGTCCTTTCAGTCACCTGAGATTTACACCTAGATGACTTTTCAGTTACCCATTCAGTTCAGTTAACCCAAACACACTTTTTTTTTGTTTTGTATGTTCGTTTTTTTACCCTAAATTAAAGTCAAATACAAAAGTTCTTCTACTTTAGTCCCAGCAGAGAAGTTCAGTCACACAGCAGTCCTTTCTCCTGGTGTCTTCTGCCAAGCTATTAGCAGAATCTTTCTAAGGCAGTCTTTAAATGTAGCTTCCTTCTAGCTAAGCCACTCCCCCTACTTACCAGATCTTTCTACAAGTAATTTAAACCTCACAGCAGTTAAGTCCTTTCAGTCACCTGAGATTTACACCTAGAAGACTTTTCAGTTACCCATTCAGTTCAGTTAACCCAAACACACACTTTTTTTTTTTTTTTGTATGTTAGTTTTTTTACCCTAAATTAAAGGTCCAAATACAAAAGTTCTTCTACTTTAGTCCCAGCAGAGAAGTTCAGTCACACAGCAGTCCTTTCTCCTGGTGTCTTCTGCCAAGCTATTAGCAGAATCTTTCTAAGGCAGTCTTTAAATGTAGCTTCCTTCTAGCTAAGCCACTCCCCCTACTTACCAGATCTTTCTACAAGTAATTTAAACCTCACAGCAGTTAAGTCCTTTCAGTCACCTGAGATTTACACCTAGATGAATTTTCAGTTACCCATTCAGTTCAGTTAGCCCAAACACACACTTTTTTTTTGTTTTGTATGTTAGTTTTTTTACCCTAAATTAAAGGTCCAAATACAAAAGTTCTTCTACTTTAGTCCCAGCAGAGAAGTTCAGTCACACAGCAGTCCTTTCTCCTGGTGTCTTCTGCCAAGCTATTATCTATATAGCTATATAGCTATTAGTGCTAAAATCTGGGGTCAGCAAATCACTCGTGAAGTGAATCTGTTTTGATTTCCATTTGACCCAGTTTATTGGCTTGAGTCCTATGCTGCAAAAGGGTTGTTCCATATAGAAGTGCGAGGTCCTAACCTATGGCAATGCTTATTGATTGTTCCTACCTTTTTCCAAGCAGTATGAGCTGCTGCTATTGTGAGCCATTTTTATGTTGCTTGCACGCATGTGCAAGAATCATAGTGCCATCATCCAAGTTTTCGGAGGTGTGGCACCCGTCTTCCAATGCAGTCAGTGTGTTTGCAGGCGTGGCCCCAGTTCCCCAATCACTGCTGCAGCTGTCTATGACAGCAGTTGAAAATGCAGTGGTCGTACAGTTGAAAGGGAGAGCTCCGCTTCACAGAGCAGAGCCTCCCTCCACACACACACACACACACACACACACACACGCACGCATCGCACATCGTGCTCATGCGCCTTCCCCTTCCCCTACACTGTGCACGGCCGAGGTGCCAAATCCCCGCCGGCTGCATGCTTCCCCAAAATATCCAGGTGCCATGCTGGGAGCCCACCCCAGCATGGCAAACGCCCTCGTAGTCTTATTAAAAAACAACCCTGTAAATACAAAACTGTCCTCGGTGCTTCTCCCTGCCACCCTCCGCAGCCGCACCCACCCACTGTGCACCCTGCCTCCCCACCCCCCACCCCATACTTACCTCCGACCGGCGCGACGATCTTCAGTGGACCGGAACACGCCTGGTACTCTTCAAAGCTGACCGCGAACTGAGGAAATGCCGGTAAGCTGTATAATGGGATAGATAGGGTTTTTCAACTTTGTTGCATATCTCAGGCATTTTGGGGAATTTTGGGCCCAAATTTTCAACATGGGGTTTTTGGGACCCCTCCTCATGAATTCTTGTACTGTTGTGGCGTTACTTGGGCCCGAAGGGTGATTTCACGGTCACTGCGTGAAATCACCTTTCGGGACCGATTAATGAAACAACACTGCCTGTGTTCATAAGGTGGGCTCTCAAAAAGTCTATGTTGAAAATTTCGTGAAAAAATTCCTAAAAATGACTGTTTTACTAGCGTGTGTTGCGCAGTTCCTATGCACGCTCGTAAGTTCGCGAATTTTCAATATTTTCACTCTAGATTTTCAACATTGCCATTTTACCACACCTTCTTATGAGCAGTACAGCTGTCATTTTTCATATTTTGCCCAAATGTGTTTCCTCATTTCATGTAGCTTAATAATGGCAGTCGGTATAGCGAAATCAATGTTTGGGACACATTAAGAGAATCACAGTGACACTGTTCATGAGCAGAGGTTTTAAATGGCTATGTTGAAAATTTGGTGAAAAATTCTAAATGACTGTTTTATTTAGCGCATGCTATGCAGTTCTACGTATACCTCAGAAGTTCACAAATTTTAATATTTGTATTCCAGATTTTCAACATTGCCATTTTACCACACCTCCTTATGAGAAGTACAGCTGTCATTTTTCACATGTCACCCAAAATGTGTTTCCGTGCATGTAGCATACAATGGCGCATTTGGTGTGCGCAATCAATGTTTGGGACAGATTAAGAAAATCACAGTGACACTGTTCATGAGCAGAGGTCTTAAAATAGCTATGTTGAAAATCTGGTGAAAAAATTCCCTTCAGACATTCTGCAGTATTACTAATGAAGACATTGAACAGAACTGGCCCCAGGACCGATCCCTGCAGCACCCCACTGGTCGCCCCGTCTCCCTAGACTGCACACCATTTACCACCACTCTCTGCCTCCTGTCTGTTAGCCAGTTTCTAACCCAGTTTACCACCCTTTCCCCCATGCCCAGCCTACCCAGTTAGTTTATCAGCCTCCTATATGGGATGGTGTCAAAGGCTTTTGCTGAAATCAGGGTAGCGTTGTCCACTGCCCTACCCTGATTCACTTCCTTTGTCACCCAGTCAAAGAAATCAACCAGATTTATCTGACATGATGTCCCTACTGTGAATCCATGTTGTCTATGGTCCCATTCATGGCATCTAGATGCCCCACTATCCTTTCTTTAAGCAATGTCTCCATGATCTTCCCACTACTGGAGGTGAGGCTGAACTGTCTATTGTTCCCTGCCTCCTCCCTGCTGCCGGACTTGTGTAGAGGAACCACATGTGCCCTCCTCCAGTTCACTCATGTTGAATGACTCAGTGAACATGGCTGCCAGAGGTACTGCTATCTCCCCTTCGCAGTTCTCTTTAATATCCTTGCCAGATGCCATCTGGTTCCATCGCTTGTCCACCTTCAATTTAGTGAGCTCCTGCAGGACTTTTTGCCTTTGAATGGACTATTGTCCACCTCTTCACCCCTTGGCAACTGCTGTACCGCTGTGGCCCTTGCCCCTCCCACTCTTCTGTGAATACTGAACGGAAAGACACAGTGGATGTCTTGGGAGGAAGGCATGGAACTATCACTTCCAAATACCTAAACAGCACATACAAGCAAGCAACATTCGGCATTGTCAAATGCTTGTTGGTAATGTTTTGGTAGTGCATGGACTAAATATCATGAGGTGTGTGCATCTCCCAGAATTGCTGTTTCTATGCTGATCCATACAAATGAATCAGATCCAAGTTGCTTAAATAGCTGACTGGTTTTGTCAGATATGAAAGCAAAATGATAGTGCAGATTTGGCAAGGCAGTTCAGATATGTGAATGAATTCATGAACAATGAATGAGTCTGTACTTATACAAGCACGTTGATTGCCAGCTCCCATTCATTCCCTGAGGTCTTTGGGTGCCGAAGAGATGAGCAGAGGAATGTTTCAGTCGCCCCTGGTGGAGGTGGGGGGGCAAGATCTGGGGTCCAAAATGCTGTTCCCCTCGTTCCACCCCTCCCCCCCACCAGCAACCGAAACAGACCTCTGCTCATCCCTTCTGCACCCAAAGACCTTGGGGAATGAATGAGAGCTTGCTGTCAATGAATGAGCATGTGCTTGTACAAGTATGCACTCACTCATTCATTGTCAGCTTGCTCAGGTGGGCAGCTGCCATGGTGGAGAGGGGAGGGCTGTGCCAGTTGCCCGCTCGGGGTCTAAATGGGGGAGCAGTACCTGCCAGGGTGGGGGGGGGTCTGCTAAACACCAGGGATTATGGGGATACTTTTTTATGACGGGATTCATGGGATAGGGAGGGGGTCCACTAGACACCAGGAACATTTTTAAACAATATGCTTAGGTTTTTTTTTTTATTACAGGATATCGATCGGGGATAGGGAGGGGGGCCACTAGACACCAGAGAATACTGGGGACATTTTCTTTATCACAGGGGATCAGGGATAGGGAAGGGGGTCCACTAGACACCTGGGAAATTGAACAATAAGCTTTTGTTTTTTTATTACAGGGTATCGATCAGGGATAGGAAGGGGGTCCACTAGACACCTGGGAAAAGTTTATATTTTATTTTTATATGATGGAAGTGCTGAGGGACAACTACAACAGTTACCCTAATGCTACATCACAAAGGTTCTAAAAGATTCGGATAAGGATTGGATAACCATCCAAAACCTTTGATCCTTATTAGAACCTTTTAGGACGTCAGAACCTTTTGAGGTTCTCCCATTCCTAATTTGTGATTTGTTTAGGTTTATTCATAGGCGTGACTATTTTGTGAAGGACTCTAGGAGAGATAATATACATGGGACTCCTTGTGTAATGTCTTTATTTAACACTAAATAGTCATCCGCATATAGTTCAGTACAGAATTCATTGTGCCTTATTTTGATACCACTTATGTTTGGGTGATTCCATATGGCAGCTGTGAGAGGTTCAGTAGAATTTACAAATATGAGTCTTTCAATGGCTTAGACCAAACTCTGAGGAGTGCCCAGCTTTATGCCCCTCAATGGCTGGATATAGAATGCTTTCGGTGTTCGCACCTACTGTAGGTCTTGACACCAGGGCTCTTCTCTTCATTTCCTGCAGGCACCTTCCTCTTTTATTGATGGGTTCACCTCTGGAGGCATCCCTTCAAGCCCATTTGCAATTATGTTCCCTGGTTAACATACAACCATATAGGGATACCATGCAACCCCTGCTAGGAAACCCTAATTAAAAAAAACTGGGTAAGTGCTCACTAACTCCTTCTGGCCATTTACTGAGGTGGATACAGTGGATGATCTCCTTCGAGACTGTAAACTACTAACCTTTCAGGAGGCTTAGGAACTATATCATTGGCCTGTTTCCGCATGTTTCAAGTATCTCCAGCTGCTGCATATGCTACTGCACCACTTCGGTACCCACTTGTGTGATAAACCTGATGGAAGCCATATTCTCCCTCTGGCCCTCAATGCGCCTACCTCTTATGTTTTCTCCTACTACTATTGTAATTTACAGGACTTGGTGTCCAGTAACGAGGGACTAACACTTTACTACAGGAATCAGGTTTTTCCTGAGAATGGGTCTCCCCACAATTGGGCCCATATTTGGAAACACTTATACAGATATATCAAATGGGACAGATACCATTTTATGCAGTTTTAGGTCCTGCATAATCTTTTCTATGCCCCCAGTAAATTGCATAGAATGGGCAAATTATCCTCAGATGTTTGCTTCTGTTGTACTAAAGCACCTGGTATGCTGTTTCACATTCTCTGGTCCTGCGAAAAAGTAACACCCTTTTGGGAATCTATCCAGTCATGCTTGGACCCTATGCTTGGGTTGACTGATGCATTTCTCCCTGAGATATGCTTGTTGGGAGAATACGAGAACAGGCTGATAGGTAACCAAAGGCTGCATATGGCTTTGATTTTAGCCTGTGCCAAAAAAGTTATTCTCCAACACTGGCTTGATCAGACTGTCCCTCAGTTCATTGAATGGTACAAGGAAATACTTTTTGTCCTCCAAGCTCAGTGTATTATAGCTAGCATGATGGATAGGTTCTGTAGATATATGAATATTTGGGATCCACTGTATGTTTTGCTGACTTCTTAAATCTCCTTTTCCCTCATTTCCTGTACATTGGTAGCTTTCTTATGACGGCATCTTACTTTGTTTAGTGGTAATCTCCAGTGGTGTTATTGGAGGATTTGGGTGGGTGCAGTAGAGGTTGGTGGGGATTTAGATTTAGGTTTTGTATAATACGTTCAGAAACTCAGTGTCACAGTATGGGCTGCCCATCCTTATTTACATCTGTTTGTATATGCACAGTGTACTGCAGACATTTTACATAGAAACATAGAAGTTGACAGCAGACAAGGACCGTAACGCCCATCCAGTCTGCCTATTTTTTCTACCTTATGAATGTGCCATAGGCCTGTACTCTGTCAACGGCCTATCTATTCATACTCATCTTTATTGCTCCCTTATACCTATTCCATGCCTGTTTGAAGCCCTGTACTGTATTCATATCCACCACTTCCTGAGGTAGGCCGTTCCATGCATCCACCACCCTTTCTGTGAAAAAGAAGTTCCTGACATTACCCCTTAATTGGCCTCCCTCTAATCTCATGCTGTGTCCTCTTGTCCTGCTATTTTTCTTATATTGAAACATGTTAGACTCCTTCACCTTGTTAATGCCCTTAAGTTGTTTCAATGTTTCGATCATATCACCTCTCTCCTTCCTTTGCTCTAGGGTATACATATTGAGCTCCATTAATCTGTCCTCATATGTTTTCTAATGCATTCCTTGCATCATTTTGGTTGCCCTTCTCTGGACAGCCTCCATTTTGTTAATGTCCTTGTGCAGGTGCAGCCTCTAGTACTGCACGCAGTATTCCAGATGGGACCTAACCAGTGTCTTGTAAAGAGGGATTATTACCTCCCTCTTATAACTTGCGATACCCCTACTAATACACCCCAACATCCCTCTAGTCTTACCTACTGCTTTAGTGGTCTGCTTGGATGATTTCAGGTCATCTGTGATGATGATGCCCAGGTCTATTTCTTCCTTTGTGATTACCAGCAACTCCCCTCTTAACCTATAGGTGGCTTCAGGCTTTCTCTTCCCTATGTGCATGATCTAGCACTTCTTTGCGTTAAACCCCATTTGCCACTCTTCCTACCATTTTGCCAGTTTATCCAGATCTCTTCTCATTCTGCCCACCCCATCTGGATCATATACTCTGTTGCAGATCTTGGTGTCATCTTGTTAATGTCCTTGTGCAGGTGCGGCCTCCAGTACTGCACGCAGTACTCCAGATGGGGCCTAACCAGTGTCTTGTAAAGAGGGATTATTACCTCCCTCTTATAACTTGTGATACCCCTACTAATACACCCCAACATCCCTGTAGTCTTATCTACTGCTTTAGTGGTCTGCTTGGATGGCTTCAGGCTTTCTCTTCCCTATGTGCATGATCTTCCACTTCCTTGACTCAAACCCCATTTGCCACTGTTCCTACCATTTTGCCAGTTTATCCAGATCTCTTCTCATTCTGCCCACCCCATCTGGATCATGTACTCTGTTTGCAGATCTTGGTGTCATCTGCAAACAGACAAACCTTACCCTCCAGTCCATCTGCAGCATCACTGATGAAGATATTGAAGAGGACTGGCCCCAGGACTGATCCCTGAGGTACCCCACTTGTGACTTACATCTCTTCTGACTGTATACCATTTACTGCCACTCTCTGTTTTCTGCCCGCCAACTAGTTTGCCACCCAGTTGACCAACTTCTCACCCACCCTGAGCCTACCCAGCTTATTAATCAATCTTCTATGTGGAACAGTATCAAAAGCTTTGCTGAAGTCAAGGTAGGCAACATCAACTGCTCCCTCTTGTTCCACCACTCTGGTTACCCAGTCAAAGAAATCTATGAGATTAGTTTGACAGGACCTTCCTTTTGTAAACCCATGCTGTCTTGGATCCTGTGCTCCTATGGATTCCAGGTATTGCACTATCCTTTCCTTAAGGAGTGCCTCCATAATCTTGCCCACTACTGAGGTAAGACATAGAAACATAGAATTTGCCGGCAGATAAGGACCACTTGGCCCACCCAGTCTGCCCATTTCCCTACCTAATGGATAAGCTGCAGATCCTAGTTAACCAATAGCCTACTTTTTCCTACCCCAACCCACTAGAATTGCCTTATTACTGTCCCATGCATTCTTGAAATCCACCACTGTTTTTGACTCCACAACCTCCTCAGGAAGGTTGTTCCATGCATCCACAACCCTCTCTGTGAAAAAATATTTCCTCACATTACCTCTGAGCCGTCCCCCCCCTCAGTCTTCAAATTGTGCCCCCTTGTTCTTGCACACCACTTTTTCTGAAAGATGTTACCCTCTTGGACTTTGTTGATTCCCTTGAGGTACTTGAAAGTTTCTATCATGTCTCCCCTGTCCCTGCTTTCCTCAAGGCTATACATATTAAGCTCCTTAAGTTTCTCTTCATATGTCTTCTGTTGCAGACACTGCACCATCTTAGTTGCCCTTCTCTGGACTGCCTCCATCCTGTCTATGTCTTTGCGGAGATTTGGTCTCCAGAACTGCACACAGTACTCCAGATGGGATCTCACCAGCTGTCTGTACAGAGGGATAACAACTTCCTGTTTTCTACCCCCAATTTTTACTCTTCCCCTGGATTTTTGTTTCCCAGGTGCATTACTTTGCACTTCTTAGCATTGAATCTAAACTGCCATACATTTGACCATTCCTCCAGTCTTGCCAAGTCTCTTCTCATTGTTTCCACCCCACCTTGTGTATCAACTCTGTTGCAGAGCTTTGTGTCGTCTGCAAAGAGACATACTTTTCCTTCCAGTCCCTCTGCAATGTCACTTATAAAGACATTAAAGAGGACCGGTCCTAGTACTGAATCCTCCGGTACCCCACTAGTAACCCTCCCTTTCTTCAGAGTGGACTCCGTTTACTATTACCCTCTGTGTCCTATTCTCCAGCCAATTCTTTACCCAGGCTACCATCTTGGGACCCACTCCCAGGCTGGCCAACTTGTATATTAATCTTTTGTGTGGGACTGCGTCAAATGCCTTGCTTAAGTCTAGGTAGGCCATGTCCACAGCCCCTCTCTGATCTACTGCTTTGGTCACCCAGTCAAAGAAATCTATTAGACTCGTCTGAGATGACCTTCCCGCTTTGAATCCATGCTGCCTTGGGTCCTGTGCCGCCTCTGGCTTCTAGGTACTCAATAATTCTTTCCTTCAGAAGTGATCCCATCATTTTCCCAATCACTGAGGTTAAACTAACAGGTCTGTAGTGTCCTGCTTCTGCCCTGCTCCCACTTTTGTGAAGTGGAATAACATCTGCCCTCCTCCAGTCCTCAGGTACCACCCCATCCTCCCATGATTTGTTAAAAAGGGTAGTCAGTGTTGTCACTAGTTCTACCCTTAGTTCTTTTAGAATTCTGGGATGAATCCCATCAGGCCCCATTGCTTTGTCCACCTTCAGTTTTAAGAGTTCTTTCAGAACCCTTTCTTCTGTGAATGGGCTGGTATCAATCCCCATATCTAGAGTGTTTCTATTGTTTGGTTTAGGTACCTCCCCCTCTTCATTTGTGAATACTGAGCAAAAATATTTGTTTAGTATCTCTGCCTTTTCACAGTCACCCTCTGTCCACCCCCCTCCCCGTTATTAAGCCTCACTATCCCTCTCTTGGTCTTCCTTCACTCCCTGATGTACCTATAAAAGGTTTTATTCCCCTTTTTAACTGAGTTGGCTATCTTTTCCTCAGTTTGGGCCTTTGCTGTGCTGACTGCCTTCCCTGCTTCCTTTTGCTTTAATTGATACAATTCTCTGTACTGCTCCTTCTGTGATTCCTTGTACTTCCAGAATGCTTTCTTTTTCTCCCTAACCTTCCCTGCCACCTCCTTTGAGAACCATAGTGGTTTCTTACATCATTTTGTATTGTTTATTTGCTTCACACAAAGGCTTGTTGCCCCTGTGATGGCAGTTTTGATTATTCCCTATTGTTCTTCCACCCCTCCTTCCTGCCCTTTTGCTAATGCATTCCTTAGGTACTCACCCATTTTGGCAAAGTCAGCCCTCCTGAAGTCCAGTACCTTTGCCTCTGAGCACAGGAGAGGTCCCAGAAGACTGACTGGTCTGTAGTTTCCTGCCTCCTCCCTGCTACCAGTCTTGTGGAGAGGGATCACATGAGCCCTTCTCCAGTCTTCTGGGACCTCTCCTGTGCTCAGAGACTCACTAAACAGTTCTGATAATGGCTCTGCTAGTTCCACCCTTAGCTCCTTTAGTACCCTGGGATGTATGCCATCAGGTCCCATTGCCTTGTCCGCCCTGAGCTTAGCAAGCTCTTGTAGGACCCTTTCCTTTGTGAAGGGACTAGTGCACACCTCCCTTCCCCTTCTGTGTCCATGGTGCTGAGCTGTGGGTCCTGCCCTACCTTCTCCTCAGTAAATACTGAGTAGAAGTATCTTTTTAGGATAGATGCTTTTCCTTGGTCCTCCTCACACTCCCCCTTATCCCCTTTGATCTTAGCAATACCACCTCTGGACTTTCTCCTTTCACTAATGTATCTATAGAAAGTCTTGTCACCTCCTTTTACTGTTCATGCTAGTGTTTCCTCAGTTTGGGCCTTTGCCTGCCTTACTCCCTTCCCTGTTTCCCTTAGGGAAATTTGATATGCCTCCCTATCTTTGTCCCGCTGCATTCCCTTATATTTCCTGAAGGCCAGCCTTTTGGCTCTGACCTTTTCTACTACTGTTTTTGAGAACCAAAGTGGTTTCCTTCTTCTTCTGCTCAGCTTTTCTCTCTAACACAATGGAATGTTGCTTCATGTATTGCATCCTTAATGTTTGCCCACTTTGCCTGTACCCCCACACCTGTATTTCTTCTTGCCAGGGCTAGCTTAACTCTGTTGCCTATTTTATCAAAGTCAGCTGCTCTGAAGTCCCATATTTTTGCCTTGAAATTGGATGATTTAGTTCTAATGGCCAAATTGAACCATACCATGTGATGGTCACTGGCCCCCAGGTGACCTTCTACCTGGAGATCTGTGATCCTTTCCCCCGTTAGTCAGTACTAGATCTAGGATAGCCCTGTATCTTGTGGGTTGTTGTACCAGTTGTTTGAGGCCCTTCCTCTGTAGGGAATCCACTGTATGTCTAGTTCTGGCAGATGTTCCTGCTGGTATTGACCAATCTGTATCTGGCACGTTGAAGTCTCCCATTATCAGAACCTCCCCTTTAGCTGTCATGTTTTGTATGTCTTCTAACAGTAATGTGTCTATGTCCTCCCCCTGGTCTGGAGGCCTGTAGACAACCCCAGTTTGTATGGCTGTCCCATTTCCTGTTTCCAGGGTGACCCACAGTTCTTCTGGCTCCTTATGTGCATTCTGAATTTCTGTAGCTTTGATATTTCCATTGACATAAAGGACCACTCCCTCCACCCCCCATTTTTGCAACTCGGTCTCTTCTGAACAGTACATAGCCAGAAACTGAAGTCTCCCAAGTGTGGTTACTAGTGAACCATGTCTCACTAATGGCTACTATGTCCAGTTTAGTCTCTGTCATTGTTGCCTGCAGGTCTGGGATTTTGTTTCCCAGACTGAGAGCATTTGTGTACATGATTTTCCATTGGCCAGATTTCGGTGTGTTAGTTGTTGGGTGAGGTCCGGCGTTTCCCCTGTGCATCGTATGGGAAGCCAGACCTTTTCCTTACCTGGTGATGCAAATGAACTACAAACATGCCAAACTCCTGTTTGATCACTAGCTGAGAGGGGAGGGGTGTTCTTCCCATTCAGCGTATCGGGTGGTAAACTCCTCTCCCCATTTGCTAGTTTAAATATTCTGCAAAGACATCAAACTTCTGCTCCAATGCACTGACTCCCTCCTTAGTCAGATGCAGTCCATCAAATTTAAAGAACTTTCACTCCCAAAACTGTTGCCAGTTACCTACAAATTTGTGTCCTTTTTCCTGGCACCAGCCCTTGAGCCACATGCTTAGCTTCCCTGTCTCCCCTTCTCTGACCTTCCATCTGTCTGCCCCCCTTTCCCAGACTAGCAGGATCTTAGAGAAGGAGATGCCGGACAAAATGGATGGCAGTTTGTCACACAGCCTGGTCAGGTGTTCCTTGGTCTCCACAACTGACTGGTTGGCGAGATTGTTAGTCCCTATATGTACCAGTACATCAATGTTTTCTCCTGCTTTCTGCATGATTTTAGCAATGCAGTCAGTGTCCCTCCACGCTGATATACCTGGGAGACATCTGACCATTACCCCTGACTGGAGGTACATATCAACTCCCTGAATCATGGAGTCTCCTATAATCAGAAGTGTTTTGGATTTCCTTTTTGCATTTTTTGTTTTGGTCCCTGTTTTGGGTGAGTTTTATTGTGCTAGCTCCTTTCTACAGTGTCCAGCTCTGCAGTGTCCTCTGCCCCCTTTGTTTGATTTTGGAGATAGAGGCAGGTACCTGTTTGCAGTTTTTATATGGTTTGTGGAGATGATACGTTGGAAAGCACTGAGTGATGGGGCACCCGATTTGCCTCCTAACCATCTGCCAACCTCCCAGACCAACTACCGTCTGTGGTCGAGGTGCTTCTGTTGGATGTTGGAGAAATAGCGGGCAGTTCTTATAATATATTTCCTCCTGAATATGCGATTTGAGGCGTGCAATCTCTGCCCATGTTAGCTGGCCCGGTGGCGCTGAGGGTTGAGGCGCTGGATGCAACACTGCACACACCGCAACCCGGTTTGGAAATGAGCCCGGGCCGCTGGGGTCGGTGGAGGGAGAGATCGAGCGTCCATTGGACTGCTCTTTCTATCCGTGGAGGGTTGTGGGGAAGAGATCGCTCCTGGAGTGGCCTCTGGTGGTAGTCAGAGGTGCCCAGCACGTCGACGCTGCAGATGTGAGGGGCAGAGTTGAGGCATAATGTTGCCTTGCAAAGCTGCACTCCAAGGGGAAGGACCTATATAACAAAGTGGAAAACCCCCACTCCTGGGGATAGATGATGGCACCTTGGCCTCCTAAGCCCACACTCCCAATCCCAGACTTACCTCCTCTTCCTGGACCGCTCATGTGTGCACGGCACTTTGCCCTTAGATAGAGCACCCTGGGTGGATAGGGCGGCCCTAACTCCGGAGGGTTCCGACCCGGAGGTGGTGCTGGGGTGCACGAGAGGAGGAGCAGTAATCACAGGGGGAGGTGGAAGCTGAGAGCCCCCAAGGATGCTGGAAGGAGTTCTCCAGGCAAGTGGAGATAAATAAAGTTAAAAAAAAAAATCTCTGCCCATGCTGCCTGGAGCTGAGCCCTTAGATCTCCAATGGTCCAACATGTAGGACAGTGTCCTAAATCCTGTATAACTGCCCTTTTGAAAAGTATCCCACAGTACCTGCAGTTAATAATATCCATTCTAGATGAGTTGCTGGGTTTATAACCTGGTCAGAGTAATTAGAAGGATGAAAATGAAAGTTAAAGTTTGATTTGTGTTTTGATTGTTTGTTTTTGTATAACTTGTTATATCAAGTTAAATTACTTGTCTTGTACTCCTGTAAATGAGGTCACTGTGTGGATACCCCTCTGATCTTCCCCTTCCTGCTTTGCTACAGGAAATGTCACGACTGTGCTACCCTATAAAAGGACTGTAGCGTGGGGTGGTTGGGGATGGGGGTGGGTGGCCGGGCTCTTCCCCTGCCGAAAAAGAACCACTGATGAAAGAAACAAGGAGGTAAGAGCAGAAACAATCAACCAACAACAAAAGCAGTAGCCCTGAATGCTTAGCCTAATGATAGATAAAACTGTAAAATCTGTAAAGCACCACTTGTAATAATTTCACAGAAGATATACCCTGGAAAAAACCTTTGCTACAGAGAAAAATAAAGCCATAACAGAAGATATACCTTGCAAAAAACAATTTGAATCAGAGAAGATAACAGCAGTAATCTTTAAGCACAAACCTGTAGACACACCCTGTAATAATGCAGCAGAAAGTTTACCCTGCAACAATTTGAATCAGAGAAAAATAAAGCAGTAAAATGTTAGCAACAAACAGTAACAACTCCTGTGAGTACAAAAGAAAATAATAACACACAGTAAATTTGCCTAGCCGAAAGAAGCCTTAATATTTTTCCTTGCTCTGACAAGGTTCCTTGCTCTGTCCTTACAAGCAACCTAGAAGAAAAGAGCTCAGGTGAAGCTAGGTGCCTTTGCCAGCAAACGTAGTCTTCCACCTCCAAGATATCAACTAACCTGACCTTTTAACCCTTGCTTCTGTTGGAAGTTGCTAATTTTGTCAGCTCCACCCCCCACAGTTACACACCTAATCCCTTGGAAGAGCTGTGGGAGGAAAGCAATTATTTCCTTCAATGAGAGAAGAAGACTGCAACACCTCTGAGACCAAACCAAAAACCTATCAGCAAAAAAATAAAATGTTGTTCTTGACATTCTGTATTTATGCAATATTTAATAAAGTTTGTTTAATTTGAAAAAAAATAGAAGGGAGGAGAGCAGGCATCCTTGCTTCGTCCCTCTATATAGGGAGAAAGCTTGTGACAGTGTGGTGTTAGTAAGAAATTTAGCTGTGGGATTGTTATATAGGGCCTGAATCCATGCGGTGAAGTTAGCACTAGAGTTTAAATGCTGCAGGACGGTATGTAGGTATCCGTACTCCACTGAATCAGATTCTTTTTCAAAATTGATAGTGATCGCTACCGCTGGAGTGGGAAGGCCTGTCACCACCTGAATTAAAATATAAGGTCTCGTAGATGGTCAGAGCTTATTCTTTCCTTAATAAAACCTACTTGAGATGGGTGTGTGATATTTGGTAGAATTCATTCCAAATAGAGGGCCAGTATTTTGGCAATGATTTTTGCATCTGAATTAATGAAAGAGGTGGGCCTATAACTTGGAGGGTACATAGGGTCCTTGCCTTCTTTAGGTAGTACTGTGATTATGGCTTCCCCTAATTGTCTCAGGAAGGGAGGTTTGGGCGTGTGACTCTAAAATCATGTGTAACATTGGCTGTACAACCACCTCCTGTAGTACAGTAGAAACAGAAACATAACAGAAACATAGAATCTGTCGGCAGATAAGGACCATATAGCCCACCTAGTCTGCCCATTTCCCTACTTGGTTTGGCAATCCCTACTCTTATCTGGACTGCCTTTCCCCTGCTCCACTGTACTGCAGGGTGCATTTATGCTTATCCCGTGCACTTTTGAATCCCTGTACTCTTTTTGCTTACACCACCTCCGCTGATAGGCTGTTCCACGGATCCACCACCATCTCTGTGAAAAAATACTTCCTAGCATTCCCCCTAAGCCTCCCTCCCTCCATCCTCATGTTATGTCCCCTTGTCCTTGTGCACTTTCATCTCTGAAATATGCTCCCCTCCTGTACCCTGTTTATTCCTCTAAGGTATTTGAAAGTCTCTATCATATCCCCTCTCTCCCTTCTCTCTTCCAGTAAATAGCTGTTTAGTTCCTTGAGTCTTTCCTCATAAGGTTTGCAGTGTAGTCCATGTATCATTTTTGTTGCTCTTCTCTCTGGACTGCTTCCATTTTGTCTATGTCATTCCCAAGATGTGGTCTCCATAATTGGACACAGTATTTCAGATGAGGCCTCACCAGTGATCTAAACAGTGGCATCACCACTTCACTCCTCCTACTGGTTATGCCCCTTCCTTTGCACCCCAGCATTCTATTTGCCTTCCCCACTGCTTTTTTGCATTGTTTGGCTGACTTCAGGTCATCGGATATGATAACTCCCAGGTCTCTCTCCTGACTTGTGGTGGCTGGAACCTGCCCCCCCCCCCACCACATCCTGTATTCCTCTCTTGGCTTTCTGTGTCCCAGGTGCATTATCTTGCACTTCTTAGCATTGAAACCCAACTGCCAAACCCTTGACCATTCCTCAAGTAGTGTTAGGTTGTTTCTCATTTTATCTGGCCCCTCCTGTGTGTCGACTATGTTACAGATGTTGGTGTCATCACGAACAAGCATACTTCCCTGCCCAGTCCCTCTGCAATGTCGCTTATGAAGACATTGAATAGAACTGGACCCAGCATTGATCGCTGTGGAACCCCTCTGGTCACCTCCCCCTCTTCTGATTTTATGCTGTTTACTACCACCCTCTGGCTCCTGCCTTTTAGCCAGTTACCCACCCATTTTACCACTTTAGAGCCCACACCCAGATTCCCCAATTTGTTAAGCAACCTTATATGAGGAACGGTGTAGAAGGCTTTACTGAAATCCAGGTAGGCCACATCCACCGCCCCTCCCTAATCTACCACCCTGGTCACCCAGTCAAAGAAATCAATAAGATTAGTCTGACAGGACCTGCCCTCAGTGAATCCATGCTGCCTTAGGTCTTTTGCACCACTTGACTCCAGAAACTTCACTACTCTCTCCTTAAGCAGGGACTCCATCAGCTTCCCTACCACTGAGGTCAGGCTTACAGGTCTGTAATTTCCTACCTCCTCCCTACTTCCAGTCTTGTGCAGAGGGACCACCTCTGCCCTCCTCCAGTCCCCAGGTACCTCCCCCGTCTCTAGTGATTGGTTGAATAGGGTTGTCAACGGACCTGCTAGGATTTCCCTGAGTTCTTTCAACACTCTAGGGTGAATTCCGTTTGGCCCCATTGCCTTGTCTGTCTTAACCTTTCTTAGTTCCTTCAAGACTCTATCCACCATAAATGGGCTGGTGTCCACCTCCCTCCCCCCGTACATCTTTCCTTGTGAGTCTTGGCCGCTCCCCTTCCTCTTTCTTGGTAAATACTGAGCAAAAATATTTGTTCAGTACCTCAGATTTTTCAAGGTCGTCCTCCACCCACCCATCCTCTCCCTTCTTTAGCCTAACAATACCATTTCTGGTCTGGTCTGGTATGTGGTAAAAGTCCACTGGGAAACAATCGCTGCCAGGAGATTTGTGTGGTGCCATGGCCTTGATGGCCTGCATAACTTCCGTAGTTGTAACCGGAGCATCAAGTCTGGATTTTTGCCATTGTTACCTTAGGAAGGTTTAAATGCTCTATAAAAGCTGTGATTTTCTGTTTATCCAGAGAATTGTGAGATTGATATGAGGACTAATAGAAATTTTTCATCATATTATTATTAGCTATCGGATTCAAATGTACCTATCCTCCAGTATCTTTAAGTTTAGGTACAATATATAGCTCCACTTGCTGTTTTTGTAGGCGATATGATAATAGTTTACTTGCATTTTCTCCCTGGGCCCAATGATTATGTTTGGTTCTGCTTATCTATAGTTCTGCTTTTCTTGTGGCCAGTATATTAAGTTGTATTCTCAGATATGTTATTTCAGATATCAAAGATGTGTTTTGCAGCTTTTGAGGGTCTTTTTTTTTTATAGCTTTCTTCCTTAGTTTTGAGTAGTGCCTCTAATCTTGCGCATTCTTTGTCCCGTAATCTGTGCCTATATGTGGCATAGCTTATGATGTTACCCCTTACTGTAGCCTTGAAAACTTCCCATAACTTTGCTACAGAGGCAACACGGGGGTGTTAATCTCAAAATAAGCAATAGTTTCTTGTTTAAGCCAACTGTGAAACTCCTTGGGCCAAATTTTTAAACGAGTAGGAATGATGCAAGAGACATGTGTCATACGCAGTTTTTTTAAGCAGCATGCGTCTGATCTAGACACTACTGCACCAAAGTTCCTTGCACCAGGGTTGCATCAAAGAACCCAGCGCGCCAGGTCACAAGGAGGCTTGCACCATGGCTGGGCTGCAACATCCCCTTTTTGGGGATTTTGCAAGCCCCACCATGGACACAGGAGGGATCACTACCTTAGACCAGCCAGGAGGTGGTCTAGTGTGTTGCGCTAGTTGGTTGCAGTTGTACAGGGATCAGTAGGGGTGCACTAGGGGCATGGGAGGTGACAGTGGGGGTGTGGGGCACATATGGGTATCAGCCACAGTGCTGTGGTACACGATGTGTGCCATTGCAGTGTTCCACTATAAAAATTATTTTATAATATGCTGCCCATACTGTACTAAGATATTGCCTGGTAGCCTAACAACCGCCCCCCCCCCCCATCCTTGATGTGGACATCTCATCCCTGGTGGTATAGTGGCTTCCCCCACCGAACCCTTATCTCCCCCATGTAATATGTGAAAACTGCCCTGGTCCTATAGCCCCAGATCCCCAATCTCACCCAAACACATAACAATAACAGTTCCTTGTAGTCTAGTGGGGCCCCCACCCTCCCCACCCCATCATACATTGTCCTACCACCACTCCCCCCATCCCTGGCACGACCCTGTGACTGGCACAGCCCTCTGCATACCACCAAGACCAGTCGTAGAATGCCTTATGCGTATACTGTATACATTATGAGCATAACGCATTCTGCGGATGGCCATGGTGGTGTGTGGAGGGCTGTGCCAGTCTCCAGATTGTTCCTATGGATGGGAAGGGAGAGGGGTGGTTGGGCAATGAATGACTGGGTGGGGAAGGTGGGGGGGACAATAGACCACCAGGTACTTTTATTGTTATGTGTTTGGGTGAGATCAGGGATTTGGGATGCTATAGGACCAGGGCAGTTTTCACATGTTATGTGGGGCAGAGCTGGGTTCAGTGGGGGGGTACTACGTCACCAGGGATGAGATGCCCACATTGGGGATGGAGGGGCTGCTAGACTACCATGGAATATATGATTATAGTTTGGGCAGCATGTTATGAAATAACTTTAATGGTGGAACACTGCACTGGCACCTGCCAGGTGCCACAGCATTGTGGCTGATGCACTGCTGTGCCACGACAGCCCACCTGCCTCATCCCAGGGCCCTCCCTGGCAATGTGCTTCTTCCCCCACAACATCCTGGCCCCTGTAGTATTGCACCAGGTGGGGGGGTCTGCTCCCTGCGTCAATATCGGCAGATGTGCCAACTGTTTGGCGCACCTTCACAGCTGCGGCAAAGCCGGGGAGTTTGGCACAGGGATCTTTCATTTTCTGGAATTAGGTGCAGGGTCCCTGGCACAACTGGAATTGGCCACAACCCTTATATCAGCACAACTTGCACCAGTCTAAGGGCTGTTTGAAAATCCAGCCCTTTGTCTTTTAATAACAGTGAGCCTAGAGATCATGTTGGGATCTGATTATATGGGGATCCACGGTTGGGGTTAGAACCACTGATGCATGGTCGGATAGATACAGAGGCCCAGTGGTGATGCTGGAGACCATCGGCATAATAAGCGGAGAGGTTATCCAGAAGTCTAACCTGCTCGCCATTGTATGAGTTTCTGAAAAATAAGTGTAGCCCTTCTCTGAGGGATGCCTTAGACGCCAGATATCAGACAGTTGGTGTAGGGTCATGAGATCCTTTGGCATGTGTAGGGCCTTAGTATGCAGTTCAGGTTTACTATTCGAATGGTCTAAGTAATAGTCTAGCACTAGATTAAAGTCCCCCCCTCTCAAATTATATCTGGATTGTCAAAGGCCATGTCCAGGAGGGTTTGAGAGATGGTGTTAAAGAATTCAGAGTTGTCCTTGTTCGGGGCATGGAGGTTGCTGAGGATTACTTGGCCTCTAGGGGTAGAGAATTTGGTTATGATCCATCTCCCCACCACATTGCTCTTTTGTGTTATAGGGGTCCACTTTAAGCATTTGTGAAGTAGAATGGAAACCCCTTGTTTAGATTTCCCTGACAAACTGTTGGCCTCCCACCCTACCCATTCGCTGGTTAGTTTTCAAGCTTCGATTTGACTAAGTTTGGTCTGCTGAAGAATTGCAATATAACTGTTCAGTTTCTTCAGACAAGCAAGGATTTTCTTCCTTTTTATAGGAGAGTTGAGCCCCCTTACATTCCATGTAGTGAGATTTATTGTGGTAGCCACAGCCATATTGAATGTTTATAAAGAGTAATCTTTATGGGAAGAGGTATGATGTCCAGAAGGGCCCAGCGAGAATGGGAGTGTGCTGTTTTAAACCTCATCTTGCAATCTTTTTTGGTACCAACCCTTTAGGAACATATAACTATTGCAAATTGTTTCTTTTTTTCCTAAACAAAATTGACATATTAACAGTTCCACACAATATGTATATATAAAACCAGAACTCGCTCTTGAACATGAGAGGTAACACATCAAAGGAGAATAATAGATATAGTAAAAAAACCTGTAGTGGGCACTATGTCCCAACTGTTGACATATTTGAGATTGAATTTATTCTTTGGCTCAGGACTATAGTGAGTGTTCCAGTGGCCTGGGGAATCCCTTCTGAGGAGAGAGTCACAAAGAAACTGTTGTTACAAAGCACAAGGTGCTTGTAGGTTTTTTCTGAGAGCTGCTTCCTGTAGACCTATACTGGAACCACTTAGGGAGAGGACAGTGAGTTGATATAGCACGATACACATCTCCCGTTTGGAGCCCTGTCGGATAGGAGTAGTTTATTGAGGCTATTATGCCCCTAAAATGCTTACATGCTCCGTGAGTTTCTGCAGAAGACATGATTTAGGGAAAGTTGGAGTAAAAAGTATCAAGGATGAGGTGGAGACCTAAAAGTATATGCAAGGTTCTACGTTTATTAAGAGGTTTATTTTACTATTCTGTGATCAACCTCCTGCACTATATTTTATGTGCTTCACTATAAGAATGCTATGTGGTTAGTGCCTTCGATGTCTGGGGGGATGGTCCAAGGTAAATGTGATGGAGACAGCTGAAAGAGGGGGCACCTGTACAGGTCTGGAAACAATAGTCACTCATTTTACTGAGCGATCCGAGGTTACATCAGTATGGTAACACCACACTCTCGGATGTTTAGCCCAGTTCAATTGTGCTTAGTCTTATGCAAGTCTGTTTGCACGGGTAACTCTTCTGTTATTTTAAACTAAAGCCTCAACACAGCAGAGTTGAAAGATTGAAACATTAGTTCCAAACAATTGTCTGTTCTGTTAATGAGATTGCAATTGAAAAAGCAATAAGGTGCTTATAAACCTAAGAAGCGCTGCGGTCTTCAGCAAGCTATTTACTCTGCTGTCAGTATGCAGGCTATAAGTCATCAGCAGTACCTTTCTATGCTACTCCCTGAGCCACCGCAGTTATCAGCCTGGTCCGTATGTCTAGCATATTCATAACATTATCAACTTTTAAACATGGGGATCCTAATGTGAGACATTCTAAAAAGAGATCTTGAACAACACTAATGTTGTAATAGGCTCTGCAAACAAAATAACATACAACAAATACAGACATTCACACAAGATTTCTTAACGTAAGGAGGGAACCTAATCACAGAGATTGATAAGCATCTTTGTGGCCATTGTGTAAGGGGATGGGGGTGCTATAGGAAGTCTCTACCCTCGCCCCCAGTTCTGGTTTATATCAAGTGTGTCAGCTCTACTTTTCCATTCTTACATGACTTACCAGTTTCAATTTACCAGTGACATTATTAGGTGTAGCTCTCATGGGGAAGAGTCTGCCATCTCACTGACTTTAGGCAATGAAGGCTGAGTGCTGGCCCGGGTGGCTCCTCTGAGTGTTCGAAGATGCTGTCAGCCCATTCCATGCAGATGGGAGCCCAATATGTCAGATTTTGTAATAGAGTTATCCGAGTTGTGGTGCAGTAACTTTTCATCAGATAGACCTAGGGACATTGGGTTCATCTTCCTAAGCGCTTTGTACCTGTTGCTGGTTTTAACTGGCGTCTCAAATGGGGAGCCACTACTTACTTCAGAGGTTGGATTGGTACATTGCCTACTTCTGGATCTATTCCTTGGCAGTAAGGATTTTGGCAAATCTGCAGTTCTGTTTCTATTCTTTTGTCTGCCTCTTGTCACGTGTTGCCATTTATCCATATTATTGGTATTAACATCCTTCAGTTGTTCTGGTATTGTCGCAGCAGGTTGAGTCAAGTCCATTGGCAGGGCCTCAGTGTAGCTTGGTTCTGACAGTGGCTGAACAGGGACAGTGGTTTCCATTCCAAGGTGTTGCAGATGTTGCTCGGCCTCTGCGGGAGAATTAAAAGTAGTATAAGCCCCATTTATTTGGACCCTGAGCATGGCTGGATACCTCAGAGAAGTTAGGATATTAAGGTGAAAATAGCGCTGGCAGACCTCTGCATAGGCTCTCACGATCGATCAGGTGAGAAGTCCTGATATATTTGCACAGTGTGTCCTTCAAACTGCAAAGGGCCATGTTCTCTTACCATTCTTAATGTTGATGTAACCCCCCTGCAAATGGGGGTTCCCAAAAGACTTCCAGGAGCTTGCTTGAATGCTCCAAGCCTGAATGGTGTTTGGCATTTAAGCCATTTATCAGTGAGTGTTTTTAGAGCCTCTGGTACTGTCTCTTTAAGAGCTGTCTGCTTGCAGACAATTAGTTTGTATGGGGGGACTGTGTGCTTCTCTGAGTACCACTGAGCTGCTGCCAATTCACTTCATTTTTGCAGTCACTAGGAGTGCAAAGGAACCTATCTGAAAGATGTAACTGTTTGCCAGAAATTATTTAGAGTAATAATGAAATTACAGTTTGTCTAACCTGCTTTTTGCAGTCAGAACTGTGTCTGCTAGTTCCCCATTCTAGTTTTGAACTGCTGAACTGGACCAATCAGTGTGGGGTAAGCTAGCTCTAAAATGGTGCCTTGACTAATCAGAACTTGGACTCATAATCTGAGCCAGCCACAAGAGGATTGTATGGGCAGTGACTCTGGGAGATGTAGTTTAGACTTCAGTGCCTTTTGACCAACAGCAGCAGTCTATTGTGAGTGACAGCCAATCCAGTCAAGAACTGGGAGGAACTCAAAGGAAGTGCCCGTTTTGTCGGTTGGAGTTTCAGTTGAGCTTTGGCAGTGAAGAAGGAAGGAGCCCTGTGCTTTTTTAGTGTGCAGTTTTAGTCAAAAAAGTGTAAGGCCCAGAGTTCCGTCTGCAGCTTGTGTAACAGCTTGTTAGGACTGAATCCTGTCCTGTGAAAAGAATCAAAGGATCTCTGAAGAGTAGAAACCAGGCTCACCCTGTAGAAGACTGGAGGAATTGCTGAAAATTGCCTCGGTCTGTCAGGAACTGAATCTGCTGTGTGTTCTCCCGGGTATTGTGCAGTAATTGCGATCGGGATACAGATGCAGCCTGCCTGGTATAGTGCTTTTATATGGATGTGTGAAGAGGTTTGTGTACCTCAAGTGAGCCCTGCTGACATTGAAGGACCCTATCTTATTTGGAGGTCGAGTACTAATTCAGGGTCGCCTCCTGTTGAATTGCCACATTAAATCCAAATGGAATTACTGTACTGCTGACTGTTTAATTCTCCTTTTCTCTGTGTGAAAGGGCCCTACCAGCTGCCACGGTTTGACTAGCCACTAGGGCTTGGGTACCTAGGGACAGTAACTGATAGGGATAGGCCTGTGCACAGAGCCATAGGTAGATTATTAGAGTGATAAGCTAATTAACCTGATTTCCTGTCCTTGTTATATCCCCAAATAAATCATAGCTGCTTGTTTCAGCAAAGTTATACTGCCTGAGGTATTTGTCCATGTTAAAGTACTGTACTGTGATTGTTGCACTGTATCTCATTTCACAGGAGGTCCCAGTGCCGGAACCAGACCTGGGGGTAAGTGTATACTGTGAAGGTAATTCTGATATATTGTGTGGGCCACTAGTGGGAAGAAAGGGGGGTTGCAGTGTCCCAGAGGGCTGTGACCAAGTTAGTTTAACTATTGCAAACCCTGACCTCTGGGTGGAGGCACCCGCCATTGGATCCAGGCCCCTCAACCTGTTAGTGGCAAATCAGGCAGGGGTAGTAGCCCCTGGGATAGCGCCATCTAGGGGTTACATTGATACTTTAACAGGATATCTCAAGGTCAAGTTTGTTTATTGATCAGCAAGTTTTGTCTTTGTCAATGAAAAATGAAACTGCATACAAAATATTTTACTTTTATCAATATAGCTTCTGATTATCAATCTTAAAAACATATTTAAGCAACAACAGTATATTTCCTCACTCTATGCATAAATAGCCCTATCTCATTAAATACAGTGGGCTGGATATTCAAACTGCGACATTCTGAGGCGCAAGCCCTTGCGCTGCGTAAAATAGTTGCGCAGGGGTGTGGCCCGGGTGATATTCAAAGGAGTTGCGCTATTGAGCAACTCCTTTGAATATCACCCCCCAGCCACAGCCACTGTGCATGGCGCAGTGAAACTTGCGCCACCGCAAGTTGTCAGAGTGGAGCATTCAACTTGCAGTGGCCAAGTACCATTGCGCCATGCGCAAAATCACGATATTCAAAAGGTGACATGCAAATGGGGCCATAATTCATGCAAGGCGCAGGGGGGGCCATTTGCATCTGATTATGGCCCCATTTGCATGCCATTAGCATGTAGGTGCACCGATCCCCGAGGACTTGCGCCTGGCGCCCTGCCAGGCAGCAGCCGTCAGGGACCGACACACCCTGCAGCCCGATCGCGTGCAGCAATGTGGCTCCCCCACCTCCTCCCGTACATCTCCCTGGTGGTCCAGTGGACCGAAATGCCCGATCGCGGGCAGTAAGTAAATTGAACCCCCTAACATGTCCCTAGTGCCCAATCGCTGGCAGTAAGTAAAGTGCCCCCCACCCTGAACATCTCCCTGGTGGTCCAGTGGATCGTAATGCCCGATCGCGGCAGAATGTAAAATTGACACCCCCAAACATGTCCTAGTGCCCGATCGCTGGCAGTAGTAGTGTTCTCACCCCGAATATCTTCTTTGTGGTCCAGTGAGTCAGAATGTGTCATCGCTGGCAGAATGGGCCGACACTTTCAAATATTTCGGTGGTTGCGTCTTCATTTCTTTCACTATTTGCCTCACGGCTTCCACCCCCCGCAGCCGGGCGGCGGCAGCATCTCTCGTCAGCCAGCCGCTGCTGCCGAGCCGATTGCGTCGGGGATCAGACGCTTGGCAGAGCAAGAGCTACTGGCGTGCAGTCGATAACAGAGCATGACAGTCCAGACGGTGAATGATTCACAAATCTGGACTGTCATGTACGGGAGCAGCTGCACGCCATCTGGCTCTTGCCTGCACCACTGGGCGCGTAGCCCTACCGGCAGTCAGTCGGCGGGCGGCAGGGTGGTAGGCGGTGGATGCTGCCACCCGCTGGCTGCCGGGGCGGTGGTGGGACTTCGGTGGGTGGGGTGGGGGACACTAGCCACCAGGGAGATGTTTGGGGTGTCATTTACATTCTGCCCGCGATCGGTATTTCGTCCACTGGACCACCAGGGATGGAACGGGGAGCCACATTGATGCCTGCGATCGGGCTGGTGGGGAGTACACTATGCCCATGATCGGGTTGGGGGCACAGGGACTGAGTTGGGGCCAGGCACAGGTGGCAGCTGCTGTGTTAGCCTGCAATACAGCAGCTCACCTGTGGGTGGCCACCGACTTAAGCCTTTTTTTTTTGGCTCAAGGTCCTGCAGGCTCAGGTTGGGGTTGCGTCAAAACTCTGCACAGCCCGGCTGAATATCGGGCTGTGCAGTTTATGCATGGTTCCTCCCCCTCATGTTGAGCATGCATTCATTTGCATTGCGCTGTTGCTCAGCCTGTTTTCAGTGGCGCAACTGCCTCCTGCTGAATATCGCAGAATGGCGCAATGTAGGACTTGAGCATGCGCAACCCTGTTGCACATGGTGCAACCCTTTTGAATATCTGGCCCATTAAATACAAGTATTCTTCAGATAGGACATTTGCTTTCTGTTAAACAGAACTTTCCCTAAATTCATACCTCAGCAGTTGTAAAGTGCATTGTAAAAGATTGAAGTTACCATTAGATATCTATACAAGATATTCTATACCTCTTGTATTTCAGTCTTGATATGCAATTTTTTCCTTTCAATGATCTTTATAAATGAAATTACAACATCCAAGACCTCCAGTGATGTAGATTTAAGAAGGTGAGTGGCTAAATGATACGGTTCTAATTCTAGTCCAGCTAAAATTTCCCTCAATAATGTTTGTCTCGACAGGATATCTCAAACGTTTACAGAGTATTAGGTGAGGTTTTCTCCCTGTCTGAAGGAGAGCAGTTGTTAGCTTGTAAAATGCCTGTATAGTAGTATATGCCTGGTAGTATGACCAGCAGAAATGCCATTGTGTCCCGTCCCTCTGCCCTCTCTGGAATGCCAATACGTAGATTGTTCCTTCTAGCTCGGTTCTCCAAATCTTCCACTTTCTGTAACAGATACTAAATATGTTGGTGATGTTCTCGTAGGATGCCCTGTTGATAATCCATGGACTCTAGCTGTAACTGTAATTTCTGTTCATTTACAGTGATCCTCATGGCTAGTGCTGACAAGTCCCGATTTCTCTGACACGTGGTCATTTTCAGTTCTGTTGTATCTTTTAGAATTTGAGTCAGCATTTTTGTAATGTTTTCCATCTCTGACGTTGTTGATTCCTTAGTTATATCTATTTGTGCATAAATTGAAAAGTGAGCAATTTTTGGGTTGCATTTGTCTTGCTGTCAGTTGACAAGATAGAGCACGCTGAAGCAACGGCTATGCCCTTTGTAGCATGAAGAGATCTTTCGCTGATCCACTTCAGAGTCCATGTATATACCTTATGAGATTGATATGTGGCAGTAGCTCAGGAAGGCGTCTTTCCAAAAATGTATAGTTTAAGTCTGAATATTCTGCAGTTTATGATAGATGAGTAGGATTTCTCCCTTAGTGGTCCTGAGAAAAAGTCTTCTTGTTTATTAATAATATTATATTTGGATTGAAACTTAGAATTGCACATAATCTTAAACTGTATCGGCTGTGTACTCCTTTAGTTTTCTATGTAGATTCTTTTCTTGTATAACGATATTCAAACTTCAGTTTCAAACTGCAATCTCAATGCATTTTGAATGGAGAGTAGAAGGCTATGAATGCAGGCAATGTGCTGGTATAACTGCAGGAGGGAGGTGGTATCTGCTTTTTTCTGAATGACTTCCATCTTATACATGGTGTACTTGTCACCTGTACCTGGGAGCTGGGAAGCGTTGTTTTATTCATTATTCTGCGGATCTCAATATTTTCCATGGAAATGGTTGCGGAATGATTTTCTGCAGAAAAATTGCTTTTCCACAGAATATTATTATGCGGATTGCAGCAGGCAGAATTTTGCAGAAGAACCAGCGAAATTCCACACGGAAATTCCACCAGTGGAATGGTCATTCTGTGCTAATTCTGCATTTCACACAGCTCTACCACACAGCAGTATTTTTCCAGCCATTTTTCCTTTAGTTTCATAGTTTTTAACTGTTTCCCCTTTGATTAAAGGTTTGAGCCTTGTTTATCCAAACTAATCCCTTTAACAGTGCAGAAGACACACCAACCTGCTCCACGGATCTACGATGCTGCATTGACAATTTCTTGTTGATGCAACATTTCCCCAACACCACTACATCAATTGCAATTGCAGTTGGCATGATGCCGCTGAGTTCAAAGTTCTTATTTTGTGGGGGGACTGCGTCCCCTATACCTCCCATGCAGGGGGCTGTGCCCCCTGTACCCCCACTTATGATTATCAACTCTGAGATGGAGCTGATTCAGGGATGGGGTACAGGACCTTGGGAAAGGGTGCCAGAGTCCCAGGTGGACTTTAGAGCGACATGGCGATGTTGTTGACATCGACCATGTCGCTGTAATGTTGTCGCTGTAGCGATGGTATACCCTGCTCCACTGCACCTTAACAAAATTAGAGGATAATGAAATTTACTAGTTTAGCACCCCATTGCTCTCATTTAGTCAGGACCATGTGAAGATCTTAAATGCATGATAAACTGCATCTCACCCAAGTTTTCAATGGGAAGAACTCTGTATTTGTCCCCCTCCCCAAAATATAACTATGCTAATTCAGGCAATAGTGCCACATGGCATACAGAAAAATAGCCCAGAAGGAGAACTTGAATGGTTATTTCATCAATTAACATGACCTTTCCACATTCAGGGGAGAGTCAGATACCAAGCTTAGAGAGTACTGCAGATCCACCTAAACTGGAAAGTACAGTAAACAAGTTAACATTGCAAACAAGCTCTCCTAAACGGACTTGGAAGGAATTCTATAGTACACCAGCTATGTAAAACATTCATTTTGCCTCTTTATCCTGCCCAGGTTGGGCTTTGCAGCCTGAGTCTGCCCCCGCTTCCCTCTGCCAGTCTGGCTACCCTGAAATTGAGGCTGCATAACAGTCCATTTAGGGATATTGTTTTTGATATTTAGCAGTATTGTTTTTGCCTGATTAATTGCACTCTCTCAGGTAGTGATTATTCCATGCATAGCACACTCATCAATAGATATAGTGGGAATCAAACTGCTGACACTTATCCTTATTCATGCTTGTCTGGTCATGCTTCCTGTAGCATCTGATGGCAAAATGCCACAAAACCCTAATTTCTAGCAAGATTGCTGTATTGGAAAAGTCACAGGAACAGCTTTGTTCTTTTTTCTATAGGAGTAATTTCCCTGTAGATAGCTCATAATGCAGCCATATTGGCTCTGACCAGAGTTAGTTGAAATGTAGGCACCCCATGGCTGTTCTCCATGCCTCTGGTATATTACTGCTTTGTAATGACTTATTGTAAATGTATATAAATGGCTCTGTGATTCTACATGTTAATTCCTTTGGGGCTCTGGGATGCAGTCCATCTGGACCTTGAGATTAACTTCTTCGGATATCAAATGTGGGCTATCCATGTCCTGAATATCAATATTTGGTAGCTCTGACTCTTGGAACACTGATCCAAAATATCTACTTAAGACATTGGCTGTTTTAATTGCATTATCTATTACAATATAATTTTATACTAGTGGTCCCATAGTTTTATTGCCATCTTTCTTGTTACTAATATACAGTATGCCCAAAAATAATTTGGATTTTCTTTTGCAGTAGCAGCTATTTTCTTTTCTTTGTTCGTTGTGGCTCTCATTATCAATGATTTGCATTCCTTAGCTCTAAGTTTGTAACCATCCCAAAATTCTGTCTTACCAGTTTGTTTTGCAATCCTGAATAGCCTGTTTTTGGATCTTTTTTATTGTCTTATTCATCCATACAGGCACGTTGCCATTCCTACTGTATTTATTAGCCAGTGGAACATACTTGTTCTCCACTAACATGATCTTTTCTTCTAATATCAAATCAAATCAAATCAATTTTATTTATAAAAGACGCCTTTCTGAAACCAAGGCACCTGTACAATAAAATACATAAAATAAAATACATTATTATAAAACAAGCATATAATTCCACAAAAAGCAATATAATAGCAGCATAGTAAAGTAAAATAACCCCATCAATCAGCAAAAGCCAGGTTAGATAAATAGGTTTTTAAAGCAATTTTAAAACTCTGGACAGTTAGGCAATCTCGAACCCGATGAGGTAGAGAGTTCCACAGGGACGGAGCAACAAAACTAAATGCCCTTGCTCCCAATGTCTGCAAATGTACCCTGGGAACCTCTAGCAATCCCTCATCAGTGGATCGGAGAGGATGGAGGGGACACTAGGGACAAAGGAGATCTTTCAGGTAACCTGGTTACTGGTCATGTAGGGCCTTATAGGTTAACAAAGCAACCTTAAAGGTGATCCGCCACCGTATCAGCAGCCTGTGCAGACCGCGGAGCACAGGCATTATATGACTGGCTCTTGAAGCACCAGTCAACAACCTGGCTGCCGTGTTCTGCACTAGCTGCAGGCGACAGATATCAACCCCCAACAGCCCTAGGTAAAGGGCATTGCAGTAGTTAAGGCGGGAGGTAACGAAGGCATGAACCAACATTGGAAGATCATCAGGAGGAACCAGATGTTTCAACCGGGCGATATTTCTCAGATGGTAAAAAGAAGTTTTAATAACTGCTGACACTTGTGACTTTAAAGTCAGACAGTCATCAAATATAACGCCCAGGTTCCGCACTCGGTCGGAGGTAGCTAGCTGGACACCTCCAAGCCACAGACCCGAAGGTGAAACTACAAACAGTAGAAACACTCTGGATACAGAAGTTGATACCAGCCCATTTACAGAAGAAAGAGTTATGAAAGAACTCTTAAAACTGAAGGTGGACAAAGCAATGGGGCCTGATGGGATTCATTCCAGAATTCTAAAAGATCTAAGGGTAGAACTAGTGACACCACTGACTACCCTCTTTAACAAATCATGGGAGGATGGGGTGGTGCCCGAGGACTGGAGGAGGGCAGATGTGATTCCCCTTCACAAAAGTGGGAGCAAGGCAGAAGCAGGAAACTACAGACCTATTAGTTTAACCTCAGTGATAGGGAAAATGATGGAATCACTTCTGAAGGAAAGAATTGTCGAGTATCTAGAGGCCAGAGGGGCACAGGACCCAAGGCAGCATGGATTCACAGCAGGAAGGTCATGCCAGATGAATCTGATAGATTTCTTTGATTGGGTGACCAAAGTAGTAGATCAGAGAGGGGCTGTGGACATGGCCTACCTAGACTTTAGCAAGGCATTTGACACAGTCCCACACAAAAGATTAATATACAAGTTAGCCAGCCTGGGAGTGGGTCCCAAGATGACAGCCTGGGTAAAAGAATTGGCTGGAGAATAGGACACAGAGAGTAATAGTAAATGGAGTCCACTCTGGAAGAAAGGGGTTACTAGTGGGCACCGCGAGGGTTCAGTATTAGGACCGGTCCTCTTCAATGTCTTTATAAGCGACATTGCAAAGGGACTGGAAGGAAAAGTATGTCTCTTTGCAGATGACACTAAGCTCTGCAACAGAGTTGATGCACAAGGTGGGGTGGAAAGGATGAGAAGGGACTTGGCAAGGTTAGAGGAATGGTCAAATGTATGGCAGCTTAGATTCAATGCTAAGAAGTGCAAGGTAATGCACCTGGGAAACAAAAACCCAGGGGAAGAGTACACAATGGGGGGTGAGATACTAACAACAACAAAAATGGAAAGGGACCTGGGGGTAGTCATATCAGATTACCTAAAGGTGGGCAAGCAATGTGAGAGGGCAGCAAGGAGAGCTGGGGGATACTGGGATGCATAGGGAGAGGCATCACCAGTAGAAAACAGGAAGTTATTATCCCTCTGTACAGACAGCTGGTGAGACCCCATCTGGAGTACTGCGTGCAGTTCTGGAGACCTAATCTCCACAAAGACATAGACAGGATGGAAGCTGTCCAGAGGAGGGCAACTAAAATGGTGCAGGGTCTGCACCAGAAGACATATGAAGAGAGACTTAAGGAGCTTAATATGTATAGCCTCGAGGAAAGAAGGGAGAGGCTGGACATGATAGAAACTTTCAAGTACCTCAAGGGAATGAACAAAGTCCAAGAGGGTAGCATCTTTCAAAAAAAGAGGTGTGCAAGAACAAGGGGGCACAATTTGAAGATGGGGGGGCAGCTCAGAGGTAATTTAAGGAAGTATTTTTTCACAGAGAGGGTTGTGGATGCATGGAACGGCCTTCTGGAGGAGGTTGTGGGTCAAAACAGTGGGGGATTCAAGCATGCATGGGACAGTCATAAGGCAATTCTAGGGGGTGGGGTAGGAAGAAGTAGGCTGCTGGTTAACTAGGATCGGCAGCTTATCCAGTAGGTAGGGAAATGGGCAGACTGGGTGGGCCAAGCGGTCCTTATCTGCCATCAAATTCTATGTTTCTATGTTTCTATGCCAGCATACCCGTCTCACGACAACCCGGGTTCACAACCAACACCTCAGTTTTTTCAGGGTTCAACCTTAGCCAGCTCACATTCATCCAGGCCTGAATTTCAATTAAAAAAGCTGTTGAGTACTGAGACAGCATCATCTTGTTCAGGGACAAAAGACATGTATAGCTGAGTATCATCTGCATAGCAGTGAAAGCTCAAGCCATACCATCTATTAATCACTCCCAATGGCAGCATATACACTGCTAACAACATGGGCACTAAAATGGATCCCTGCAGAACCCCACAGGGCAGGGAGAATGGAGCTGAGGTACAAACCCCAGACATCACTCTCTGAGTCCTGCCCGTGAGGTAAGATTGAAGCCATTTGAGGACAGTCCCCGAAAGTCCACATATAAACCGTAGGCGATCCAACAGCACACCATGGTCCACAGTATCAAATGCTGCAGAGAGATCAAGAAGGACAAAGATGGAATGAGTCTTTCGATCTCTCGTTATCTGGAGGTCATTTAGTACCCAAACAAGAGCTGTCTCAGTACTACGTCTCTTCCTGAAACCGGACTGGAGAGAATCATAGATATTGTGGCTGGTCAAATGGTCCTCCAACTGTAAAGCCACCACCTTCTCGATAACCTTACCCAAAAAGGGGAGGTTAGAGACCGGCCTGTAGTTTGTAAGACAGAATCCAAGGAGGGCTTCTTAAGAAGAGGCAGAACCACAGCCTCCTTAAGGGAAGCTGGAAAAATTCCCCTTTCCAAGGATAACCAGACCATCTCAGCAAGAACCAGGCCAATGACCTCAACGCAGCCAACAAGCCCGGATCCAAACTACAGTTGGTAGGTCGTAAAGACTGGATAACCATGACAATATCACCGATTGTAGGCTGGCCAAAGTCGCACCACTCAAACCAGGAGTCAGACATCTCCTGCCGACCACTGCCACTCCCTAGAGAAAGGGTTAGGCAGATGTCAGACCTGATCATGGCAACCTTATCCACGAAGAAATAAGCAAACTCCTCACACTGCACTTGTGAAAAAGCATTTCTGGGCTGAAGACAGAGTGGATTGCACAGTCTGTCCACAGTCCGGAAAAGCTGAGCTGGTCGATTCCGCATGGCAGCAACCTCCCTGGACAGGAATTCTGCCTTCTTATGGGAGATTGTTGATTGATAGACCAAATAATGGTCCATCAAACTAAGCCTGTCACCACTGCCGGACCTCCACCATCGCCTTTCTAGCCTTCGTCCACCTCTCCTCAACTCCCTCAAGTCCTCATCAAACCATGGAGACCTAGGGCGAAGGGAGAGTGGAAAAACACAAACAGGAGCAGTGGAATCCAGGGCCTCTGTCACCGCCTTATTATAGGCGAGTACAGGATCCCCTGGATCCATGCATTCTCCCGGCATGCCCGATACATCCAGCACCGCCATCAGGCCACCTGGGGAAACACCCCTCAAGGTGCGGTACTGGACCATCTCCATAGGGGACAGGCTTCTTGTGGGGGGGTCCTCAAAACTGAAGCTGATGGTATGATGGTCCGACCACCTGACTGGTTCCACCACCAGATCAGATATCTCCATCCCCAGGAGAAACACCAAGTCCAATGAATGACCACCAATGTGGGTTGAGAAGGAAACAACCTGTGTGAGGCCCAGTGAACTCATTAGCTGGAGGAAGTCTTATCCAACCTGCAAGAGTTCATCGTTGACCCAAACATTGAAATCCCCAAGGATCAGCCATCTGTGGAGTCCCAGTGTTAGGTCAGCGATGAAGTCCGTGACTTCCCGCAGGAAAACATTCCCGTCTCCTGGTGGACGGTAGACGAGAAGAATCCTGCACCCCACACCCTCACCCACGATACATTCAAAGGAGTCGGTGGCTCCTACTGGAATTTCCCTCAGGTTCAGTTCTGATTTAAAACAAAGGGCCACACCCCCACTCCTACGATCGATCCTTGGGCGGTGTATCACCGAGTACCTGGGTGGAACCACTGAAGCCGAAACAGGGCTAGCATTTCCATCCAACTAGGTCTCAGTGATGCAAGCCAAGTCTGTTGAATTAACAAGATCCCCAATTATGGCGGTCTTGTTTTTAATCGACCTGGCATTGCACAACACCGCCTGAGTTCGATGAGCAGCTGAGGAAGACCGAGTTTCCTGTCTGCAATAAACAGAACCCTTGGGTATGGGAACAAGACAGGGAAGACCCCTCTCCTGGACCCATTTCACCCCAGGGCATCTCCTTGTTCCCACAATCCCAATCCACTATCCAGTTTTCCTGCCTGGCTTACATCCCAGGGTCGGGGTTCTGGGGTACCCCGTTACCCCTTCTGATGCCATGCTTGCTGTTCTGGCAGGGGTCCCCGGGTTGGCTATTTGAGGCAGTCATGCAGCGGGGGCATCTCTCAGCTCATTGGCAAGGTTGTTTTTTTTTTCATTGTTGGTGCTGAGCTATGGGAGCATGGCATGTAATGATGCAAAGGTGTGCACATGCCAAGTGTCCAACACGCCCCCCCCCACCAAGAATCCGCACAGCATCTCCAGTAATGAGGAAACCTGTGGTCACCCAAGTGCCTCCAACTAGGGAAGCAGACTCCCCTTCCCTGGAGGTGGAGAGTATGCTATATCCACTCAATCCACCTCCCCTGAGCTGGCACTTTGGCAACCTGAGTCCATTCCCGAACCCAGGTTGCCAGTGTCACCAGCATTAATTCTAGGTATACTGGATTATTTATGTTTGAAAAACCATTTCATAATTCAGTATGATATATAAATTTGACTATAATAAACTGGTGGAAATTGAATATATATTTATACACTTTAACAGGTTGCCAGGGAGAAATGGGCATTAGAACATTGTAACATTTATCTACAGTAAGTTTGATGTGGCAAAAAAAAATCCAAAATGTAGATTTACTGCAGTTACATACTCTATTGATTTTTAATTTATCTTTTAAATATAAATCAGTGTAATCCTGATGAAGGAGGTCAGCTCCGAAAGACTGGCATGGCATGAAATTGCAATGGGGTTTATTTTGATTAATGAATAAATGTGAATAATAACTTCTTACTCTATAATTGGTGAGTGGGCCTTTATTTCCAGTCTGTTTGTACTGGCTACTTCCTCATTTATTTTCTTATTTCTCAGACTGGCTGTGCTGGTAATTCCTTTCCTTTAGTGTTATTTCCCCCCAGCATTACCTCACGTTCTTTAACATGTGCTTCATGCATGTGTTCTTCCTGATCTGGAGGTCTATAACAGTCTGAAAATTATATGAGTCTGATTATTTGCTCCTACTCTGACCCATAGGGCCTGATTTTCAAAGAGCCCTTAGAGCGATGCAAGTTGCGTCACTCTAGGACTGTAGCAAACTCCAGGTGCATGAGGGACTCAGCACCCAGTTTAATAATAGGGGAATCCCTGCATCAAAAACCCAGGAATTGCTGCAGCCACAGGTTTGCACCAAACATTTGGCACTTCTGTGGGTATTGCCAAAGGGATATGACCCTCCCAGCATAACACTGCAGGGGCCGGGATGGTTGGGGGGGTGAATCTGCATACTAGGAGGAGGCTGGGGGTAGAAGGGGAACTGGGGGCGCTATAGTGGATCATCAGAGAGATATTGGGCATCACAGGATGTGCTGTGGTACCCAGTTGGAGTGCCATTGACAGACTCATACAGCTGATGGAATGGGACCACTTTGGAAGGGTGCCAGGGATAGACAGTGACATGGCCGCTGATGCGCACAGCCATGGTAGCTACCCCATAGGTGGCCACCTCGCATAACCCTGTAGGTGGCAGGCAGCCTGCCGCAATATGGGAGGGTGGGTACGAGGGGACTGTGGTGGTGCCTGGAGAAAGGTACCCCCACCACTGGTATCCCTCAACCTGCAGCTCCAACTTACTGCCTACAGGGTTATGTGAGATGGCAAACTGTGCTAGCCATATATCTTAAGTTATGGTTTAATCTATCTCCCTTCTCTGTGACTACTATGAGTTCTTATATTCCTTCAGATTCAAGATTTATGTGTGCTCATTGTTCTTCTCCATTTTGATACTCTAGTATCTCAAATCTATTTGATAGCGGTACTCTATGTGAATCCAATATTCTACTCCTTTTCCTTTTCCCGCTACCTTCCACCACTGTCTATGAGGGAACATTTCCATTTTCCCCTTCCTCATCAACATCTGTTGCATCCCTCTTTCTCTTTTCTCCCAGTACAGTGATGTTTCCAGTTTCAGTGTAGTTATTCAATCTGGACCTTAATACTTCATCTCTAGGTCCGTTTCTGCCTACCTCTTCATTATCTTTGCCACACATACTCGTATCATTTATTAATTAACACATGCCATTATTGATACATACTTGTGGATTTTTGTAATTATCAAGTATGTTATCCATAAAAGCTTCAAGTTTAGATAAACTAGCAGATTTATATGCCTCCCTCCAGTTTCAGGTATCTTCTTCCCTGCTCTTTTGACATTACAGCATAACCCCTCTCCCAGTCTCCCTTCTTTGGCTGGAGCTCCCTCAACCCTCTGGTTTGAGATACCACTTTAGCTGCTTCCCCTTCACCCCTTGCACCCAACGTTCCACCTTTCCCCTTCATACTCCCATGAACTTCCCTGCTTCCCCCTCCATGTTATCTTATTAACTTCCTAGCCTGTCGCTGTAGTCACCGTTCAGCATGTATATGTGTATTGTACCTTGTACCCTGCCTGTACTATCTTATGTCCATGCAAACCCATGCATTGTATTATATATGCTTATAGTACTTGGTGTACCTTTTACTCATATGTAATATTATCATGGGGCTCTGCCCATATTGTGAATGTATTATCACTGTGTGGTATATTCAACCTTGTGCACGTATTCGAACCAGGTCCATCTTGCAAATGAGCATTGCTCAATGATGACTGCCTGGATAAATAAAGACTTTGATTGATTGACTGATATATATAAATATATACAAAGTGTATATATGTATGTATATACTATATATATGTGTGTGTATGTATGTTTAAAAAAACTACTTTAGGGTTTTTATTAAAGCATCAAAAGCTGGGAAATTCAACGTTAGGGTTTCTATCCCTAACACCCCACCCCCACCCTGCACAGATGAAGAGGGATCGGGGAGGGCATTGGGGTCGTCCGCCCCATCACTCACCCTATTCCATTAGAAGATCAGCTGGGTGGGTACAGCATAGGAGAATGTGGTGAGCATTGGGGCTGATGACCCCAGTGCCTCCCCGATCCCTCTTCATCTGTGCAGGGTGGGGGGTGGGGTGTTAGTGTTGGAAACCTTGAACTTCCCAGCTTCTGACACTGTAATAAAAACCCTAACTGATGCATTAACTTGTTTTTTTTGCAATTTGTTGCCTTAGTTTTTGAAATAGTATAATAGTATCTTTATTTTAATGTGGGAGCACAGGGTCCTTTGGACCCTGTGCTCCCATCCCTCCATAGATGCATATATATCTATTAAGTTGTGGAAATACAGGACCCTACAGACCCTCACTTCCATGCACAACGTTATGGGCAGGCATAGTGAAATTGCAAATAATAGTCATAACTGTGCAACTGTAAATAATTTTCACCCCAAATGTTCAACATAACCTTCTTATCACCTCACCACATGTACCCAGTACAGAAAATTCTTAAGTCCCTGCCAAAACATAATTCTGCATAACCGCAGCGCCATTGTATGCCACAGGTGTGTAACCACATTTTGGCCAGGATCTGAAAAATGACAGCTGTGGTATTCATGACATGGAGTACTAAGAAGACTATATTGAAAATATGGGGTGAAAATATTATAAATTTACAATGTTACAAGTGTGCGCCATGAGATTGCTACGAATGCCCATAACACAGCCATTTTTTGAAACTTTGATCCCAGATTTTTAGCATGCCCTTTTTGGTACCCCACCTCATGAACACTGCTACTGTCATTTTGTTACTTGGTCCCAAAAGGTGATTTTGCACAGCAACCGTGCCATTCCGTGCCACAGATACAAAAACACATTTTGGTCAGGATGTCTGAAATGACAGCTGTACTGTTCATGAGGTGATGTGAAAAAATGGCGATGTTGAAAATCTGGAATGAAAATATTAAAAATAGTCGCAGTTATGAGTGCGTGTAGCAAAATTTCAATGACCCCATGTAACACAGGAATTTTTGGTTATTTTTGCACCACATTTTCAATATAGGCTTTTTGGGACCCCATCTCATGAACACAGGCACTGTCATTCCATTAATCAGTCCAGAAATGTGATTCCACGCAGCGACTGCAAAATCACCTTTCGGGATCAAGTAACGAAATGACAGTGCCAGTATTCATGAGATGGGGTCCCAAAAAGCCCATGTTGACAATTTGGTGCAAATATATCAAAACATGGGTGAGATAATAACATTAGTTCAAAACACAATTGATAGCCATTATACAACACTTACCTTGATTCTTCAGTTCACAGTTTGGTTTTGAGGAGTGCAGACGTGTCCCAGTCAAGAGAAGATTGCAACCACTGACCTCCAGAGGTAAGTATGGGGCAAAGAGGGATGGGGTGGTGGGTTGCTCAGAGGGAGGGTCAGGATAGGGGAGGGAGGGAGACAGAGACATAATGAGGGACCGTTTTCTTTTTTACAGGATTAAAATTAAAAGAAGATGTCGGGGACAGTTTTCTTTTTGTTACAGAAGGAATAGCTCCAATTTGGAATACTGGGAGTGGGTTCCCCAGTGTCCTTTAGTGCTGGAGGTGGGGTTTTGCATGTTATTTTGAATCAACTTTTCATGAGGAGGACTCTCCAGTGAAACTCTATCTAAGTGATAAATTAAAGACAGAAGAAGCTGGGTGATATTAAAGAAGAACCAAGAATGGTGCCCAAGCTAAGCCAGTTGCAGTTCAAATCCAAAAAATGCAGAGTGATGTGCATTTGTAAGAACACACACAAGAATTACTGGATGAGTGGTTTACAGTCAGCAACAACAGAAGCGAGGGATCTAAGGGTCATTATCTGTGACAGTCTCTGAGCAACCCACCACCTTAGTCGATCCTGATCCCCATATCGATGCAGAATCCTACATCGAACTGGCATGTTATGATGCAGAATGCTGCATCGAAGTGCCATTTTGAGATGCAGAATCCTGTATCGAAGAGCCATTTTACATGCAAATGCAGGATTCTGCATCATAAAATGGCACTGTGATGTAGGATTCTGCATTGTAAAATGGCAGTTCAATGCAGGATTCTGCATCATAACATGCCAGTTCGATCGGGATCGGCTCAGGTGGTGGGACCAGGAGATGGACTAGCGAGCGGCACACTACACTGCTGTCACCAGGTTGTGGGTGGGGGACTACGGGGCTACACAGCAGTAGCAAAGAAGCATAAGCCTGAGACAAAAAGCTTTTTGAGTTAGGGGGAAATTATTCAAGAACAGCTCTCCATTTATAGTGCTATTAGAACAGAGTAAGGCATAGAAATGCTTACAGATGTAGCAACATAATTCCTAACAATTGTTAATTAAACTTGAAAACCATATCATGTTAAGTATGCTAAGTGGTCAACAAGAATTTAAGATTATAAGAGACACTATTAGGACCCTGAGTTCGGCTGAAATTATTACAGGTAAAACTCCCCAATTAGAGTGCAGACAAACTGAGTGTAACCCCCCTGCAAATGGGGGTTCCCAAAAAGTCTTCCAGGAGCTTGCTTGAATGCTCCAAGCCTGAATGGTGTTTGGCGTTTAAGCCGTTTATCTGTGAGTGCTTTTAGAGCCTCTGGTACCGTCTCTTTAAGAGCTGTCTGCTTGCAGACATAATTAGTTTCTATGGGTGGACTGTGTGTTTCCCTGCTTGAGTTCCACTCGAGCTGCTGCCAAATCGCTCCATTTCTGCCATCGCTAAGTGGGCAGAGTGAGCTGTTTTCAAAGATGTAACTGTTTGCCAGAAATCATTTAGAGTAATAACAAAAATATAGTTTGTCTAACCTGCTTTTCTTTGCAGTAAGAACTGTGTTTGCCTAGCCCTCCGTTCTGGTTTTGAACTGCTGAACTGGACCAATCAGTGTGGGGGGACCTTTGAAATGGAGCCTGCTGCTGGCAAATCAGAACTTGGACTCTCATTGTGGAGCCAGCCACCTGTGTACTGTATTGGCAATGCCTCTGGGAATTGTAGTTTGGACTTCGGCACCTTTTTGCACCAACAGGGGAGTCTGATTGTAAGTGACAGCCAAACCAGCCAACTGAACTGGGAGGAGCTCAAAGGAAATGCCCAGCTCTGTCTACTGGAAAGATTAGAGGAGGTGAGACAGTGAAGAGAAAAGGAGCTATGTGCTCCTGCTGTGTATAGTTTTAGCACGGTAAGCGCGTGTAAGGCCCTGAGTTTCAGTCTGCAGCCTGTGCAAGCGCCTGTTCAGACTGAATCTGACCTGTGAAGAGAATCAAGGAGATCTGAAGAGCAGAAACCAGGCTCACCCTGTAGAAGACTGGAGAAATTGCTGAATCGCACTCGGTCTGTCAGGAACTGAATCTGCTATGTGTTCTCCCGTGTATTGTGCAGTAATTGCAGTCGGGATCGAGAAGCAGCCTGTCTGGTATAGTACTTTCCTTTTACATATAAATGTGTGTAGTGCTTGTGGGGAATCGCGTTTCAAATCCCCTGTTCAGTGAATTGAGTGCTTGAAGCTGGAAGTAAACCCCAGCTTAATCCAGACTACATCCATTTGCTCTAAACTGCAGTGGGGTCCAGTCACAAGGACCTTGTCCACATGGTCTGCTCCTCCTGGCAATCCAGGACAATCTGCCTTCCATCCAGTTCCCAGCATTGAGTTTGTGAGTACAAAGCAGGGTAACTCTCTGCCATATGTTTATCGAATTGCAAGTGTGTCATCTAATTGTTGCTTTTTTCATTTCTTCACAAACTGAGCCCTCCGGCTCCGGATTACAATTGGGTATTGTGCAAGTGTTTTTTCCATCACAGGGCCCCAACCAGCTGCACCGATCCTGGCTAGCGCCCCCATTCTGGGTACCCAGTGAAAGTGACAATTTGGGATTCTGAATATGCGCACAGTAATGTGATTATTAATGTGTTTAACCTAATTAACCTGATTTCCCCCTTCCTTGTTACAGCTCCTTAAATAAATCAGATCTGTTGGTTTTCAGCAAAGTTACACTGACTGAGGTATTTGTTTATGTTAAAGTATTGTACTGTGGTTTTTGCACTGTATCATCTTGTTTTACAGGGGGTCCCCAGAGTCCAGTCCACAGAGCCAGTCCTGGGGGTAAGTGTACATTGTGAAGATATTCCTAATGCATTGTGTGGGCCACTAGTGGGAAGAAAGGGGGGTTACAGTGTTCTAGAGGGCTGTGACCAAGTTAGTTTAACTACTGCAGACCCTGACCTCTGGGTGGAGGCACCTGCCATTGGACCTAGGCTCCTCAGCCTGTTAGTAGTTAAGCAGGCAGGGGTAGTAGCCCTTGGGATAGTGCCACCGAGGGGTTACATGAGTAAGGCATAACATATAGAATAATACATGGGGGTGAGAGCATTAAATTCAAGTTTTGCAATCCCCCCATATATTGTTTTATGTAATTGCTGGGTGTCATTTTTTTCCAACCAGTTAAAAAAAATATCTCTGACACAGGGTATTGGTTGTGAATTTTACTGAATTTGACATTAAATAGCCAACAATTGAAAATTAAACAGTAAGCTTTTGGAAATCATTAAACAAATGTTTTTAAAAACCCAGTAAGTAAATCAGTTTTTAGAAAGATGTGGACTTGCTTCTTTTATACCTGGATTGTGGCATCTGTGTGAGAATGTCTGTCGGTAAAATCATCAGTTATCAGTAAAGAAAGGTCATAAAAACAAGATGCTGGTCTTTTTTTTTTTTTAGAACCTTTTCTGGTTGCTTTAATTTGCCATTGTCTTGACGATATTTTAATTAGCTGCTGAGGTCGTAGGTCACTCTGGTTTCTGTGGCGGTAACAGAGAGAGCGAGAGAGAGAGAGAGAGAGAACCTGTAAATGTCGGACTTGGAGCTAGGGACATGGAAGTGAATTGGAAGCTTAGTGACAGAATAAATAATTGTTCTGGAGTTTTAAAAGGGTTTGGGTGCATTTTGTTTTCAGTCTCAGAATTGGCAGGGGAGGTGTTTGAATTTCTTGCTATTGAAGGATGATTTCACTGTGCTGTGAGACAGCGTGACCTGGGCTGGGAAGAAGCTGGTGTGTGTTCGCTGTTACAACCCACGGGTTATAATGGCAAATTATAACCAACTTCTCCAATGAGAAAAAGTGACAACCAGTTATTGCAGTGAAACTAACAACTGTAATAATGTAAATTCCCAGCGCCAATTGAAGAGTCATGATCTGAGCTACAGAAAACTGGGTACTAACAGCTGTAAATAGTGTAGATTCTGAGCACCAAATGAGGAGTCATATAGTATTTGGCACAGTTAAAATAGAAATGCAGTCCAGTTTGATGCAAGAGGAGGCTGGAAACAAACCTGTCCACAGCCCTCTGTCTCCTGGTGCTGCAGTTCAGTTCAGTGGCATCTAAAGAAATCTGTAGTGAAGAACCAAAGTATACAGGCTGCCAGGGATGATTGAAATTGCACCCCTTCCCCTTTTCTTAAACCAGATTAATTTATTAAAATTCCTCCCAGTTGGTGCAGAGCTCCATGCAAAGGGGAGCAAGACAAAATTAAATAGAAATGCAGTCCTGATCGGTGCATGGGGAGGCTGGAAATAAACCTGTCCACAGCCCTCCGTGTTATGCTGCTGACACGGGGATTGGGCACCCTGATGTTGGCAGTGCTTTAAATATTTATTATTAATATTCCTTGGCCCCCTTCCCCTTAGATGAAGTAAAAGGGGGAAAAACAAGCATTTGTTAGGTAAACACTTGGTGATTACCTAATTTGGGGCTGAGGAATCCGATTTTGAGATCTGTTTGCCCCCAAAATGAGCAGGGGCTATTTACTAAATATCTCCCCCCCCAATACCGCCACATGCAATTTTGTGGCAGACACAACCACCTATAAAAACATATTTCAGGGACCCATAAAGGCAAGGTAATGCCATAATCATGATCCTTGGGCCCTGATTAGGTAAACACAACTGTTAGTGTTTACCTAGGGGCAGTAAAATATTTAACTTTTTCTGCCTAGCAAACTGAAAACGAGAAGGAGGAATCTGCAATTAAAAGTGAAAGAGCGAACAGTAAAGTATGAATGCTAAATGGCTATTTACTGTTCGAACGGTTAAGTTTGAACATTAAATGCCATTTACCATTCACTCTTTGCTGTTCGAACAGTAAATGTTATTCACCGTTCAAACAGCCTGTCCTGCTTCCATCACAAAAATTGATATAATTCAAAACTGCTGATATATTTTTTCACATGCCCCATCATCTCTGAAAATGTCAGAAAAAAACGTAATTCTGTGTGTGCTGCAGAAGAGGGCAAATAATCTAATGTTATCCTATGGGGGGAAAACGTACATTTTTGGCTTTTTGACCACTTTATATTTCAAAAACTTGAGAAGCTGTCGTCATTAAACTTTCCACATCTTG